>CM053582.1:76323044-76343006 GCA_028627135.1 Pseudochirops cupreus
CCCCCCCCCCCCCCCCCGCGATCCTGGCCCCTACTTCCTAGCTCCAATCCTTAAAAGTGTGAGAGCAATGAGAACTGCCGTTATTACCGTAAACTTTGGAAAGTCATGAAAATGGTAGAATTTCAATGTGATTTTGACATGGAAAACATGAGAAACAGAAATATGAGAGAAATTTGATCTCTGATTTGATAATTCTGCTAAGGAAACAAGGGCAAGAAAGAGATCTGGCTAGGACTGACTACAGTCCTGGGCCCTCCTTGGAAGGACCAAGGAGAGAGTCCAGATCATTCAGATCAGGCAGTCCTGGGAAAGGGATGAAGTTCTCCCTCAGGAAGAGGGTCCTAGGTTATGTTCTGAAACAAATCTGGTTGCTTCCCAAAGATCCACTGATCCCCAGAAGTCTGCCTGGGAAGTCTGCTGGTGTCTTGCTTCTTATGTGTCCATGGATAACTCCCTCCTCCTTCTGGTCTCATCTTTCTCAGCTTCATTGGGAGGGGGTTGGAGTAGATGAGCCGGTGGAGTTGTGGGGAGCTCTGACTCCATGATTCTTCATCTCCTTGGGGCTTACCTCCATCGTGTGTAAAAGGAGCAGCTTGGAATATATGATTTCTAAACTCCCTTTCAGTTATGAAGGACTGAAAAAAAAAACTGAAGGGGAAAAGAAACCGTTCTACCTGGGAGCTGCAGTGTGAGAGTTTTTGACTGTCCGGATTGAAAGAGACCTTACAGGTCAAGTAGTGTGAACTGTCCTAATACAGATAGTTCATGGAAGGGAAGTAATGCCCAGGAGGGGAATGGGATGGACCAAGGTTATAAGATCTGGAGGAGAGTTGGGATCCATAGGTTCATTGGTTTAGGTTAGGTTAGGGGGCTTAGAAATGATTTTATCACATCCCTTCATTTTACTGAGGGGGGACTCTGGTGCCCAGAAGGGGAAGGGGACTGATCATCCAAGGTCACACAGGGAGGAATTTGCAAAGCTAGTATTCTTTTTGTTTTGTGTTTTTGGGGAGGCAATTGGGGTTAAGTGACTTGCCCAGGGTCACACAGCTAGTAAGTATCTGAGACTGGATTTGAATTAAGGTCCTGACTCCAGGGCCAGTGCTCTCTGTTCATTGAACCACCTAGCTGCCCCAGAGTTGTCATTCTTTGCTTAGTGATTTTGACCCCCAAATCCCAGGTTCTTTCCAGTGTGCCATGCCTGGCTTCTAATAAAGTAGAATTCATAGCCTTGAATCAGGCAAGAGATAGGAGGGTACTATGAGGGAGAGGGAAATTGAGAGTGAAAAAGAACCTGCACTGGTCATCCTTATGCACCTGCATCTGCGCAAGCATCATCACCTCTGTGTCCCTCTGTCTGAAGAGCATGGAGTGTAATTCCTCTACCCCTTTCCCCCATGCCCTGGCCCTCCACCACCTTCAGCCCTTTGCTCCCACTTCTGTCTTGTGGGGCCAAGTGGAATCTGAGAGAATCCAGGAACCTGAGAGCTGGAAGGGACCTCTACCAAAACAGGATTTGTCACTCTGGAGTCGTGACAGGCAGTCATGTGTCATCTCCCCAGCTCAGAACGTCCCATTGTTAAACCACAGAGGAGCCAAGATTTGGGCAAAGGAAAGGAGGAGCCTTCTCACGATCAGAAGCAAGTGATGAGTGAGGCTGAGGTCTCCAGTCCTCCCAAGGACTCCTCGTTCGTATGGATGAGAGAAGGCCCAAGGGGCACAAAAGCTCCTCTTTCCTTTCTGACACACGCACAGATCAGATGTTTTGGATCATTGTACTGTTCTTTCAATCTGGATCCATCAAGAAGCATTCATTAATTCCTCACCTCAAATATAGCAATAGGCCTCTTAATTGGTCTCCCTGATTCCTGGCTTTCCTTTCTCAGATTTCTTTTGCATAGTGCTTCTAATCACTATTCCTAAAACAACGTTCTGACCACATCGCTCTCCTTCTCAAGGGGATCTGTATCCTTCTTTTGGTGTTCAGGATAAATAATCAGATTTGGTTTTGGCATTAGAATCCATCTCACTCTCTCCCTGAGCTATCTTTCCAAACTGATTTCACCTTACTCCTCTTCCCATACTCTGTGTTCCCTGCAAAATAAACTACATCTTGTTCTCCTTCTATCACATATTCTTTTCTGCATTCATGCCCTTGGACAGGCTGCCTGTTTTCCATGCCTGGAGTAACTTATCCTCATAATCCAACTCTTTGACTCAGAGTTCAATTCTTCATTGGTTCCCAAAAGATTTATTTAATATTTCTGTTTATTTGTATTTGTTTGTGAAGTTTCTATGACCTGGCACAGTTGGTTACAGAAATTCATCTTATTCAACAGGAAACAGGAGGGAAAGGGGTAAAGAAAAAGTGGGGAATGTTAAAGGGTGGGGTAGAGGAAGGGCAGTAGTGGTCAGAAACAAAACCAACTTGAGGATGGCCAGAATTAAAAGATAAGGACAAGTATAAAAGAATAAGAAACGAGGGGATGTGATTAAGTGATGTCTAATGAGTTCTGCGCCTCGTTCTTGGATATGATTGTTAAATGTGTATTTCCTTCCACCTTATTCTCTTTATGCTATAGTCCTAGTCTTTTTAACCCTGTCCTTCCTCCTCAGGAGTTTGTTTTGTTTCTGACATCTACTCCCTTACTCTACCCTCCCTTTTAACCACCCCCTCTTTCTCTTAACCCCTTCCTCCCCCTCCCCATATCCTGTTGGATAAGATGAATTTCTGTACCCAGCTGTAACTTTATAGATATTCTTCCCTTCTTGAACCAGTTCAGATGAGAGCGAGGTTCAAGTGTGGTCTCCTTCCCACCTTATTCTCCCCTCCGTTGTATAAATTCTTCTAGTTATGTGCCATTTTTTGGAGATAATTTGCCCCATTCTTTTTCCTTCCCTTCCATCCCAAGGCATTCTTGTTCTTCACATGTCCATTCTTCTTTTATGATAATCTTAACATGATAGAATCATACCCATACCCTCTCCTCCAAGTAGATTCTCTTTAACTGGCTTTTTGTTAAAGTTCTTAGGAGTTTACACATATCTTCTTCCCACATAGGAATGTAAACCCTTTAACCTTCTAAGTCCATCATGATTTCTCTTTCATGTTTACCTTTTTTTGCTTCTATTGTGGGTCTTGTATTTGATTGGCACATTTTCTGTATAGCTCTAGTCTTTTCATCAGGAATGCTTGAAAATCCTTTGTTCCCTTAAATGCTGTTTTTTCTCTTGAAGGATTACATATAGTTTTGTTGCGTAGGTTATTCTTGGTTGTAATTCTCACTTTTTTGCCATGTGGAATATAATATTCCAAGCCCTCTGTTCCTTTATTGTAGTAGCTGCTAAATCTTATGTGATCCTGATTGTGGCTCCACAGTATTTGAATGGTTTCTTTCTGGCTGCTTTCAGTATTTTTTCCTTGGCTTTGGAGTTCTGGGTTTTGGCTATGATATTCCTAGGAGTTTTCATTTTGTGGTCTTTTTCAGGAGGCATCTAGTCAATTCTTTAAATTTCTCTTATGTCCTCTAAGATATCTGGGCTGTTTTCTTTTATGTTACTTTGAAAAAAAATATGTTTAGGCTCTTTTTTTGTTCATGGTTCTCAGGTAGTCCAATAGTCTTAAATTCTCTTTCTTCAATCTATTTTCCAGGTGAGTTTTTTTTTTCTATGAGATACTTCATTTTCTTCACTTTTTTCACTTCATTTTATTGTTTCTTGATGTTTTATGGAATCATTAGCTTCCACTTAACCAATTCTAATTTTTAAAAATAATTTATTTAGGGGCAGCTAGGTGGCACAGTAAATAGAGCACCAGCCCTGGAGTCAGGAGGACCTGAGTTCAAATTCAGCCTCAGATACCACTTACTAGCTGTGTGACCTTGTGCAAGTCACTTAACCCCAATTGCCCTGCCTTCCCCCCCTCCAAAAAAGACAAAAAACAAAACAAAAAATTGATTTAGTGTTTAATTTTTCCTAGTTACCGTAAAAACTATTTTTTTACATTTGTTTTTAAAACTTTGAGTCAAAGGGGTTATTTTCTTCAGTATTTTTTGTATCCCTTTTACCAAGCTGTTAATTATCTTTTAAAAATTTTCTTATATGACTCTCATTTCTTTTCCCAGTTTTTCTTCTACTGGTCTTACTGTGTGTGTGTGTGTGTGTGTGTGTGTGTGACACACATATATTTTCTTTTTGAAAAATCTTAACTCTTCTAGGGATTTTGGTTGTACTTGTCTTCAATTTTTATTTTAATTTGAGGCTTGCTTGTAGATGTTTTCAAGTCATGGTCTTCTGTTCTTGTGTCTTGAGCCTCCTTGTCATTATATTAACTTTTTATGGTCATTTGCTTATTTTTCCAGCCTACTCCTTGACCTTTTATATTAGAGTTGGGCTCTGCAAGGCCCAACCACCCCCCACCTCACTCCCACCTCAACCCTGGGACAGCAGGTGATTTTTGACCTGATCTTCTGTCTTTTATAGCCTTCTGCTGCTTTCACAATCCAGTCTGAAAACCTGTGAGTTTTCAGCGCTTCCATAGTGGTGTGATTAGGGAAAAACTCTCTTCACTTCCCTCCTGCAAATTTCTGATCTTGTTTGGGTCTCTTGGCTCATATGTGGTTGTGTTTCAGTAGATTATTTCTGGACTCTGTCACAGTTAGTCTGCTGGCATATTCTGTGGGATCAGAGTGACTGAACTGCTGGTTTCCCCTTCATCTTGATCTCCTGCTCAGGTTTATTCACTGAAGTCTTATGTACTCAGCTGAAGGTTAGACTGGAGACCCCCCTGCTCTTGGGCTCAGGGTGTGGAATTTGTTCCCTGCTCCTTACACAGATAGAGAACCCCTGCTCCCACACTGCTGGGAACAGTTTCCTGGAACTGGGTGATGGACACAGTTGCCAGATGGGACACATTCCTGCCCCCCCCCCCCCCATAGTAGTACAGGTGTCCTCTGAGATCTCTTTTTGATCAGGGACTTAGTCCCCTTTCTGTCTCTGGTGCTGGGCTGCTCCCACCACTGTTTGTGCTACCATAGCTGGCTGCACCTTCTACCTGTAGTGAAATGGCCTCTGTCATTGTTGAACTTGTAACTTATCATAGATTCGTTTTCTCCCGTGGCCTAGGAACACACTATCCAAGGTCCGCCCTTCTGGGTAACAGTCTCTTGATGGGATGGTTGTTCTCCTGCAATGTTTTCATTCACAATGCCTCCATCAGCCCTAGGTTCCACAACTGACAGACGTTAATAGAAAAGTTTGAATGTCCCAGTTTTCTGGTCTTTGAGAAAGGGCAGTGAGGATAAGATGAAGCAGCTGATAGAAGTGTGCAGAAAAAGTCAGTATAGGGTTGAATACATTCACGTGAGTCCAAGAGTCTCAATGAGGAGGCATCTAAAGAGATGGGAGGGGGATGTGTATATCTCAAACAGAGGGTGAGAGAAGTCGTGTGGGAAGATTGGACCAGAGGTGTTCAGAGCAGGTGGTTATAAGATCACTACTATGGCATCTGATGGGTGAGTGGTAATAAAAATAAAAGTACAGAGGAGGGAGAAAGAAAATTATCAGAAGGAGAATGAGGGTCTGAACGAGGACCCTGTTCATCATCACTTCAAGCATCGTCTGCTCCCCCTAGTCCTTGGCTTTGGAATCCATAGCAGTGGGTCCAAATCGTGGGATTATTATTTATTTTCTCTAAGCTTTTATAAATCATTTGATTGATCCCTCTTGGTCTTAATATTCAAAATGGCTGTACTGGTTAAGAATTCTTTTTTTTTCCTCTGCAGACATCTCTGTGACATAGTCCCCAGATCTCTCTTATCTAAGCTTGCTCATATGCGAAATGATAGCATTGGCCTGGCATCTTTGTTTCTTTGTAAGTTTGATCTGTTAGGAGTTAATTATGATTTAAAACCCCCTGATATCTTGTTTATAGGGATTTAAATTCTGTCAAGTGTTTTCCATGTTTTGGTCCTAACAACCCTGTGATGAAGATTCTATGGGGGATGTTTTATTGATGAGGGATTGAGTTTGTTAGAATTTAAATGGCTTGCCCGGGGCCACAGGTTAAGTAAATACATGTGCTGATAGGAAAAAGGGATTCTAGACGAGAATGTGGTACAGAAGTCATCTTGTTCGCTGAGGAAGGACGGAGAGTGTGGCAAGGGTAGGGCTGGTGACCTCAGAAGTGCTGAGAGGTAGGAGGTGGAGGTTCAGGACTAAGGGTGATGAGCAGGTCTAGAACCAGTAAAGCTGCAGCAGATTTGTGACCATAGAAGGTTAAGCCTGATATCCAAGACTCTCTGCAAATGTTCTAGCCTCTCTTTCCTGCCTTTTCACAATATTCTCATTTATGTAGGCTGCACTCAGTTTAAAAGGGGCTGCCCCTTGTTCCAGGAATTTGGCGTTGCATCTCCACCCCCCATACCTTTGTCCACACTTCATTTGAGTGCCCCTCTTCTGGAGTTCCTCACTTCCCTTCCAGGCCTGGCTCTGCTCTGGTATGGGATGGTGGCTGGCCTGCTGAACTTGGAACTAGGCAAACCTGGATTTGGGGTCCACCTTAGACACTCACTGTGGGCCTGGATCTGTGATTTAACCTACATGGCTTGGTTTCTTCTTGGCTAAACGGGGACAATGATGTTTGTAGCCCTTCTCTCACAGTTACCTTCTGAGCACTGTGGGGATTCTGGCTAGAATGATCCATCTGGCTTCGCAGGGCTTTAGCCAGAGCAGGTCTGCAGGTCATCAGGGACAGAAGAAATTTGGGGCAGAAGATAGGAATAATAACAGGGGCAAACTGTGTGAGATGATGGGGGTGGGAGGGATAGCTGGATGATGGGGGGAGGAGAAGAGAGGAGGAAGACAGACAAAAAGACGGAGAAGAGAAAGACAGAGGAGTTAGAGAGAAAGTGAGACAGAGACATACAGAGACAGAGACACACGCAGAGACAGAGGAAAAAAAGAGAGGAGGGAAGAGAGCCAGACAGAAGGGGGAGAGAGAGAGAGACATACAGAGAGAGAAGAGAAAAGAAGGAGAGAGAGAAGAGGGAGATAGAAAGAGACACAGAGAGAGTAGGGAGAGACAGAAGAGAGACAGAGAGAGAAATAGAGGATTCTTTTGAAGAATTTTTTTTGGAGGGGGGAGGCAGGGTATTTGGGGTTAAGTGACTTGCCCAAGGTCACACAGCTAATGTGTCAAGTGTCTGAGGCTGGATTTGAACTCAGGTCCTCCTGACTCCAGGGTCGGTGCTCTATTCACCGCACCACCCAGCCGCCCTTTGCAAACAGAACATTCAGATGGAAACACAATGACATTATTGCGAAGTCACGTGTTTCCTGTGTATCAGATACATTGTTTGCTTGTTGTCTTCCATTACATTGCAAGTTCCATGCGGGCAGGGCTGCCTTTTTCTTCTGCTTGTGTCGCAGCACTAGCACTGTGTCGGTGCTGGCAGGCGCTCAGTCAGTGTTCATGGATTGATTGGTGTGGAGCATGTTAAAGAGTTACATGGACAATGTTTGCTGATTTGTTGAATCTCGTTTGGGCATTGCAGGTCCTGAAGAGACAGACGTTTGAACTCTTCCCTTTGAGAGCAGTAGTGGCCTCATCTCTTCAGCCCTGTGAGTTATCTCTGCAGCCCTCCTCTAGGCCAGACAGGGACTTATTCACGAGGCAGAGAGGGTTAGATCTGGGCCCCAGGGAGGGGAGGTGGTGGGAGATAAGAATGTCTTGGGAAGATGGGGCCTCAGGAGACAGATCAGACCAGAGGTGTGACAGCGGCACCCCCCAGCTCTTGAGTCAGACCCCTAAAAGCTCTGGCTTTGAACCCTTCTAACTATGTGGAGAGGTGCCCTCGGGGACTTCTAGTGGAGTCTAGCTCCAGAGTAGGTAAACTAGAAGTAAATTCTCCCCATTGTCCGGCCCCTGGCTTCCGAGCCTGGGAAGCTCCTGCCCCCAGGCATCTCTACCTAGCCTCTTCCCAGGCCCAGCTTTTCCCCAGGTTGTCAGACTCTTCCAGCAGGTGTACTGTAGCTCTTCTGTGGAGGAACTGAGCTTAGAGGTGGAGGGGCCACACCCTTCTGAGTTTGCAGTCTAATTCAAGGGTGGGTGTGGACTTAAAAATTGGTTCTGATACTGAAAAGATTTCTCTGCAATCAGTGTACAGCCCAGTAGGAGAGGGAACTTTTTTCTTTCTTTCTGTTTCCTTTGAAGGGGTGATGGTAGTGGTGGTTAAGGGATATCTTGGTCTTTTGGTTGTTAAGCTGGGGCCCAGGAACATAATTAAGACTTAAAGGATAGTTGTAGTGGGAATCCAGCTGCTAAGATCCCCTCTGCAGCCCCTCCCTCAATATTAACTTCCATCCCAGGCTTTTTACCTAGGCCAGGAAAAGGATGGTTTAAAAGAAAACCTTCTTAGCAAGATTGTCAATGGGCAGACTTCACTTCCTCCTAAGTAAAGTAAGCAGAGCTCTCTACACCCTGCTCCATCCTTAGCCTTCTTAGGTTTTCCACATGAGTCAGGAAAATGGGAGTTGAAGGGGACAACTTTTAGAGAAATTGCTAAGGATCAGTTTTAACCTCCTAAGAAAACTCTTTTACAATTAGGTATCTCCAATTGGATCCTTCTTTGATTTCCTTCAATTTATCCCATAGATATCTTATTTATACACAGTTGTCTTCATAGTCTCCCCATTAGGTTTGTGACTTTTTTTTTTGGAAGGGGGAAGGCAAGGCAATTGGGGTTAAGTGATTTGCCCAAGGTCACACAGCTAGTTTTTGTGTCAAATATCTGAGGTCAGATTTGAACTAAGGTCCTCCTGACTCCAGGGCCTGTGCTCTATTCACTGAGCCACCTAGCCGCCCCGTGACTTTTTTTTTTCTTCCCTTGTATCCTCAGTGCTTAGCACTGATTCTGGTGGCTAATGGATACCAAACCAAAGATTGCTTTCTCCCTAACTGTCCCAAAATGCTGCAGGGAAGCCATAGGAGTGAGACATCCGTAAACATCTTCAGGCAAAGGCCAGACCAGTTGAGAATTTTGTTGGGGTCATTCATGGTTAGGGATAGGGTGGACTGGACAATTCTGAGGCACCATTGAGCTCCGACGTTCTGTGGGCAGGTATGGGACTGTTAGCTCTTGGAGAAAATGTATTTTAACTTGGCATGGGCAATTCCATCTAGTTTTTACTTCTAATTTGTGACTAAGTAGTTCTCAATACTTCTGTATAGTTTGGCAATAGCATGTATGGAGGGCCCATATTTGATAAACTACTACTATTGATGTGAGGTGACCCCCAATTTTGGTAAACCACTGATTAAAGCCTTGCTAGCAGTACTGTGGCTCATAGTTTCCTTTCATCATAACTCTAGGTATTTGATCATCTATAATTACTAGCAGCTTGTGACTATAACTTGTAACACTCTTAGTCAGAACCATCAAAACTCACTGGAGATCCCAGGTCTGATCTAGGTGATCCTCAGACCTGCCTTCTGCATGCCTAGCCTTCAGGAGATTAGAGTGTCCCCATGTTTAATGCAGAATAGTGCTCGATAACAGAGACTGGCTAGAATGCTGCTTTGGGCAGAGGAGGAACCTTCTCTTGAGCAGCTATGTGATTCACATTGCTCTAGACCAGTGATTCTCAACCTGTGAGTTATGTTCAATTTGTAACATTGAAAATACATCCTGCATATCAGATAGATTCATAACAGTAGCAAAATTACAGTTACGAAGTAGCAACAAAAATAATTTTATGGTTGGGGGTCACCACAACATGAGGAACTGTATTAAAGGGTCACGGCATTAGGAAGGTTGAGAACCACTGCTCTAGACCTTTCATAATCTGCTGGTTGGTGTGTTCCTAGAGCAGAGGTTCGCAACCTGTGGGTCATGACCCCTTTGGGGATCGAACAGGGTCACCTAAGACCATTGGAAAACACATATTTCCGATGGTCTTAGGAACTGAGACACCACTCCTCTATCCATCTCCAGGAGGGTCCACCCACATGCAGATATGCCCACATATGAGTAGTAAAGGGTCACAACATTAGGAAGGTTGAGAACCACTGTTCTAGAGGGACCGATGTTTGTAATATTGGAGAGATAATTACATGCACAAAGCATGATTGAATGCGTTGATGTGCACAGTGAGTATATTTAATGGAAAATTGGTTTTCCATATGGACCTTCTGTTACAAGTGATGAACATGATGGGATACTCTTATCCTGTAAGTATATAGAGGAAACAGCAGACCTGGTCAAGGGGCTGACTCCTAATATTTCCCACTAAATCTATAAGATGTTTACTAGGTTTCTTAGCATCCACACTTCCAAGACCGGGGCAAGGTCAACCACATTGTTGATGGCTCCTCTTATCTCTAGAGAACTACTGAATCTTAACCCCTATTGCCTCATCTCCGGGGAACCCTGCCTTACCAGTCAATACCCTGCCTGCATTTCTCTGAGTTCTGGGGTTGGTTTTCTCAGAAAGGAATGCCCAGAGAGGAAACAAACTCTTACAGTAATCTCAGATTATTTTTTTCAGGTATTGCTAAAACACTTTAAAAAGAGTGTCCAACCAGACCCCTCTCTCCTTCAGTCTTGGATGATACATTGATGTAATTTAAAATCATACATCAGCCTGAGAAAATCCGAAGAGTACTTGCCATCCTGGGCTCAGGAAAAACCGACACTTGTAATGGACATATTGAATATAAACTTCTGTCTAGAGCAAAAACCAAAAAGTAATGTTGAATTATTGGTAGGAAAAGTTTTATGGGCTATTGTAGTTTAACCCACCCCAAACAGAGTTCTCAGTACCCCGTAGAATAGAATCAGAGGAAGAGATAAGGAAATTACAACAATATTGGAAGATTTGGAACAGGAATATATAATTAGGAAAGCAGCTTATATGATATTTTGGCTTATTCAATGAAAAGGCAAGTAGAGAATTTATATTTACAGTAGCGCTGGCCTAGAGGCCGCAGGGTCCCTACTCATGGGCTGTACTTGCAGGAGCCCTTCCTAATGTTTCAGAAATGCCCTGTAAATGAAAGGAAGTGATGGCTCTCGCTCTGTAAGTTATTGACTTAATTATGAGATTCTTTGTGGTTCCAGGGGCCAAAGAACTTTAGCCAAGAACAGTTTACCATCGAACGGTCAGGTGGCATAGCTGACCTTCTGTGGTTTGCCTTAGGTATGTGTTGAGGGAGTTCTAGGTCAGGTAAACACTGGTACTTGCCCTACTCATCATTACGTAGATTGGACCATGACCAGCAGGACAAAGAGGAAGCTCCTGATAGGATTATTGGAGGACTTACAACAGAGGATGGGCAGTTTTGCCCCCCAAAAGTTAAGGAATCATTACTACATTCTCTTGGAGGAGGGAGTATCCATCCCCTAACTAGTAGTAGTAGTAGTACAGAAGATCTTAGCCTTGAAATCCCCAAAGGATAAAAAGGAAGGGAGCTCAGGCATAGTTCATTTCTTTGGTTTGAGGAGAATCCATGTTCTTTCCATGTGAGTATGAGCAGTTAGCTGGAGTAGTGGATGGAGTGCCAGGCCTTGACTCAAGAAGATTTGAACTCGGGTCTTTTTACCGTAAGCCCAACACTCGGTCTATCCTCCGTGCCACCTGGCTTCCCCACAGTTAATTTCCTACCACCACTTTTGTGTGGTTAACAAGGCGTGGGGGCAGTTACAATGGAAGAGATGACTTGCATGACATGAGACCAGAAGCCTCTGTGGGAATGTGATCAGTGCCCCCGGGATAAGAAGGAAAGAGGGTGGGGGAGAAAGCTTTGGGTCAGATTCCTCTAGTAAAGGTTTGGTATCCAAGAAGTAGAAGGAATGAACAGACACATACCCATGTGTCTTGTTGGGTGAATTATCTCCTCAGCTAAGAGCTAGAATAATGATGACAGCTGGCATTTGTGCAGCTCCTGCAGTATGCCAAGCACTTCACAAACATTACCTCATCGGTCCCTGACAGCAGTCTCATGAGGTAGCAGCTCTGACTCTCCCCATTCTTCAGGTGAGAAAACTGAGGTTTAGAGTGACTTGCCCAGAGACGTGTAGCTAGTAAGGGTCAGACTAGATTTGAACTCTGTTCTTTCTGACTCTGGGATCAGTATTCTATCCACTGTGTCACCTAGCTGCCTCCCTTCAGCAGAAGGGTCCTTCAGGGTCACATAGACTCATCTTTTTTTTTTTAATTTTTTTAAAATTTGATTTATTTGTTTACTTTTAGTTTATAAGATTCAGTTCTACAATCCCTTGAGTTTCAAATTTTCTCCCTTCCCTCTTCCCCCCCCTTTCCATGGCAGCGTGCAATCAGGTATAGGATCTGCAAATACTTTCACATTGAACATTAGTCTGTAAAGAAGGGTTGTAAGTGATAGAATGAACAATGGGAAAGAAGAAACAAAACCAGACATGGAAAAGAATGAGAGCATGTAATTTGCTTCAGTCTGCATTTAAATTCTGTTCTTTCTAGATCTTTCTCTGAATATAGACATCTCCTTCCATCCTGAGTCTTTTGGAGTTGTCTTATAACCTTGCGTTGCTGAGAAGATAGACTCATCTCATTTTGTAGTTGAGAACACATGAAGTGACTTTGCTAGTGTCATATAGATGTCTTCTGCTATTCTCTGGCCCCCATCTCACACCCTTCCAAAGGACAGACCAAGGTGCCCTTTATCAGCCTCGCTGACTGCTCTGTCCTGGTTCTTTGGCACCCGTAGTACTTTGGGTTTCCTGGAAAGAAGCTGCTGACCACATGCCTAGGCATTCAGGAGGCAGGTGATCCGGTGAACAGACCTGGGTGGGGAGCCAGACATTCTGGGTTCAGATCTTGACTGTGGCACTGACTAATGCTGGGGCCTCAGACGAGTCTCTTCTCCAGCCACGGTCTCAGCTTCTCCGGAGTGGTGCTCTGCTATAATAGGAAGGAGGTTAGGTTGAGAGTCAGGGAACATGGGTCTGGTACATCACGTCAGTTACATTAGGCAACCTCTGTAGGCCTGTTTCCCTGAGGGGATTGGGATAGATGACAAAGTTCTTTCCAGTCTATGATCAAATGAGATCATATGTTTAAAGCATTTTGTAAGCCTGACTTAGTACTTATTAGTATAATCATACAAGAATTAGAAAAAGGGAGCCCAGCACCTAGTAGATTCAACATGACAGACATTAGCCCTTGCCATTGGAACAGGGAAGCTACTGGGAATGTTTCCCTGAAGGCACATTCACAGCCCTAAGTCACTAACCTCTTGTCTGACAGAGGCATCTGAAACTCAGCACTCCATGCCTCCTACAGGCCGATCCTCTTTGGATGTTGTGAAATTAGACAGTGGAGGCGGGGAGTAGAGCAGTTAAGGAGCTTCTCCCCCTGCACCTCCCCAAGCCCAGTAATACAGAAGAGAGTCCAGGCTTTGGGGCAACAGCAACTCCTTTGGATTCTTGAGGTCTGGGAAATGCCTTTGCAGGTGGGATGACCCCTCTGGCCAGCTATCACCTGAGAAACAGGAGAATAATCATAAGAAATCCATGAAATTTATATATTTATATTTTTTTGGAGGAGGGAAGGCTGGGCAGTAGGAGTTAAGTGACTTGCCCAAGGTCACATGGCTAGTAAGTGTTAAGTGTCTGAAGTCACATTTGAACTCAGGTCCTCCTGACTCCAGGGCCGGTGCTCTATTCACTGCACCACCTAGCTGCCCCAATGCATGAAATTTATCAAGAGCTCAGAGGGACCCTAGAATGGCCAATGTGCATCTTAGGAGAGACCTCAAAGTTCAGAAGATCAGAGCTGGGAGAGGGCTTGAACCGTCCCTCTGCCTCACACCCCATAGCCAGTAAGTTGCCAGTGTCATGTCTACCTTGGTAACATGTCCTGCTGCTGTCTTGGTTCAGACCCTTGTCTCATTCTCGGGCTGTTCCTGTTTGTCCCCTGCTCCAAGTCTCTCCCCACATCAGTCCCTTCTCTGTCAGGCTAAAGCTCCAGTCTGGCCCTGCAGTCACCTTCCGCAGCTCCTCCTCACTCTGACCTTGGTGCCGCGGGCCCTGACCTTTCTGGTGTTCTCACGGGTCACTGCCCGTCTGCCCTGCATCCTATCGTCCAGTGACATGTGCACTCCCATCTCGTCCTTCCATGCAGGAGCTCTCTTCCTCCTCACTTCTGGCTTCCCCGGCTTCCTTCAGATCTGAGACTTCACGTCCCACCTTCTACAAGAAGCCTTTCCCAGCCCTCCTTAACCTCAGTGCCCTTGCTCAGGGATGCTCCCATTTATCCTGTGGGTACACTGTGCAGGTGGGGCTTGTTCAGTCCTGCCCAACTCTCCGTGACCCCATGTGGGGTTTTCTTGGCAGACACTGGAGGGGTTTGCCATTTCCTTCTCCAGCTCATTTTACAGATGAGGAAACTGAGGCAGACAGGGTGAAGTGACTTGCCCAGGGTCACACAGCTAGGAAGTGTCTGAGGTCGGATTTGAACTCAGGGAGGAGTCTTCCTGACTCGGGGCCCAGCGCTCTATGGCGCCCGCTAGCTGGAGAGAGAGAGAGAGAGAGAGAGAGAGATAGCTAGAAAGTAGAGTCAGGAGGGATAGGAAATAAGAGATACACACAAACCCAGACATCGGAGTGGAATTTGTTAGGGAAAGTGTAGGGATGTGTGTGTGTGTGTGTGTGTGTGTGTGTGTGTGTGTGTGTGTGTGTGTGTGCGCGCGCGCGTGTGTGTGTGTGTGTGTGTGTGTGTGTGTGTGTGTGTGTGTGTGTGTGTGTGTGTGTGTGTGCGCGCGCGCGCCTAATTGTGGCCTGGGGGGAGGAAGCAAGAGAAAGAGCAAAGTAAATAGTGCAGGGCTGGGAGGCAGAGGGAAGCTGGGCAGCTGCTGGGCAGCTCCTGACGGCTCTGACTGGCCTTTGTCACCAGGCCTTCTTGAAACGGAGATTTATTGCTGTATATTTTGAATCCTCTCATGTTCTGCTTTACAAAACCATGATGTGACGTTTTCTTTTCTTATTTTGTATTTACGTTTCAGCATTTAAGTTTATAGTATTTAAGTTTATAGTGTGTTTCCTTTTCTTATTGCGTATCTAAGTCTAAAACTTTAACAAAGAACTAAGTTTTAAAGGAAAGTAGGGGTGAAGAAGGGGGAGCGAGCAGGCTGATGATTCCAGGAATGCGAGGGATGTGTAGCTTTGGTGTCCTGTGGGAGGACAGCAGGCGTCCTTGAGTGTCCTTCAGGAGGGTACCCTGAGGCATCAGGGGAAGGAAGGCAGGAGAGCCAGGGAGAGGCCAGGTGGGGTGGGTAAAAGGGAGCCGCTAGGTGGCGCCATGGTGCAGAGAGCGCCGAGCAGCAGCCTGAAGTCAGGAGAACATATTCCTGAGTTCAAATCCAGCCTCAGACCCATATGAGTTGTGTGACCCTGGGCAAGTCACTTCACCCTGTTTGCTTCATTTTTCCTCATTGGTAAAATGAACTGGAGAAGGAAATGGTGAATCACTCTAGTGTCTTTGTCAAAGAATCTCCAAATAGGGTCGCCAGGAGTCGGCCACGATTGAACAACAAGAACGCTAACGAAAAGGGAGCCCCTGGTGGTTCTTGAGTACTGGGGTGACGTGGGTGAGCCTGAGGCTTTAGGGGAATCCCTCTGGTATTTGACTGGAGGATGCATCAGAGTGGAGACAGTTCTGAAGTACCGAGACAAGCTCAAAGCCAATGGTAACAGGCAAGGCATGAGGTGATGGGAGCCTGTCCAGAGGTGGAGGGAGGGTGTTGTGATGGTAAAGGCAACAAGATGGGGAGACTGATTGGCCACATGGGGAGAGAATGAGGAAGATGGACAAGTTAGAAGGTGAAAAGCAGGTTGGAAATGTTGTGCTTGAAAATTAAGGTAAACTGAGAGACAGAATGTCAGCATAATCAGCTTATTCATTAGGCTAGCAGTAGCCAATAAATCAGAGCCTGAGTGAGGACTGACAAGGTCTTTTAAACCTAGGTGTGTCTTCCTTCTGATTGGCCTGATGGTACATCGTTTGGACCTCCCCGGCACAGGAAAGACAATCCAGATTGGTAGATATTTCAGTTGAGGTGGTAGGATGAGAATCACCTCAGAGAATGGGAACAGTCCTAGGAAAATAGGATTTAGGCTACAGATAGTGGAAGCAGTATTTAGTGACTTTGCTTGAATCAGCTGGAATTTGGGTTGAATAAGTGGTAGGTGAGGTTTCTTTTTTTTTATTTGCTTTTTTACTTTTAGTTTACATGATTCAGTTCCAGAATCCCTTGAGTTTCAATTTTTCTCCCCTCCCTTCCCCCCACCTTCCCCCATGGCGGCGTACAATCAGGTATAGGATGTGCATATACTTTCACATTGGACATTAGTCTGGTTGTATAGAAGGGTTATAACCAATGGAGTGAACAGTGGGAAAGAGGGAACAAAACCAAACATGGAAAAGAACGAGAGCGTGTAGATTGCTTCAGTCTCCATTTAAACTCTGGTCTTTCTAGATCTTTCTCTGAATGTAGGTATCTCCTTCCATTCTGAGACTTGTAGAGTTGTCTTATAACTGTGTGTGGCTGAGGAGAGTCTAGTTTTTCAAGGTTGGTTGTCACACATACGATGTGTCTGTGATTGTGTACAGGTTTTTCCTGGTTCTGCTCTTCTCACTCAGCATCAGTCCGTATAAGCCTCTCCAGGTGAATATGAAGTCCATCTCCTCCCCATTTCTTATAGCACAATAGTATTCCATTACATTCCTATACCACAACTTGTTCAGCCGTTCCCCAAATGGAGGGGCATCCCCTTGATTTCCAGTTTTTTGCCATCACAAGGAAGCTGCAATAAATATTTTTGCCTTAATTTCTCCTTTAGGAATGTAGATGCTGTGCCACTTGGTGCATAAATGTTTAGTAATGATATTGCTTCATTTTCGATGGTGCCTTTTAGCAGGATATAGTGTCCTCTTTTATCTCTCTTAATTAGATCTATTTTTGCTTTTGCTTTATCTGAGATGCGGATTGCTACCCCTGCTTTTTTTACTTTAGCTGAGGCATGATATATTTTATTGTAGCCTTTTACCTTTACCCTATGTGCATCCCCCTGTTTCAGATGTGTTTCTTGTAAACAGCATATTGTAGGATTATGGTTTTTAATCCATTCTGCTCTCCGCCTCCATTTTATGGGAGAGTTCCTCCCATTCACATTCATAGTTATGATTACTCTCTGTGACTTTCCCTCCATCCTGTCCCCTCCCCTGTTTATGCTTTTGGTTTTCCCTTCCTCCCTTCCCCCTCCTAAGGGTTTTCCTGTTGACCCCCACCTCCCTCAGCATTCCCTTCTTATCTACCCCCCTCCCTTTTCCTGCCCTTCTCCCTTACTACCTCTTCCCTCCTTCTAAACCGCTCCCCCTTCTTGGCCTTCCCCCCTCCTGCTGCCTGTAGGATAGGATGGATTGTTATACTCAGTGTTGGATGTTATTGAGGAGAATAGATCTCATTCAGCGCTCCTCCCCCTCCCCCCTTTCCCTCTATCATGATAAGTTTTATGTCTCTTCTCCATAGAGTCCCGTCTTTAATGGGTTGTTGTTCCCTCCGTGCCCCAGAACCTGGGAGGGAGAAGCTCACATAATGGTCCCCTCCCTCCCTGCTTTCCCTCTGCTCTATTGTTTTTATGCCTCTTTGTGGAGCATCATTTACCCTCTTCTGCTTCATTCTTTCCTCGTCTTCCACTGCAGTCCCTTAATAAGGATTTTTGTCATCATTTTGCATAGTTTGTACCCACACCCTCTGTTTGTTGACATCCCTTTTAGATGTTGCTGTAGGTATAGAGTTCACGATATTAACAGGTATCAGCTTCCCATATGGGGATGTAAACAGTTTGCTCTTGTTAAATAACAAGTTATGTGTGTGTGTTTTTTTCCTCATTTACCTTTCTATGTCTCTCCAGGGTCTTGTAATTGGAGGTTGAATTTTCCATTGAGCTCTGGCTTTTCCACCAAGAAGGTCTGGAATTCTGTTATGTCACTGAATGTCCATCTCCTTGCCAGGTAGATTATGGTCAGTCTCACTGGATAGGTGATCCTTGGCTGTAGCCTGAGCTCTTTTGCCTTGAGGTTTCAAAGGAACTTGCATTTGAGTTAAATGGGTGGTGGGCGACGTTACCAAGATGGACCAGACCAGGATGGAGATAAAAATTTTTGTCGTATTCAGTCATGTCTGACTCTTCTTGACACCATTTAGGGTTGGTTTTTTTTTTGGCAAAGATACTGGAATAGTTTGCCATTTCCTTCTCCAGCTCATTTAACAGATGAGGAGACTTGAGGCAAACAGGGTAAAGTGACTTGCCTAGGGTCACATAGCTAGGAAGTGTCTGAGGCTAGATTTGAACTCAGGTCTTGTTGACTCCAGGCTCTTTAGATAGAAGTTAGTATAATAGAAAAGATAGAGGTGGTTACAAGAAAAAAGCTGGGCCTGTAGGCAAGTTTCTCCAGAATGTAGATGAAGGTAAGGTAGCCTCAGAGAGCATTAAACCCATGCTAGCTTGCTTTAAGTCTTAAACATAGGAGTAAAATCAGTTTTCAGTTTTATAGCTACAAGGATGATGGGGGGCATGCTGGTGCCCTGTGCTGTGATATGGAAGTGAGTGGGCACTGTGGGAAGGACAGTGAGTTTTGCTTCATACATACTGAATTTGAGATGCTTATTGGGCACTGAGATGAAATGTCTAAGAGGCAATTGGTGATGTGGAAATGAAGGTCAGGAGGGAGATGACCAGTCTGGGAACCATCTGCATAGAGGTAATGATTGAATCCATAGGAGCCTGTGAGATTACCAAGTGATGTGGAGTATGTAGGAAAATGACAGCCTTTGGGAAGACTCAGAGTTTATGAGTGTGGCCTGGATGGAGGTCCAGCCAAGATGACCAAAAAGGAGCAGACAGACAGGGAGGAAAAATAGAAGAGAAGAAGAGGAACACAAGAGGGGACTAGTCACTGGGAGAAAAGGGTGATCTGTGGTGTCAGGCTCCACAAGGGGTCAAGTAGAGGGGCCACTGGATTTAACCATTAGAATATCATCAGGGACTTTGGAAAGAGAAGTCTCACTTGAGTGACCAGGCCCAGAACCAGACTGCTTGGCTGGAGAGGGAACGGAAGTGTTGAGTTTCATGGGGTTTTGCTGAGAAGGGGAAGAGACACCAGGAATGGCAGCATGGAGGAAGGGTTTGTTAAGGGTGGGTTAGACCCAATAGTGTTTCTGGGGAGCTGGGCAGAAGCCTCTAAATCCACAGAGATTAAAGGAGAGAGACAGTGGGTGCAGTATTCTTGCAACCTGCTGGAGAAGAAGGGAGTATTGGGGATATGTCTAGAGGGACTGGTCTTGGAAACAAAGTAGGTGTAGGAGGACATGAAGAAAATGGCAGGAGGGCTTGAGAATAGGAAGGGAGAAGAGGAAACTTGTGAACAACTTCAGCTTTTCAGGGAAGAACCAGGTGAGGTCCTCAAATGAGAGAGTGAGGGGTGAGGGGAGAAGGCAGAGTGCTGGAGGAGCTTCCCTAGAGAGACGGCTAGAGAAATGATTAAGAGGACTGGAGGAGCAGACACATGGACTGGTGTCCCCAGCAGGTGGGCTTGTCCTTTAGAGAAATGGAAACTGTCCTTGGGACTCGATTGGCTCAGGGAACTCAGGACTGGGCTAGTCCTAGTTGCTGAGTAAAGTGAGGAGGCCCAGCCCTTTCTTGAGGCTGGACCAGATGACCAGAGGTGACCAGCACAGGGGCAGAGAAGATGCACTCAGCTCAGAAATCAGGATGTGGCCACCTGTATCAGCAATGCAGTATTCACAATGCCTACAGTAACTATAAATATGCTGATATGGTTATTAATCACAAAATGTAACAGGCTTTCTACATAAGAAATATAGCTAGAACATTCATTTAAATACCAGAAAACTGAGTCCCAAAA
>CM053582.1:76343506-76360972 GCA_028627135.1 Pseudochirops cupreus
CAAGCTTCTCTGGGGACCAAGAGGCCTTTGGAAATACAGAGAACTTCTGCTGTGACTTTGGGATTGTGAGTTGTGTCCTTTGTAGCCTCTTAACGAGGATGGTGGCTGCAGGACTCTGTTTGGGTGGGGAAGCTTCTTTGGTGATTTCAGCATTTCAGCTTTCAGCAGCCACGCCACCTGGTATCCATCCATTCCCCTCGAGGACGTGACCTTGATAAGCAGCACCTGGGCCCCAGGAGGGGTCACCATTCACAAAATTCTGCCACCTATGAAGTGGCCCATGTACTGGCAGAGAGCTTGGGAGGCCAGGCTGCCTCTTCCTGGTTCTGAGACATCGGGGAAGTCCCTCCCTGGGCCTCAGTTTCCTCCTTTGTCTCTCGCCCTCTTTTCTCTGCCTCCTCCCCCAGCCTTGTCTTCTGCTCACTCTCTCTTCCCATCCAGTTCCTGCCCTTTGGTGTCCTTTCTATTTCTCCTTTCACTGATCTCTCCATTCCGTCCCTTACCTTCACCACTCCAGCTCTTCACCTGCTTTTCTTCCTCTGGCCTGTTTTTTTCTGTATTCTTCTCTTGTTTTCTTTCCCCTTCTGTGTCTGTATGATCTTGCTGTCCTCCCCTCTCCTGCCCTGCCTCTCTCACATCTCTGTCTCTCTCTCCCTGTGCCCCCACCATCCTCTTCCTTTACACGTTCTGTCCACAGAGAGAGTTACAGCAAGTTTGTTAGGAGAGACCTTAGACCTCATCTTACTCAGTTGCTTCATTTTGTTGATATTCAGTCGTTTTCGTTGGGTCTGACTCTTTGTGACTCATTCGGAGTTTGACAGAAGGTGAAATTGAAGCCTAGAAAGAAGAGATTTGCCCAAGACCACAGAGCTATGATGTATTAAGTACTGAGCCTCAGACACAGGGCTTATGCTTCCCAAGGCATGCTCTTCCTCCCACTCCATCAATCTTTAGCCCCTCTTCCTCCATGTTCTGGCCCCTCTAGAAGCTCCCAGAGCCCCCAGTCAAACTCTGAGATGCCTAGAAGGCCCCCTTCCTTTGAGCAGCCCATCCCTGCTGACTTGCTGCACCAGCTTGTTCCTCAGGCAGTAGATAAAAGGGTTTGACGGGGGTGATGGTGATGTTGAAGAAGGCCACCCCCTTGTTGAGGTCCAGCTGTCCTGTCTGGGACAGGATGATGGCAGCTGCCATAGGTGATGGAGACCTCCAGGATGTGAGAGGAGCAGGTAGAGAAGGCCTTGTGCCTGCCTTGGGCAGAGGGCAGCTGTAGGAGGGTCCAGATGATGCAGATGTAGGAGGCTGCCGTCACAGTGAGGGCACCGGCCAGGGTGCACACAGCCACCAAGAAGGCAGGCAGGATCAAATAAAGAACCATCTGGGAGAAGCATCTGGGTGGGGAGATGGTCCTATGGCCTGTGAGGAGGTGGCTGAGAACCTGGGGAGTGATCACTGAGGTGAAGCCCATCTCCAGCAGGGAGAAATTCCTCAGGAGGTAATACATGGGGGTTTGCAGGCGGTGATCCACCAGGGAGAGGACCACGATGAACAAGTTTCCCAGCAGGGTCGAGAGGTAAGTGGGCAGGAGGAGAGCGAAAAGCAGGAGCTGCAGGCCTCGAAGGTCAGTGATACCGAGTAGTGTGAAGTCAGCGCCCTCTGAGCAGTTCCCCAGCTCACTCCACCCTCCTGGAGGCATCTGGGGGAGGGGGCAGAAAGGAGGTCGGAGGCTCTCAGAACATGGAGTCATACACGTGGATGGACCCAGAGAAGTCTCTGACTGAGTATTTATTAAATGCTCTGTTCCAGGAATGTGCTGAGTGCTGGGGAACCGAAAGAATGGGCAGTGCCGTCTTACCATCAAGGAATTCCCACTCTCGTCGTGTGGACAGCATGTTACTGCCTAGGCACACACGAAATGCACGCATGTGTTTATAGACATGTATCCGTATGTGTGTGAGTATGCATGTGTATGTTACACATGTATTAGATAATGGAGGGTACTTTCAGAAAGAACTGTTTTAGCCATGGGGGGCAGGGAGGTCCATGAAGTCCTCCTCAGACGGTGGATTTGAGCTGTCTTGAAGGAAGCCAAGACTTCAGTAGGCAGAAGTAACTAGGGAGACTATTCCAGGGGCTTAGACAGTCCACATACATGAGGGAGAGATGGCGTGCCCTGAATGAGGACCAGCAGGGTGGTAGAGTACATGGGGTCAGAACCCTACTGGCTATACTTTGAGGGGGCTTATAGCACCTTCATCACCCTCCTGGGAGGGAGGGAGGACCATGACGGCGGAGAAGGAAACTGCCAGTTGGTGATGAGGCTTGAGCCTACTCCTTCTGCCAGCTTCCTGCCTCCTCAGAGGATGAGGCCAGTGTCCTTAGTTAGTGGTCAGCCTGTTGTCCCATTCTTCCCTTCCCAGGATATGTCCTATACTAAATCATCATATCCTGGGCCCTGAGAGACTCTGCAGGCTGCTGCCAAAAGGGGCCTGAGTGGCTTCCAGTCCAGCCCTGGCTGAGCATGGAGCTCTGGAGCCAGGCGGGCAGAGTGCTTGAAATCCCAAGGGTTCTGACCAGGCAGGTGGCACCATACAGCGATCTTCAGCTGGCTGCCACAATAATGTTGTGATCCTCATTGTGCAGAATAGTGCTAAGTACTAAGCGACCCATCCAGACCCACTCAGCAAGTGAATGTCAGAGACAGGACTCTGCAGCAGTGCTCCTTAGGGCCCCCCCAGCTCTCCCAGGGGTCCCCATCTCTTGCAGGTCTTTGAGTAGAACATTGATGTAGGCCTTTATGGGGCGGATCCAACTCGGATATTGTGTGATGATGGGCCTGAGGCAGCCAGCCCCCAGAGCCCCCTTGGTTACACCAAGCAGGTCTAGAGTTGTGGCAGTGTTAAATTAGGAGACTTTTGGATGAACTCTGGTCCCTTCCAGTGTGGAGAGTCTGTAAGGCCAGACTGTGGGGTGGTCCAGGGAAAGGGGGGGATCAAGTGACCTGTGAGATTCCCTTCATAATGTGCAAATCTCTGATTTGTAGCTACTGTCAGCAGAGATCCCAAGGACCAGGGCGTTCTCTCTTGACTTCACAGAACCTGGGACAGAGCACAGAGGAAGGAGGAAGGGGAAGAAAGGAGGAAATGGGCATTGATTAAAGAATAGCTATGTGTGAGTAGGAGGTACTTTACAGTCACTGTGTCTAGTGCATTATAAATACCTCATTTGATCCTTACAACATCTCCAGGTAGCAGGGGCTGTTATTTCCTCATTGTATAGAGAAGGAAACAGAGTCGGGCAGAGGTTAGGTGAAGTGCCCAAGGTCCTATGGCCAGTAAGTACCTGAGGCCAAACCTGAGCTCAGGGGTCCCTGATACAGGCCCAGCACTCTTGTCTGCTACAGTAGCTGGGCTGTCCACGTTGCCCTCACAGCTCCTTTCCTGCATTCCTGATGTTTCCCCTCCCAGCTGCTCTGACTCAGCTGGGTGGCCGGCTCTGACACGTCCTCTGTGTGACCTTGGGGATGTGCTTCCCTCTTTCTTGCCCTCAGTTTCCCCATCTGAGAAATGAACAAGCTGGGTTCAGTGATAGATAAGGAGGCTGAGCAGCCAAACCTCCAGGATCTAACCTCGGTCGTGGCTTTTGCCTCTCAAGCCCAGCTTCTCCAGGGCAGGCCACAGTGGGCTGATGATCCTCCATGTGGCCACCATTCCCAGGAGCAGAGGGTCCAGATTAAACATGGGTGACCTTCACTGGGGCTCCTCTGCCACAGGGGCTCGGAGCCTTTTTCCTGGTGTCAGATTTGGAAAAGGACATGGAGGGACAGAGCAAAAGGGAAAGAGAGAGAGGCAGAGAGGGAAACATGCTCTAGGAGGACAGGAGGGGACCGAGGCCCAGAGAAGAGGGAGGACTCGCTATGCCCTTGGTGAAGGGCTGGGGACTCCCAGGCAGGATGCCTCTAACCCAGGGCTGCATTTAGAGTTCCTGTCACTCTATCCTCGCCCAGAGGACCAGACAGAGGGGACATCCTGTGTCTGCCCCAACCTCCCCTCTGAGCTCCTGCACCAAAATGTCTCTCATGACCAAGTTAGCCCATGGGGACCTGGGAAACTTCCAAACTTTTAATGGCCCCCAAGAGATTAATTAGAGTGTTGCCTCTGAACTTTCCGTAAGGAGAACTTGCTCCATCCGTGAGCCTGGGGATGGGGAGGAAACGCGTTGTTTTGATCTCCACTGTGGTGCTCAGGCACAGGCGCCATGTCAGTTCAACAAGCAGCTGTGACTTTCCTGCTGTGTTTAAAGTCCTCTCCTCTGCACTTGGAAGAACAGTTTCCATTAAAATATCTTTTTTTCTGTTTCATTTATAATCTCGTTGTTCCCAACCACCTGCACTAAGGACAGGGATGTTCCTTCGGGAGGTCAGCCTGCTTTTGGAACATTAGTCACTTGGCTGTAGAAGAAATATACACCTAGTATATTAGGCAAGACTCCGCATGGTTTTCCCTGTTCTTTATAATGGTTGAAATTTTTGTCCTTTTAAAAAATTCCTTTGAGGTCTATACCTTAGCCCTGAATGCCTGGTGGTGAGATTTACATCAGTTATTGCCTTTTAATTTCCTGACAGTCCCACTCAGTGACCATTCCTTAGTCACAATTCCACAGCCACACGAATCTCCTCCCGTGACTCATTGGCTCCAGCCACCCCCACGCCTCTGTCATCAATTGGCTTTACTCTCTAATTTTTCAACTTAATTTTTCTTATTTACCTTGCCTTCTCTTGCCAACAACCTTCTTCTTATCCTTACTCCTTTAGGATTGTAATTAATCTTTTAAAATTCTTTTTAACTTCTTTCCTTGACCTTGGTCCTGCTCCTCTTCTCCTTGGTGGTCTTCAAATAGAGTCTGGAGGACCAGTTGTCAACCATTTCTCTAATTTGAGATAATTTGTGACCTAGTCTAGCCCTGCCTACCTAGTCCAGGGCCCTCCTGGGTGGGCCCTGGATCAGAGTCCAGATATTTCATGAGGTGTGATGAATGGACTGGAACTGTGCTTCTTCATGAGGAGCAGGATCCTGGATTATATTAGGAAGCAAGTCAGAAAGTTCTTCCATGGTGATAACCAAAGACAGGAAGGTGATGCGTATGTCTTGTCTGTGTGACTTAAGACAAATCATTGCACCAACCTGGGGCGTATTTTTTGAGTGTGTAAAAAATGTTTGGGTTGGAATCCATGCCTTCTCAGGTCCTTTCCTTATTTAAGTCTGTGAGGAGCTGGTCTGAGAGCCATCCTGCCTGGGCCCTAGACAGTCACAGATCCTTAGATTTGGTGGATGGCTGGTGTCTTTCAGAGAAGTCAGAGAAGGCCCAGAGAGGGAACCTCCCTTGCCTAAGATCACGGGAGCCCAGGCAGAGCTGGTGTGCCTTGGAACAGAGACTTAGAAGCAGCTTTGGGGCTCCTGCAGTGCCCTCGTTCTGAGGGAGGCCAAGCCCCAGAGAGGGTTGGGAGCACTGCCAGCATCATCCCCATCTCCTAACCTCAAGCCCATGACTTGTCATACTGTGTCACAATTCATAGCAATGAGTCAGTCAAGCAGGGGAGACTCTCAGAGGGGGAGGGGAAGGAAAGAAGCATTTATTAGGCCCCTGCTGTGTGTCAGGTCCTGCACTAAACACTTGGTCCACATGTGACCTCATTTCACGCTTACAGTCCTGGGGGGGGTGTGTGCTGTTACCCTCTGTACAGTGGAAGAGACTGAAGCAGACGGGTGAAGTGACTGGCACTGTAGATCTGCATGTGGTCTGTCCCATTAAATTGTAAGTTCCTTGAGGACAGGGACTGTCTTTTGCCTTCTTTTATATTTGTCAGCACTTATCATAGTCCCTGGCAGACAGTAGGCACTTAACAAATGCTTATTGATTGATTGATAAATGCTGCCTTCGTTATTTTTATTACTACTACTACTGTGACTATTAGTACTACTACTCAAGGTTGTAGAGCTAGTAAGTATATACAGTTGGAAGAACCTTAGCAGTAAGAAGTTGGGAGGGAGGGAAAGAGAGATCAGAGTTGGCTTCTGTCATCATATTCAAATATCTCGCATTGGAAAAAAATGGAACTTTCACTTGACCCCGCCACCATCTAAGGTTTCAATTTTTTTCCCTTTAACACTCATGTTCCTATTAAAACTTCACTTTCTTCACCCTCCACGGAATAAGGCTCCCATGCCCACCTCTCACCTAAAACCACTTTCTTTTTGGCCACCAAAATTTTTGTTTCAAAATCCAAAAGCATCTGTCATGCATCATCCTGCTGGAATTCTCTGTAGCCTGGGATGCTCCAGACCACCGTCTCCCCCTGCATTGCTTCCTGCCTAGACTTTAACGCCACTGGACCTTCCTTCTCAAGTCTCCTTTGTTGGGTCATCATCTAAGTCTTGCCTGTTGACTGTTCATGTGTCCCAAGGCTCTGTCCATGACCCTTTTGTCTTCTCACTAGTTTTACTTTTGGACCTCATCAGCTGTCCTGGGATCAGTTATCTCCTCTTTGCAGATAACTGCTAATTCAGTATTCTACAGTATCCAGCCTCAGTCCATTCTGGCTTCAGTTTCACATCAGCAGTACCAGTGGGATGTATGGAACTGGTCTCATGGGCTTCTCTAAACCCAACATATCCTAGACAAAGCTCATGAATTTTTCCCCATTAAAATCAACTTTTCTCCTAACTTCTCTTTCTATAAGGAATTAATCAGCTACTTAATAAGAATTAATCAGCTATTATTGAATAAAAGCAAGGAGATATTAATAGTTAACATTAATATGAACTTTACTGTGTGCCAGGCACTATGCAAAGTGCTGGGGACACCAAAAGAAATAAAAGACAGTCCCTGATTTCAAAGAATGTTCTAATGGGGAGACAACATGTGAGCAAATACATACAAAGCAAACCCTATAAAGGATAAATCAGAAATAATTTTTTAAAATTCCAGCACTTTGTTTTTTCCCAATTACATGTACATATTAACATTTTTTCAAATTTTGAGTTCCAAAATCTCTTCCTCTCTCCTTCCTCTCCTCCCTATTGAGAAGACAAGTGATTTGACATTGGTTATACACATGTAGTCATGCAAAATACATTGACATGTAAGTAATGCTGTGAAAGAAAACAGACAAAAAAAAATCAAGAAAATAAAGTAAAGAAAAAGTATCTCGGATCTGTATTCAGGCCCTACCAGGTCTTTCTCTGGAAATGGACAGGACCTTTCATCACGAGTCCTTCAGAACTGTCTTGGATCATTGTATTGCTGAGAATAGCTAAGTTATTTGCAATAGATCATCATACAATATTGTTGTTACTGTGTACAGTGTTCTCCTGGTTCTGCTCATTTCACTTTGCATCAGTTCATCTAAGTCTTTCCAACATTTTCTGAGAGCATTTTGCTCATCATTTCTTATAGCATATAGTATTCCATCGCAATCATATGCAACAGCTTGTTTAGCCATTCCTCAGTTGATGAGCATTCCCTCAATTTCCAATTCTTTGCTAGCAGAAAAGAGCTGCTATAAATGTTTTTGTACATGTGGGTCCTTTTCCTTTTTAAAAAAAAAATCACTTTTGGATGCAGACCTAGTAGTGGTATTGCTGGGTCAAAAGGTATGCATGGTATTATAGCACTTTGGGCATAGTTCCAAATTGCTCTAAAGAATGGTTGAGGGGTGGCTAGGTGGCACAGTGAATAGAACCCTGGCTCTGGAGTCAGGAGGACCTGAGTTCAAATTTGGCCTCAGGCAGTTGACACTAGCCATGTGACCTTGGGCAAGTCACTTAACCCCAGTGGCCCTGCCTTCCCCACCCCAAAAAGGAAAAAAAAAGAATGGCTGACTCAGAATACAACTTCACCAGCAATGCATTAGGGTTTTAATTTTCCTGATTCCTTTCCAACATTTGTCATTTTGCTTTTCTGTCATATTAGCAAATCTGGTAAGTGTGTAGTAGTAGCTCAGAGATGTTTTAATTTGCATTTGCATAATCAATAGTGTAAATCAGAAGTAATTGAAAGAGGGATGTCACTAGAGTTCAGAGGGGTTGGGGAAGGCTTCCTGTAGAAGGTGGGATTTTAGTTGGAACGTAAAGGAAGCAGGGAGGTCAGTAGTAGGAGTAGATGATAGAGTTTGTCAGTGAGATGCCAGTGACAGGAAAGAAAGGGAGATGAGGTAGCTTTCAGCTAACATCTGTGAAACTCCAGCTGCTCTCATTCTTCAGATAAAGAATAGGAGTTAGTTCAAGAACTAGTCAGAGTCCTCTGGAATTTCTTTTGTGATAGTAAAATCATTGGGGGTAGGAGTGTGGGGAAGTGCGGGGAAGGAGTACTGAAGGTGACTTTTCAGGCTTTGCCTATAGCCTGTGTCTTCTGCGCAGCCTTCCTACCACCCCCTAGTTTAGTAAGTGGCCAAGCCCTTTAGAATCCACCTTAACGTCCTTCATCTGACACTGTCTGGAGTAAACAGTCACCTTGTGCTGGTAGCTAGTGTATGTACTAGCGGTAGCTGCGGGCTGGTCCACTGGCTTCCAGTCTCTCCCTCTTCCTGTCCATCTTCTCACTTGACATTTGATCATGTTGTGTGGGGTACAGGGATCCCAAAAATTCCGTACCCAAGAAAAATTAAAAGTCAAAGGTATCTTGAGGAAGGAACAGGAAGTTTTATTCTCTTCCCCGGAAGGAAGAGGGTGGTTCTCTCCATGGCAGGGATCAGAAAGAGGAGGTGTGTTACAAAAGACAGAACAGGAAAAAGAATTTATACCCTAACTCAGTCAAGGGCCCCCCCTCTCCCCAGCTGTCCCTTCTCCCATTGGCTGGGAGGTGGGACTGTTCATGTCCTTATTTGGCAAATGCCAGTGTGTCAAAAGACTCCTGAAGAGGTCTAATGCTAATGTGGCAGTAGTAAAGAAGGGCGAAGGGGGAAGCTGAAGCTCCAGCTTGCTCCCACAGAACCTATGGGCTGAGAAGTTTCACCTTTCCCATTCAGCGTCTCCCTCCTCTTCAGTTAACTCCAGTGGTTGCCTGTCACCTCAAGACTTAGGTATTGACATTCAAAGCCCTTCACAACCTTCCAGTCCCCCTGCACTTTTCCAGTCTTGTGACACCAGACTCTGTCTCATACACTCTGTAATTCAATGACATAAGCCTCCATCCTCTTCCTCACATAGTACTCTCCTTCATGCATTTTTACTAACTGTCCCTCAGGCATGGAATTCTCTCCCTCCTCATCTCTAATTCCTGCTCTCCCGAGCTTCCTGAGTCCCAGTTAAAATCCTGTCTTCTGAAAGAAATCTTTCCCAGTCACCCTGAATACTAGGGGCCAGCAGCACAATTTGAAACTTGAGCTCCCCAATTTCTGATCCTTGTCTAACTTTATAGGACTTGGTCTGCGATCTGCTATGCGACTCTATTCTAGAAATTCTGGGGCTTTTTACTTTCACCAGTAGGGGTGAACTCAAGTGGTTAACAATCAGTTCTGTGAATTATAAGGCTCTCCTAGAAGTCCTAGGGTATCAGATCCTTCCTCACTTTTGTGGGAGATGAAAAAGTTTGGAGTCTGACTCTGAGATCAGAAAAGGTCTTTATTCTTTCTCATGAGAAAGAGCACTGCCCCTGGTGCTCAAATGGTGTCTGCTAGGGAGTGCAAAATGTGGAAACTCAAAGGCTTCTTTTGTCCTGATTCTAACTCCACCTCTGACCCCTGTCCTGCCTCACCATTGGCTGGCGAGGCAAGCTCACAGTCTTTCTAATTGGCGCAAAGCTGTCTCAATCCTTCATTATGTATTTCCTTTCACCAAATTTGGAAGTGCCCAATCAGAAGTGGACTAGTATAGTTTACTTTCAGATTACCTTATTTCTGGGAAATCATGTGAGACTGAACTGGTTTACAAAGTATGGAGAAGAGATAGGAATGTAACAGGGAGTTAAAAGAAATGAGGAAACTTCACTGTGAGTCATCTCTCACGCTTCTTTAACCCCAGCCCCAGACTTGTGAGTCCTCTCCATACTAGGCTCAATTTTAGTGCATTTGTGAGCTACCCCTTTTGTTTTGTTTTTGCAAGTAGTATTTTATTTTTCCTAATTACATGTAAAGATAGTTTTCAGCATTCATTTTTTCTAAGATTTTGAGTTCCAAATTTTTCTCCCTCCCTAAGAGAGCTAGCAATCTGATATAGGTTATACATGTGCAGTCATGTTAAACATATTTCCACATTAGTCGTGTTGTGAAAGAAGAAAACAGAACAAAAGGGGAAAAACTATGAAAAACAAAAACCAAAAAGAAAGTTAATATTGTCTGTTTGGTCTGCCTTCAGACTCCACAGTTCTGTCTCTGGATGTGGGCAGCATTTTCCATCAAGAGGCTTTGGGAATTGCCTCAGATCGTTGTATTTCTGAGAAGAGCTAAGCTGACCATGGTTGATCATTACACTGTGCTGTTACTGTGTGAACCCCCTCTTTTGAAAGAAAGTTCCCTCCATGCTTGAGAACCTGAATGCCTGGGGAGGAGCTTGGACCACGAACTGGACAGGTTTACATTTAGAATCATATGGTAACTGAGACTTCCCAGGCTAAAGGCTCAGGAGGATTTCTGAGACTTCATTTGTCTGAGAAAACCAAGATCCCAGACATTGATGATGATAACCTTCAAGGACACTTTTGTTTTTATTATCAATCCCTCTGCATTGAGTTCTAGTTTGAGGCAGGGCTAGGAATTGACTGAGGTCGGGAGCCTGGCTCAGCTGTTCTCCGGAGCATTGAGCTTTGCACACAGAAGGTGCTTCAATTCAATACTTAATCTTGCTTGCGAAATTGACTGAAAGAATTTGGAATCCAGAAGGCTTGGAGCACAGATTGAATAAAAGAGGGAGAGGCCAGAGGGCTGCCCCCTCCCCCCCTCTTCCCCCCACAAAGGGGGACATGAATTCAGCCTATTCTCACTGGAAATTGGTATCCTGAGACTTCTCTTGAGGGCTCTCTCCCTGCTTCCTTTTTCTATTCCACAGGTCCTTTTATAGACCAGCTGCTTTTAGATTCCCGCATCTTGTACAGATTCCTCCTCTAGAGATAATGTCCAATACTGGGGAGTTGTTCCGAGAAGCCTTTGAAGGGGGGAACTTACACAAGGGAAGGTACCAAAGGTTTCCTTTCAGAGCCTCCAACACCAAAATGAGAATGTCGGTGTGTGTCTTTCAGAATTGTCTGTCTGGACTTGGTTCTGCTCCTTTCTGTGCTAAGAACCTTCAATGTCTCTGCGGTATTTCCCTTGGGACTGTCTTCTGTACCTAAAACAGTGCCTCAGTTTCTTTGGCTGTATTTCTGCCTGGATTTCCTTCTGTTCCATTCTGTAGGAAAAAAAAATCTTCGCTTACTTTGGCTGTGTTTTTATCTGAAATTCTTCAGGTCTATTCTGCATTAAAAGGATCCCTCAGTATCTACAGCTGTGTTTTTCTGTCTGCAAAAGGTGACTCCATTTATCTGGCTGGGTTTCTCCCTAGATCTCAACATCCTTCAGCCCCCCCTTTCCCCCATATATGTATCACTATATCTCTATCTATCTATCTCACTATATATATATATATATATATATATCACTATATCTATATCTATCTATATACATACATACATATATATACACATACACACATACATGTATGTATGTGTTCATAAAACTGCCTCAGTTCCATGGCTGTGTTTCTTTGGACTTATTTCTCTTCCCTTCTTTTATTAAAAGAATGCCAGTTCTACTTCATTGTTTCTATCTGGACTTACTTTTGTTCCTTTCTATAAAACATACCTTAATTTTGATGACTGCGTATCTATCTGAACTTCCTTTTGTTTCCTTCTGTACCTAAAAAAAATGCTTAATTATCTATGGCTGTGTTTGTCTCTGGACTTCCTCCTGTTTGTTTTTGTATCTGTGTTCTGTGTTTCTTTCTGGACTTCTTTTTGTTCTTTTTTGTATTTAAAAAAATGTTTCAATCATCCCCCCCCCCCACACACACATTTTTTTTTGTTTATTTGTATGTATATACTGCGACTTTTCTGATAGTGACTTGGATAAAGGCATACATGGTATGCTAAATGAACTTGCAGTTGACACAAAGCTGGGAATATCACTAACACTGACTGACATTTAGGACCCAAAAGATTAGCAGATGCTAGAGAATTGGGTGGAATTCCACAGGAGATAAAACAGCAAGTGTTCCTTCCACTGTCTGGGGGTGCAGGCTTCTAGGAATCAACAGTGTGACACAAGAGGCAGAAAAACTGACCACCTCGGAGAGGGTCCCAGCTCCCGGGCATAGGGAAGAGATCAAACCCATGGGCTCTGCCCTCAACAGAGCTAATCTAGGCATTGTGTGCAGTTCTGGGCCCTGTGCCTGCAAGGACAGGATAAGCTACATGGCCCAGAAGAGGGGAGCCACTGTGCTGAGTAGCCTTGACTCCTCCTGGGAGCATTCAAAGACTGGAGGGTAGGAAATAAGAGTTCCCTGCACTATGCGAAGGACTGTCACGTGGACAGTTTCTATTTGTTGACTTTGGTCGTAGGAGACAGGGCAAGGAGCAATGATGCTTGGAACTTGCAAAGGGGCAAATAGAGGGTTGTTTCAAGAAAACTTTCCTAAAGTTGGTCCTGGTCTAGAAAGGGAAGGGGCTTCACCTTAAAAGATTCATTCAGAGGCTAGATGGTGACTTCTTGGACGTGTGATGATGGAAAGTCACATCTGTTAACTGAGGTCCTTTCCACATCTCCATTTTTGTGATGCTCTGGGCTTTTGGAATCCTCTCTATACTCTCTGGCTGGGTCTTTCCTCACTCTCCAAAGTTAGCAACAGTCTCTTAATTGACAACACTAGTGACATTTTTCTCAGCTCTCATTCTTGACCTCTCTGTGGTATTTGTGGTGATGGACTTTACTCTCAGGGCACACAGGCTCTTTGTTCAGGCTTTTTGTGACACGGTTCTCTTTTGACTTCCCTCTAATTTGGCTCACCATCCTTCCACTATAGCTGCTGGGTGACCCTGGCCCCAGAGTCAGTAAGACCCGAGTTCAAATCCAGTCTTAGACATTTATCAGTTGTGTGGTCCTGTGCAGGTTACTAACCCTCTGTCTGCCTCAGGTTCATTAGCTGTAAATGGAGAGCATAAATAAATAGCACCTGCCTCCCTGGGTTGTTGTGAGATCAAATGAGATAATGTCAGTAAAGTCCTTCCTAGCACAGTATTTGGCACATGGTGGGTGCTTAATAAATGCTTGTTCATTCTTTCCTTTCCCCCCCCTTCTCTATTGAACTGTCACCTGCATCACAGCCACCTAATGGGAGTGCCTCTCAGAGCCCTGCCCCAGGTTTTCCTCTGTTGTCTCTACACGGCCTCCATGGGTGCCCCGGGACTTAATCTGATCACTGAAGAAATCTCTTGGCCCTTTGCTGATCCAATATTCTGCTCTATCCCTGAGCACCCAAGTTACTGGAATATCTCTTCAAGAAGATCTAATGCCACAAGAAGCCTTTGGATAGAATGACCGTGATAAATATCCTGTACTATATTTCTCCTGTGATCCTACCTCTGCATTTCTCTTTCTTTGGCACCTTATAGTCCAGAAATGGATTATGGATGGGTGGTATGGAAAGTAGCTGTAGGTTGGAGGAGAAAACAAGTTCAGATAGGTGTTTCATATAAAATGGGATGGGTAACAATGACCACCCTACCTTGGAATCTTAGGGACAAAATCCTTTGTACACAGAAAATGCCAAATAAATGTTATCTGTTGTTGACTCGTGACCCTGGGCAAGGCCCTGAAGCTCTAAACCTTGTAAATTAGAGTTGTCTTTCTTGATCCCAGGGTTGTTACCATGGGCAAAGGAAGGAAGATGCTTAGCAAAACATAAAGCCCAATAAACATTTCAGATATTAGTGAGATAGGGAGGTAGGGGGAAAGTGCTTTGTATTTCAAGCACAAGTCTGCCATGACAGAAACCATTTTAAACATAGTGCCATTCTGCGTCAGAGCAACTTCTAGCTAACAGAGCACTATCCAGACTGGCATGGTCTACGCCATTCTACCCCTATGCCCTCAGAGATGTCCCTCTGCTCAAGAGTGTCTGTAGTAACATTTATCTTAGGGCAGGGAAAGCCATGTTAAAATGTATTAGGGGGTTGACAGGCCAAAACAATAGTCATGACTCTGCTTCTCCCTTGAGTGATAGATTCATAAAGCATTTAGTGATTTTGGGGCACTGAGACTATGAACACAAGCGTAAGGAAAGCACTCCTTGCTTCCAAGAAGCTCACATTCCCACGAGGAATGTCAGCATGTGAAGAAGGTTCTGGAGTGTAGAGGAAGGCTTCCCCAGGTGGAGGCAGGGTGACAGAGATCATGGTGTGGCACTTCCTCAATGGAGATGATACAGAGGAAGTCAGCAAGAGGAAGGGGGGGGTTAGTAATAGGGGTGAATGGCTACTGTGAGAAGGAAACCTGGGAATTTTCAGCTGAGCTCATGTGTGAAGGAACCAATTCCCTTGATTGTTCTGGACCTCCTCCAGATCTAGGATGACCTCTTCCCTCTGATAGATACCTAGATTCCCTTAGGAATAGAGATTTGAGCTGTGCTTCTAGGTGAGTCTTAGCATAGCCCATTAAAAGAATGAAGAGTACAATGATTTTTAAAGACATAAGAGATGATCTTTGTTAAGGGATTGGTTTTCAACCTTAACCTATTTTAAGAAAGGCTTGTGATCCTTTATCTCTACATATGTTCAAATAGGGAAGTCTGGGAAGGATTCCTAGATAGGAAAAATGTTATTTCTAGAGAAATGAAAAAGGTCTTAAAAATTATTCTATAATGGGCCATCTTTCTCTGTGCACCATTTTCAGTTATGTTACTTTATCCAGCGTTTCCTTTCTCAAAGCTGAGAGAAATGGGAACATTTGTACCATATATTACTGTTTTTCAGATTTGGAGCCTAGGAGAAAGAGCACAGAGGAATCTTCAAAAGAGACCATTCCAGGAGAAGAATCATCATAAAGACTGAAAATTGTGAAAGAAAATTGGAAGCAGTGCTGATCAGTGCTACTGTATTTCTGAGGACTGTGGGGAAAGTGAGAGCCAGGTAGAGTCAGGAGATGAAGAAGGAGAGGAATGTGAGAAAAGTGACCAAACATCAGAAGATTCAGAATGGAGACAAAATAAATGAACATAAGGAACAAGGCAAAGCTTATGCTGAATCTTCACACATTTCTGAAAATCACAAGAACCATGCCATTAAGAAGGCTTATAAATGTAATGAATGTGGGTTAACATTTACTCATAACTCACGATTTATTCAACATCAGAGGATTCATACTGGAGAGAAACCTTATACATGTAAGGAATGTGGGAAAGTGTTCAGTAAAAATTCAACCCTTATTAATCATCAGAGAATTCATACTGGGGAGAAGCCTTATAAATGTAAAGAATGTGGGAAAGCCTTCACTCAAAATTCAATCCTTATCAAACACCAGAGAATTCACACTGGAGAGAAGCCTTACAAGTGTGATGAGTGTGGGAAAGCCTTCATTGAGAGTTCTGCCCTTATTGTACATCAGATGACTCATACGGGAGAGAAGCCTTATACATGCAATGAGTGTGGGAAAGCCTTCAGTCAGATGTCAAACTTTAAAGTACATCAAAAGATTCATGATGGAGAGAAACCTTATAAATGTAACAAATGTGAGAAAGTCTTTGGTCAGAGCTCAACCCTTTTCAAACACCAGAGAATTCATACTGGAGAAAAGCCTTACAAATGTAATGAGTGTGGGAAAGCCTTTAGTCGAAAGTCAAACCTGAAGGTACATCAAAAGATTCATACTGGAGAGAAGCCTTATAAATGTAATCAGTGTGAGAAAGCCTTCACTCTAAGTTCATCTCTTCTTAATCACCAGAGAATTCATACTGGAGAGAAACCTTATAGATGTGACAAGTGTGGGAAAGCCTTCTTTAGGAGATCAAACCTTAATTTACATCAGAAGAATCATACTGGAGACAAACCTTATGAATGTACTAAATGTGGTAAAGCCTTCGCTCAAAAGTCAACTCTTTTCAAACATCACAAAATTCATACTGAAGAGAAACCTTTTAAATGTGATACATGTGGGAAAGCCTTCTTTGAGAGCTCAACCCTTATTAGTCATCAGATGATTCATACTGGAGAGAAGCCATATACATGTGATGAGTGTGGGAAAGCCTTCAGTAAAAAGTCAGTCCTTGTTAATCATCAAAGAATTCATACTGGAGAGAAACCTTATAAATGTAAAGAGTGTGGGAAAGCGTTCAGTCAGAGCTCAAATCTTAGTGTTCACAAGAAGATTCATACTGGGGAGAAGCCTCATAAATGTAATCAGTGTGGGAAAGTCTTCACTCAAAGGTCAACCCTTTTTAATCATCAGAAAATTCATAATGAAGAGAAGCCTTATAAATGTAATGAATGTGGGAAAGCCTTTGTTCAGAGCTCAAACCTTAAGGTACACGAGAAGATTCATACTGGAGAGAAGCCTTATCAATGTAATCAATGTGGGAAATCCTTCACCCAGAGTTCTTCTTTTTTCAATCACCAGAGAATTCATACTGGAGAGAAGCCTTATAAATGTAATCAGTGTGGGAAAGCCTTCCTCAGGAGGTCAAATCTTAATGTACATCAGGAGAGTCATACTGGAGAGAAACCTTATAAATGTACTAAATGTCGTAAAGCCTACACTCAGAAGTCAACCCTTTTTAGACATCAGAGAATTCATACTGGAGAGAAGCCTTATACATGCAGTGATTGTGGAAAAGCTTTCTTTGATAGCTCAACCCTCCTTGTACATCAGATGACTCATACTGGAGAGAAGCCATATACATGTAATGAATGTGGGAAAGACTTCAGTACAAATTCAGTCCTTGTTAGTCACCAGAGGATTCATACTGGAGAGAAGCCTTATACATGTAAGCAGTGTGGGAAAGCCTTTAGTCGGAGCTCAAATCTTAATGTACACCAGAAGATTCACACTGGAGAGAAGCCTTATACATGTAATGAGTGTGGAAAAGGCTTTATTCAGAGATCAAATCTTACTGTGCATCAGAAGATTCATACTGGAGAGAAGTCTTATACATGTAATCAATGTGGGGAAGCCTTCACTGAACAATCAGCTCTTGTCAATCACCAGAGAATTCATGATGAAGATAAACCTTATAAATGTAATCAATGTGGGAAAACCTTTGTAAAGAAATCAGATCTTAATAAGCATCAGAAGACTCATACTGGAGACAAACCATATAAATGTAGTCATTGTGAGAAAGCCTTCAGTGAACACTCCCACCTTTTCAAACACCAGAGAATTCACACTGAAGAGAAGCCTTATAAATGTAATGAATGTGGGAAATCCTTCCTTCAAAGCTCTGACCTTGTTAA
>CM053582.1:76361472-76413619 GCA_028627135.1 Pseudochirops cupreus
ACACACGCACACATGCACACACATGCACACGCACACACGCACACGTACATGCACACATGCACACACACGCACACGCACGCCCACACACGCACACATGCACACACACGCGCACACACATGCACACACGTACACACGCACGCACATGCACACGCACACACACATGCACGCACACACATGCACACATGCACACAAACATGCACACACATGCACACACACGCATACGCGCACACACGTACGCACACACGCACACAAACACGCACACACACACACGCACATGCACACACACATACACATGCACGCACACGTACACACACTCACACACACGCACACATGCACACACACACACATACACACGCCCACACACGCACACACACGTACACATGCACGCACACACGCACACACACGAACACACACGCACACACACGCACATGCACACATGCACACGCGCACATACATGCACACATGCACACACACGCACACACACATACACACGCCCACACGCACACACATGCACAAGATTCTTATTAATAATTGGATAGCTCATAGGAAAGACTGGAATAAACCTAAGTATGATATGAATTTAAAAAGTGAAATCATTTAGGAACTGCTGAAAAGAGTAATTATTTTATACATGACGTGCAAGAGGAAGGATCAATATAGAGGAATTAGATGGGGGAGGAGGGCTGGTAGTTCTGATAACCTCCTTTCATCAGGAATAGGTTTAAGAGGGAACAATATATATATATATATATATGTATGTGTGTGTGTACATATATATAGTTTGTATATTTACATATATTTATATCAATATATATTTAGAACAATATAAATATATATTTAGAAGAAATATAAAATTTCTTCTAAATTCAGAAGAAATAAAATGGTAGGGGGCGGCTAGGTGGTACAGTGAATAGAGCACCAGCTCTGGAGTCAGGAAGACCTGAGTTCAAATCCGGCCTCAGACACTTGACACGCTTACTAGCCGTGTGACTTTGGGTAAGTCACTTAACTCCAGTTGCCCTCCAAAAAGCAAAAAATAAAATGGTAGGGGTATTGGGAGGAGGGAGAGCACAAGAGAGGGATCTTCAGAGGGGAGGGTAAGAGAATTAGTAAATAGGGGTATAGAAGGGTCTTTAAATTTATAGGAATAGGAGGATAGGGGATGGATCCTTGGAGGAGGGTAGGCAAGTCATAGGAAGGCAAGGTAGTGGGTAGAAGAGGCAGGAGGGATAGAAAACAAGAGATATACACAATCATAAAAACAAAGTTCAGGAGTAGAATATGTGTGGGAAAGTATATATCTATATATGTGTGTATATGTGTATATGTGTATGTATATATTTATAGCTATAGAGAATATATCTAAACTTTATTGTGGTCTTCTGGGGGGGGGGGAAGGGAGAAAAGAACAAAGTAAAAAGGTGCAAACAGAGAACAAAAGAAAACACACAAGGAAGCAAAGAAAACATGGCCTATTCGCAACATAACAATATTATTCATCATACAGGCTTTCTTGAAATGAAAATTTATTGTTACATATTTAGAATCTTCTATGTTCTGCTATGCACACGACATGCTTTTTTTCTTTCTAACTTTGTACTGAAGTTCCAACATTGAAGTTTTTGATATAGTTTTGTTTCTTTTCTCTATTCTCTATTTGTGTTCTGGCATTTGAGCCTAAATAACATTTAAAAAATTTTTTAAGTGATATCTTACGGGGTTTTAAAAAATCTCAATGGCCATCCCTTCATTGGATTGTGATATGACCTACCTAGAATCACTTTCCTCGTTTCCATTCAGAAAGTAATGTCATTGGTCAGAAGGAGGAGGTCTCCTTGATTCTGAAGGAGGTTCAGAACACTTGAGGGGATGGCTAAGTTCAAGAGTCACAGGACTTCTTCTCCACTTCTGACCCAGGGACCTCCTACCAGTGTGATTTGCCCTGAACATTTTGACCCCACCCCCACCCCCCTTTATCACCAGATGAGTTCCTCACAGAGCCTCCATTTGAGAAAGTACTCACGTTGGCCATGATCACTTTATACCTGACCACCCCAGTGTATTTCTCTACATGGTTCCCATTCAGGTATTTCCCTACTCAATATTTCAGCACCTTTTTATATGCTGATATCCTTCACTGAAATGAAAGCTCTTTAAGGGCTGAAAATGTCTTTATTGTGCTTATATGTGTATTTTCATGGTTGAGTATTTTTCACTCTCTCTTGGTTTTCCTTCTACCTACCTGACCATACCTCTTTCTCCTTTGCTGGATCCTCTTCCATATCACACCCTCTAACCTTAGGTGTCCCCCAGGGTTTTGTCCTGGGTCCTCTTCTCTTTTCTCTCTTCACTTAGTGATCTCACAAGCCTCCATGGATTTAATTACCACCCCTATGTAGATGATTTTCAAATCTACTTCTCCTGCCCCAAACTCTCTGCTCACCTCCAATCTCACATCACCAAATGTCTTTCAGATATCTTGAACTCAGTGTTCAGTAGAGATCTTCTGCTCAGAGTGTCCAAAACAGAACTCATGATCTTTTCCCCTAAACTTTTCCCTCTTCCTACCTTCCCTATTACCCTAAAGGGAAACACCATCCTCCTGGTTTCTCAGGCTCACCATATAGGAATTATCCTGCACTCCCACTCCTTCCCCTCCCCCAATATCCAAGTGGTCGCCAAGGCCTGTAAATTGCAACTTAGCAACATCTCTCAAATATGCCCCCTTGTCTCCTCTGCCCCAGCTCTCATCACCTCATCCCCAGACTATTGCAATAGCCTGTGGAGGATCGATGTGCCTGCCTCAAGGCTCTCCCTGCTCCAGTCTGTCTTCCATTCTTCCATTAAAGCGATTATTCTAAAACGCTGCTCAGATCATGTTACCACCCCTCCCCTACTTCAGTAAACTGCAGTGGCTCCCTATTGCCTCCAGCATCAAATACGAATGCTGTTTGGCATTCAAAGCCCTTCCTAACATGCCCCCTTCCCACTTTTCCAGTCTTCTCCACCACGTACTCTGTGGTCCAGCAACCCTGGCCTTCTGGCTGGTTCACAAACAAGACAATCCTCTCAGCTCCATAAGCGTTCTCTGGCTCTGCTCCACACCTGGAGTGCTCTGGGTCCTCTGCACCACTGGCTTCCTTTAAGTACCAGCTAAAATCCCACCATCCTCAAGAAGTCTTCCCTAGCTGGTCTTTGTTTCAATGCATATAGTAGGCGTGTAATAAATGTTTATTCAATGATTGACAGTCTCTGTTCCAGGCACATAGTAAGCACTTAATAAATGCTTATGAATCTATCAAGGGTAGAAAAGAATAATGACTCTTGTTGGATGATGTGAACACAAAAATGTATTTTAACTTAACTTTTTTGTTAAGATTATTATAAGTGTCACCACAGATTTCATTGGATAGACGGATGGTGTCGGAGGACATAGGAGTAAGAGTGGGGTAGACTATGGCAGTTTAAGTGGTTTTATGTCAGACAGAAATTACTTTGATTTAGAATCTGCTGTTGTTCAGTTGTTTCTGTCATGTCCAACTCTTTGTGACCCCATTTGGGGTCTTCTTGAAAAAGATACTGGTGTGGTTTGCTATTTCCTTCTCCAGCTCATTTTACAGATGAGGAAACTGAGGCACTCAAGGTTAAATGACTTGCCCAGGGTCACACAGCTAGGAAAGTGTCTGAGGCCATATTTGAACTCAGGAAGAGGAGTTTTCCATGGCACCACCTAGCTGCCTAGCTGATTGAGAATGAGATTAGGTTTTTAAAATCGTTTCTGTCACGGCAGATATGCATAAAATACAGTGATAGCTATAAATACATCATTCTCTATATATGTATATCTTCTCTATCCAGATACGTATATTTATATATAGATGTATAAACATATATGTTTATATGATTATGTATATGGGTCTATGTATGTTTGGACATATTTCTAGAAAATAGCTCAGTACACTTCTCAGCAATTTGAACTCATTGGTCCTAGTGAATCATAAGAATATAATAAATATAAATCCATAACGTAATAATGATAACAACACCTGACGCACTCACGGGGCCAAGTGTTTTCCTTCATTTGCTTATGATAAAAAGCACGCAGACAGATGCTGCGGGGAAAGGTCCTGGAAGGAACAGGGAGAGGCTCGCGGTTCCAGGGTCTTGCCCAGAGCCACAGGCTGAGTGAAGAACAGATGGCACTGACCTGGAGCTTTCTGCGTACACAGGGCCTCCTGCCTAGGGCTCCGGGGTGGCAGCCTGTTTTTCTGAGGCACTTACTGATCTTCTCCAGCCTCCAGCTAGTCCTGCTGCTCTGCCTAATCAATTTCTGCATCTTAGGGTACCCAGACGCCAGGAATGTAGAGGTAGGGCCCCGGGGGAAGCCTAGTGCAGGATATTTGTCACAAGCATTCTTTCCCGGGGTGGGCGTGAGGGTAGGGGCATTTGGTCCTGCTCAGTGACTTGTATCCCAGTGACTTGTACGCTCAATGACAGAGCGGGGGGTTGTTTTTAGTGGGCAGGTTACATATAGAGCATCTAAGGAAGGAAGTATAGGGGGAAAAGAGAGAAGAATGCAGGAAAGAAACCTGAGGGACACTCCCATTAAGTGTTTATTACATGGATTATGATTAAGTAAAAGTAGACTAAAGGGAAGAAAGGGATGGATCAAGCATTATTAAGCACCTAAGCTGTGTGACCCTGGGCAAGTCACTTAACCCCATCTGCCTCAGTTTCCTCAAATGTAGCATGAGCTGGAGAAGGACATGGCGAACCACTCCAGGATCTTTACCAAGATCTTGACCCCAGATGGGGTCATGGAGAGTTGAACATGACTGAACCAACTGAACTACAACATGTGCCATTGTGTTAAGTAAGCCTTTTTATTATCTCAACCCATGAAGGCAGGTACTTTTAGGATGCTCATTTGCACTTAAGGAAACTGAGGCAGAAGTTAAGTGTTTTGTCCTGAGTGACACAGCTCTAAGTGTTTGAGGACAGATTTAAACTCAGTTCTCCCTGACTATAGGCCCAGTACTCTATCCATGGAGTCACCTAGCAACTACTCTTAAAGAGTGTCAAGCTAGATTGGAGGAAAAGCAAGAGAGAATCGTCACAAATCCCCCAAGAGGGGAGCCTATCTGGACTCAGAGTGAAATGTGCTACCACAAATTCTACAGAGAGGTCAAGAATGAACCCTGAGAAAAATGCCATGAAATTTGTCACATAAGAAATCTTTGCTAACTTTGGGGGGAAGGGGTGGCTATTCTCACTTGAGAGGGTAACTTACCCCTGCATCCCAGAAATGGAGATTTGGAAAGGACCTGAGCAGCCTTCAAGCTCAAACAGTACCAGAAATGAATTTCTATCATCCTGTACCCAGGAGATGGTCAAATAGCCTCTAAATGAAATCTTTTGAAGGGACCTGCCATCTTTCAGGGGAACCCAATCACTTTGTAGACTATTATAAATTTTGGGAAGTTTGACTTGAAGACTTTTAAAAAAATGTTTTGCAAGCATTGTTTCTGGTTCTATCCTCCACGGCCAAATACAACAAAATTAAACCTTCTTCCATGTGATTGCCCTTCCCATATATGCAGGCAGCTCTTTTCCCCAAAAAGTCTTTTCTCCAGGTTCTAAATCCCTGCTTCCTTCAACTAATCCTCATAGGAAAAGAAGTCAAGAGCCTTCTGCATCTCCTGAGCCTTCTGATTTGACTGTGTTCTTTTTATGCATGGAACCCAGAATTGAACAGCAGAGGAACCCAAATGAGCTCTGACAAGGGCTCTATCTACAAGGAAGCCTTGCCCTGCTCCATGCGTGCCCAGGTGGCATCAGCATTTGGAGCCCTTATTTCACCCTGCTCATCCAGATTGAGCTTGCAGTCGCAGATACTTCGAAGAACATTGCTGCCTTTGATCTCCTGGGGAACTTCCCCAATTCTCTAACATATGCTGATCCTTTCAGATCCTAACTCTATCATCCAGTGTGTTAGCTCTCCTCTCAGGTTTGAGTCATCTGTAAATTCTTTGTGCATAGCATGTATACCTTTGTCCATATCAGAGAGAAAAATCAAAGGGAACAAGAAAAAAAGTGTGGGTCAGTGAAGCATTTCCTTTTATGTACAGAACAGAAACACGGTGATAAGAATAGAAGCATTCTTTTAGTACAGAAAAGAATAGTCCAGAGGGAAACTGAAGGACGTCAAGATAAAAACACAACCATAGAAACTGAAGCATCATTTTAGGTTGGGATGGGAGCAGAAAGATGTCCAGACAAAAAGACAGCCTGAGAAATGGAAATGTTCTTTTTAGATCCAGAAGGGAACAGAAAGAAGTCCTGCTAGAAACACTGCTGGAGAAATGGAAGGATTCTTTTAGTACAGAAGGGAAGAGAGGCCAGAGAAAGTGAGGCATTTTATTTGCTTGGTTTTTTTAGCTACAGAACCAAAAAAAAAAAATGCAAGTTTGGAGAAATAGCAATAGAAATTGACACATTATTTTAGGTACACAAGGGAGTTTAGCTAGAAACATGGCCATAGAAATTATGGGGATTTTCTAAAGCTCCAGAACAAAATGTAAGAAAGTCTAATTAAGAGCACAGCTATAGAAATTGATGGGTTTTTTTTTTTAACCGGCAGAAGGGAACAGAAGATTATCAGGAGAGAAATGCGGCCATGGACATGGAAGCATTCTGAGTCGGGAGGCCTGGGAGGGAGGGAGAGAATCTGGAACTCAAAATTTTAAAAAGAATGATTAAAAATAAATAACGAAAGCAGAAATTGAAGCATTCTTTTAGGTACAGAATGGAAAAGAGAGGAGTCTAGATTGAAACAGAAGGATTTTTAAATTTACATATAGAAATACTGCTGTAGAAATTGAAGAAACCTTTTTCAGATACAGAAGAAGGTGATTAAAAGAAAATAGTACGGATAGAAATTCAGCCATCAAAAATGAAGGGTGGGGTTTTTGTTTTTTTTTTAGATTTTTAGATATAGAAAGGAAAAGAAAAAAGTCCAGATTGGGAAACAATCATAGACAAAACATTCCTTCAGGTGCAGAAGAGAACAAGAGTTCCTGCTGGTAGCATAGAGGTAGAAACTGAGGCATTTTTTAATGGACAGAAGGGACCAGAAGTAAATCTAGATAGACACAGCCATAGAAATTGTGGCATTTTTTGGTAGGGAAGGTAACAGAAGAATGTCTAGATTAAAAGACAACCATAAATTTATTTTTTTAAATTTAACTAGAGAAGGGAATAGAGAATCCAGAGAGAAACACAGCAGTGGAAACGGAAGCATTCTTTTAAGTATAGAAGGAAGGTCAGATAGAAACGTGATAGAAATTGAAGGAAATTTTTTTAGCTATAGAATGAAATGTAATAAAGTTCAATGAAAAACACAGCTATAGAAATTGAAGGGGGTTTTTGCGTGTGGATAGAAGGGAAGAGAAGAGTGTCCAGAGAGAAATGCAGATACAGAAATGGAAACATTCTTTTAAATACAAAAAGAAGAAAAGAAAGTCCAGACAGAAACACAGACACAGAAATTGAGGTGGTTGGGGGGGATGTGTGTCGGTTTTTTGTTTGGGGTTCTTTTGGTTCAGAAAGGAACTGAAGGAAATCCATATAAAAATACCACCAATGAAACTGAAGCTTTCTTTTATTACATACAGAGGGAAGTTCAGGTGGAAATAGAGTTATAGAAGATGAGACTTTTTTTTTTAGCTAAAGAATGAAATACAAGAAAGTCCGATTAGAAACACAGCTCTAAAAACAGTAATATTCTTTTAGGTACAGAAAGGGATAAAAGTTCAAATAGGAACAGAGTCATAGAAAGTGAAGGATATAGTTGGGTTTTTTGATGTGTATGTAGATGGGAACAGAAGAAATTCCAGATAGAAACAGTCATAGAAACTGAGATATTTATTTTAGGTACCAAAGGGAACTGAAGGAAGTTGTGATAGAAATACAGTTTTGAAAGATAGATGACCTCATCATTTGGGCATTGGAGATTCTGAGGGGAAGGCTTTGGCACCTTCCCTTTCAAAGGAGTCAACGTCTAACTCCTCAGTCTGGAGCCTTGTCTTTAGAGGACTCTGAACAGGAGGTGAGAATTTAGTACCAGCATAAATTACCAGATGCTGGTCGATAGGAGGGCCCTTGGGATGGTAAAAAGAACTGCGAAGGGTACCCTCAGAAAACGGGACCTAAAAGAGCTCTCAGAGGCCAGTTTCCGGTGAGCACAGGCAGGCTCTGTCCCTCCCTGAGATGGGGCTCTGCACCTTACAGCTTTTATTTTGAGTCCGTGCTCAGAGCGCTCTGGTTTCCAAATGGATTCAGTTGATCTCACAAACAGGTTGAGTATCTAAGAGGAGCAGAGCCCAGAGCTACAATGATCAGCTAAGTCAGGCTCCAGCCCTCAGGAAATTCAAGGAATCTAATAAGAAAAACAAATATTTCCCTGAAGGTTACTCACCAAAAATATCTGGGCCCTTGGGATTCTCCATTGGGTTTCAGAGAAAGGCTAACTTCAGCTCTCCTCTGGGACTTCAGCTCTGCGTACCTGGGAAGGTCTTGGTTACAGTGTCTGAAAGCTTCTGAAAGAAAACTCGGCCAATCTCAGCCCAAGCTCCTCCCTAGGCATTCAGGTACAAAGGGACACCCCTAGCCCAGGTGTGGTTCACTGATATTCAGAATGGGCCCTCAAATGTAGAGGACCCCAGCAGATTTTGGCTAGGCTGGGGTTGTGATTAGTCTGCACAGAGTCCCAGACGTCTCCTCCATTAGAATATACTATACTGGGGGGCAGGCACTTTTGTTTTTGTTATCATTTCTGACTGAGGTTTGAAGTTGGGTGGGAGGATGGGAGACTTGCTTTCTAATTCTAGCTTAAACTTAGGCTCTGGGCCTCAGCAAACATTTTATAAATGTTTGTTGCCTCCCCACTGCCAGCTTCCCCCCCACCCTCCCACCCTGACCCCCCATCCACCACAGACCCAGACCGTAATCTCCGTTGGGATCTCACTCAGAACTGATGTCATCCCCCAAACTTTTTGACCCCTCTTAGTAGTCTCTCAGGATTCAAATGAACAAGGGAAGCCATATCCCACTTCATCCAGGAACCAGTCACCTCCATCCCACAGCTCAGAGACTTAGTGTTGGCAGAAACCATGAAGATCATTTATACCAATCCACACATTTTGTCAAGGAAGAAAGTGAGGCCAAGAAGAGATGTCATATGTCTGAAGTTGTTGGGGTTTTTACGTCCTAAAGAGAGAGCTGGGATTTGAACCCAGAACCCGCATAATCCAAATGGAGAACTCACAAGAAAGGATTTGAGGTCCTGCACTGGTCGAATCATTCACTTGACCTTAGCACCCACATTAATCCAACATTGAACCTGTTTAGGCACCGAACCAATATTTGGTTTTGAATCCACTTCCCCAATCTAAGGTGTGCTGTTAAACGTTTAACAACCTACTCTCAAAAAAAAAATATGTACAGGTGACACACTCAAGTTTAATTTACAGGATTAACATTTTCCCCATCTTAAGTCTAGTTCAACAAATAAAATAATAAAGTAAGCCCTAATTTGGAGCATTTGCAGAGTTCTGAGATATGAACGTTCATCTGCAAAATTTAATAAGCACCTCTGGTAAAGCTGGCTCCAGTGGTTCCAATACACTCCTACCTATAGTCTTCAGGGAATCATGGATCTTGTAATTGTAGGTCCCTCAGCCCCTCCCCCAGTTCTATCTCCAAACATAATAATACAACAGAAAAAAATTCTGTAGTTGATGGCAGAAGTCTGGTTTTGGTCCTGGCTCTGCCACTGACCAGCTTCACTGTGTGTCTTTGGCCAAGCCACTTCCTCTCTGTGGACTTTAGCTTACTCATCTGCCAAATAAAGAGGTAGAATTGGTCTGGTCCCTTCCATTTCTGAGAGTCATAGAAACCCTTAGAGACCATCAATCCCTGTCTTCTTTCTTTCTTCATTATACAAGTAAGAAGACTGAGGGCCTGAGGGAGGCAAGGATTTGCCTAGGATCCCATCCTTTGTCAAGGGAAGAGACTGATCTAGATTCCCTGTTCCCTGACCCCTGCTTTTCAGCACAGGGCTCTTTCCCCTTCACCTTCCCATCTCTCCAAGTCACCTGTGCTTACCAGTCCTAATGCCCAATGGTCTCTGAGGTCACCTATTCCTCCTGCTTTTTGACTGAATCTAATCTAGACCCCAACCCACAGGACAAAACCCACCAAGAGCTACTAGAGTTCTCAACTCTAGCCCTAATCCTGTCCGTGTTCTGGACTAAATCTTATCTTACCCAAAGCATCAAGCTCATCTCACTCTACTCATCTCCCCATTGGCTATTTTATGGAGCTTCAGTCCAGTTATCTATTCTTAGGTGTCTCAGAGAAGAAAGGAGAAGGGGGAGGGGTGGATTTTAGAGTTAGTTTGGAGAGGGAACGAGACCCAGGTGAGGGATGGGAGAGAAGCTTCTAGAGGAAGACTTTCTTTATTCTGGGGTCTCCCCTCTATTGATTCTTCCAATTTATCCTGTCTACAGACTGCACAATTGTGTTTTGCATTTTGTCTCCACCATTAGACATTGACATCTTTGAGAGCAGAGATTGCAGCCCCAGTGCTTAGCACAGTACCTAGCACACAGTAGGCATTTAATAGTAGTAGACAATTGCTAAGCTTTTCCTAGACTTCTAGGGTCTAAAAGACCTGGTGCCAATTCAGGCCTGGATTCTCTTCTGTGTTATTGGTGGGGGTTAGGGGGTAGGGAATTTGGGAGAAAGAGAAGATGAAGGGCCCTCTTGGGCAGAGACTTCATTGCACTACTCTCTAATTCCATTGTTTGATTTTTAAAATCCAAATTGATCTGCCTATAGGGAGAAGATGGCAAAGTCAAAGCTACTACATCCAAAGCCTCCAAGAAAAATATGAATTGGTCTCTGGTCATGGAGGAGCTCAAAAAGGATTTAAAAACTCGAGTAAGAGACGTAAGGGAAAAATTGGGAAGAGAAATGAGAGTGCTGCAAGAAAATCATGAAAAAAGCATCAACAGTTTGGTAAAGAGACACAAAAATTCACTGAAGAAAAAACCTTAAAAAGCAGAATTGGAGGGGGCAGCTAGGTGGCACAGTGAATAGACCACTGGCCCTGGAGTCAGGAGGACCTGAGTTCAAATCCAGCCTCAAACACTTAACACTTACTAGCGGTGTGACCTTGGGCAAGTCATTTAACCCCAATTGCCCTGCCTTCCCCTTCCAAAAAGCTTTAAAAAAAAGTAGAATTGGCCAAATGGAAAAGGAGGTACAAAAGTCTATTGAAGAAACTAATTCATTAAAAATTAGAATTGAGTAAATGGAAACTAATGACTTTATGAGGAAATTAAGAAACAATAAAACAATACCAAAAGAATGAAAAATAGAAGACAATGTAAAATATCTCATTGGAAAAACAACTAACCTGGAAAATAGATCCAGGAGAGATAATTTTAAAATTATTGGACTACCTGAAAGCTATGATCAAAAAGAGAGCCTAGATGCCATATTTCAAGAAAATATCAAGGAAAACTGCCCTGATATTCTAGAAGCAGAGGGTAAAAGAGAAATTGAAAGAATCTACCAATCACTTCCTGAAAGAGATCTCAAAATATAAGCTCTCAGGAATATTATAGCCAAATTCCAGAGCTCCCAGGTCGAGAAGAGAACATTGTAAGCAACCAAAAAGAAACAATTCAAGTATCATGGAATCACAGTCAGGATAACACAAGACTTAGCAGCTTCTACATTAAAGGATTGGAGGGCTTGGAATGTGATATTCCAAGAATTACAACCAAGAATCACCTACCCAGCAACACTGTGTGCAATCTTTCAGGGGGAAAAGTGGATATTCAAATGACATAGAGGACTTCCAAGCATTCCTGATGGAAAGATCAGAGCTGAATAAAAGATATGACTTTCAAATACAAGACTCAAGAGAAGCATAAAAAGGTAAACAGGAAAGGGAAATCATAAAGGACTTAATAGGGTTAAATTGTTTACATTCCTACCTATGGAGATAATACTTGTAACTCACAAAAACTTTCTCATTTTTAGGGCATATTTGTGTGTATGCACATGTGTGTATGTATGTTTGTGTGTGTGTGTGTGTGTGTGTGTCTGTATCTGTGTCTGTGTCTGTGTACATATATTAGTATATATAGACAGAGGGCACAGGTGTGAGTTGAATGTGAAGGGATAATATCTAAAAAATAAAATTAAGGGTGAGAAAGAGGAATGCACTGGGAGAAAGGGAAAGAGAGAGATAGAATGGGGTAAATTATCTCACATGAAAGAGGCAAGAAAAAATTTTTACAGTGGAAGGGAAGATGGGGGAGGTGGGAGGAAGGGAGTGATCCTTGCTTTCATCAGAATTGGCTTGAATAGGGAATAAACATACACACTCAATTGGGTATAGAAATCTACCTTACCCTGCAGTAAAGTAGGAGGGGAAAGGGATGGGGGGAGTGATTGAAGGGAGGACAGATTAGAGGAGGTGGTAGTCAGAATCAAAACACTTTTGAGGAGGGACAGGTGAAAGGAGAGAGAGAATAGAATAAACAGGCAGGGGAAATACAAGAGAGGGAAATACATTTAGCAATCATGTGAAAACAATTTTGAAGCAAATTTCTCTGATGAAGGCCTCATTTCTCAACTATAAAGAGATCTGAGTCAAATTTATAAAAACAGGACCCATTCCCCAGCTGATAAACGATCAAGAAATATGAACAGTTTTCAGAAGAAATAGTCAAAGTTATCTATAGTCATTTGAGAAGGTGCTCTAAGTTGCTATTGACTGGAAGAATGCAAGTTGAAACAATTCTGAGGTCCTACCTCATACCTATTAGATTGGCTAATAGGACAAAAAAGGAGAACGAGAAATGTTAGAGGGGGTGTGGCATTAATGCATTGTTGGGGGAGTTGTCAACTAATTCAACCATTTTTAGAGTAATTTGGAACTATGCCCAAAGAGCTATAAAACTATGCATACCCTTTGACCTAGAAGTGCCATTACTAATTCTGTATCAAAAAAGAGATAAAAACAAAAGGGAAACTGATCATTCTATCAGTTATAATTCTTCTTTACAACCTGACTAATTATTAATGTGAAGATATTTGTACATCCTATATTCGAGTGCATGCTGCCATAATGGGGGGGGGAGGGGAGAGAGAAAATCTGAAACTCAAGGGACTGTGGAACTGAATGTTGTAAACTAAAAGTAAACAAACCAATTTAATTTAAAAAAGGAAGAGAAGAGAATGAAGAGGAAAGGAAGGAAGGAGGAAAGAAAGGAAAGAAAGAAGGAGAGAAGGAAGGAATAAAGGAAGGAAGGGAAAAAAGAAGGAAGGAGGGAGGGAAGAAGGAAAGAAGGAAGGAAGGTAAGAAAGAAGAAAGGAGGGAGAAAGAAAAAAAAGGTATGGAGTAAGGAAGTAGAGCTTCATTGTCAAAGAACAGCAAGAAGGCCAATGGCACTAGATCATAGAGTGCATGGAGAAGAGTAAAGTATGAGAATACTGGAAAAGTAGGAAGGGGTCAAGTTTTAAGAGCTTTTATCAGTCCTTTGTGTATTTTTTTACCCATTAAAAACATTTGGAAGCCAAAAAAGAGAGAGAGAGAGAGACAGTAAGGCAGCAGAGGGGAGAGACAGGAGGCAGCATGTGCTAGTAAGTCAAACCACCATCACTATTTTGACTATCATCTCCTCTCAGGCTCCAGTAGAGACAACTCAGAACTCTGCACCCAAGAGCCTTGGCAGGAGATATGCTTCCAGGCCAGTGCCCACAGTCATGAGCCTGGTGACTCCTGTAAAGACGCATCCTAGCAACTGCTCCTATAGGTGCTACAGTGACAGTAACTGAAGACCCAGAAAAAAAGGTTCTTGCCATCCAAATACTTAGCGCTGTCAAATGGTTCAACAATAGAAACATCAGAAAGAACTTCAGTGGGAATGAATTAAAGAAAAGGAATTACCCTCTGTTTTACTACTGTCCCCTAAGGACCATGGGACTTTTCAATCCTACCTGCAATCAGAACTTTCCACATGTGTTGACTCCCCCATCAAAATGTAAGGCTCCTCGATAGATGGGACTAATTTTTCTATTTGTGATCACAGGGCTAAGCATAGTACCTTGGACATAGTAGGACTTAATAAATGCTTTTTAATTCAAAAAATAAAAAATAAAAACAAAAGGGAAAAGGACCGATATGTACAGAAAGATTTACAGTCATTCTTCTGGTGGCAGGAAGTTGAAACTTGGGAAAATCAATTGGGGAACAACTAAACAAATTGTGCTATGTGATTGTGATGTAATACTATTGTGCTATAAGAAACGATGAGCAGGATGCTCTGAGAAAAACCTGGAAAGACCTTCACGAGCAAAGGAAAATGTACTGTGTACAAAGTAACAGCAATTCTGTAAGATGATCAGCTGTGAGTGACAACTATTCTTAGCAATACAATGATCTGAGACAACTCTGAAAGACTTAGGATGAAAAATTGCTATCCATCCCCAAACACAGAACTGATGATGTCTGAATACAAATTAAAGCATACTTTTTAACTTTCTTTATTTTTCTTGAGGTTTTTTTGGTCTATATATTTTTTTGCAACATAATTAATATGGAAATATGTTTTATGTAGCTACATATGTATAACCTATATCGAATGTCTTGCCTTCTCAATGAGGGGAGGGAAAGAGAAGAAGGGAGAGAATTTGGAGCTCAAAGGTTTGAAAATGAATGTTAAAAGTTGTTTTTACATGTAATTGGGGAAAACATAACATACTAACTAAATTGTTTTTCAAAAGAACAAAGAAGGAATATGGATTCAAGTCATACCAGAACCCAGTCTGGGTCTGTTCTGGGGAGCAGATTTGGAGAAGAGAAATAAAATTCTTAAACTTGTACTTGGCAATTTCAGATTTTGCTTTCTTGTGTTGACTTTGCTGCCAGACAGAGGAGGGAGCAGCCACCTGATTGCAATGGGGAAAATACCAAGGTGTCAACACGCTTATTTTCCCTTACACATTTGATTCCTATCTAACTTCCCTCCTCCAATATCTTAAACCCTGGCCTAGAGATGGAGCTAGTCAGTGAGCCAGTGCAAAGAGCGCTGTCCATGGTAGTAGGAAAAGGAGCGAGAGATCCCTGCTCCCTCAGAACTGCTTGAAATCTCTTAGAGAGCTTATGGAATCTAAGGAAATAATGGCTAATAATAACAAGTAACATTCATATTGTATTTGGATGTTTGCAAAATGTGAGCCTTAATTGTTTTCTATTCCAAACTCCTCATTTTATAGATAAAGAAACTGAAGCCAAGGGAAGTTAGGTGACTTGCCCAAGGTTACAGAGTCAATGAATAGTGAATTCCAGTGTCCCCAGAATTCTAATCTAGCTTGCCCCCTATTGCATCACAGCAATTCCTCCAGGGAATCTGAGACCTAGTGTGAAAAAAGGAATTAACCAAAGTCACAGAATTAATAACTGCCTGAGGTAAAACCTGAACCCAGGTTTTCTGACTTCAACCCAGAGCTCCTTACACTAAACCATGCTGCCTCCTGGATGATTAGGAATTGTGTACAGTAGCCACTAGAAAAATCTGTTCATCATTTTGCTGATTCAGTACGCGGCTCTATCAGGGAGCACACAGATCATCAGGATGTCTATTCAGCAAGAGTGAATGCCATGAGATTCCCCATGACAAAATGATCAGATAAATCAAATCTGTCTCTGGCATCAGAGATCCAAGAGTTAGTTGTGTATGTGTCTTAGAGGGGAAGACTAACTACAGGCTAGAGAAGAAATCAAGTTTGGATAGGTGTTTCATGGAAAATGGACTGGTTAATATTGACCACTCTCCCTCAGGTTTGCTAAGGAGAAAGAACTCTTTATACAGAAACTACTATGTAAGTGTCATCTTTAGTGGTTTGCCCTGGGACCCTAGGAAGGATCCAGAAACTTTATGAACCTCTTTCCATTCCTTTTCTGTGAAATAGGTACCATGGTACCTTCATTATAGGGTCCTTACCTCAGGCAAATGGTGGAAAACACTTGGCAACACTGAAAGTTCCATAAAGAAGACAGACATTATTTTGGTTATGGTTAACTAAGAATGATGGATCAAAACTGCCCAGAATCAAATGCAAAATGCTGTTTGATGTCTAGAGCCTCTCATAAGCCAGCCTTCTCTGTCCTTTCCAATCTTTTTACACCTTGCCTCATGGGAAATACTTTTTGATCCAATGACACCAAACTCTTGCTTTTCCAAGATTGGGAAACTTCACCTCTTCATCTCTGGGCATTTTCCCTGGCTGTTTCCCATGCCTGGAACACTCTCTCCTCCCATCTCTGCCTACCAACTTTTCTGGCTTCCATTAAGTCTCAATTAAAACCCTATCTTCTACAGGAAACCTCTTCCAAATCCACTTAATTCTAGTGTCTTTCTTCTGATAATTATTTCCTACTTATCCTGTGGGGTGTAAGGAGTATTCAAGAAGGACTATCACCTCTGGTGTGAGGGCTTACCAAGCCTTTTTCAGAGCTGCTCTGGTGTTTACCCGTGACTACAAGAAATTTTCGCATGAGTAGTGGCTACACCCCAGTATACTTTCTTGGCTGATGTGCTAGAACAGATTGAGGGCAACCAATGGGCTTCAAACCCATTGGTGTGTGAAGCATGTGTAGACTTCCCTTAGCAGAATGAGAATAATTTGCTCCAATGGCCATGAAGGCAGCCAAAGCTGCTGTGTAGCACTTACAGCTTGGTCAGACATCAAAGACACCAAGGTTATCCATTGCATCCTGGGCCATCACCAATCACCTTGATTTTTGGCTTGCTACTGGCCTTGGATGACTCTGGAAGAGAGAGTGAGGCTGACTACTTTGTGCAACTCTGCCTCACTTAAATTCAATTCACATGAGTAAAAATGCCATCCCATGATTTGGCTGGTCCTCTTCAAAAATGAAGGACAAACAACAATGATCCAGTGTTTAGCTTGATTGTACATATTTGTTTGCTTCTTGTCTCCTCCAGAAGACTGAGGGTAAGGACCATATTTTCCTCTATTTCCTATGTAGCACAGCAACTGGCAAAGAAGAAGCCCCTAAGTAAAGTTTATTCACACACACACACAAATAATGTTTATATATGAATTATACACACATACACACACATACCATAAGGCAGCTAGGTGGTACAATGGATAGAGCACTGGATTTGGAATCAGGAAGACTCACCTTCATGAGTTCAAATCCAGCCTCAGACACTTACTAGCTGTGTGACCCTGGGCAAGGAATTCATCCTGTTTGCCTCAGTTTTCTCATCTATAAAATAAGCTGGAGAAGGAAATGGCAAACCACTCCAGGATCTTTGCTAAGAAAACCCCAAAATGGGTTCTCAAAGAGTTGGATGTGACTGGAACAACTGCACAATCACAAAACCCTATATTCTGTATTTTAGGTACTAGTCTGTCGGAAGCAATGTTAAATAGAATATCATGCTATCTCAAAGTGATTTCTAGCAGGAGAGATAATTATCCACCGCCATGCCCATGTCTATCTCTCCACCTCTATGCCATCAAATACGTCCTCTACCCATGAGTATTTGTGGTAACACAGTAACCTTGAACAAGAAAAAATTATCTGTTAAAATACATTTTGGGTATTCCAAAATGATGGTCATTACTCATTTCCTCCATTGATAGATAATTAGATTCACAAAACATTTATTAAGTGCTTGCAATATACCAGGCACAGGACATATAAATATTGTGCACTGGGAATATATATATAGAATATAGATATAACAATATGATATAAATTAGATACAAGCACAAAGAAATTCCTGACCCTCAAGAAGCTTACATTCTACTGAAGAAAGTCAACATACAAAAAGGATGCTGAAAAATTGTTAGGGGAGAGAAGTATCCAAATGCACAAAAAGTGGTCAAGAAAAGCAGGGAATCATGGACTGGAGGAGGTTTGAAGTGATCATGTCTGATGTAGGTACTTTGTAAATTGGAGATTCTAGGAAGGAACTTACTAGGATGGGGAGATCCAGGCCATAGTGGTCAGGGTACACTGCTACTGTGAGAGGGATACCAGCAAAAGAAGTTAGTTCTGAAATTCTTGGGTTGAGCTCAATTTTCAATGACCATTCCCCTTATGTTTTCTCAATCTCTTCCAAAATCAAAGGGACCACTTCCCTCAGATCAATATTTCCATCCTTTCTGAATGGAAGAAAAAGGTGGTACTTCCTAGTGGATCATCTCCTAATCCATTCATAAATGAGAAATACAAGTATTTTTTTTTCAATTAAAAAAAAATTTCTTTATTTTTTAAAGCTTAACTTTAAAATTTTTTTCTAAATGCTTTTTTTCCAAATTTTTTTCTAAATTCTCTCCATTTCCCAACCCCATTTTCAAAATCCCCTCCAGCATTTTTCATTTTCCTTTTCTGTCATCTTAACCAATCTGATAAGTGTGAAGTGGTACTTCAGAGTTGTTTTGAAATGATTTGCTCTAATTATTAGTGATTTAGAACATTTTTTATGACTGTTGATAGCTTGGATTTCTTCCTCTGAAAACTACCTATTAATATCCTTTAGCCATTTATAAATAGGTGAATAGCTTCTATTCTTGTAAATTTTACTCAGTTCCCTATACATTTTATAAATGGGATCTTTATCCAAGTAATTTGCTGCAAAGATTTTCCCCCCAGTTTCTTCTTTTTCTTCAAATGTTAGCTGCATTGCTTGTGTTAGTATAAAAACTTTTAAATTGCATATGATCAGAATTACCCATTTTCCCTCCTATGAACCTCTGGATGTCTTATCTGATCAAGAACTCTCCTCCTATCTATAGGTCTGACAAGTAATTTCTCACCTGTTCCCTTAATTTGTTTATAATATCATCCTTTGGTTCTAAATCATGTCCTTATTTTGAGCTTATCTTGTTGTATTGTGTGAGATGGTAGTCTATGCCTCATTTCCACCAGACTACTTTCCAGTTTTACTCATAGCTTTTGTCAAATAGTGAGTTCTTGTCCCCAAATCTGAGATCTTTTGGGTTTATTAAATACTAGGTTCTATGTTCATTTGCTTCTCTATGTTGTATAACTAATCTGTTCCACTGATCAGCCTTTCTATGCATTACATAACTATCAGTTTCTTTGGATGATTACATCTTTGTGATAGAGTTTGAGATCTGGTATTGCTAGGCCCCCTCCCTTCCCATGTTTCTTTCATTGATCCCCTGATATTCTTGTGCAGTTGTTCCTCCAGATGAATTTGTTATTATTTTTTTCTAGTTCTATATAGTAATTCTTTGATAGTATGATTGATACGGCACTGAATAAGTAAACTAATTTAGGTAGTATTGTCATATTTGTTATATTGGCTTAGCTTACCCATGAATGATTCATATTTCTCTAATCAAAGGCGTCTTTATTTGGGTGAAATGTTTTTTAATCCATTCATATGGCTTTTCTGTGTGTCTTAGCAGGTAGACTCTCAATTATTTTTATCCTGTCCATAGTGATTTTAAGAATTTCTTCTTTTCTCTCTTCTCATTGAATTTTATTGGTAATATACAGAAATGCTGATCATTTCTATGGACTTATTTTATATACTATAACTTGGATGAAGTTTTTCATTGTTTTGATTAGATTTTTAGTGAATTCTCTAGGATTTTCCAGGCAAATCATGTTGTCATAAAAAATTTGCAACAAAGAGAAACTTACACAGAGGATTCTTAGTATGATCAATTTATTAGCAAGGTTAGCAGTTAACAATAAATGGGATCCAAGGCTCCTCAGTAGCCAAGGATAAAACTGACAGGCAGAACAATTCTTTAAGAGCATTTGTAGTTACTATTCTTAAACATAGACATATATCACTTCGTTTGGTTGGTACCCTCTTACATCAGTTCTTCACCAGGTGGCCTAACATTCTCAGACTAGCATCCTCTGGAAAGTCCCAGGGAAGGTAGGCAAATATCCTATGACCAGATTGACTCACATCCCCTAGAAAGTGCTGTGGTTGACAATTTCCAGAGTAGGGAATAGAAGGCTTGTGGCTTACATGCTAGTACTCAAGGATGGGTTTAGAACCTTTGTCATGGGAAAACATTGAGAAAAGGAGAACAAGGAATGAGGCACCTGGAGTTGTTTACCTCTGTTACCAACACTGTCATGCAGCAAGCAGAATGTGGGTAGCAAGCTATAAGCAGGGAGTAGGCAACTGAAGCTACAGGCTTAAGGAGCTCAAACTCACACAGTGAGGGGTCCCAACCAACACAGAGTAGACTGATTAAACCTAAGGAAATAGAGTGGAAGTTACAGCAATATTGTTGTAAGGATATTTGAGTGAACAAGTCATTTTGACTATTAGAAATACACAATTAAAAATAAAGAATATATGAAGAAAGATTCTATCTGCATCCAGAGAAAGATAAATAGAATATGTATAGAATAATTTTACATCTATATACCTATTTGTGTCTAATGACAGCCATATCTAGAGCAGGGGGGAGTGAAGAAAATAAGGGCGGGGAAAGGAAATTTATGTGATAACTTAGTTGTATATTTAGAGGGAATAGCAATTTGTACATGGTAGATTTGCAGCTACATGTGTGATCATCTTTTTTATTGCACTATATTATGGAAATGCTTGTTTGTTCTGTGAATTGAAATAAAATAATTTTTTTAATAGAGTGGAAATCTTAATACTTAATCAGCTCATCATACACCAATGATCAAGCAGTACTAATGATCAATCCATTTTCAATCCCACAACCATTATATCATCTGCAAAAAGCTACAGTTTTGCTTTCTCATTGGCTATGCTTTTTCTTTCAGTTTTTCAACCTTATGGCTACAGCTAGCATTTCTAGTACAATATTGAATAATATTGAAGTGATCATCTAATTTTTGTTTTTGTTATTGAAGTGGTCAATTGAACTCAATAGTTTCACAATTTTTTCATCTAGTCCTGTATTCCTGGTAGAAATTCACTTTCATCACAGCGCATTATTTTTGGGATATATTCTTGTAGTCTCCCTAGTAGTATTTTATTTAAAATGTTTACATTAATATTCATTAGGAAAATTATTCTATAGGTTTGCCCCCTCTTTCTTTACCTATTTTTTCAAACAGTTTAGAAATTTGGTAGAATTCCCTTGTCAATCCATCTGCTCCTGTTTTTTTTTTTCTTAGAGAGGAATGATTTTCATAAAATAATAAATAATATTTGTTCAAGGATTAGTTCCTACCCTTAAAGTATTTTCCTAAAAAAGACCTTTTTTCTTGGTCTTCTAAATACTTTCAAACAGGAGAAGACTGGAAATAGTTGTTAAACTAGAGAAAATACTATTTTCAGTATTACAGAACAGTTTTCTGAAAAAGAAATAAAAAATATCTATAGTCATATGAAAAAAATGCTCTAAATCACTATTGACTAGAGAAATGCAAATTAAAACAACTCTGCAGTACCACTTCACACCTATCAGATGACTAGTATGACAGAAGAGGAAAATGATAAATGTTGGTGCAGATGTGGGAAAACTGGGACACTAATACACTGCTGGTAGAGTTGTAAACTGAGCCAACCATTCTGGCAAACAATGTGGAACTATATCCAAAGCATTATATAACTATGCATATTATTTGATCCAGCAATGCTACTACTAGGTCTGTATCCTAAAGATATTTTAAAAGGGGCAGGGGAGGTATAAAAATATTTATAACAGCTCTTTTCTGGTGGCAAAGAATTGGAAATTGAGGGGATGCCCATCAATTGGAGAATGGCTGGACAAGTTGTGGTATATAATTTAATGGGAAATTATTGTGCTATAAGAAATAACAAGCAGGATGATTTTAGAAAAGCCTGGAAAGACTTACATGAACTGATGCTGAGTGAAGTGAGCAGAACCACAAGAACATTGTACAAAGTAACAGCAATACTGTAGGACAAACAACTGTGAATAATTTGACTGTTTTCAGCAATACAGTGATCCAAGACAATCCCAAAGGACTCATGATTAAAAATGTTATCCATCTCCAGAGAAAGAATACAGACTGAAGTACATTATTTTTCACTTTCTCTTTCTCTTTCTTTTTCAAGTTTTCTTGCACAAAATGACTAATATGGAAATGTTTTACATGATTACATATGTATAACCTATATCAGATTGTTTACCATGTCAGTGGGGAGAGAGGGGAGGGAAGGAGGTAGAGAATTTGGAACTCAAAAAAAAGTAATGAAAGTTAAAAATTGTTTTTATGTGTAATTGGGAAAAATAAAATATCATTTAAAAAAATATTTCCACCAAGTGATACCTTTCTTTGGGCACCACTTTCAGTTGCTTTACTTCATCCCCAGTTTCCTTTCTCAAAGTTCAGCCCAATGAGGATGTTTGTATCCTATATTATGTGTATTCCAGACATCTTTCAGAAGAAAAACCACAGAGACAGTTTCAAAAGAGAATGTTCCTGAAGAACAGTCATCCCATAGAGCAAAAATGGAAATACTTTACAATGTTGATCATTACTTCTTTATTTCTGGGGAATATTGGGAAAGTAGATTCTAGAAAAAGTTTGGAGATAAAGCAGGAGAGAGATATGAAAAAAATATCCAAATATCAGAAGTTTCCAACTGTAGATGAAATTTATAGCTATTGGGAATGTGGGAAAGCCTTGAGTCAATGTTCAAACATTTCTAAGTATCAAAAAACAGAATCTATAATAAAGTCTTATAAATGCAATAAGTGTGGGAAAACCTTCACTGATTATTTTAGATGTGATGATTCATATTGGAGAGAACCTTTATAAATGTACTCAGCGTGGCAAAGCCTTTACTCAAAGCTCTACCCTTGTTTAGCACCAGGGAATTCATACCAGGAAAGCCTTATACATGTGATAAATGGGAGAAAGTCTTCAGATAGATCTCAAATTTCATTGTACATCAGAAGATTTATATTAGAGAGTAAGCTTAAACACAGTGAATGGGAGGAAGCCTTCATTCAGAGCTCAATGCTTATGAGTTATAAAATGAGTCACACTGGAGAAAAGCCTTATATATGTAATGAATGTGAGAAAGTCTTCCTTCACAGGTCCAATCCAGTTGTATATCAGAAGATTAATATAGGAGAGAAGCCTATAATGAATATGGGAAGCTTTTCTCATGGGCATTAGCCATAAGAAGATTTATAAAGAAGAATAGTTTTTTCAATGTTATAAGCTGAGAAAGATTTCTGTGGTAGTTCAAACTGTATATAACATCAGAAATAGAAGAAGAGAAAGCATTTATTAAGAGCTTACTATGCACCAAATGCTATTTTGGTGTGTCTTCATCTTTCCCAACTACTCCACTTTATATTTTCCTCTCACTTAGAATGTAATTCAATTCAATTCAGTAAACATTTATTAAGCACCTACTATGTGCCTGGCACTTCCCTGCCCTCAAGAAGTTTACAATCTAATGGGGGGGGGGGAGGGGAAGACAACATGCAAGCAAATATATACAAGGTAAGTTAAATATAGAATAAATGAGAACTAATGAACAAAGGGAAAGCAAGAGGATTAGGAGGGGTTGAGGGAAGCTTCTTGTAAAAAGTGGAATTTTAGCTGGAATTTAAAGAGAGTCAGGGAGAAGGAGGGAGAGCATTGCAGGCAGAGGGCACAGTCAAAGACAATGTCCAGAGTCAAGAGTTAGATTGTCTTGTACGTGGAACAGCCAGGAGTTCAGTGTCATTGGATCAAAGGTTATGTATTGGGGAGTGAGGTATAAATAGACTGGAAGGTAGGAGGAGCTAGGTTATGAAGGGTTTTGAAAACCAAACACAGTATTTTGTATTTGATTCTAGAGTCAACAGAAAGCCACTGGAATGGCTTGATGGGACCTGCATTTAGGAAAAGCATTTTAGTGGTTTAATGATGAATGAATTGATGTGGGGAGATAGCAGAGGCAGGCAACCAAGTAGAAGCCCAACGAAGATAGCAAGGCATGAGGCGATGAGAGTCTGTAGTTGAGTGGTGGCAGTGTCAGAGGAGAGAAGGTGATATATTTGGGAAATGTTGCAAAGGTGAAATCAACAAGCCTTGGCAAAATCTTGACCATATGTGGAGTAAGAGACAGGAAGGAATCCAGAATGACTCTAGGTTTTAAACCTGAGGGATTGGGAGGATGGTGTTGCCCTTTGCAGTAATAGGAAAGGTAGGGGGAGGAGGGTTTAGGGGAAAAGATAATGAGTTCTGGAAGTCATCAACATAGAAATGACAATGAATCCTGTGTGATGAGCCAGGGAGATCACCAGTAGAAGGAGTAGACAAATGAGAGAAAAGGACCTAGGACAGCACTGTGGGGAAATCATGCTTTTAGGGTCAGACAGATGAAAATCTAGTAAATAAAAGTGAGATGTCAGACTGGAAGGAGTAGAATGTAAGATAGAAAAGAGTACATAAGGAGAGGATGTTCAACATTGCAATATTTACAAAGCTGTCCAGGAGGACAAGCCCTGGGAAAACAATCCAAATTTATCAAAATAGAGATGGAAATCAGATTGCAAGTGGCTAAGAGGTGAGAAATTCAGGACAATGAATGTAGAGTGTAACTACTTTGTATGTATTTTCATTTATTAAGTTTCTGCTTTCTATATTTGTATATATGATAGGTGTCTACTGCATGTAATGGTAAACTTCAGAGTAGGGATTCTTTGATTCGAATCTCAGCACCTAGCACAGTGCCTATTCATAGTCATAACTTAATAAATGATTGTTGTTTAATTGGTCAATTAACCTCCTAAGAGATGTGAAAGGGAAAAGCTTAAGCAGATAGTTTGGTCATGGGAAGGATCTTTAAAGGTGTGGGAGATCTGAGGGTATTTGGATATAGTAGAGAAGGAAGGTTTGACACAGTGGGTAAGGAGATTGAGGTTAACATAAGGTATATGTGTCTCCCAAGCAAATACTCCTGGGGAATTTGTACCCTAGTAGTTCAGCCCTTCGCAATCATTCCTAATCATTTTTACAGGATCATTATCTCTTTACTGGACTTTGAATTCAGCAAAGATTTTCCAACTTTCCCAGGAAGGACCACCTAGAAATATTCAAACATTCATGATCCTGGAACCTGCTCATTCCCAGGAGAAAAAAAAATGTCCAAAGGAGATGATGGAAGAAATCCAACTCTAGATCTTGCCAAGGAATGTTCCAATAATATAAGAGGGCAAAGAGTGTAGAACATAGTGTAGAAATGACCTGCTCAACTAAGGTGTTAGGCAAGAGGAAAGCAGGCAAAACAGAGGTGATGTCCTGGGAATGATGTTGTAATGTCACAGTGAAGACAAAGAACAGGGTTAGGGGTCATAGAAAGAATGTTAAAGGCATTTTCCAGTCCATGCCCATGGGTAATAGCAAACTCTTTGGTATGACTATCTCTATACATAATTGAGATGGAATGGAGGAAATCATGGGAATTGACTAGATTGAGGAAGTAGAAATTTGGAGTGCTTGAAGGATTATCAAGATTTCTGAAATCCCCTAGTATAATCATGGAAATTAGAGTGAATGGAAAGATTGCGATAAACTCTGAATTTACTATAGAGGGAAGAAGAGAAAGTCAGGCTTCAGGAGATAATAGGTCCTGAGGCTTGATTGAGCAATCAGTTGAGATTGAATGAGTCTCAAAGGCAAAGAGATTGTTGTGAAAGTGGCAGCAGTAGAGTCTGAAAGAGGCACTGGGGTTGGGATGCAAGGACTCTTCTGACTCCTGGACTGTGATCACTCATTTGGATTTCTGAGTGGAAAGTGCAACCAGTGTTAGAAAAGGGTATATGAGAATGCTGTAGGAGGGAGCCGGATCTCAGAATGAGGAAGTCTCAAAAGCTAGTCCCAGGTGATCACTGGCAAAGTCCCTACTCCCGTAGGAGGTAAAGGTGGCACTGACCCTGAAAGCTCTAGGTAGGATTCGGCACTCAAACCTTTCAGGGAAATTCCTGGAGCAAATATTAGGTACCTTCAAGGTATAGGTCCTTGGGCTTCAAAGGGCTTCCCTGTGTAGCTGGCATTAGATCTCAATGCAGATAAATTCATTTGTAAAATGTAAATTCTCTCTGAAGGGGACTTATCAGCATTGCCTGACCCCCTGAAATTATTCACTGGGTTCCTCAGGCTGGTGAATCTCAGTTCTTCTCCTGGACAGCTGTCTTCCAGTCCTAGGTAGTTGTAGTATGCAAGGATTTCTGGTAGCCTATGGTAATTTCTCCTTAGACTTCATAGTGTGTCATTTTCTGCTTTGCCCAGTTCAGAACAGAGTTTAAAATATCACCTACTCTCCTCGAACCCCTTTATAATTTTTTTTTGAGAATCTATTTGGGAACCAGAATTCTTTGGTTAATTTTCACCATTTTTCCTTTCCCTTCACCCTCCTCCCCCAACCAATGTACTCCTCTTATGTTTCCTTTCCATTCTTCATTTAAGGAGATGTTTTAGGAAAACACAAAATAGCACTTCTCTCAGCCCTTTTGCATAGATTCCCTCTAAGATGTGTTGTGACGACAGAGTTCTGAAAGGATTCATATAATCATCTCCCAATAAAAGAATGCAAAAATTTCATCCATGTTTCACGATTTCATATTTACCTGCTCTTAGATAATGTATGCCTTCCCTTGATCTTCTGAGTAAAATTAAATTTTTTTAAAATGTTATTTTCAGTTTCAGATTCTCTCATTTACTCAAAATGCTCTCCCATTCATTGAGAAGGTAATATCATACCCATTACATATGTGTAGTCATGCAAAACACGTATTCATATTAGCAACATTGCAAAAAAAAGCAGGAAAAATATACTTCAATCTGTACTGAACAATCAGTTCTCTCTCTGAAAGTGGTTAGCTTTTTCACAATGAGTCTTTTGAAACTGATGTGAATCATTGTATTGATTAGAGTAGTAAGGTTTTTCAGAGTTGATTATTGTTACAATATTGTTATTATTGTATACAATAGTCTCCTGGTTACACTTACTTCACTTTATATCAATTCATATAAGTCTTCCCAAATTTTTCTGAAACAAATTCCTTTATCATATCTTATAGCACAATAATATCCTATAGTATTTATATACCACAACCTCTTCTGTCATTTCTTGATTGATGGACATCCTCTCAATTTCTACTTCTTTGCTACCACAAAAAAAGCTATGACAAATATTTTTGTAATTTTAATTTTTTAGAAATTGTAGCATTCTAAATTTCACAATCATATAACACTAATAGGCTATTGAAGGCATTCTTGACCAAGAATGCCTTGTACACTGTTCTCAACAAATAATTGTCAAATTTTTGTCATTAGACCACCAAGGGGTCAAAGCATTTCCCAAATTAAACGTTGGGACAGCTCTAATGGAACCATCTTCTCTTATAACTTGTATATCAAGGACAGTCCCATAATAGGCTATCATAAACAATACAAGTTTTTTCATTATTCCATTTCTGATATTATATATAGTTTTTTCTGTCATAGGAGACTTTCCCAAACTGATTACATTTTAAAAAGCTATTTTTGAGGATGAATCCTCTCATGTTTAAAAGCATAAGAAGGCCTTCCCATATTAATTATAAAGCTTCCATCTCTCCAGTATAAATTACATAATGCATTTAATAGCTGAGCTCAGAATGAAGGTTTTCATTATACTGATAAGGTCTGTACCCAGTGTGAATCTTTTGGTATAAAATAAGGCATAAATGTTGAGTAGATTCTTGCCCATATCTTATACATTCCTACATGCTCTCCATCATGTTTCTTCTTGTGTAAAATTAGTAGGAACTTTCTCATAAAAGCTATTACTTACTCATGATTTTTAAAAGACTTCACTCTACTATGTGTCTTCTGATGTCAGATTATATTAAATTTGAGACTAAAGATTATTCCACATTCATTACATTTATTTTCTGTTTAATTTTAAACTTTATTATTTATCTTTTGAGTTCCACATTCTCTCCCTCACTACTGCTTCTCTCCCCTCCCCACTGAGAAGGCAAGCAATATGGTATCAATTATAAACATGAAATCATGTACAACACATTTCCAAATTAGCTATATTAAATTAAAAAGGCAAGAAAAACAAAGTGAGACAATTATACTTCAATTTGCACTCAGAATTCATTAGTTCTTTCTCTGGAAGCAGATAGCATTTTTCAACATGAGTCCTTTAGAACTTTCTTGGATCACTGCACTAATCAGAGTAGCTAAGTTTTTCCACTGTTGATCATCATTACAATAGCACTCTTACTGTGTAAAATGTTCTCTTGCTTCTGCTCACTTCGCTTTGTATCACTTCATGTAAGTCTTTCTTATAGCACAATAATACCTCATCACAATCTCACACAATCACACCACAACTTGTTCAGCCATCCCCATATGCATCTTATCAGTTTCCAGTTCTTTGCCACCACAAAAAGAACTACCATAAATATCTTTACACATATAGGTCCTTTTCCTTTTATCTCTTTGGATTATAAACCTAGTAGTGGTATTACTGAGTCAAAGAGTACACACAGTTTTATTAGTCCTTTGGACATAGTACCAAATTATTCTCTTGAATGGTTAGACCACTATTTTCTCTCATTCCTTCTAGCAATTGTCATTTCTGATAGGTGTGAAGTAGTACCTCAGAATTGTTTTAATTTGCATTTTTCCAATCCACAGTCCATATGACTATAAACAGCTTCAATTTCATTTGAAAGCTGCCTGTTCATATCCTTTGACCATTTATCAATTGGGGAATGGCTCTTATTTTTATAAATCTGACTCAGTTCCCTATATATTTGAGGGGGAAAGTTTTTATCAGAGAAACTTGCTGTAAAATTTTTTATAGTATTTCATTGTCTATGGTACTTTTTGGCAAAATGTAGTTTCCCTGATTATCTCTTAATTTAGATCTATTTTTGCTTTGCTTTGTCTAAGATCATGATTACTACCCCCTGCCTTTTTTTCACTTTGACTAAAACATAATGGATTCTGCTCCATCTCCTAATTTTAACTCTGAGTGTGTCTTTATGTTTCAAGTGTGTCTTTTGTAAGCAAAATATTGTTGGGTTCTGGTCTCCAATTTTTTATTTATAGGTGAGTTCATGCCATTCACATTTACAGTTACAATTACTGTATATTTCTCTCCATCCTGTTTTCTTCTGCTTATTGTTCTCTCTTTTAATCCTGTTACTCCTCAAAAACCTTTTTTGTGCTGACTGCTGCCTCCCTTAGTTTGCCCTCCTTTTTATTACCCCTCCTCTTTCTTTTATCCTCTTCTCTTCCTATTTCCCTACGAAATAAGATAGGCTTATATATCCAACTGAGTGTGTGTGTGTGTGTATGTGTGTGTATTTTTCCTCTTTGAACTGATTTTGATGAGAGTGGGTTTCAAGCATTGCCCACCCCAGTCATTTCCCCTTCCACTATAAAAGCTCTTCCTTGCATGCCTCTATTATGTGAAATAATTTTCCCCATTCTACTTCGCCCTTCCCTTTCTCCCAGCACATCCCTCTTTCTCACCCTTTTAATTATTTTTTTAGGTCATCCCAACATAATCGCCTCACATCCATGCCCTCTGTCTATGTAAACTGCTTTTAAGAGTCATAATAATAATAAAGTTCTTAGGAATTACTTATATCATTTTTCCATATAGGAATGTAAACAGTTTAGGTATTGAGTCTCTTATGATTTCTCTTTCATGTTTACCTCTTTACGTTTTCCTTGAATCTTGTGTAAGAATGTCAGACTTTCTATTCAGCTCTGAGCTTTTCATTAGGAATGCTTGAAAGTCCTCTATTTCATTAAATATTCATTTCCCCCCAAAAGGATTATATTCTTTTTTGCTAAGCAGATGGTCCTTGGTTGTAATCCTAGCTCCTTTCTCTCTGGAATATCATATTCTAAGTTCTCTGTTCCTTTGATGTAGAAGCTGCTAAGTCTTCTGTGATCCTGATTATGGCTCCTTCATATTTGAATTGTTTCTTTCTGGATGCCTGCAGCATTTTCCTTTTGACCTGGAAATTCTGGAATTTGACTATGATACCCTAAGAGTTTTCATTTTGGGATCTCTTTCAGGAAGTGATCAGAGGATTCTTCCAATTTCTAATCTGGCCTCTGTATCTACAACACTGGGGCAGTTTTCCTACCTAACTTCTTGAAATATAGTATCTGGGCTTTTTTTTTTAAATCACGGCTTTCAAGTAGTCCAATAATTTTTAAATCATCTCTCTTCAATCTATTTAGTAGGTCAGTAGGTTTTCTGATAAGATATTTCATATTTTCTTCTCTTTTTTTCATCCTTTTGGCTTTATTTTAATGTTTCTTGATGTCTTGTGGAGTCATTAGCTTCCTTTTGCTCAATTCTAATTTTTAAGGAATTATTTCTTCAGTGAATTCTTGTATCTCCTTTTCCATTTAGCCAATTCTGCTTTTTAAAGAGTTCTTTTCTTCAGTGAATTTTTAAATCCTTCTACCATTAGGCCAATTCTATTTCTTCAGGTGTTTTTTTCTTCAGTATTTTTGGTGCCTCTTTTACCAAGCTGTTATTTCTCTTTTCATAATTTTCTTGCATCACTTTCATTTCTTTTCCCAATTCTTTCTCTACCACTCTTCTCTCTTTCTTTAACTCTTCTAGGAATTATTGTTGTTTGGGTCCAATTAGTATTTTTCTTTGAGGCTTTGATTGTAACTATTTTCACATTACTGTCTTCTTCTGAGTTTATGTCTTGGTCTTCCCTGCCTCTGTAGTAGCTTCTCATGGTCAAGTTCTTTCTATGTTGTTTGCTCATTTTTCCAGCCTACATCTTAACTTTGAACTTTATATTCAAGTTGGGCTCTGCTCACCTGGAGGTAGGGAGACACTGTCCCAAGCTTCAGGCTTCTTTATGCTGCTGTTTCAGAGCTAGTTGGGGGTAGGGAGTCTATAATGACCTGCAAGAAGCACTAGTCCTTGTGACTGTAGGAGAGCAGGGAATGGGGTCACAGTTCCAGGGCCAAGGGGAGCACTAGTGACTGCAGCTGCAGGGGATTAGGGGTCGTTCCTGGATAAAGAGCAGAGCACAGACCAAGAGAGCAATGACTACACCACTCTCTAATCACATCACCTTGGAAAGAAGAGCTGACCTCCTAAATTGTTTCGGGCTAGAAAAATGTCTCACCCTGACCTTTTGTTGGCTCTGCTGCTTCCAAATTTGATTTGAGATATTATTTTGAAGTTTTTTTGAGGGGAATATTGGAAGAGTTCAGTTTGGATGGCTGCTTTTCTTCTGAGATCTTGGCTCCCTCATTACATTTATAAATCTTGTCTTCAGTATGAATTCTCTTGTGTTTATTAAGTGCTGAGGTTCTACGGAAGGCTTTTCCACATTCCTTACACTTATAAGGATTCTCTCCAGTATGAATTCTCTGGTGGATGAAAAGGCTTGACTTTTGAGTGAAGGATTTCCCACATTCACTACATTTGTAAGGCTTCTCTCCAGTATGAGTCATCATATGCCTAATAAGCATTGAACTCTGACTGAAGGCCTTCCCACACTCATTACATTTATAAGGCTTCTCTCCAGTATGAATCCTCTGGTGTTTCAAAAGGCGTGAGTTCTCAGTGAAGGCTTTCCCACATTTATTACATTTGTAAGGTTTCTCTCCACTATGAATCTTCTGGTGCATTTTAAGTTTTGACATTTCAGTGAAGGCTTTCCCACACTCCTCACATTTATAAGGCTTCTCTCCAGTATGAATTCTCTGGTGCCTGACAAGGAATGAGTTTTTAGTGAAGGATAGTCCACAATCCTTACATGTATAAGGCTTCTCCCCAGTATGAATCATCTGATGAACAGTAAGAGTAGAGCTCTCATTGAAGGATTTCCCACACTCCTCACATTTATAAGGCTTCTCTCCAGTATGAATCCTCTGGTGAGTGAAAAGGGTTGAGTTTCGAGTATAGGCTTTCCCACATTCATTACATTTATAAGGCTTCTCTCCAGTATGAATTCTCTCATGTTTGAAAAGGGTTGAGTATTGAGTGAATGCTTTCCCACATTCATTACATTTATAAGGCTTCTCTCCAGTATGAATCAACATATGCCTATAAAGCACTGAGCTCTGACTGAAGGCTTTCCCACACTCGGCACATTTATAAGGCTTCTCTCCAGAATGAATTTTCTGGTGTTTTGAAAGGTTTGAATTTCCAGTGAAGGCTTTCCCACATTTATTACATACATAAGGTTTTTCTCCACTGTGAATTTTCTGATGCGTTGTAAGTTTTGACATCTCAGTGAAAGCTTTCCCACACTCCTCACATTTATAAGGCTTCTCTCCAGTATGGATTCTCTTGTGCCTAACGAGATTTGAGTTTTTAGTGTAGGCTTCCCCACACTGATTACATGTATAAGGTTTCTCTCCAGTATGAACCATCTGATGTAAAATAAGGTTTGAGCTCTCAGTAAAGGCTTTTTCACACTTGTCACATTTATACGGCTTCTCTCCAGTATGAATTTTCTGATGCCTAACAAGGGATGAACTTCTATTGAAGGCTTTCCCACAATCATTACATTCATAAGGCTTCTCTCCAGTATGAATCCTCTGATGTATATTAAGTTTTGACACCTCAGTGAAGGCTTTCCCACACTCCTTACATTTATAAGGCTTCTCTCCAGTATGAATTCTCTGGTGCCTGATAAGAATTGAGTTTTTGTGACACGATCTCCCACATTCACTACATTTATATGTTTTCTCTTCAGTATGAATCATCTGATGTGAAGGATGGGTTAAGGTCTGACTGAAGGCTTTTTCACAGTCTTTGCCTTTATGGCACTTCTTTCTAGCATGAATTCTCTGGTGTCGAAGAAGTCTTGACTTGTGAGTGAATGTTTGCCCACATTGGTTACATTTATAAGCCTTCTCAAGAGCATGAACTTTCTGATGTTCAGAAAAGTTTGAATACGGAGGAAAGACTTTCCCACATTCCTTATATTTATAACATTTGTCTCTAGTTTGAATCTTCTGGCATTTGGTCATTTTTCTCATATCACTCTCCTGTTTTATTTCCTCACTTTTTACTTGGTTCTCACTTTCACCCCATTCCCCACAAACAGAGGAGCAATCATCAACATTGCTGAGTCTTTCAATCTTCACTCTATGGGGAGATTCCTCCTCTGGCTCATTCTTGGTCATGATATTGGACTCCAAATCTGAAAAACAGTAATATAAAGTACAAATGTCTGATATATGTCTAATATAAAGTACAAATGTTCTGAGCTTTGAAAATGGAAACTAGGGATGAAGTGATGTGATTGCAAATGGTACTCAGAGGAAAGGAGTGCCTAGAAGAAGCAATTTTTGAAAATTTCTTTTTAGTACCTCTAGAAACATGGAGAAATAATCTTTCCTAGGCTAACATACTTTTCTCTGTTTGAAAGTATTTAGAAGACCAAGAACAAATGTCTCTCTCTCTCTCTTTTTTTTAATGGAAATGGGATAAAGGTAGAATCCAATCTTGTAGCAAAGATTATCTTTTCTATTTTTAAAAAAATCATTGTATTTGGCCATTCCCTCAGTGGACTGTTATGTGATCTACCCTTTCTGTTCAGAAGGGAATATTTATTTGTCAGAGAAAGGAGATCCAGAACACTTGAGAACATTGGACACTTCAAAATAAGCTCAGTCCAAGACTCCCAGGACTCTTTTTTTCTTTTTTTTTTGGAGGGGGTAAGGCAGGGCAATTGGGGTTAAGTGACTTGCACAAGGTCACAGGGCTAGTAAGTGTTAAAGTTCTGAGGCCAGATTTGAATTCAGGTCCTCCTGACTCTAGGGTTGGTGCTCTATTCACTGCACCACCTACCTGCCCCCCCAGAACTCTTTCTCAACCTCTGTTCCATTGGCCTTCTCACTGTAGCAGTGTGCCCCAGCCTTTATGACCCCCATCTCTTCTACTTGGTGAGTTCCTCCCTAGGACTTCTATTTAAGAAAGCACCCACACCAGCAATGATTACCTCAAACCTGGACACTCCTGTGTGCTTCTCCTTCTTACTTTGATATGGATACTCCCTCTCTCACAATAGTTTAGCAACCTTTTTGTATGTGAACTCTTTTTTATTGGAATATAAGCTCCTTAAGAGCTGGGAATGTTCTTCTTGTGCTTATATATTTATTCTCCAGGTAAAGTATTTTTAGTCCCAATTCCTGGCACACAGTAAGCACTTAATGAATGCTTTAAGAATCTATTTGTCTATCATGGTCAGAACAGAATAATGACTCTTGTTTGCACTTTCACATGATAGTTTATTTCACTCAAGATTACTATAAATGTTACCACAAATATTCTTGAGTAAATGGGTATGTCTGAGGGCATGAGGTGTGGACTGGATAAAACCAGGCCAGTTTGTATAGTCTTCAGTTAGCTAAAATGTCTTTTATGTAGAATGACATTAGATTAAAAAATTTTTTTCTGGCATGGCAGATTTGTGCATGAAATATAGTGATCTGTAGATACAGATATATTACTCTCTATATACATGTGGATATAGATCTGTATTTGTATGCCTGCACAGCTACCTATATATAGATACATGTATATATCTATGTGTGTATACATGTGTAATATATATACAACCACAAACATTAATATGTATGTATAAGCATCTATGAATGTTTGAGTATATTCTAAGAGACGAACTCTTAGTCTCCTTCTTGGCAGTTTGAGCCCGTTGGTACTACTTAATCACAAGAAAATAAATAATACCTGATGTGTTTATGGGGCTTTTCAGTTTTGTCAGATGTATTCTTTCATATTATGATGTTAACAACCCCATGATCAAGGTACTATAGAAAATGCCTTATTATATTGTTTGGAAAATGTATTATTATACTGTTTAAATCAAATTTTATGTGACTAGAAATTGTTTGAATTCAGAATATCTCCCTGACCTCAGTAACACTCTGGAAATGCAGGAGATGGTGACAAACAATTTTAGGTTTCCTCAGATCCTGGATCCACCCCCAAAACATTTATGTTTTAGGTTCATTCAGCCAGGTCTTGTTTTGGGTCACTCAGGCTTATGTTTTGGTTTTGCCAAAATTTTACTGAATGTTTCTATTTACTGATGCAACATTTAAAAAGGTTTGAGAGATATAATGTCTGCATAATTTAATCATTTTATTATTAATGCTAGCATTTTAATAAAAGAATAGTCATTTGGCTGTCTATCTCTTAGACCAAAGACAATCACAGTGACAGGCTCATGGCTTATATGCCCTTTTGGAAGAGAAGTGTTCCTGAGGTTAGTAATCAGAGAATAAAGTTAGCTCAACCTTCAGACACTGAGGTCTTGAAATGAGGATAATAGAAAAAAGGGGAAATTTTAATCTCCCCAAATCATTGGTTATTAACAATCATTTCTCTCACTGATATTATCTCAATCTACCTTGCTTTCAAGCTGCCTTCTTTTCTGGTTCATGCCAGTACCCTTGTTTCAATCCTATATATGTAAACATCCCAGAGCCCAGATGAGAGGGAGCCATACACTTTCCAGCTTCCTCTCCTCTATCAAAATACCTAATAAGTTCCTTTCTAAAACTATTTTAGATTTTTTCTTGTAAACAACAGAACCATGAGGGAAGATATCTTTCTTTTACAGAGGAGGAATAAAGAGAGGTTCAGTTTTGGGGTCTTCTCAAGGGTCACAGGATATATTAACCGTAAACGTTGTTTACTTGGTACTTTCTGTGTACAAAAGTGTTTTCTGCCTAGAATTCTGGCAACAAATGGCCATCATTATCCAGTTCATTTGACATGAATCTGATTGCTTCTCCAGCTTACAGCTCCTCCTATCAACTTCTGCATCTTAAGGTACCAAAGAGACAGAAGTGTGGAGGTAGGGCCCACGGGGACACAGAGTATGAAATATTTATCACAACCATTGTGTCCCAGGAAGACTATCTCAGCATTTGCTCTTGCTGAATTAATATCCTGGTGATATGTGTGCTCAATGACAGAGCCAGCTACTACATCAATGCAATCACCTAAGTGAGGGAACAAAGGAGAAAAAGAGAGGAGGACACAGGAAAGAAGGCCAAGGAACATCCCCTCGAGTTGTCAGTACGTGGATGAAGATTCAGTAAAACACACTGAAGAGAGGGAAGGGATGGAACAAGCATTTATTGAGCACCGACTACATGCCAGGCACTGCGCTAAGTGAGCCCTTTTCAGACATTATCTCAACCCAGGGAGGGAGGTGTTATTATAGTCCCACTATTATTTCCCACTTGAGGAAATTTATTGCCCCCTAAATCTTTTCTCAAGGCTCCAAATCCCTGCTTCTTCAAACAAATCCTCACAGGACAAGGAATCAAGGCCCTTCAGTATCCCGGCTTCCTCTTCTGGACACTCCAGCCGATCACTGTTTTTTTTTGTTTTATGCATGGAGCCCAGAAGTGAACCCAATTCCCAGACAGCTCTGATGAGGGCAGAGGACACAGGCTCTACTGCTGCCACCTGCCTATAAGGCATGCCCCTTGCCATGCATGCCCAGGTAGCAGTAGCTTTTATAGTTCTTCTTTCACTGATGACTGACGACTCCTATCAAGCTTGCAGCCCCAGATATTTTGAGGAAAACTTGCTGTCTTTGATCCTCTGCTGCATTTTATTCAGTTCTCTAGCACATGCTGATCCTTTTGGATCCTGAGTCTATTCTCTAGTGCATTAGCTATACTCTCTGCCTTGTGTCATCTGCAGGTTCATTGAGCAAACCACATCTGCCTTTGTCCAAGTTGGGGAGGAAAAAAAAAGGCAATAAAAGAAAAGAGGGGTGGGTCAGTGAAACATTTTTGGAAGGTCCAGAACAGAGCAGAAGAAAGTCTAGAAGGAAACTGTCACACAAATGGTAACATTCTTTTAGTACAGAAGAGAGCAGTCCAGAGAGAAAGACGCCACCAAAATAGAGGTACTTTTAGGTACAGAAAGGAACTGAAGGATAGAGAGTTCGAGATAGAAACACAGCCATAAAAATTAAAACATTCTTTTTGGATAGGGAAGGAAACAGAAAAAAGTCCAGATAGAAACAGTGTTACAGAAATTGAAGGATTCTTTTAGTACAGAAGGGAACAGAAGGAATTTTAAATAGAAACAGGGCCAGAGAAAGTGAGCCTTTTTTTAAGCTACAGAAGAAAATCCAGAGAGAAATGTAGCCATAGAAATTGCAATATTCTTTTAGGTACAGAAGGAACTTCAGGAAGAAATATAGGCATAGAAATTGAAGCAATTTTTTTTAGCAACAGAACAAAATGTCAGAAAGTCCATAAAAACACAGATACAGAAATTATAGATTTTTTTCATGCATAGAGGAGGAGCAGAAAAAAAGATCAGTTAGAAACACAGACATATAAACTAAGGTATTTCTTTTTCAGTCCAGAAGGAAGTTTTGATAGAGACACAGCTTTGAAAGATACATGATGACCTTATCATTTGGGTGTTGCAAAGTTTGAAGGGAAACCTTTGGCACCTTCCCATTTCAAACAGGAGCTTTCCACAACTCCCCAGTCTTCAAGGTTAACTCTAAAGGAGGGATCTGAACAGGAGATGGTAACCTAGTACCAGCAGAAGCTACCAGATTCTCATCAACTAAACAATCAATTCAGCCCTAATTTGTAGCCTTTACAGAGTCTGGTATGCAAATCATCACTCTCACAGAGTAACATTCCCCTCTGGTGGGGCCAGCAGTGAGTCATGGCTCTGGTCCAGGGTGAATCATGAACTCTGGAATTGCAGCTTCTCAACACCTACCCCAGTCTGGTCCTAGCTTCGAGCCATTTCTAATCACAAATCATAAAGAGGCAGCAGATTACAACAGAAAGAATCCTGGTGCAGAAGCCAGAAGCCTTGTTTCAATCAAGTTACTAAGTGTGTGTTCTTGGCCATGTCACTTGCCCCTGTGGTCTTTAGCTTTTTCATCTGCCGAACAGAAGCAGGATTGGCCTGGGTTAGCTCTGAGGTTGCTTCCATTTTTGACGGTCATGAAAATCCTTCATCAGACCAACAATCCCTCTCTGTTCCTCTTCCCCTTCAGATAGTTGTAGGGAATAAGCCCTCAGAAAGGAAATGACTTGCCCAGGATTACACTCTACATCAGAGAAGAGTCAGAACCAAGATTGCTGGCTCCTGGCTCCTGGCTCCCAGTGCAGGGCTCTTTCTCCTACACCTTCTCACCTCTCTGTGTGTCTGGTGCTAATCGGACCTGATACCCAGAACCTCCCTGCATTTACCTAAGCCTTTTGCTTTCTGACTCCAAACCCAGAGCCCAACACAGATGACAAAACCAAACAAGAGACACTAGGACTTGAAGCTCCAGCCCTAACCCCGTCGGCACTCTGGGTCCTTCCCAGCCCTGAAGTTGAATGACCTTCTACACCCTGGGATTCTACCTTCTTCAACTCTCCAGGAGGAAGTTGGCCAGAGGAGTCCTCCTGCTTCGAAAGGCATTTCCCGGACATCTAGAATCCACAGGACTTGTCGCCTGGATTCTCTTCTGCCTTATAAGACTTGGGGGAGGGGAGGATGGAGAAAAGATGGAGAAAGGCATAATTTGAGTCTCACAAATGTCTCTCAGGAGGTATTAACTTATTTTTTAGATGGAGAAAATGAGACTCAGAAATGGAACAAGATTTGTCCTAAATCATACAACAAGAAGAGTCTGAGAATGGAACAAGGGTTCCCGATGCCTAGCCACATACACATGCAAACGCTGCCCCCCATGCACATGTAAACACACATACATGGACCCTAATTGTTTTACTCCCTGGACTCTGGGTAAACATTTGGTAAATGGGAGATAAAATGAATATTAAGAAGGAACTGGGACCTTACTGTTGTTCAGTTGTGGCAGACCCTTCATAATCCCATCTGGAGTTTTCTTGGCAGAGATACTGGAGAGGTTTGCCATTTCCTTCTCTGGTTCATTTCACAGTTGAGGAAACTGGGGCAAACAGGGTGAAGTGACTTGCCCAGGGTCTCACAACTAAGTAAGTGTCTGAGGCAGGATTTGAACTCAGGAAGATGAGTCTTCCTGACTCAAGGCTCAGCACTCGATGCACTATGGCACCCCCTAGCCGCCCTGATAAAAGGAACCTTAATTGTCATCTATTCCAATGTGCTCATTGTACAGGTAAGGAAACTGAGGCCCAGAGAGCTTGGGTGAATGGTCCCAGGTTGCAGAGGTAGGGGGTGGTAGAACTGGGATTTGAAAGCCTCTCCCTGACTCTCAGTAAAACTCTTCCTATTGAACAATAGCATCTGTCACCAGGGCAGCTGAGGTCTACTGTGAAGAAGAGACTGGCCTAATGACCTTAGAATACAGAGGATAGCACTGTTAATGGCAGGGATCATAGGTGAGCTGAGGGGTGCAGCCCAGAGCAGGGGCTGGATAGGGCCAGTCTCACGGCACTGCTTCTCCTGGGGACTGTGGGCAAGGGTCCCACACAGGTGCCAGGGCTGGCCCACCATCACTCAGGAAGCACGGGGGACTCTATGTGGAGGGGTCAATGACACAGACTCATCACAGGATTAGCCCTTGCCAGAGATAAGACCTGGACTGTCTCCGGAGTCTAAAACCAGGGCCTTTCCTGTAGACTATGCAATTATTCTATATTCAGCAGCCTCTTTCCAGAAAACCAAAGCCACAACAGATGTCAAAGACCCATGGCTGGTGTAGAGAAATGCTTTGTTACATTGTTCAGAAAAGACATTCATTATTATTTTGTTTAAATTAGAGAATGTTTGAACCTAGAATGTCACCGTGCCCTCAGTAGCTCTCCAGGAATGCCAGAGAGTGCTACAAGGGATTTTGGAGTCCCCCAGGTCCTGGATCTTCCTAAAGCATTCTTGTTTTGAACCTTTGGGTAAAGGGGGGGAGGTGTCACCCAAGCTCGTGTTTTGGGTTCCTTTTGTGTTTTGGATTGGTCTGAATTTTATTGAATGTTTACATTTACTCACATACATCTCAATCTACTTTGCTTTACAAATTAACTCTCAGAAAGATTGTTGAACCACGTACATGTGACATGTGTACTTTAGTCTTGTCAAAATCCTATGCATTTTAAACCTTCCCAGAGCTTGAATAAAAGGGAAACACAACTCTTTTCTGGTTCACTCTCTACCAAATGACTTAATACATTTCTTCCTAAAATTATTTCAGATTTGGGAGTTTGTTCTCATGAATAACACCAGTAGCTAGAGAATGGATGACTTAGTTTATCCTTCGGCACAGATTGAAATGAGTGAACTTGGAAGAAGGAGACTGGAGCATGGGAGAGGACATCTATGTGACACTGGCAACTACTTTCTCCTGGGTCTCAGTTCCTTACCTGAAAATGAGATTGGACATGATGACCTTGAAGGACCCTTCCAGTTTTAAGCTTATCATCCTCCCAATAAGAGAGAGAGACAAAGAGACAGAGACAAAGAAAGAGACAGAGACAGAGAGAGAGGGTGATGGAGAGAGGGGGGGAGACAGAGAGAGAAAGGGGAGAGGGACAGAGATAGACAGAAGGGGGGAGAGAGAAGCTCTCTGGCAGGCCCAGCCCTGAGGCTTTGGAAGGAAAACATGAGGCTTTCTTATGTCATCTAATCCAAGCCTCTCTTCTTACAAATGGGAATGGGGTGGGGGAGGGGCCTAAAGGAGACAAGAGTCTTGTCCAGGTCACACACCTATGAGCCCTGACACAGATCACAGATGTAAAGCTGGAAGGACCTTGGAAGCCACTGCTAGTGCTGTGCTGGGAAAGCAGGATTTTATACACAAACTAGATTTGGGATTTGGCACCTCCTTCATTTCACAGATGGGGAAACTGAGGATCTGACTTGTCAACAGACATACAGTAGGATTAAGCATGGCAGGCAGAGTCTTTTTTCCTCCTGGAGTTCTGGGGGGCCTTAAAATTCCCAGAATCAATTGTTAACTACTAGAGTTTCTTTTCATTAATCAATAGTCAAATGGCCCAGAGTCTCCAAAATAGACTGGCATAGCTGGTTGCAAACCAACTTCCACAAAATTAGCCAAGAACCAGGAACCAGGAAGATCTGGATCTTTCTTCCCTCTGAGCCTCAGATTCCTCATCTCTAAAACAGGGTCAATAACACCTCTAGTATTAATCTCAAAGGGATGTTGTCTGATTCCAATGGACTTGTTTCTGTAGAAACATTGATCCAGTGACATCAGATGGGCTGGCAATCCCATTCCCATCCTCTCCTTCTGACAGAAAGGGGACCCTCTGCTCTAGACTCAGTCAGGTACAAAAGCCTCCAACAAAACTGACCCAGATTCCAAAGGAAATGGGGTATTTCACCAGCTTCATTTCTCAGCAGGGAGCTCTTCTACTCTGGATCCACACACACATGGGCTAGGTTTCATCACTGACTACCAAAAAAAAAAAAAGAAGAACATGAAAATCAAGCTTCTTGTTTGCAAAGGAAAGTGTAAATTTCTCCAGAAATCCCAGAGCACTCCAGAATTCTCCCAAATTCCCACAGGCAGGGAGACCTGGTACAGAAGTCTCCTTCTCATTATCACAGTCTGATACTCTAGAAGATTTCCAGTGAAGATGGGTTCCTGAAGGGAGGCAAATCACCCATCTCCTGTACCTACTCCAGCAAAAACCCCAAAGTCACAGCAATTAGAAACTGTAGCAAATGACTTCTTCCACTCCAGAACACTGAATTAGCCAGAAGCTCGTGGAAAAGGGGGCCACCAAAAAAGCCAGTACAAACACAAATCAACCACCCAGCAGACTCTCAACATGTCCAGAGATCCAACATAGGCGGTCACATCCTGCAAAGCCCCAAGAGCAGGAGCCTACCCTCAGAAAGTCCCAATTAGATCAGAAATCCACATTGAGGACTTCAGAAGGAACTGAGCAGGAAACAGTCCTTGTTCTATTTAATAAGAAAACAACAAATTAAGCTCTAATTTGTGGCCTTGCAGTGGTTCTGATGGGTAAATGCTCACCCTAAAAATTGTATGATCCCCTCTGGAGGAGCTGACTCTGTCTGGCTCCAGGATGTCCCTGTCCTTGGTGCTGAGATAAATCATGAAACTTGGGATTGGCGGCTCTAGTAAACAAACCATTTCTAATTGCAAGTCATAAAGACACAAAGGAATGTGACAGAAAATGCTGGAGTTGAAGACAGAGATCTTATTTCAATCAAGTTACCAGTCATATGTCCTCTGCCAATTGACTTACCTTCTGTGGCCTTCAACACACTCCTCTGACAAATGAAGAGGTAGGTTGCCTTTGGGTTATTTCTGAGAGCCATGAAAACCCTTGGATAACATCAATCGATGCCTCCTTCCCTTCTTTACTTACAGATAAGGGGCATGATGCCATGACAGAGGGGAATCATACCCTATGGAGAGGACAGCACCAGACTCCCTGCCTCAGCCTGGCCCCTGGCTCCCTATACTTTCCTACCCATCCAGGTCACCAGTGCTAAGCAGAACTGATGTTTATGTTTACCCATCCCTTCTGCTTTCTAACTCTAAATCTAACCTAAACCCTAACACAGAGGTCAAAATGCACTGAGATGCTAGAGTTCTCAACTTCTAATTTCTCTAACTCCCCAAGTGAAAGTTGGTCAGAAGTCTCCTGCTATCAAAAGGCATCTCCCAGGCATCTAGAGCCCAGAGGACTCAATGCTGACCCAATGTCTGGCCTTTCTGTCTTATAAGACTTATAAGGGTAGGGTGGAGGAAAGACTGAGACAAGGACTCTTGGCTGCACTATTCTCTGCTTCCATTGTATGATTTTTTTAAGCATCCAAAGCTAATCTGTCTGCAGGGAGGTATGGACACCTGGTCCTACATCTCTCTGTTGGACAAGAGATTACTCACTTGGAGGTGTGAACCAGCCTTCAGGGATTCACCCTTGGCTCCTTTCCATTCCAGCTAGCAAAGGTCATTGACTGTCACCCAAAATCAACAGAGTGTTGGGCTCTTTTTTAAACCTTTAAATAACAGAACTAAAGGTAATAATAATTGCCCCCACCCTGATATGCATATCAACCTTTAACTTTATGCTTCTCTAGCCAAGACCACATTGGAGTGTTACAAAGAAGTGAGTTAAGCCCGTTTTATAGATGGAGAAAATAAGGCCCAGAAAGAAGGCAGGACTTGCCCAATGTCACATAGTGAGACAAGTTTGAAAAAAGAACTCGGACCTCTCGATGTCTTGCCACTGTACATAGACCTACATACACAAACACATACATTAACACACATAACCCTGAGACTCCAGCATAATCCCATTCTTTTTCTCCCTGGGCTCTGGGTAAAAATCTGATAAATGGGAGCTATAGTGAGTAACAGTTTTAGTAGGAGGGCAGCAGATTGAGCTGTGTAGGCTGGGAGCTAGGGCTTTCTCTTATTGTTTCAGGGACTGATGGATTATCACAATAGGAGGAGGGGCAGGAACAGGGATGTCAGAGATTCCAGATCCCAGCCTGGTTCTTCTCTGGAGGGAGGAAGAAAAGAAAAACTACCTTGGGATTACAGATGTGGGTTTCCGGTGTCAATGCTGCTTCCAGAGATCAGAGGGGATAGGTGTCCTAACAATGGTTGGAATGAGAAGGGACTGAGGTGGAAGGGGGCAGGAAGCCAAGGAGTCAACATTCTCACTTTCCCTTTCCTTCAGGAACCCACTGTTGGCCCTCTCTGCTCTAGTGCCTACCAGTAAACAGCACTACCCAGTAGCCACAAGGGGAGAGATCCCTGGTGCCTCACGGTGGATTGATAGCAATTAGGAAGGGGATAGAATCTAAGGAAACAATTGCTAATGATAACACCAAAATTTATATAGCATCCTGGCTACCTTCTTCTGGAATCTCTAGCTCATCAAGGTCCTTTTTATGCACGGAACATAATACCCTCTCACAAAGTCAGACCACAAGGGCAAACTCTCCATCTGCTCCTGAAAGCTTCGTCCCTCTCAAGGGCGGCCCTTTTGCTCTGATCTGACAATGCTGACCCTCATGGAGCTTGCAGCCCCAGATCTTGTGAGGAATCTTTACTGTCTTAGATCTCCTGTTGAATTTCCCCCAGTTCTCTAGCATGTCCTGATCCTTTGGCATCAACCAATAGGTTAAGCTTTGTGTCATCTCCAGGTTCACTGACCATACCTTGTATGACTTTATCCTTTTTTTTTTCTTTTTCTTTTTTTTGCATTTGAGAGGGAAAAGTAGGGCAGCTGGGGTTAGGTGACTTGCCCAAGGGCACACAGATAGTTAGTGTGACTGAGGCCAAATTTGAACTCAGGTCCTCCTGACTTCAAGGCCAGTACTCTATTCACTGTGCCACCTACACGCCCCCATATGCCTTTATCCAAGTCACTAGGAGAAAATGTCAAACAGCAAAGACGAAGAAGAATGGCTTATTAAAACACTTTCTAAGGTTCAGAAGGGGACATGAGGAAGACAGAACTTGGAAAAATCCACAATTTTATCATTTGGGTTTGAAAGGTTCTGAAGGGAAGACTTCTGTACTTTCTCTTTAAAAGTAGGAGGGGCTCCAATTCCAAAGTCATTATCTCTGGAGGAGATTTCTGGAACAAGAGGTGGGGTCTTAGTGCCAGCAGAAGGGAACAGATGCCAGCCAATGGAAGGTAAGGGTGGGATGGAAAAGAAAAGCAGGAAGAGGGTCCTCAGAAAATGGGGACCCAGCAGAGGTCTCAGGCTAGTTTCCAGTGAACAAAAACAGTTTCTTCTCCAGATGAGCCCCTGACACGTCTCGCTTTTATTCCGGTCTAAAATAAAAGACATTGGGTTTTCAAACTGCTGACTCAATTTCACCAGGATTAAGTGCCAGCACAGCAAAGGGCACAGAGTGGAAGAGATGGGCTAAGTCAGGCTCCTGCCCTCAGGCAGTTCCAAATGTCACTGGAATTCCATAAGGAAAACAAAACTGTCCTTCAAGGTTACTCACCTACGGAGTCGGGGCTGCCAGGATTCTCCATCGAGTTCTTTTAAACAGCAGAGCCTTCAGCTCTTCCCCAGGACTTCAGGCTTGAGAACCTGAAAAGGTCTTGGTTATTGTTTCTGAGTGTTTCAGAATTTAAACCTTGCCCCATTCACAGCCCAAGCTCCTCCCCAGCCATTCAGGTACCGAGAAAGTTCCCTTCCAAAAGGCCTGTTACACAGAAGCTCAGAAAATGCACCCTAGGGTGCAGGGCCTTCACCCCACCCCCCAAGAAAAAATTTGCAATGGTGGGGGTGGGGTTAATCACCTCTGTCTAGCTATTCCCCACTGGTCTCCCCTTTTACAAAACACTCTCCTTCCAGACCAGTGCTATTTTTGTTGTTCATGTTTCTGCTGGGGTTGGCGATTGGTGGAAGGATTGAGTGATTTCTTTAAAACATTTTTGGTAAATAGGCCTGGCCCTTAATAAGTATTTTATAAAAGTTTACTGACTCACTGACTGCTTTCCAGGCCCCGCCTCCCCCCCCCCCCCCATCCAAACTCAAATCTCTAACGAGAGCTTCCTTTTTTACTAATCCACGCATTTTTCTGAGGAAGAAAGTGAGACTGAGTTAAGTTGTCATTTGTCCAAAGTTAAAAATATACATAAAAGTTGTTTTAAAAAAACACAACCAGAGGCCATAGATTTGAACTCAAATTCTTACACTCCAAATCCAGAGCCCATCGAGAAGGACTAGTTTCCATGTTGGGTGAATCACAGACTTGACCTTGTTCCCATCACAAATCCAAAGCCAAACTTCCTAAAACCAAGCCTCGATTTTGAAGGCATTTTCTCTCAGCCTGAGGTGTGTTAGTAAATGATTAACAACAGGTTTTCAAAAAACAAACCACCCAAATTGTGCACCTGATACACTTTTAAATCTGTTGCTGTTCAGTCACTTTTTGGTCGTGTTCGACTCTTCGTGACCTCATTTGGGGTTTTCTTGGTAGAGACTGGAGTGCTTTGTTATTTCCTTCTCCAGCTCATTTTACAAATGAGGAAACTGAGGCAAACAGGGTGAAGTGACTTGCCCAGGGTCCCACAGCTCAGTAAATGTCTGAAGCAGGATTTGAACTCAGGGAGCTGAGTCTTCCTGACTCCAAGCCTGGTGCTCTATGCACTATGGCTCCTCTTTTAAGTTTGATCTACATTATAAACTTTTTTTTTTTTTTTGCTTTTTGGAGGGGGGAAAGCAGGGCATTTGGGGTTAAGTGACTTGCCCAAGGTCACAGGGCTAGTGTTAAATGTCTGAGGTCACATTTGAACTCAGGTCCTCTTGACTCCATAACAAGTGCTCTATTCATTGCTCCACTTAGCGGCCCCATTAGAAAGCTTGCTCTCCATTGTGAGAGACATCTTTAGTCTAGGAATAAATAATATTTGTTGGAAAGCCAGGAAAGTTTTCATTACATTATTTTATATTTATTCTTTCTGAATAAATGAAGTACAGGGTCTCAGGCAAATGCCAGCCCTTCTGTGCTGCTTCCATTTGAATCCCCCCCCCCCCCGCCATTCTCCATTGGCTGCCCAGATGCCCACATCACGCTCCCCTCAGACAGCCTGTCACACATGTGCACAAGCCTCTAAGGCCCGACCTGATCTGAAGCCTGGCTCTGCCAGATCACGCTCTGATTGGAACCAGTCACTTCTGACTCTCATTCTGCTACCACTCAAACGTAGGAGCACTTTAATCCTGGGGAAACAAAATCCTTCCAATTGTTTCCCACGTTCATCACTTCTTAAATCTAGACAATCCAGAACATGATAAATCAAGCCTTGATTTGTAGCCATTGCAGGGTTCTGAGCTGCAGCTTCTCACCCCCCAGATTTCACAAGTCCCTCTGGGGGAGCTGCTTCCCACTGCACCAGCACAGCTCTGCCCTAGTCTTGCTTTGTTCCTTTCCTGCTTTGGGCACAGGGAGTTAGGGACTCTTACAGTAGGAAAAGTTCCAAAGGCATTGGAGATGCTGATAAAGCTTAGGAGACAGACAAGAACCCAATTTCTCTGTCCAGGATTAATCTGCATAGAGATGACAGTACATCCTGTGTGATCCAAAAAGATTACTGGGAAAGAAAATCAATGGGGGGGGGGGGGAGGTAGGCAAAGTCAAAATTCAGGGGGTCACCAATGCCTAGGGGTCAAACTATGGATGCTAATCCTGAAAAGAGGGGGCCCATTGGATAGAGTGCCAGGCCTGGCGTCAGAAAGACTCATCTTCCTGAGTTCTAATCTGGCCTCAGACACTTACCAGCTGTGTGACCCTGGGCAGGTCACTTCACCCTGTCTGCCTCAGTTTCCTCATCTGTAAAATGAGCTGGAGAAGGAAATGACAAACCACTCTTGTATCTTTGCCAAGAAAACACCAAATTGGGTCAAAAAGAGTCGGACATAACCAAAAAACATGAACAAAAAGAAAATATCAAAAAGGGGGGGGAAATGAAGAGAGATCCTTGCTATGAAAAAACTGGCAGTAGGAGACACACAAGAAGAGAGAACGGCTTAGCAGCATAAAATACTATTAGAAAGGCAATCAGGGTGAAGTGACTTGCCCAGAGTCACACAGTTAGTAAATGTGTGAGGTCACATTTGAATTCAGGTCCTCCTGATTCCAGAGTTGGTACTCTATCCACTGTGCCACCCAGCTGCCCCAGAAAACTCTAATTGTAGAGACCTTCTCCATGCAGGGGGTGAGACTTACTTCTTATTGCTTCCCCTCCCAAGTTCTTTATTCACACCCCCCCACACACACACACACCACTCATCAGTTAGTCGAAGAAACTGCAAACTTCTTAGAGTGTGGCCCCTCCATCCTGGGCTCAGTTGCTGAGCAGCTGTGAACAATATCTAGGGGAGGGAAGGACATGCCTGATATACTGAAGAACCTGGATTCTTAGGGGATGAGCTTGGGTCACAAATACAAAGGAAGCCTGAGCTTGTGGACAAAAGCCTCCTCGTCCAGCCCCTTGAAAGATATAGAGAACCACAGAAGCCAAGAGAAAGTGATGACAAGTCCTCTTCAAGGCGTGATTTCTTTTTATTCTTGAATTTCTCTGCATTAGGATCTAGCCCCAACCAAACTGGGAACTAAGAGGTCTGAGACAGCTGAACTCTATGGCTTAAGGCAGTGGTTCTCAACCTTTTTAATGCCCCCCACACACACCCTTTAATACTCATATGTGGGCATATCTGTATGTGGGTGGATCCACCTGGAGACAGATAGAGGAATGGTGTCTCGGCTAAGACCATCGGAAATATGTGTTTTCCGATGATCTTAGACAACCCCTGTGAAAAGGTTGTTCAACCCCCAAAGGGGTCGCGACCCACAAGTTGAGAACCACTGGCTTAAGGTCTTGCATCCAGTAGGTATTTAATCTTCAATTGAGGAATTGACTTGAAGGGTTTAAGTAGTTGTAATAGTAATGAAATATGAAGTTCCTTTTGTATTGCTAAGCTGAGAGGTACTTAGCACCTAGTACAAATTAAGCCTCTGTTAAAGAAACAGAAGGTGGATCCCCTGTTGCTGATGTAACAGGAAGGGGCTGAACAGGGAGGGGCAATACTGTATATAAGTAAAAACCCCAGAGAGGGAGAGTCAGATCTTCTTGGAGCAAGCTCCAAGGAGGCAGAAGCTGCTGCCGCTGGGAGGCTGAAGAAGAAAGCCCCCTCCCCACCCAGGCTGGAGAGAATGATTTTGATTTTGAAAACCTGGATGGAGTGATTTTGATTCTGGGAACAAGTTGAAACTTCTGCTTAGTCTGAGGGCTAGCCAGAGCTGCTGAGGCTGCTAAGGATTTCCAAGGGCCAGCCAGAGCAACTGAGGAGTTGCTGAGAATTTCTGAGGGCCAGCCAGAGCTGCCAAAGACTGAGGGAAGCATGACTGTGATGCTGGTACTTTTCATGAACTTGTTTGTGGCTTTGTTAAGCCTTGTCTTCCCAGGAACAGCAACTGGGAAGGATTTGAGATGGACTGGACACTGTGAGCTCCAATGTGGAGTAGTAACTACACAGAGAGCGGGACAAAGACCTGAGAGCTGTCTGCCTTTATGCCCAAGTGACAGTTTGGTGAATCCAGGTAGGACCTGGGACCATGGAAGGGGATCCAGGGAACCTGAGAGACCACCCTGAGTCAAGCTGAAAGACTTTACTGTGTACTGACTAACTGTAATTTACTAGCGATCTAGGGGTGGAGGGCTTATGTGTTTTCTGATGACTGAATAAGTGACTGATTGAGTTAATTTAGTGTGCCCCACGAGTGGAGAACTTTGACTATTGTACTTTGTGTTTCTTGAGGAGGCAAACCTATTTAAGGATGATTGAATGACTGAGTTACTAAATGATTGTTCTTTGTCGAAAACTTTATGACTACTGTGGTAAAAACTGTGTGGCCATTTTCTGTGATAAGTTGTTATGCATGCTATGTTCTGATTTTCTGTGATTAATTGTAACATTATGAATGCTGTACTTTGATTTACTGTGAATGTTTTGCTTTGATTTGTTATGGAGTAGAGTGTTCACTATACTGTGTAATCAGAACCTTAAAAACTATTCACAGAAACATTCTTCTGGAAAGCTGCTCGTGTGTGGCATTACAGCAGTAAATGCTACCAAGAACTGGAGTTGAGCAGTGCCCCAAAGCATGTGATCCCATCTGATATGGAAACATGAGAAGATTGCAGTTGTCTTGCTATCTATGTAACACTGTATCTCTTCACCCTCTAAGCCTCAGATTGCTCATTGTTACCATCAAGGACTTGGTCTAGATGGTTCCTTGTGATCACCAACTCTATGATCCTTTAAATTACCTCCCCTCCCCTTTGGACTCACTTTCATTGACTGTAAAAAGAACCATTTTGGAATAAATTATTTCTAAGCCTCCTTCCAGGAATAAGGGAATGGAAAAAATGAGGGAAAATGAAAAATATATGAGGCTCTGGGTTGAGGTCTGTCTTGCCTAGACTCCAGAGTATCCAGGTTATCAGAGGTAGAAGGAGCCTTAGCACTCATCCAGTTGGACCCATTCCTAAATCAGAAAAGGGAGGTGATGACCAGAAAGGGAAATGACATGAACTACAGCAGGTCACGAGAGTAGGAGTAACTTGCTATTTCCTTCTCTGGTTCATTTTACAAACGAAGAAACCAAGGCAAACAGGGTGAAGTGACTTGCCCAGGGTCACACAACTAGTAAGTATCTCAGGTGGGATTGGAACTCAGGAAGATAAGTCTTCCTGACTCCAGGCCTAGCACTCTATTCATTGGATCACCTGGCCACCCCAGGATCTGTGCTTTAGAAAAATCATTCTAGAAGGATCAGAGGAGGGAGAATTTTGATGCAGAGAGATGAATTGAAGCCAATTGCAACAGACTAAGCATGAGCTGATGGAAGACTATACTAGGGTGGTAGCTACGTCAAGGAGGGGAGAATGGTGTTATAAATGAAAAAATGACAATATTTGGAAATTGGCTAAATGGAGAGAGAATGAGTGAAAACAAAGAGGTTGTTTTTTTTTTAACTCTTTGTATGAATTATGTTGGAAACAAGGATGAATGAAAACATATTGGTGCCCTGGACTATAATACAGAAAGGTTGGAGGTATTGAAGGAAAGGCAATGAGTTCTCTGTACATGCTGAGTTTGAGATGTTTATTGGACACCAAGAAGAAATGTACAGTAGGCAATTGGTGATGTAGAAATGAGGGTGAGGAAGCAGACTAGGGCTGAATACACCAATCTGGGAATCATCTGCATAGATATAACAACTGAATCCATGAGAGCTCAGGAGATTACCAGGTGAGTGAGGAGAAAAGTGACAAAGCATTTGGGTATGGCATGGATGAAGGTCTGGCTAAGGAGAGTGAAAGTGGATAGGAAGGCAGGTAGGAAAAATAGAAGAGAACAGTGTCCAAAAAAACAAGAGGAAGAGTACCAGGAACAGAAGGTGATCAATGTGTCAAATGCTATTGAGGCCAATTAGCATAAGAATCCAGAGGATGCTACTCAATTTGGTCATAAAATATCACTGGGGACTTTGAACAGAGGTTTCACTTGAGTGACGATATCCAAAACCAGACTGTAGGTATTGGGAAGAGAGAGAGAGGAAAGAACATGAGGCACCAAGTTTATTCCTTGTCAAGGAGTTTTGCTGAGAAGGGGAAGAAACATAGCAGGAATGGCAGCATGGAGGAAGGGTTTGTTAAATGTGGGTTAGACCCCGAGAGTGTTTCTGGGGAGCTGGGCAGAAGCTACTAAATCCACAGAGATAAAAGGAGAGAGACAGTGGGTGCGGTATTCTTGCAACCTGCTGGAGAAGAAGGGAGTATTACGGATGTGTCTAGAGGGACTGGTCTTGGAAACAAAGTAGGTTAGATATGGGGGTGTAGGAGAGCATGAAGATAATGGCAGGGGGGCTTGAGATTAGGAAGGGAGAAGAAGAAACTTGTGAACAACCTCAGCTTTTCAAGGAAGAATCAGGTGAGGTCCTCAAGTGAGAGAATGAGGTGTGAGGGGAGAAGGCAAAGTGCTGGAGGAGCTTCTCTGAAGAGGTGTCTAGAGAAATGATTAGGAAGACTGGAGGAGCAGACACATGGACTGGTGTCCCCAGCAGGTGGGCTTGTCCTTCAGAGAAATGGAAACTGTCCTTGGGACTTGATTGGTTCAGGGAACTCAGGACTGGTCCAGTCCTGGTGCCTGAGTAAAGTGAAGAGGCCTAGCCCTTTCTTGAGGCTGGACCAGATGATCAGAGGTGACCACCACAGTGGCAGAGAAGATGCACTCAGCTCAGAAAGCAGGATGCGGCGACCCCATGTCCTTCCTCTGCTATGGCACAGCACCTCCCGTGGTTAGCACTTTGAGAAGTCCCCCATCACATCCAAACAGTGCTCAAGCTTCTCTGGGGACCAAGAGGCCTTTGGAAATACAGAGAACTTCTGCTGTGACTTTGGGATTGTGAGTTGTGTCCTTTGTAGCCTCTTAACGAGGATGGTGGCTGCAGGACTCTGTTTGGGTGGGGAAGCTTCTTTGGTGATTTCAGCATTTCAGCTTTCAGCAGCCACGCCACCTGGTATCCATCCATTCCCCTC
>CM053582.1:76414119-76441446 GCA_028627135.1 Pseudochirops cupreus
CAAGCTTCTCTGGGGACCAAGAGGCCTTTGGAAATACAGAGAACTTCTGCTGTGACTTTGGGATTGTGAGTTGTGTCCTTTGTAGCCTCTTAACGAGGATGGTGGCTGCAGGACTCTGTTTGGGTGGGGAAGCTTCTTTGGTGATTTCAGCATTTCAGCTTTCAGCAGCCACGCCACCTGGTATCCATCCATTCCCCTCAAGGACGTGACCTTGATAAGCAGCACCTGGGCCCCAGGAGGGGTCACCATTCACAAAATTCTGCCACCTTCACCTATGAAGTGGCCCGTGTACTGGCAGAGAGCTTGGGAGGCCAGGCTGCCTCTTCCTGGTTCTGAGACATCGGGGAAGTCCCTCCCTGGGCCTCAGTTTCCTCCTTTGTCTCTCGCCCTCTTTTCTCTGCCTCCTCCCCCAGCCTTGTCTTCTGCTCACTCTCTCTTCCCATCCAGTTCCTGCCCTTTGGTGTCCTTTCTATTTCTCCTTTCACTGATCTCTCCATTCCGTCCCTTACCTTCACCACTCCAGCTCTTCATCTGCTCTTCTGCTCCTCACACTTTTCCCCCTATATTCTTTCATTTTCTTCCTTTCTCTTATCTATATCATCTCTCTGTCCAATCTCCTGCCCTGTCCCCCTCACTTATCTATCTCTGTCTTTCTCTCCCTGTCCGCACCTTACTCTTTCTTTACAAATTCTGTCCTCAAAGAGAGTTTAAGGAATTTTCTGTTGGAAGGTACCTTAGACATCCTCTTATTCAATTATTTTATTTCACAGAAGGTGAAATTGAAGCCTAGAAAAGAGAAGAGATTTGCCCAAGACCACAGAGCTATGACTTGTAAGTACTGAGCCTCAGACACAGGGCTTATGCTTCCCAAGGCATGCTCTTTCTCCTGCCCCATCATCCTTCAGCCCCTCTTCCTCCACATTCTGGCCCCTCTAGAAGCCCCCAGAGCCCCCAGTCAAACTCTGAGATGCCTAGAAGGCCCCCTTACTTTGAGCAGCACATCCCTGCTGACCTGCTGCACCAGCTTGTTCCTCAGGCAGTAGATAAAAGGGTTTAACAGGGGGGCAATGGTGGTGTTGAAGAAGGCCACCCCCTTGTTGAGGTCCAGCTGTCCTGTCTGGGTGGGATGGAGGTACATGATGATGCAGCTGCCATAAGTGATGGAGACCACCAGGATGTGAGAGGAACAGGTAGAGAAGGCCTTGTCCCTGCCTTGGGCAGAGGGCAGCTGTAGGAGGGTCCAGATGATGCAGATGTAGGAGGCTGCTGTCACAGTGAGGGCACCAGCCAGGGTGCACACAGCCACCAAGAAGGCAAGTAGCTGCAGATGCCTGGTGTCGGTGCACGCCAGAGCCAGGAGAGGGGTGCTATCACAGAAGAAGTGGTTGAGCACCTTGGGTCCACAGAGTGGCAGGAGGAGCAGCCAGATGCAAGGCCCTGAGAGGAAGAAGACGCTTCCAGCCCAGCAGCCCAGCACCAGCCCTAGGCAGGCCTGGCTGGTCATGAGGGCTGGGTACCTCAGGGGATAACAGATAGCCAGGTATCTGTCCACAGACATTACAGCCAACAGGAAGAACTCCACAGTGCCCAGAGTAAAGTAAAGGGTCATCTGGGAGAAGTATCTGGGTGGGGAGATAGTCCTATGGCCTGTGAGGAGGTGGCTGACAACCTGGGGAGTGATCACTGAGGTGAAGCCCATCTCCAGCAGGGAGAAATTCCTCAGGAGGTAATACATGGGAGTTTGCAGGCGGCGATCCACCAGAGAGAGGACAACGATAAACAAGTTTCCCAGCAAGGTCAAGAGGTAAGTGGGCAAGAGGATAGTGAAAAGCAGGAGCTGCAGGCCCCAACGGTCAGTGATACCAAGCAGAGTGAAGTCAGCACCCTCTGAGTGGTTCCCCAGCTCACTCCACCCTCCTAGAGGCATCTGGGGGGGTGGGGGGGTGGTGCAAAAAGGAGGTCAGAGACTCTCAGAACATGGAGTCATACACGTGGATGGACCTTTAGAGGACCTATTTGTGCAAAAATATTTACAGCAGCTCTTGCTATGGTGGCCAAGAACTGGAAATTGAGGGTATACCCATCAACTGGGGAATGGCTGAACAAGTTGTAGTTTATGATTGTGATGGGATACTACTGAGCTATAAGAAATAAGGAGCAGGATCCTTTCAGAAAAACCTGGAAAGACTTGCATGAACTGATGTAAAGTGAAGTGAGCAGAACCAGAACACTGTACACAGTAACAGCAATCGTATATGATGCTCTACTGTGAACGACTTTATTATCAACAATACAATGATCCAGGACAATTCTAAAGGAGTTGCGATGAAAAATGCCATCCACCTCCAGAGAAAGAATGGTGGAGTATGAATGCTAATCAAAGCAGACTATTTGCCACTTTATTTTTTTGTGTTTTTTTTTTCTTTTGCTCCATGGCTTCTTTCACAACATGACTAATATGAAAATATTGCATGATTACAAGTACATAACCTAGATCAAATTGCTTACTGTCTCAGGGAGGGGGAAAAGGAAAGTTGAGCAAGGGAGGGTGGGAGAAAGTTTGCAACTCAATTTTTAAAAAATGAATGTTAAAATTTATCTTGACATATAATTGGAAGAAAAATATTACATTTTTTCAAAGAATGTAAACTCCTTATAGGCAAGGACTATATTTTGTTTTTGTATCCCTAGCACTTATCATAATAAGTGCTTAATAAATGTTCCCCTTCCCCCAAAAAACACAATAAATCTATTACACATTAAATAACATAAAAATTAATGTTAAAATTGTCTTTACATGTATTAGGGGAAAACATATATTTTTAAACTAGAAAGGATTTTAGAGACCAATCCCAAATCAATTGATCACTAAACAAGGATTTATTAAGAGATAAATAAATGCTGGGCACTTTGCTAAGCAGTAGAGATACATTCAGGACACTTACCTTACAGTGGAGGAAACAACACGTAAATAATGAGGTAAATAAAAGTGAGATATGGAATATGTGAGGTCATCTGAAAGAGGACAGCACACGTAGCTCCAGAGGATGGGAGCAGCCTCCTATAAAAGAGAGGATTTGTGCTGAGACTGGAAGGAAGCCTGGGAAGCCAGGAGATGGCAAGAAAGGAGAGCACTAGGGCATGGAGGCATGGGAGACAGCTAGGACAAACACACGGAAGAGGGAGACAGTGGCATAAGGTAGGAACAGCTGGAGGGTCTCCCAGTCCATGGAGTCAAGTCCAAGGCAAGCAGACTGGAAAGGTAGGAAGAGACAGGTGGTGGAGGACCTGAAGTGGCAGATAGAAGGCAGCGCCCTCTGGGCCACTTCCCATCAGCCCGAAAGATGACCAGAGGATGGAGACATGGGAGAAGCACAGGAGAGAGAGTAGCCAGTGCACCGGATGGATTCAGACTGAGGGGACCCAAGCAGGTGAGCCCATCTCCATGGCAGATGAAGAGGCTCAAGCTAACAAAGGTGATGTTTAAGGAGAAAAGACATCTGGAATCAGCCTGCTGGACTGCTAACCTGGAAAATCAGGGGAATGTAGCCTTGTGGCTGCCCTCAAATTCACCCAACATCCCTTCTTTTGGAAGAAGCCTTTCCCAGTCCTCTGTAACCTTACGGCTTTCCCTCTGAGATGAACACCAGTTGTTCTTGTACAAAACTCTCCCCAGATCTTCTGACTCCAAAGCCATACTTACTTCAAGTGAGAGTGGGGATGGGAAGAGTCTTTTCTCTGTTCCAGCCTTGCCCAGTGGCCATAGATTTTTGTCTCTTCCTTTTATCTAAAATGAGAAGGGCTATACTTAGTCTCTAAATGTTCCTCATCTCTCCCCAAAGTACCCTGATTGAAGTCCTTGAAGAGATCTCTTCCAGCCTATACATAGTCTCCTCACAGGATCCCCACCCCAGCACCTCTAGCCCTGGTAAAAACCAACTAGGGATAAGCATCATCTCCTCCAACCCTTATCTCCCCCTTAAGATCTAGAACTGTTCTAAGTAATTCAACAAGATCTAGAAATCATGTGTCCACCTGTTGAAGGAGCTAATCATGACCAGTGTGGAGAGGAGAAGACTCTGCTAAGGTAGGGGAAGGGGAGTCAGTCACACTCTCCAATGATCCAAAAGTTTGTCCTATGAAAGAAAGAGTAGACTTGTCTCTCTTGTCCCCAGTGATGGAGTTGGGGAAAGTTACAGAGAAGCAGATTTTGATTGGTCTGCTTAGAAAGTAGTGAGATCATCCCAGACAGTATCCCAGGACCACAGATCTAGAGATGGAAAGTACCACAGAAGCCATGTGTGCCTACCCCCTTGCTTTACAGATATGGAAACTGAGGCTCAGAAAGAAGAAGAGATGTTCCTAAAGTTGCCAGCTAGTGAGAAGTACAGTTGGCATCCCAACCCAAGCTCCCTGCCCCCTCCATGACTCTAGTGTACAGTGGATGACCACTTGTTAAGGACAGCCTGGGGTGGGCGAACCCTTGGTCGGAGATCAGACATGGGTGGTACTAGATGTTCCTTTCATCTCTTCCAGTCCAAGGTCCTCAGCCAGTGAGGGCTCAACAGTGGAGGCTTCCACCTTCTCTGACCTCATCCTCTCTAGCACCAAGCCAAGAACAATTCTCATAGTTGCCCTGATGGGCTGGACCTGACATAATCACATAATCACTAATGATACCTGGAAGAGGCCTTAGAGCAGTGGTTCTCAACCTTCCTAATGCCATGACCTTTCAATACAGTTCCTCATGTTGTGGTGACCCCCAACCATAAAATTATTTTCGTTGCTGCTTCATAACTGTAATTTTGCTACTGTTATGAATCGTAATGTAAATATCTGATATGCAGGATGTATTTAAATTGAACATAACCCACAGGTTGAGAACCGCTGCCTTGGAGAATATCTGGAATAATAAGCCCAGTAAACAGCCCAGAGAAGAAAGATCACACAGAAACCACACAGGGACCACAACCTTCACTTTGCACACCCAAGCCTCTGGATCATCTCTGAATAGAGAAGGAGACCTAGGAGGCAACCTCTCAGAGAACATCAGCTGTTGAATTGGAACCTTAGACCACAGTCTTCTGACTCTAATACCAAAATGCCACCTCGAATCCTCCTCCCCTGTCCCAGCTCTTCCCCTGAAGCCTGGCAGAAAGAGCACTAGAAATGACAGTAGTACTTGACAGTCAGATAGTGCCACATAGCATACCTGAGGCAGCTTCTGTAAGCAATGTCATGACCCCCATTTTACAGGTGAGAAAACTGAGCCTTAGAGCGGTAAGTGGTTCACCCAGGATCACCCAGAAAGTCAATGCCCACAACAGGCTTCTCAGCCCCACCCCCAATGCCAAAGCTCTCCAGCAACACGTTATATGGGAAAGAACATTCCCCCTGAGATCCCCCAGTGGAGCAGTGATTTCCTCTCATGGGGTCTCTCTGGGAAGGTCCCTGATGAGTCCCTTCCAACCTGCATACTGGGTGATTCCAATTCCTTATTTTCCAGATGAAGCACCTGAGACAGAGCCAGCCATGGACTACCCCAGTTAGTCAGCAAGCTCAGCACAGTTGACCAATCAATCAATCCATCACTCAAGATTTATAAAGTGCCTATCATGTGGCAGACACTAAGCTAAGTGCTAGAACCCATGGCTTCCTCCATTACAAGAAGCAGGTCAAAAGAGAGTTTTAAGAGTTGTGCAATAGGAGACCAATGAACTCTGACAATACATCATTATATATAACATACATAATTAATACCTAAATAATAACAATTAACCAACTAATTATTTTGACTAATTAACCTCTAAGGTTCCTTCCAACTTGGAGAGTCTATAATGCCAGGTTATGGAGAGACCCATGGAAGGGGGTGATCAAGTTATCTCTGAGTTCACTTTCATATTTGGGCCTCTAGGATCTCTAGCTACTGTGCACAGGCTCCAAGGCCCAAGAGGCCTTCTCCTGACCTTTGAGAATAAGCAGACAGGGCTCTCTCTTGACCACATGGAATCCAGAACAGAATAGGAAGGAAAAGGAGACAGAGAGAGACAGAGAGAGAAAGAGAGAAACAGATAGAGACAGAGACAGAGAGACAGAGAAAGACAGACAGAGAGAGAGACGGAGACAGAGAAATAGAGACAGAGATAGAGAGACAGAAGCAGAAAGAGAGACAGAGAGAGACAGAGACAGACAGAGATAGAGACAGAGAGAGAGAGAAAAAAAATAAGGAAGAAAGCATTTATTAAATGCCTACTCTGTGCCAGGCACTGTGTCTAGTGCATTACAAATACCTCATCTGATCCTCATAACATGTCCAGGGAGCAGGGCCTGTTACAGAGGAGGAAACAGAGTAGGGCAGGGGTTAGGTGACATGCCCAAGGTCCTACAGCCAGTAAGTATGTGAGGCCAAACCTGAGCTCAGGGGTCCCTGATACAGGCCCAGCACTCTTGTCTGCTACAGTAGCTAGGCCGTCCACGTTGCCCTCACAGCTCCTTTCCTGCATTCCTGACGTTTCCCCTCCCAGCTGCTCTGACTCAGCTGGGTGGCCGGCTCTGACACATCCTCTGTGTGACCTTGGGGATGTGCTTCCCTCTTTCTTGCCCTCAGTTTCCCCATCTGAGAAATGAACAAGCTGGGTTCAGTGATAGATAAGGAAGCTGAGCAGCCAGACCTCTAGGATCTAACCTCGGTCATGGCTTTTGCTTCTCAAGCCCGGCTTCTCCAGGGCAGGCCACAGTAGGTTGATGATCCTCCATGTGGCCACCATTCCCAGGAGCAGAGGGTCCAGATTAAACATGGGTGACCTTCACTGGGGCTCCTCTGCCACAGGGGCTCGGAGCCTTTTTCCTGGTGTCAGATTTGGAAAAGGACATGGAGGGACAGAGCAAAAGGGAAAGAGAGAGAGGCAGAGAGGGAAACATGCTCTAGGAGGACAGGAGGGGACCGAGGCCCAGAGAAGAGGGAGGACTCGCTATGCCCTTGGTGAAGGGCTGGGGACTCCCAGGCAGGATGCCTCTAACCCAGGGCTGCATTTAGAGTTCCTGTCACTCTATCCTCACCCAGAGGACCAGACAGAGGGGACATCCTGTGTCTGCCCCAACCTCCCCTCTGAGCTCCTGCACCAAAATGTCTCTCATGACCAAGTTAGCCCATGGGGACCTGGGAAACTTCCAAACTTTTAATGGCTCCCAAGAGATTAATTAGACTGTTGCCTCTGAACTTTCTGTAAGGAGAACTTGCTCCATCCGTGAGCCTGGGGATGGGGAGGAAATGGGTTGTTTTGATCTCCACTATGGTGCTCAGGCACAGTCGTCATGTGAATCCAAAAGCAGCTATGACTTTCCTGCTGTGTTTAAAGTCCTCTTCTCTGCACTTGGAAGAACGGTTTTCATTAAACCCCATGATTTCTGTTTAATTTTGTGGTTTTTTAGAACAAACCCCAAAATTTGAAATAGCTTTAGAAAGAAATTTATTTGGTAGTTTGGAAAGGAAAGAAAACCAGAGAGGAGATAGTTAGCTTCCTCTTGTCTAGGTTCTGGAAAGTTTACATTATATAGGATTTAGACAAGGTTGTAAGGACATTTGTCTGACTGCAATCATGCATACAGTAGGTAGTCTACGACAGCAGGGTAATTTGAGATGCATATCAGTGGGCAAGTCAATCTATTTTGGGGAACCCAAAACACAAGCTTTGGGTGGACCAGAAACAAGACTGGCATGTGGAGACCCAAAACAAGAATGCTTTGAGTGGATCTAGGACCTGGGGGCACCCCAAAATCCCTTGATGCATCTCCAGCATTCTTGGGGAATTACTGAGATCAGGGCAACATTCTGAGTTCAAGCAATCTCTAGCCATATTTAAATAGTATAATAACTAATAAATTTTCTGAACAATAAATGATAAATAAGAATCCACAATTTGGTCATTCCATTGTTCCCAACAAACTGGACCATGGAGAGATGTTTCTTTCCCCTTCTCCCCCTGTCAGCCTACATTTGAAACATAAATATCAGTTGCTTGACTGTAGAAGAAACATAAACCTAATATATTCAGTGCAAGGCTCTGCATGATTTCCCCTACTCTTTATAATGGTTGAGATTCTTGTCCTTTTTAAAAAAGACTCTAGAGAGGTCTATACCCTAACCCTAACTGAATACCTAGTTGTAACATCTGCAGCCTCTCCACATCCTGACCACTCCATTCAGTGTCCATCTCTTAGTCACAACAGCTCCACAGCCACACTCATCTCCTCTTTCCCAAACTCCTAGGCTCTTCAATTTGCACTCCTACCTCAATCTGCTTTACCCTTTAATTGTATAACTTACTTTTCCTTAATTACCTTTCCTTGTCTGTCAACAACCTTCTTCTGGTCCTTTTTGAGTGGAACTCTTCAGGGCCACTTCCTAGGGCTCTCCAATTATATTCAATCTTTACAAAATTCTTTAAAATACCTGTAATTGTCCTTGAATCTATTCTTTTTTTCTCCTCCTGAGTAGTCTTCAAGCAGAGTCTGGAGGATGAATGGTCAATTATGTCTCCAGATTGAGACAATGCCAGGATTCATCCCAGCCCATACTTCTCCTGGGCAGGGTCTGGATCAGAGTCCAGACATCTCAGGTCTAGTAGTGAATGGAATAGGACTGAGCTTCTGCATGAGGAGAAGGGTCCTGCCTTATATTAGGAAGTAAGTGTGAACACCTAAAAAGTTACTTTAAAGAGACAAGCCAATAGTGATACACAGTTACAGAGTTTATTCCTTATTCCCTTAAACTAACAGTACCTGCCAAGGAGGCAGGAGCTAAGTCCTGACTGACCAACAAAAGAATGAGAGAGCTTAAGTACATTGTAGGACCATCTCAATTAGGGGTGGCTGAGTTACACAAATTTATGATCCCCATAATGGTTTAAACATTATATGAGACAAGGAATTTCTTAATTGGATAAATAGTAAATACAATAAAACAAGAGAGATGACAAAGTGTCAATTGAAATTACGATTCAGGACATCGGTCTTTCCTTTACCATTAACATGTCATAATAAGGTATATGTTCAGAAATTCTTAAGAAAAAGTCCCGTTGCTCAAGTTAATGCTTAGAGTTGAGGGCCTTGTCCCGAAGGGCCGTAAGGTAGGCCTTTACTGGTTTGTTGACGTAAGAGGTGTTTTCTGGGCTCACTCAGAGAAGCAAAACAAAGCTGGTTCTGTTTGGAATTTATGATCCTACTCCCAGCTTTATCTGGTCTCTGGAATGGCTGGTATAGCAAAAGGGAGCCTTTTAAAAATGAGACAAAATAGCCAGTTCGATTATTTTGGATTTGGGCCACAAAAATGATATTTGATGATTTATCATAAGCTATAAAGCTCCTCCAGATGATTTGCTGACCCCCAAAGACATGAAGAAGATGCATGTGTCTTGCTGTCTGTGTGACGAGACAAATCATCTCACCAGCCTTGGGTTTAGTATTCGTCTGTGAAAAAGGCTTGGGTTGGAATAGGTAATTCCCCAGACGTAAATTTACGAGGAATCGGTCTGAGATCCATCCAGTCTGGGCTCTGGATTACCGGAGGAGCGTTAGGGCTGGGCGGGAGAGATGTTAAAAGTGTATCTTGTTCTGGCCCTCCTGACCACACCTCTCCTCTCGTCACTATAGCAAACTTGTAAGTAGCCAACATAAAGGGGCAAGAACAGGAAGTAAGAATGCAAAGGAAAACCCGGAAATCTTGCGGGAACTAACTCAAAGATCAAAGATTAGGCCACATAGTAGTAACCAAAAGTCACATCCTAGTAGTGTGTGCTGAATCATCAGAAGCCGTCTAGGCCCTAGTCTGGGGGCCTTTGGCTCCTATGATATGTAAAGCTCAGACAAGTTTCAGACCTGCCCAGCAAGACCAGAAGAACACCAATGCTGATAACCCTGAAATGATATACATGTTAACTTTAAAGTTTTATCAACAACTCTGAGATTATTTGGATATATTAATGAACTAAAATCAAGGGGACACACAGAGAAGTTAATCTGTTCTCACTCCTCTCCCCAAAAAACCCTACAAAAATGAGCCCTTTAACTCCTGCCCCCAGGTCTAGCCTGCTAAGCTCTGTCCAAGTCTCTCTCATCTTCTTGCTGTTTTTTCTTTTGGATCTCTGTCAGCTGCACTGGGATCCCTTATCACCTTCTGGCTGAGAGCTGCTAGCCCTGTATACTCAGTCTTTGTTTCTGTTCTGGTCCCGTCAGCACCTACCTAAGGGACATATGGAACTGGATGACTCACAAGCATCTCAAATCCAACGAAATTCGTAATTTTTTCTCTTTTAAAACCAACTCTTCTAACTTCTTTATTTCTCTAAGTGTTCTCTTCAGAATTCATCAACTCTGGTTGAATCAAGTGAGTTAATTCTATCTCTCAATCAGTGCATCTATAAGACTTCTCTTCAATAGAAATGTTCGGATTTAAAATAAGTCTCAAGTTCTGGAGAAAGGCTTTTTCATTTTAATTATATTTGTGTATGAAACTCCTGCTGTAAAATAAGATTTGAACTCTGAGGGAAGGCACTCGTTGCCTTTATGAGAATTATAATAACATAGCTAACATTTGTATATAGTATATTTATATGATATATAACTTATTATATATTTATATTATTGTATTGAATTTATATGAGCTTATACTGAGTTTATATATAGAATATATGTTATATATTGAATTTATATATTTATGTGGATTTTATATGGATTTACATATGTGTATATGATATATACATATAAATATCATATATTTATATACAACTTACTATGTTCTAGGCACCATGCAGAGGTCAGAAACAGGCTTCAGGCCCACTGAAGTTCCTTTATCACAAGGGTGACAGACCGCATTAGCGGGTGATGGACATTTGTACCTCAAGATTCCACAGGTAACATATGTATTGTATCCCTTAAGCTGCATGAGCCAGGGAGTTTAGGAAACATCAAATTGGGCAGGAAGGCAGACTGACAAAGCAGTTTTGGTTAACATCCAGTAGAGCAGGCAGAAAGGAAAAGTGATGTCTCTGGGGAAAGAAAGAGGATGCTTAAAGTGTTAGAAAGCCTTTAGCATAGCTATTTCCACCAAACAAAAGAAAACGGCATCTTCTTTATACAGTCAGTTAATTAACATTTGTTAAGCTCCTATTTGGATAGGATGAAGAGAAATTCCCGACTGTTAACTATTGGAAGTCAGAAGAGTTTTCCTTTGTAAGCATAAAGTGATTGGGGCAAGCAAGGTATAGAAGGCGACATCCTGAATGTCCAGGGTCACACAGAAAAAGAAAGAAACAGAATAACAACAAATGTAGCACAAAATGGAGTCAGCTATGGTCTCCCCAAAATCCACATAACTCTGGCAGGTAGGTGCTATAATGATCTCCATTTTACAGAGCTGAAATACCTTGCCCAGGGTCACACAGCCACTAACCATCTGAGGCTGGATTTGAACTCAGATCTTCCTGACTTTAGGCCCAGAGCTCCCTCCACTAGGACACCTAGAAACCCTAAGAATCTGCTGGAAAATAATTATTCCCACCTAGGTCCCTTTGACGAGAGGTCAACAAACCAGAAGGTAAGGCTAGAAGAGAAGTTTATTTACAATCAGCTGATGAACAGTTGAGAAAAACACACACTCACACACACACACACACTCACACACACACACTCACACAGTCACACACACTCACACAGTCACAAACACGGTCACACACAGTCACACACAGTCACACACAGTCACACACACACTCACACACAGTCACACTCACACTCACACACACTCACTCACACAGTCACACACACACACACACACACAAACACTCACACACACACACACTCGCACACACACACTGACACACACACACACACGCACACACACACTCACACACACTCACACACACTCACACACAGTCACACTCACACACACACTCACTCACACACACACACAGTTTTGGGGCAGGCAGCAAAAGGAAGCAGTCAGGTGAGGATGCCTGCACAGACACACACATTGGCTCTCTGTCCCTCTGCATAAATATATATTAAATACAAGGTACGTTGTATTTTAATTGTACATACACGCTTCCTCCTCCCGGGATGCAGGACCCAGACAAAACACAAAACTACCAAGGGATTTAGGTTAAGATCTGGTAAGGCAAGTTAGGCAGGGAAAAGTATTTATTAAAATAACAAAGAGGATGCTGGAATCGTTACCAAGGAAAGAGGGAAAGAGGAAGTCCTTTAGCAGGGCCTTTCACTGAGCCCAGTAAACAGAAGCTCCTTAAATGTCGGTTAAGCTCCAGCCTCTTGCCACCTTAGATGAGATCAAAAAAAGGGGGTGAGTTCCTCAAGTTATTCAGAGACCTATTAGTGATAATAAAGTGATTGGGGGAAGGGAGGCACAGAAGGAGACCCTGTCACAGAGGCATCGGGAAGAAAAAGAAAAATCTAATAATATACATCAAAATAACGTTGGTAACATCCTCCCTAAAATCCACTTTGGCTACTGCCCCCCCCCAAAAAAAATTCTTTCCCTCTTCCTAGTTTTCCTATTACTGCCCAGGGCACCACAGTCGCAGTCAACCAGAGACCTATGACCTTGATGTCACCATTGATTCCTCTCTTTTTCCCACTCTATCCCCCAAATCCAAACAATGGCCAAGACCTGCGGAATCTACCTTCTTAACATCTCTCATGTGACACTGCCAACACCCTCATGCAAGCCTCAATCACCTAACACCAGAACTACTGTAATAACCTGCTTGGTCTGCCCGACTCAAGGCTCTGCCTAACCCAGTCCATTTTCCACTCAACTGTCAAGTTGACCTGCCTAATGTAAATACGCGACCATGTTACTCTTCTCTTCAATAATCCCTCTTGGCTCCCTATCACCTCAAGAACTAAATATAAAGTCCTCTGTTTGACAAACAAAGCCTTTCACAATCTCACACACACACACACACACACACACACACACACACACACGTGCGTGCGCGCACACACATAATCCTTGCAAGCCTTTTTACACCAGACTCTGTCTCATACACTCTGTGATTCAGTGACATCAGCCTACATCCTCTTCCTCATTTTTACTGACTATCCTTCAGGTCTGGAATTCTCTCCCTCCTCATCTCCAACTCCTGCTCTCCCTGACTTCTCAAGTCTCAGCTAAAATTCCATCTTCTACAGGAAATCTTTCCTGATCTTCCTTAATATGAGAGTCTCCCCTCTGTTGAGTATGGGGCAACTAGATGGCGCAGTGGATAGAGTGCCAAGCCTGGAGCCAGGAGGACCTGAGTTCAAGCCCAGCCTCAGACACTTCCTAGCTGAGTGACCCTGGGCAAGTCACTTCCTCCTGTTTGCCTCAGTTTCCTCATCTGTAAAATGATCTGGAGAAGGAAATGGCTGAAACCACTCCAAGATCTTTGTCAAGAAAACCCTGAATCAGATCACAAAGAGGTGGACACAGTTGAACTGAACTCTATTGATTATCCTCAGTTTATCATGTATATGTCTTGTTTGTACCTGGCTCTTTGTATGGTTGTTTTTTTAAAACCTCATTAGATTCCGAGATCTTTGACAGCAGAGGTTGTGTTTTAATTTGTTTCCCCAGTACTTAGCACAATTCTGGGTAATAGCAGGTGGCATTTAAACACTTCTTGATTAACTGATTGACTGAAGGAACAGTTGAAGAGACTTAAAATAAATATGTATAACACCCAATCAGCATAGTTCATGGTTTGTTTTTTTTTAGCTCTTTTCAGCAATAGCTTAGTAAGAGGGAAGAACCAGGTTGTTGTTGTTCAGTTGTTTTCAGTCATGTCTGACTCTTTGTGACCCCGTTTGGGATTTTCTTGGCAAAGATACCAGAGTGGTTTCAGCCATTTCCTTCTCCAGATCATTTTATAGATGAGGAAACAGAGGCAAACAGGAGGAAGCAACTTGCCCAAGGTCACACAGCTAGTAACTATCTGAGGCTGGATTTGAACTCAGGTCTGACTCCAGGCCTGGTGTTCTACGCACTATAGTGCTACCTAGCTCTGCAAAGTAATTCTCTCCTGGGGTTTAGCTCTCCTGGAACTATAAAAAGGGGGGGGGGGGGGAAGGGACTCAAGAATAGAGGATTGTATGGAGTTGAAGTGGTTCAACAGTGAGTTGAAGAACATGTAGGTAGTGTAGGTATGATGGATAATTGAGGGACTGAGAAGGGAAGTGACAGGAGGGCTTTGTGAAGATGAAGAAGAGGAGAGAAGGGTGCATCAGTAATAGTTGAAAATAGAATAATAAAATATTTTAATGTGAAAGATAAATTTTGGAATTCATAAACATGGAAGATGAGGGCAATAATGCAAGAAATTGAAATTAAAAGTATAAAGATAGGGGGGGAAGTGATAAAGAGGTAAATCCCATCCCAAATAATTACAAAATTCATAAAGTATTTGGGGCTCAATCTACCAAAGCAAATAAAAACCTGCATAATTTCAAATACAAAACACTCCTGAAAGAAATAAAAGACAGGGGTGGCTAGGAGTCACAGTAAATAGAACACTGGCCCTGGAGTCAGGAGGACCTGAGTTCAAATCCAGCCTCAAGCACTTGACATACATATTAGCCATGTGACTTTGGGCAAGTCACTTAACCCCAATTGCTCTCCAAAAAAGCAAAAAAATAAAAAATAAAAAACAACTTAACTGGTGGAAGTCAATGTTCATGGCTAAGATGTGCCAACATAATAGAAATAGCAATGATATCATAGGTAATTGAGATGTTTAATGCTATACTAATCAAATTATCAAAGAGATACTTTACAGAACTTGATAAGACAGCAAAATTCATTTGGAAAAACAAAATGTCTATAATATTCAGGAAAATGATGAAAAAAGTTAGGGGCTAAGGGAAAAGAACACTTCAGACCCAAACTGTATTATAAAGGCAGCAGTCATGAAAACCACCTAGTAATCCTTAACAAAAAGAGAAGTAGATTAATAGAACAGAAGAGACAAGGGACAATCAGAAACAATGGAACTCAATAACCCAGTGTCTGATAAATAGGAAAATATATGTTACTTACAGAAGAACTCTTATTTAATTTTAAAAAATGATAGAAAAATTGGAAAGCTTTTGTCTGAAAGAAATTAGGCTTAGACCAACACCTTTTACCATATTCCACAACACATTGTAAATGGACACATGACCTTAATATTAAAAATGTATTAAAAATAGAGAGGAGAGAGAGAGAGAGAGTGCAGCTCATATTCGTCTCCTATCCCATGGGCAAGATATGTATCTTAACCAAACAAGGGATGGAGGCAAAGACAAGATAGATGAGTCTGATTATGCAAAACCAAAAAACTTCTGCACAAACATAATTAATGCACATAGGATAAGAAAGGAAACAAAATAGGAGGGGAAACAACTTTGTGTTACGTTTTTCTGACAAGGGTTCAGTATCTAAGATATATAAGTAATTAACACATACATACATTCATATATACATATCTATATGCATAATATAGATTTAGTTACACACAAAATATAGCTCTATTTTTCTATCTGTGAACAAAAGCTGTTTATTCCCCAAATAGGTAAGTGGTCAAAGGAACAAGAAATTCTAGGGAAAAAAATTGTAAACTCAAAAAGCACATTAAAAAGTTCCATTTCATTAAAAATAAGAAAAATGCAAGTCAAACTAGCCCTGAGATTTCATTTCACACCCTAGAAATTGGAATTTGGTCCTCTTTTATTAGATTATTAGGATAACGGATTAATTAGAATAATCAATGTTGGAGGGATTGTGGGAAAATAGACACATTGCTGCATTGTTGGTGGAGTTAGACATTGGTGTGAACATTTTGGAAAGCAAATTGTAACTGTGGCAATCTGCAGAAAGTTAAATGCACATACACAGTGTCTACAATAATCTAAAGAGAAAGGACACGCCCCTATCCACGCAAAATCACAAGTGAATGACAGAAAATTATAAAGAACAAATAAGACGTGAAAGAAGATACACAAGAAGACATCCCCACTCTACCCTTTTGTGGAGGTTGAATAGCCACAAGGATTGAACATTGCTCAAATTTTCAAATTTTTTCAATGTATTAGTCAGTTATTGTTTTTTCATTTTTTTCTTTTTGTCCTTAAAAACATTTGTTGTTGTTGCTATTTAAAAAAAAAACAATTAGGGTAACTTGGAAGGCTGTTCAATGAGGGCCCTGTTGATATGAGATAATCCAAATGTATAGAAGATCCAGTTAGCATGGTTGGGTGAATTTCATTCTATTCTTTTGTGTAACCTAAAATAGGCTTCAGTTTTTACGACTCTATTTCTCTCTATATACTATCTTCTGTTCCCTTCAGTATACAAAAAAAAAAATCTTCAATTCTTTGGCTGTGTTTCAATTTGGAATTCCTTTTCCTTTTTGTACCTAAATTCTATTTTTTTATCTCAAAATTCTTCAGGTTCCTTCTATATTGAATGATTCCTTCAATATATATAGCTATGATTTGGGCTTGTTTGGTTTTGCTGGGGGGGGTTTTGGTTATTGGGTTTTTTTTTTTTAATGTCTGAATTCATGCAGACTGTTCCTATCTGAAATTCCTCATTTTCATTTAGGTACCTAAAAAAAATATCTCAATACTAGTATTGTGTTTCTATCTGGACTTCCTTCTGTATGAAGAAAAATTCAATTTCTATGGTTAAGTTTCTATCTGGACTTGCTTTTCCATTCTGTTCCTAAAAAAAATATACCTCACATCCATGACTATGTTTCTGTTCTAGACACATTATTTCTATTCCCTTCTGTACCTAAAGATATGTCTCAGTTTCTAAGGCTGCCCTTCAATCCTGCCTCTTTTTTTCCTTTTTTTTTTAACCTAAAAGAATGCTTCCATTTCTATAACAGTGTTTCTATTTGAACTTCTTTCTCTTCTCTTCTTGTATCTAAAATGAATGTTTCCATTTCTATGGCTGTCTTTTAATCCGGACATTCTTCTGTTCTTGTCCCTCCCGAAAATAATGCTTCCATTTCTATGGTTGTGTTTCTTTCTGGATTATCTTGTGTTCCCTTCTGTACCTAAAAGAATGCTTCAATATCTATGACTGTGTTTTTATCTGGACTTCATTTTGTTTCCTTTTGTACCTTTTTTTTAAATGCCTCAATTTCTATGACTATGTTTCTTTCTGGGCTTCTTTCTGTTCCCTTCCATACCTTAAAATGTGCTTCCCTGACATACTCTTATTTTCTTTTCCTGTCAGTCCTGTCTTGACTTTTCTCTCAATGATCTAGAAAAAAAGCTTAAATGGTATGTTCAATGAACTTGCAGCTGGGAGGATAGCTTATATATGGATGACAAAATCAGGATCCAAATGAATCAGCACATGCTAGAAAACCAGGGTAAATTTGATGGGATCAAAGACAGTAGGTGTTCCTCAAAATGCCTGGGACTGCAAGCTCAATATGAGTGAACAGGGTGAAATAACAGCCAAAAATGCTATTACCATGTGGGTCTGCCCAGAGAGGGGCACAGCTTCCAGGAACTGGAAGGAGACCAAGCCCATGTCCTCTGCCCTTGTCAGATCCAATCTGGGTATTGTGTTCAGTGCTGTGTTCCATGAATAAAAAGGACACTGATGAATGAGCTGGTTTGCAGAAGAGCCCAGTCAGGATGTCAAATAACAGTATCATCATCATTTATCAGTTATCATCATCAATTATTTCCTTAGATTCTATGGGTTTCCTAAGTGCCTCCAAGTACAGCTATGGGACCATGAAGCTCTCATTCCTTTTGCCACCACCATGGACAGAGGTATTCACTCTACACTGGCTAGATGGTCAAGCAATCTCTTAGTCTTTGGTTAGGATACTGGAGGATGAAAGCAAATGAGGTACAGGCAGGAAAGAGAAAGTAAGAGTGTTGATTCCTTCACTTTTTCCACATTCTGACCATTGTTAGGGTGCTGTTTCTTCTAATGTCTGGAAGCAGAATTGACAGAAGTTGAAAAATCTGTTAGCCCAAGGTAGGAGTTTCATTTCTCTTCTTCTTCCCTCCAGAGAAGATCCAGGCTGGGATTGGGAATCTCTGACATCCCTGTTCCTGCCCTGCCTCCTATTGTGATAATCCACCAGTCCCTGAAACAGTAAGGGAAGACCCTGGCTCTCAGCCTTCACAGCTCAATTTCCCACCCTCATCCTAATAAAATTACTCCCATTCATAGCTCCCGTTCATCAAACCTTTACCCAGAGCCCAGGGAAAAAAGAAGGCAGGTATGTTGGGGTTTTCGGATATATGTGTGTTTGTGAATGTATTTGTGTATGTATGTCTTTGGGTATATGGCTAGGCACCAGGAGGTCTGGGTACCATTCAGAAACTTATCTTACATGGAACAAATCCTGCCATCTTTTTGGTCCTCATTTTCTCCATCTATAAAAGGGATTTATCCCAAAGACATCATAGAAGTGGGAAAAGGACCCGTATGTACAAAAATATTTATAGCAGCACTTTTTATGGTGGCAAAGAATTGGAAATCAAGGGGATGCTCATCGATTGGAGAATGGCTAAACAAGTTGTGGTATATGAATGTAATGGAATACTATTGTGCTATAAGAAATGAGGAGCAGATGGACTTCATAATAACCTGGAGAGACTTATATAAACTGATGCTGACTGAGAGGAGCAGAACCAGGAGAACATTGTCCACAATTACAGACATATCATATGTGTGATGACTAATTTTGATAGACTGGGCTCCTCTCAGCAATGTAAGGTTATAAGACAACTCCAAAAGATTCGTGATGGAAAGGGATATCCATATCCAGAGAAGGAATTATGGAGTCTGAATGCAGATTGAAGAAAACTACTTGCTCTCTCTCTTTTTTTGTTTTATTTCTTCTTTCTCATTGTTCACTTCATTGGTTACAAATCCCTCTTTACAAGTTGACTAATGTTTAATGTGAAGGTATTTGTAGATCCTATATAGGATTGTATGCTGCCATGGGGGAGGGGGAGGAGAAGGAGGGGGAGAAAATTTGAAACTAAAAGGATTGGGGAACTCAGTATTGTAAACTAAAAGTAAATAAATAAATTAAAATTTCAAAAAACAAAACAAAAAATAAAATTTAGAGAGCAGAAGCAGGAAAAACTTGTACACAATCACAGACACATCGTACATATGATGACCAACCTTGATAAACTGGACTATCCTCAACAACGCACAGCTAAAGACAACTCTACAAGCCTCAGGATGGAAGGAGATATCTAAACTCAGAGAAAGATATAGAAAGACTATAGTTTAAATGGAGACTGAAGCAAAACACGCTATCGTTCTCTTTCATGTCTGGTTTTGCTTTTTTTTTTCCCAGTGATCACTCATTGGTTACAACCCTTCTATATGACCAAACTATTGTACAATGTGAAAGTATTTGCAGATCCTATACATGATTGCACGCCACCATGGTGGGGGGGGGGGAAAGGGAGGGGAAAAAATCTGAAATTCAAGTGATTGTGGAACTGAATCTTGTAAACTAAAAGTAAAAATAAACAAGTCATTAAAAAAAAGGTGCAGTTTACAACACACACACACACAAAATAAAATAAAATAAAATAAAATTTAGGTAAAGCATAATAGATTATACTCCAGCCCATTTTAACTCTGTGCATCTTTCTGTTTTAAGTGTGTTTCTAATAAATAACATTGTTGTATCTGCTTTCTAATCAATTGTGCTACCCTCTTGCACTTTATGGGTAAATTCACCCCATTCATATTCACAGTTGCTTGTTAACTATGTCTTTTCCTGTGACCTATTCTCTTCTCCTTTTTGTTTCCTACTCCCTCTTTGAGAATTTGTTTGGCTTCTGACTAATCCTTCCCTTTTCCTGCCCTCTTTCTTATTCCTCTATTTTCATTTTCCTCCAATTTCCCTATTGGGTAAATGGATTTCTATATCTGATTCTATGTGGCCACTTTAGTAATAAGTTGTTGTATCATCGTGAATGTTGTGCTTTGGTTTCTGAGAATGTTTTGTTTTATTTTATTGCTGAATAAATAGAGAGTTCACTGTACCTTAAAGTTATTCACAACAACAGTCCTCAGGATTGCTGCTTGTGCTTGGTTTTACAGGTACCTTTTAGCAAGATATAATTTTCTTCCTCATCCTTTTTCATTAGATCTATTTTTGTTTGTTTTTCTTTTACTTTACTACTTTTATTTTTATTTTTTACTTTTTTGCTTTGCTGCTTTTATTACTTCAGCTGAAGCATAACAGATTTTGTTCCAGCCCACTTACCTTTCCTCTGTGCTTTAAATGTGTGGATTATTGAGTTTTTCAGTCCCATCTGACTTTTTATAACCTCATTTTGGGTTTTCTTGGCAAAGATACTGGAATGCTTTGCCATTTCCTTCTCCAGTTCATTTGACAGATGAGGAACTGAGGCAGTGTTAAGTGACTTGCCCAAGATTACACAGCTAGTAAGTGTCTGGGGCCAGGTTTGAACTTACCGAGATGAGTCTTCCTGACTCCAGGTCAGCACTATGTGATATAGACCTTTCAGAGCATGGATAAGAGGGAGCCACCACTTGTCTTTGCTGATCTATACCACCTAATATCAGGTCTCACTTCTTTGGATATTTGAAGTTCAGAGGTCTGGATCTTCAGAGCTCTTATATTTCAGGACTAAGAGCTGGGGACCTTAAAGATCCTGTGCCTGTGGTATCTTCTTCTCCATGGTGCTACACCAGAACTGTTTCTACTCTCTTCTTACTCTTCAAGGTCCATGCTATGGTTATCTGATTTCAGTAAAGCCTTCTGGTGAGAGCCCTCTGCTTTGTGGCTGTAGGACATAGCTTTACAAGAGACAGATGCCTGTGTTAGAGTGTGAATGAGCCTTCAGGAACACTCACTCTCAGCTCCTTCTCTGTTCAGTCTGGCAAGGACTGATATCTGAACTGAATAATTCCATGAGTGCTTAGTTTTCTTATTCCTATATAATCATTTTAATATGTGATGATAATTACCTTTTCTCCTTATATTTATATGACACTAACTTTATGATTTACCAGCCATGATTTCATTGGGCTCTCACAAATATCTCTCTGAAGGAGGCAGTTGAGCTGTTAACTCCCTTTAACAGATGAAGAAACTGAGACCCAAGAAAAGGGCAGGACTTGCCCTAGGACACACAATGAGATAAGGTTGGAAGTGGAACCCAGGGCTCCTGAAGCCTAGCCATGTACACACATTCACTCACATACCCAAATATATAGATACACATACATACCACCAAAGCCAAAAAGGCCCTTATTATATTATTCCCTGGATTCTGGGTAAAGGTTTCATGAATGTGAAACATAAATGAGTCATATTATTTTGGAGTGGATTGGGAAGCTGAACTCTGAAGGCTCAGTGATAGGGCTTCCCCTAAGCATTCTAAGGGGTTGATAGGCCAGCACAACGGGAGAGAAAGGAAGAGAAAGCATTCGAGAGATCCCAGATCCCAGTCTGGTTCTGTTCTAGGGAGAATGAAAACAGAAACAAAACTCCTACCTTGCAGTTTTGGATATTGCCTTCTTGTGTTGCCTCTACTGCCAGAGAGAGGTGGGAACAGGCACCTTAGATTCTAGTAAGAATCTACGGTGAGAAAAGGCCAAGGAGTCAACAGTCTTATTTTCCCTACGTGGGAGAGAATTTTCTACCTGAATCCCACCTGGCCTCTCTTGCCTTGTTACCTTAACCCCTGGTTGAGAGATTGGCTAGAGATGGAGTCAGGTGAGAGTGATCAGTGTTATCCGTGGTGGGGGTAAAATCAATAGGGATCCTTGGTCCTTCATTGCTGTTCAAGGTGTTTGGAAAGCTCATAGAATCCATAGAAATAGCAGTTAATGAAAACAGCTAGCATTTATATAGCACTTTGTGGTTTGCACAATGTTTTAAATATATTACCTTGGTTGTGTATGAGATGAGTGAAAACTTCTCCATTTGGGGTTGTTAACTTTCCCTTCCCTCCCTCCTCCACCATTGCTGCTGTCAATCACTTTTATCTTCCTTTGTCTGTTTTCCCACCTTGGTGAGACCCTCCCCCCACTTCCTTTCTTGCTGTCCCAGTTGGGGAAGAATTTGGTGAAGTACGCCTCTCCACCAATGAGAGAAGAGACAGTTGGGAAGGCGGCTTGCCTAAGTTAAGTAATAAATTCTTGCCCTGTCTTTTGTAACTTACCTCTTCTCCATGATGAGTCATGGGGTAGACCGCCCTCTTCTCCCGGGGAAGAGAATAAACTCCTGTTCTTATCCTAAGAGATCTCTGTGTTTATTTTTTCACTAAATTAAGGATAAAAGGTATTTTTCATCCCAAATAGTTGGTCTTCAACGCATAACTGGAAGGACCCATAACTGTTTCCTATCCTAATCCATTCATTTTACAGACAAGGAAACTAAGGGTCAGAGTGGTTAGAGATAGTGAGTAGCAGAACTGAGATTTGAACCTATATCCCCCAACTCCCAATCTGTTTTTTCTACTACTGCACCTCAACATGTCTCTCCAAGGAAACTAAACTTCATACTAAGCGTGAAGAAAAGATTTGTCCAATGCTACAGAATTATTGTAAACACTAAAACCTGAACTCATGCCGTCTGACTCTAATTTTGGGGGCTCTTTCCCTAGACTATACTGCCTCCTGAATGACTAGGCATGTGATCAATGGCCTCTTTCCAGGACAATTCAGTCTACAAGGGTGGGAAAGAATGGGGACAAGGCACCCAATTAGATGGATAAAGAAGGGAAAATGGTAGGTTCAGAGGGACAGAAGTGCAGGCTTCTCTTTGGTCTGGAACTCCTTCCCTGGTTATCATCCTCCAGGCTCTATTCAGGGTCTACAGGGGAAAGACTGTTGGATTCGGATTCAGGAAGACCTAAGTTCAAATCCAGACTCAAGACACTTACTACCTCTATAACAATGAGAGATAGAGAGGCATCATTCATCTAAAAATCCCCTTTGGCATGCCCAGCCGGAGTGATTCAGAAGAAACTCTGAGACCCTTACAGGTTATCTGGTCTAACTCCTTTACCTTACAAACAGAGGAAAATGGACCTAGAAGAAACAAGAGACTTAACCTCTGCTTGCCTCAGATGTTTCATTTGCAAAATGGGGATCACAACAGCACCTCCATCTCAGAGTTGTTGTTAATACTTATAAAGTGCTCAGCAAGTGTCTGGCACACAATTATAGTTACTAGTGATGATGACAATGATGATGAAGGTGAAATCTCTGCTGGACACTGGATCTGAGACACTAATCAGTTGCTGAGGTGAGAGCCACAAAGCTCTTTTTTCTGTAAACTTGTTCCTGGCTCGGTTGCTGCTTGTCCTTCATTCTTGAGGAGGACCACAACATCAGGGAGGTGATGCCATGACATGCAAGTGAACTGGATTGAAGTGAGGAGGGGCTGTGCAAAATCCCAGCCTCACTGTCTTCTCCAGAGCATCTGGGTCCAGGGGCTGACTGGAGATGGCCCAGGATGCACAGGATGCCGTGGGGGACCTTGGCCTTTTCAAGCTAAGGTATCCAACAGGTCTCAGTTTGAGCCCCTAGGAGGAGGGCTTCCTAGATGAGGAGTATACAACCTATGGTCCTGGCTATCATTCACCCTGGACCATGCCCTTTGAGACCTCATTTTGCCCTATATCTATGCCCTGGAACTATTAGTGATAGACAGAACTGACTATGGGTTATGGTTCCTGCAGCCCACATTGAGGTCCTTCTTATGTTGGATCTGGGCAGCTAGGGGGCCCAGGAGATAACATTGCCAGTCCTGCAGTCAGGAAGATGCAAATTCAAATCCAGCCTCAGACACTTGCTAGCTGTGTGACCCTGGGCAAGTCATTTCCCTTTTTGCCTCAGTTTCTTCATTTGTCGAATAACCTGGAGAAGGAAATGGCAAACCCCTCCACCATCTTCACCAAAAAAACAACAAATGGGGTCAGTGAAGCAGTGGACATGCCTGAAAACTGTCGAACAAAAACAAAGACGCTGGGTCTGGGATCTTTGCTTGCCCTGGTGCACATCTTCTCTTTGCTCTTAAATACAATGAGCCCCTGACCGGGTCATCTACAGGTTCCACAAACATTCTCTGTCTCCCTGTGCTAACCTGAGCTGGAAAAAGTATTCGTTGATTTTTTGCATGCTTGGCTTTCTCAATCAGAACTTATCTGGTACATTTTCTCCATCTTTTTACTTATTTTTATTTATTTTATCCTTTTGTTAAGGGGATTTGTTTTGGGAAGTTTGGATTCAGTCAAAGTGCCTCACTTGAGGACATAGAGGGCCACATGTGGCCTCAAGGTCACAGGTTTGGCCTCTCAACTCTCTAAGGATATTCTACATGGCCATATGTGACCAGCAGGGACAGGATCAAAGTACCCATTCCCTAAGCCCTACTCTTACCCCAAGGCTCCTCCTACTCCTGGGGTGGAGTTGGGGAGGAGGATTCTTATCTTGACATAATTCTAAAGTACTTGTAATTAATAAATGTTAAAGTGTTAATAAATCCCCAATATCAATTGTCTTACTCCATCCGAGGGTCTTCTTGCCCATACCATACTTTGATAGTAAGTGTCAGAGCAGGGGTCATAGATGAGATGAGAGGCCGCAGTCTAGGACAGGGGATCCACCATCACTCAGGAGGATGTGGAGGATGCTGTGTAGGGGTGAACGACACGGGCTTTTAGCTCCAGGAGCTCAGGAAACCAAAGACCTAGTCTGTCACTCAATAGACATTTACAGAGCGCCATAATGTGCGAGGGACTGTGCCAAGGCCCAAGCTTAGAAAGGAAGATAAAAGACAGTCCCTGCCCTCCAGGAGCTCCCAGGCCAACAGGAGAGATGACATACAAACAACTACGTACAGAGAAACTATGGAAGCAATCAACAGAGAAGAAGCAAGAGGACTTAAGACTGGCTTCCTGAACATTGGGACAATGATTGACTACTGGTGGAATGTGAGCTGATCCAATCATTCTGGAGAGCAATCTGGAACTATGCCCAAAGGGCTATAAAACTGTGTGCACACTTGCACCCAGCAATGCCACAGCGAGGTCTGTATCCCAGAGAGATCAAAAATAAAAAAAATTAAAAAAGAAAAGGGTCTGTAGGTCCTGAAATGTATATAGGATCTAAAGGTCCCATAGGTACTTATAGATTTATAGCAGCTCTTTTTGTGGTGGCAAAGAATTGGGCACCTAGGTGGTGCCATAGCACATAGAGTGCTGGAACCAGTCAGGAAGACTCATCTTCCTGAGTTCAAATCTGGCCTCAGACATTTACTAGCTGTGTGACCCTGGGCAAGTCACTTCACCCTATTGGCCTCAGTTTCCTTATCTGTCAAATGAACTGAAGAAAGATATAACAAACCACTCCAGTATTTCTGACAAGAAAAGCCTAAATGGGGTAAAAAAGAATGAAAGAAAGAACTCAGGCACAAAGGCAGAGGGTTCAGAAAACCCCTTGCATCACAAGACTAGAGATTTTAAAGGTAACTGAGCAGCCTTTAAATGAAAACAGGAGCAGGAATGAATCCCCATGGTCACATCCCAAGAAGCCATCATCTGGACTCTAATGAACCTTCTGAGGGAGAACCTACCACCTCTCCAGGGAGCCCCTTTCCCTTTTAGACCAGGATCAACGTGAGGAAGTTTGTCCTGATGCTGTCCTGCCTTTGACCCTTTGCAGGTCCCAAGCATTGCCCACGAAAGTCCTCTGCAGCCAAACACGACACAAAAGCTACACCTTCTTCCATATGATGGCCTTTACAATATGGGAGACAACTCTTATTTCCCAAGTCTCTTCTCCAGGCTCTAAAGCAGTGGTTCAACCTGTGGGTTGTGACCCCTTTGGGGGTCAAATGACCCTTTCACAGGGATCACCTAAGACCATCGGAAAACATATACTTCTGATGGTCTTAGGAACCCAGACAACACTCCTCTATCCGCCTCCAGGCAGGTCCACCAACATGCAGATATGCCCACATAGGAGTATTAAAGGGTTGCAGCATTAGGAAGGTTGAGAATGACTGATCTAAAGCCTTGGGTCCTTCAAACAACCCTCCCGGGACAAGGAGTCAAGGCCACCCAGTCCTGGCTGTCCTCTTCTGGACACTCCACTTGATCAGCATCCTTCTATGCATGGAGTCCAGAGCTGCACACAATGCCCACACAAGGTCTGACATGGGCAGAGAACCTGAGCTCTAGGTCTGACCTATTCCTGGAAGCCATGCCCCTCTCTATGCAGGTCAAGGGGGTCAGAGCCTTTTTGCCTCTCATTTCACACTGCTGATTCCTATTCCTATTTCTATTCCTACTCCTATTCCGAATCCTTGCTGTCTATGGTCTCCTGTGGAATTTTACCCAATTGTCCAGCATGTGCTGATCCTTTTAGACCCTGTCTGCCATCCAGTGTGTTAGCCACTCTCCCAGCTCTGTGTCATTCATCTCAAAGTCCTTGGAGTATACCATGTATGTGTGACTATCCAATTCACTGGCAAAAATGTCACACAGCAAAGAAAAGGTGGAATGGGTCAGTGAAGTGTGGTTTGTTTGTTTTAGATATAAAAGGGAATTGAAAGAAATACAGAGGGGCGGAGCCAAGGTGGCGGCGTAGGAGCAGCAACATATCGCAGCTCTCACATAGTCACCCCAAAATACCCATAAAATATGACGCCAAACTAATCCTAGAACTCCAAAACGCACACAAATATACTTTCCACTAAAGTCAGCTCAGCTACAAGGAACCATATCAGCACTGCGAACCGAAACCAGCCTGGCCTGAAGCCCTGGCCGAGCCCCGGGGGTGGCTGGATGGGAGGAGCTGAGGAGCCTCTGGTGAGCAGATTAGTGGCAGCTGCAGCAGCATTCAGAACTAGGTCAGTGGAATTTGCGAAATCGGGGGAGAAAAGCGGTCCAGCTGAAAGGCCTTCAGGGCTGGAAAATGAAAGGCAGAGGTTTTGCACCCGCCTCCACATTGCAGCTTCCGCAACCTCAGCCTGCAGACAGCAGGGGGACTAAGTGATTGTTCAGAGGCCATGTGCTCTCATGTTGAGCAGCCTGGATCTAGATCACGGTCTTGGGCCTCAATCCTGTGAGTCTTCATTATCCAGCGAGCCGGATGTAAGTAGGAAAGGGACCCAGCACCTTCCTGAGGGCTACAGCAGCCAGGAGGACCCCAGCAATTTGGGATAGAGCTTTCCCTTCTGGAAGCAGAGCCCCGCAGAGATTTAAAAAAAAATCACGGACTGACCAACCATGAGTAAGAATAAGCATAAGAAG
>CM053582.1:76441946-76465571 GCA_028627135.1 Pseudochirops cupreus
TGTGTGTGCATGTGTGCGTGTGTGTGAGTGCATGTGTGTGCGTGTGTGTGCATGTGTGCATGTGCGTGTGCATGTGTGTGCACGTGTGTGCGTGCATGTGTACGTGTGTGTGCGTGTGTGTGCATGTGTGCGTGTGTGTGCGTGTGTATGTGTGTGCGTGTGTGCGTGTGTGTGTGCATCTGTGCGTGTGTGGGCGTGTGTATATGTGTGTGCGTGTGTGCATGTGTGCATGTACGTGTGCGTGTGTGCGTGCGTGTGCATGTGTGTGTGCGTGTGTGCGTGCGTGTGCATGTGTGTGCGTGTATGTGCATGTGTGTGCATGCATGTGTACGTGTGTGCGTGTGTGCATGCATGTGTACGTGTGTGTGTGCGTGTGCATGTGTATGCGTGTGCATGTGCGTGTGTGTGTGCGTGTGTGTGCGTGTGCATGTGTGTGCATGTGCATGTGCGTGCGTGCGTGTATGTGTGTGTGCGTGCATGTGTACGTGTGTGCGTGTGCATGTGTGTGCGTGTGCGTGTGCATGTGCGTGTGTGTGTGTGTGCGTGTGTGTGTGTGTGTCAGACAGTCTGTTCTTATAATCAGTGTTTGGTATTTACTTAACATTTCTCTTGGTTCCTGTATGTTGAATCTTCTATTGAGTTCAGGATTTTTTTTGAACAAAGTCTTGAAAATCAGAGAGTTTGTCAAATGTCCATTCCCCCACTCAGGATAATACTTAACTCTGCAGAGGACGATATTTTCATCTGGAGCCCCAGTTCTTTTGCTCTTCGATATGTTATATGCCAAGACCTGCAGTCCTTTAATGTCTCTGCTGCTGGGTCTTCTGTAATTCTAATTTTGGCACCATCATATTTAAATTATTTTAATCTTGATGCTTTTAATATTTTGTCCTTGAGTTGTGGATTTTGGGATTTCACTATGATGTTCCTATGAGGTTTCCTCATAGGAACTCTTTTAAGTGGTGATTGATATATATTTTTTTCTATTTCTACTTTCCCCCCTTGTTGTAATACTTCAGGATAATTTCTTTAATTATTTCTTGTATTATTGGATCAATATTCTTTTTTTGTCATGACTTTCAATTAGTCCAATTATTTTGATATTTTCTCTTCTTGATCTATTCTCCAAATCTATTATTTTTCTTATAAGATGTTTCATTTACCCTTTTATTTTTTCATTATTTGTGTTTTGTTTAATTATTTCTTGATCTCTTATAATTTCACTGGCTTCACTTTGACCAATTCTAATTTTCAAGGTGTCATTTTATTCCTTAAGATTCTGGTTTTCTTTTTTGAATTGATTGACTTTCTTTTCATAACCTTGTTATTTTTCTTGGGTTCTTTTTTTCCCAAAGTTTTCCCTCCATCTCTGTCATTTTATTTTTAAAGTCTTTTAAAGATCTTATATGAATTCTTTTTTGGGCAGGTGACCATTTGACTACTCTTTGGGGGTTTCTTTACTTCAGTAACCTCCTCTGAAGATGAAACCCTAGTCATCTCTTTTCCCATAATAGCTTTCTACAGTTGGATTCTTTCTCCTTTGCCTGTGCATTTTTTGTGTTAATAACTTAATTTTTGTAATCACCTCTAGCCCTGGGGAATGGGGGATGGTGCCTCTTGCCCCAAATCTTCAGCTCTCCCCTCTAGCCTGGAACCAAAGTCAAACCTCCAGCCACCTGTAAGTGCCCACAGCCAGGGGCTTTCTGCCCCACTGCTTCTGCACTCACTGGATGTGTGCTGGTTACTTCTCACCCCCACCACTTTTCACAGCACAGCTCGGTCTGGCATTCTTGGCCAGCAGAGGTTCCCTCAATCTTCCTGGGTTCAAATGCCCAACTCCCCTCACTATCCTGGAGGTAACAGTTCCTGTGCCTGGAGTGAGGCAGCCTCTCAAAACAAACCAACTAATCTCAGAGCTTGCCACTTGTTGTTAAAATGGAACCTAGCCTGGAGGTGTTTACCCTTCACTGACTGAATCTTATCCTGGCATTTTTCTTTGCATCTTCCAGATCCAGTTGTGCCTCTGTTCTTGTTTATCTCCACCCACACTTTCTTTACCCTAAGGTGCTATTCTAACTCTTTTGTGGGGGAAATTCTTGAGAGCTTGGAATTTTCTGACATACTCTGCCATCTTCCCAGAATCCTCTCAAGATATCACTTTTGTTTAAGGATTGGTTACTACCTTTAACCCATTTCCCTAAGAAAGGTCTGTGTTCTTGGTCTTCTACATACTTCCAAAAAAGGAAAAGTCTAAAAAAGGTTATTAGACTAGGAAAAGTATTATTTTCTTCTTCTTCTTTTGCTTTTTGGAGGGGGGAAGGCAGGGCAATTGGGGTTAAAAGACTTGCCCAAGGTCACATCTAGTTTTTTGTTAAGTGTCTGAGGATGGATTTGAACTCAGGTCCTCCTGACTCTAGGGCTGGTGCTCTCTTCACTCTATTCACTGTGCTACCTAGCCACCCTGGAAAAATATTATTTTCAATATTTCTAGTGACACTAGAAGGGAGACAGCAAAAAATGTTTCCACCAGGCGTTACCTTTTCTAAGTACCATTTGCATTTGTGTTACTCCATCCTTAGCTTCCATTCTCAAACCTTTGTACTTTATATTAGACATCTATCAGACATTTGTATTTTATGTTACTGTTTTTCAGATTTGGAGTCCAAGATCAAGACCAAGAATGAGCGACAGGAGGAATCTTCCCATGAAGTGAAGATTGAAAGACTCAGCAGTGTTGATGACTACTCCTCTATTTGTAGGGAGTGGGGTGAAAGTGAGGTAAAAAGTGAGGATATAAAACAGCAGAGTGATGTGACAAAAATGACCAAGGAACAGAAGATTCGAACTAGAGATAAAGTTTATAACTATAAGGAATGTGGGAAAGACTTCCCTCAAAATACAAACTCTTCTGAACATCAAGAAATCCATGCTATTCAGAAGGCTTATAAATGTAATGCGTGTGATTTGATATTCATGGACAACTTAAGACTGATTCAACATCAGAAGATTCATGCTGGAAAGAAGTCTTATGAATGTGAGGAATGTGGAAAAGGCTTCTTAGAGATTTCAAAACTTCGTATACATCAGAAGATTCATACTGGAGAAAAGCCTTATAAATGTAAAGAGTGTGGGAAAGCCTTCACTCAAAATGCAACCCTTTTCAAACACCAGAGGATTCATACTGGAGAGAAACCATATAAATGTACTGAGTGTGGGAAAGCCTTCACTCAAAAGTCAACCCTATCCAACCACCAGAGAACTCATACTGGAGAGAAGCCTTATAAATGTGATGAGTGTGGGATAGCCTTCAGTCAGAGGTCAACCCGTATTAAACACCAGAGGATTCACACTGGAGAGAAACCTTATCAATGTAATACATGTGGGAAAGCTTTCGTAGAGAGCTCAAACCTTATTCAACATCAGAAAATTCATACTGGAGAGAAGCCTTATAAATGTAAGACTTGTGGGAAAGCCTTCAATCAAAACTCAACCCTTTTCAATCACCAGAGAATTCACACTGGAGAGAAGCGGTATAAATGTGAACAATGTGGGAAAGCCTTCAGTCAGAGCTCAACCCTTATTTCCCATCAGATGATTCATACTGGAGAAAAGCCTTATACATGTAGTAAATGTGGGAAAGCCTTTCGTAAAAACTCAACACTAAATGAGCACCAGAAAATCCATGTTGAAGGGAAACCTTGTAAAAATGAGAAATGTGAGAAAGTCTGCAGTCAGGGCTCAGCTGTTGTTTCACATCAGAAATCTCATAATAGAAAGAAGCCTTACAAATGTGGTCACTGTGGGAAAGCCTTTCCTAAAAACTCCATACTTATTAAACACCAGAGGATTCATACTGGAGAGAAACCTTATGAATGTAATAAATGTGAGAAAGCCTTCACTCAGAGCTCCACCCTTATTAAACACCAGAGAGTTCACACTGAAGAGAGGCCTTATCAATGTAATGAATGTGGGAAGGCTTTCAATCAAAAATCTAACATGATACGACATCAGAGGACACACACTGGAGAGAAGCCTTACAAATGCCATGAATGTGAGAAAGCCTTTATGAGAAAGGTCCTACTAGTCTTACACAAAAAGAAGCATAATGGATAGAATGTGGAAAAGTAAAGGGTGTGGATGAGCATCTACTGAACAATTACAACTTATTGTACATTGAGAGATACACACTGGATAGAAACTTTATCAGTATAATGAAAGCCTCCATTCTGAACTCAGTCTTTAAGAACATTATGTAATTCATACTGGAGAGAAGAAAGCTTTATAACTACAAGAAACATGGGAACCTCTTTTTGGGCTTTTAAATAGAAAAGGATTCTTCTTGGAAAATAGCCCCACCCTTTTTAAAACATGAAATTAATTTTAGAAACCTCCTATGGCAGACATATTGGAAATGGAAGGATGCAAAATCATTTATTGCTTACAGTGACCAATTACTGGACTTAGTCTTGGGTATATAAGTAGTAAGAAAAGATAGTCCAATTAGAACTGCCTCAAAGTGTTATGAGGAAGGAGATTTAACTGTAGGTCTTATGACAAAAGTTTAGCAATCACCTGCTAAGGATGCTAGGCATGGATGGAGGGCATTCTTGGTCAGGAACTGCTTGGAATAAATGTCTCAGGTGTCTCCTTTCTAGCTGGGAAAGCTGTTTCAATATCCCCTAACTTTTCCCCAGAAATAGCATCTCACCTTTTTATTGCCAGTAGTCCATTAGTGATGTATGGTCATGAAATTTGGAACACTATAGTTTCCAAAGAATTAAAAGTGGATGTTACTTAGAAGAAAAAGGGGAATTATGTGTTGTGCAGGGACAGGTAAACGTGGGCAATCAGTCTTGAAACATGAATGAGTTGTTTGCGTTCTTTTGTGCAGAGGTGACTATGGATCCCCCCAGAACTCTGTCATCACACATCATCCAGGGAACCTAATGACACAGAGGGCATGGGATTGGTGATTTTATATTTTGATGAAGAATAGAACAGCTAGGTAGCACATTGGATAGAACGCTGAGCCTGGAGTCAGGAAGACTCATCTTCATGAGTTCAAATCCTGCTCAGACACTTCCTAGCTGTGTGACCCTGGGCAAGTCACATAAGCCCTGTTTGCCTCAGTTTCCACATTTGTAAATGAGATGGAGTAGGACATGGCAAACCCCTCCAGGATCTTTGCCAAGAAAACTGCAAATGGGGTCATGGAGAGTGGGATATGACTGAAAAGATTGAACAAAGATGAAGACTGAATCGGGAACACAAATAGGGTGCACTGTTGAGGGCAGGAGGGCAAAGGGGTGGGAAATAATGGTGGAAATTATCTCATATAATGGTGAGTAGATGCCCATGTCGATGCCTTAATGTTGAAGGGGATGGTGGAGAAGGGGAGAGTGGGTGATATTTTAACCTCATTGTTTGAACTGAACAAAACAGGGAAAGATGCACATGTACCCAGCTGGGCACAGAAATACATTTCACCTGTGGGTGCTTTATCATACTGTTCATAAAATTTGTTAATTACCATACTGTTTATAGCTAACCAGATGCATCCAGAATATCTCCCTAGCCTCAGTAACTCTTCAGGAATTCCAGAAATGGCTGTAAGGAATGTTGGAGTCCCCCAGGTCCTGGATCTACCCAAAACATTTTTGTTTGTTCTGGATCCACCCCAGCTCATGTTTTGACTTTGCCCATGTTTTGTTGAATGTTTACATTTATTCATTTCCATCTCATCCTACCTTGCTTTCAACTTACCTTTTCAGCAAAATCACTTAACTGCGTACATACATGTGATTTGTGTGTAGGCACCTTTGACCAAATCGTATATAATGTAAACCTTCCAGAGCCTGGATGAAAGGGATCCACACCTCTTTTCTGGCACGTTCTCCTCCACCAAATGAACTAATAAATTTCTTCCTAAAATTTTTTCAGATTTTGGGGTTTGTTCTTACAAACAACAATATAGTATCAGAAGTGGGATTCTTTAGTGGTCACCACAAGTTATACCCAAAGGTTCTCTGAGACCATGGAAGCTGAGTAAGTCTATGATTTTAGAATTGAGATGGATAAGACTGCACCAACTCGGCATCACATCAAAGAGTAAGAACCTGGTGAGTCCCCTTGGTTTCAGGTTGGACACAGTCAGACCCTGACTCCAAGTATCCATAATATTAAGGGGCTTTGCTTGACCTTAACCTAGGGAAAACCTTGGCTTGCATTAGTATTAGCCCAGGTCACCCTAATGGGTCAAATGAGTAATTCCCTTGACTTGATCACTCAAGGGCTTGGTAAGTAGTTTCTGAAAACTAAAAATTTGGTTAAATTAGATTGGAGGTCCTTTGATAGAGCCTTTTGCTTAAACCTTTCTGTTTTCTCAACTCTCCCTAGATACCTTGCTTTCTCAGTGAGGGGGATGGGGAGAGAGGGAGAGAATTTGGAACTCAGAAGTTTGAAAAATGAATGTTAAAAATTGTTTTTACATGTAATTGGGGAAAAATAAAATATTTTTAAAACTATTTAAGATTTGGGGGTTTGTTCTCATGAACAATATACACAAGAGGGAAATTGGAGGAAAAGGAAAAGATGAGAATGAGAGAAGGAAGATAAAAGGCATAGCCTAACCATTCCAACCTCGATTGCTACAGATCCTGTGCTGAGCTATACCACCTGGAATTAGGCCTCCTCCCTTTGGATCTTTGAAGTTCAAAAGCCTGGACTTTCAGGGCCTTCTACGTTATCTTAGGATGAAGTATTGGGGACCTTGGAGATCCTGTGGCAGGGTCTCCTTAGTGCTTCTACACTAGGACTATTTCCTTCCGTCTTCTTCCCCATCATGATCCATGCTATGGGTTTCTGATTTCAGTGGGGTGTTCTTAGGAGAGCCCTCTGCTTTTGTGGCCACAGGACATCTGTAGATGTCTCTGTCAGAGACTCAGCTATGTGACTGAGCCTTCAGGAACACTCACTGTTCAGGCAGGCAAGGACCAGTACCTGTCATTCATCCTTCTCTGGGGGCTCAGCTCTCTTTTTCTTATATAATAGTATTACTATGTCACAATTTTTACCTCTTCCCCTTATATCTATAGGACACTGCTTCTCTCTTACTCCCATATTTTCCTTTTCCTCTGATTTCCCTGTTGGGTATGTTGTTTGTGAAAAAAAAAAAAACCAATCCTGTTCTATGCAAGGGGAAGAATGAGAGAAATAAAACTTGGACGTTGGGATTTCAGATTTTGCCTTCTTGTCTCTACCTTATTGCCAGAGATAGTAGGGGAGCAGGCCCCATAAAGCTAGTGGGGGAAAAGCAAGTCAACATTGTTACTTTCCCTTCCTTACCTGAATCCCAGCTTCTCTTCCTCCCCCAGTGCCCTATCCTCTGGTTAGATTGACTGGAGAGGAAACCAGTATAGAGTGAGCAGCGCTGTCTATGGTGGGGGTAAAAGGAATGAGAAATTCCTGGTCTTTGGGAGCTGCTCATGGTATCTAAAAAGCTCATTGAATCCATACAAATAATACTTAATGAAAACAGCTAGCATTGATATAGTGACTTGCACAATGCTTTAAATATATTTTCTCAGTTGATCATAGACCCAGAGGTGTCTGATAATTTTCATCTATCCCAAATCAGTGGCAAACCACTCCAGTATTTTTGCCAAGAAAACACCAAATGGGGTCACAGAGAGTTGTATACAACTGAAACAACTCAATAACATCAATAGTATCCCAAATCACTCATTTTACAGATAAGTAAACTGAGGCCCAGAGAGTTTACATAACTTGCACAAGATCATAGAGGTAATGAGACAAAACTCAGATTTGGTCCTGTGTCCACTGATTTCCAGTCTAGTTCTCCCCCTATTGTACCTCAGCACTTCCTCCAGGAAAGCTAAGGAACAGTGTGAAGGAGAAACTTGAACCAGGACACAAATTTAATCAGTTCCTGACTAAGATCTGAATGAAAGTCTGCTGACTCCAAATCTGGTGCTCTTTCCCCTAGACTAAACTGCCTCCTGAATGATTAGTCATCTGGTCTGTGACCTATTTCCAGGAAAATTAAAGTCTCAACACATGTTAATGATTCAGGGCAGGACAGTAAATTAGATGGATAAAGGGAGGCTTAAGTCTGCAGCATGAGAAAAATCAGGGAGGAGGAGCTGAAGAATGGGAGAAGTCATCTATGTGACATTGGACAAGTAATTTCACCTGTATGCCACTGTCTTCTCAACAATGAGGAGGTTAGACAAGATGACCTTGGGGGTCCCTTCTAGCTTTGAGCCTATGACACTCCTAGTGGGATGGAGAAAGGGATCATTTGTTCAACAGTCCTCTTGGGAATGCTCACCTCTAGCACTATAGAAGGAAACCATGAGACCCTTATAGGTCTCCAATTCTTTTATCTTGCAAATGAGGGGAAATAAAACTAAAGAAAACAAGGGAATTGCCCATGGTCAAACAGCTGCTAGCCTGACCTCTTAAGAACACCTGCTAAGGATCACAGAAGTACATCTGAGAGGGAACTCAGAGGCAATCCCTGGAGCTATGTAGAGAAAGTAGCTAATGCACCTCTCTCTTTTTATGGATTGAGAAACTGAGGACCAGGGGACTGAAGTGACTTGGCAGTGGTTGCACAGATAGAATTATGAATGTGGGGCAGTATCTCTTTCCTCTGGAGTTCTGGGAGGGCCCTATATTTCCTAGAACTGAATGCCAATCTCTTGAATTCCTTCTCATTAGCAATAGTAAAATGTCCCAGAGTCTATACATCATGTGGCAGACTAACTCCCATGAAGCTGACAAAGAACCAGGAATCAGAGAGGTCTGCTTTCAGATTGTGCCTCCAACCCTTGCTAGCCATATGACTCACTTCACTCTGTGTCTCAATTTTCCTATCTCTAAAGTGGAGTCAATAATTCTGATGGTACTTTTCTTAGAGGAATATTATCAGATTTTGTTGTTCAGTCATTTTCAGCTGTGTCCAAGTCTTCATGACACCTTTTGGGACTTTCTTGGTAGAGTGGTTTGCCAAATTTCCTTCTGTGGCTCATTTTTTAGATGAAGAAACTGAGATAAGCAGAGTTAAGTGGCTTGTCCAGCCACTAGTATATGCTTGTATACAAGCATTATCCACTGGCTCCAGAGGGAAAGGAGAGGCTGGCATCCTTGCACTCATCCTTTCCCCCATGCCAGGAAGGGGTCCTTCTATACTAGGCTAAAATGCTATGACAAAGCTGGCATTACTTCCAAAAGGACCAGATCATTTCACCACCTTCATTTCCCATCAAAGAGTTCTACTCTGGACCCCAACACATTTAGGTCTAACAAAAATAAGATCTTGTGTGATCTTGACCTGGGTTTGGGTCTAGGTAACTCTCCTGTTATCTTAACTGTTGATGGTCTTTCCCGTAGACTGTAGCTAGACTCAGCCACTATCAGCCAGTGGGAAAGTTCAGTAGGTTTAGACTAGGAAAAGAATTATGTTACTATTTACTCATTCAGGGGCTACATGGGCAGTTACATGGCTTAGCCTCCATTCTTTCTAATTTGGCAGACTTCCCTTTCCTTCATTTTGTATTCTGTTTATACACTTGTAGTCACTGAATATGGAAATATGTTTTACATGATCACTCATATATAACCTATATCAAATTGCTTGAGGAGGGAGGGGGAAAGGGAGAATTTTGAACTCAAAATTTTTTAAATGAATGTTAAAATTTTTTTTACATGTAATTAGGAAAATAGTCATGTTTGTAGTCATTGTACATACCATTTTGGGGTTCTGCTTACTTCACTCTGTGTCAGTTCATGCAAGTTTTTGTGAACTTGCTTTAAAAAAATTTTTTTTTAAAACAACTGTAGTTTTATACAAGGGCACAGTGGATAGGTGCCAGCCCTGGAGTCTGGATGACTCATCTTCCTTAGTTCATATCTAATCTCAGATACTTAGTAGTTGTGTGACTCTGAGTAAGTCACTTCACCCTGTTTGCCTCAGTTTCCTCATCTGTAAAATGAACTGGAGAAGAAAATGGCAAATTACTCCAGTGTCTTTGCCAAGAAAACCCAAATGGGGTCACAAAGAGTCAGACATGACTGAAATAACTGAACAACAGTTTTGTGTAACTGATTTTCTTTGTCACCTGATGTATTTGATGAATTTAGAACTGTGATTCTGAGAATGGATCCATAAGCCTTACTAGACTCCTACAGTTGTTCATGACACACAGAAGTGGTTTGGAATCCCACTCTGGAGAGTCAGAAAATGTTACAGGCCTCCCTGGATTCTTCTGGATCTTTTAGGGATTTTACCTCCCTAGTAACAAGTCCCACGTCGATAAAGTTTTTTTTTTAAAAGGTTGCTGTTTGTGAATAGCACACTGGCCCTGAAGTCAGGAGGACCTGAGTTCAAATCCAGCCTCAGACACTTAGCACAAAACTAGCCGTGTGACCTTGGGCAAGTCACTTAACTCCAACTGCCCTGCCCTTCCCCCTCCAAAATGATAAATAAATAAATAAGTAAACAAGTAAATAAATAAATAAAAAGTTGCTGTTTGATTTCTCACTCAAAGCATTTTGATAGTTGGGTCATCACGGCCTCACATTCAGAGCACAGCCTCATGGGAGTTTCCCATCATCTTTGGGTCTGGCTCCAGTCTATGCATAGCTATGGTAGGCTGCTTTGTGTTTGCAGAAGTACCAGTACCTAGCAGCTGAAAGACTGTAAGTCTCAGAATGAGAGCCAGTTACTTATTTTAGTCCCCTATGAAGCACCAGCCCCACCTCCAGTCGGGGCACATTTGAGAATCGTTCCCTGCGGGCAATGTTCTCTAACTTCAGTGCTCCCCTGGAATTCTACAAGTAGCCTGCAGAGTGGCCTATCCATCCCAAAGCTCAGACTGTGGGCACCCAAAGGAGGAGTGTTCCAACTCCCTTTTGAGAACCTGAATTCCTGGTCGATGATCTTGGGCTATGTGTGAACAGTCTGGGGAGAAATGCCCAGGCTGCCAGAGAGCTTACAGAGCAGAACTGCCCAGACCTGGAAGGCAGCCATCCAAGAGAACAGTTGAGGTTCATCAGCCTGAGAAGCCCAGCGAGTAATCTCAGGGGCCAGAAAATGCTGATGAGTCCCCTTCAGAGAGAATTTACACTTTATCATTGAATTTATCTATGTTGAGATCTAATGCCAGCTACACAGGGAAGCTCCCTGAAGCCCAAAGGCCTATATCCATATGGTACCTAATGTTTGCTGCAGAAATTCCCCTCAAGGATTTGAATGCTCAATTCTGTATGAGCTTTAGGACCAGTACCACACCTACCTCATACTGGAAGAGGGCCTCTGCCAGTGATCTACTGGGACTGCCTTTTGAGCCTTCTCTTGGGTTCAGATCTCCTACGGGCTCTTTCCCTGATAGCCTTTTCCATCCCACCCCCTCCTCATTTTTTTGTTGTTCAGTCATTTTCAGTCATCTCTTTGTGCCCCTTTCGGGGTTTTCTTGGCAGAGATGCTGAAGTGGTTTACCATTTCCCAGCTCCTTTAACAGATGAGGAAAGTAAGGCAAACAGGGTGAAGTGACTTGCCCAGAGTCACACAGCTAGGAAGTGTCTTAGCCTGGATTCAATTAATAGTATTTCTTACACCTTGATTTCCTGAAATCACAATTTTAAAAAGAGCACAAAAACAATATGATAGACTCAAAACATGAAACAAAATGTGTTGCCAGTCATTACATTAATTCAGACACCAGCTGTATGACCCTGGGCAAGTCACTTCACCCTGTTTGCCTCAGTTTCCTTACCTGTAAAATGAGCTGGAGAAGGAAATGGCAAACCCCTCGAGCATCTCTGCCAAGAAAACCCCAAATGAGGTCATGAAAAGTCAGACATGACTAAAACAACTGAACAACAACAACAACACATTAATTCAGTTGAATGCATTTCTGAATTGCCTTACACAGAATTTCTGAATGACCTTACATAGAAAATCATTTCATCTCTTTATCAGTTTTGACATTTTATATTCACTGCATTCAGATACTAGTATAGAGTAATTAAAATCAAATCACTCTTCTAGTTACAAAGATGGTATTAGCACTTACCATTCAGAAAATGGGTCAATCATGTGATGAATAGAGGTTTTCCCCAATTTATCAAAACCTCATATAGGGGTGGCTAGGTGGCACAGTGAACAGAGCACCAGCCCTGGAGTCAGGAGGACCTGAGTTCAAATCCAGCCTCAGACACTTAACACAAAAAACTAGCCTTGTGACCTTGGGCAAGTCACTTAACCCCAATTGCCCTACCTTCCCCCCTCCAAAAAAAAAAAAAGCAAACAAACCCAACCTAATATAAAGCAAAATCTTAAGCTGACCAATTCCAGTTACTTAAAAATATGAAAATCAATGAAATAAAACTTGGAGACCATGAGAAGTCTCAGAATTAATTTTAATTGAGGAAGCAAGCACTTCTCCCGTATAGGATAATAATTTTACTGGCACCGAAATCTTCCCAATCCCCTCTTATCTAAGTGAGATATTACTTTTTTTTTTGGTAATTCTCAGCTTTTCTTTGACTTCTGATGTACATTCCGATAGCTGATGAAGATGAAGACCTTGTATTAAACCAACGTGAGTAAAGAAAATTACCTGTTCCATATTCCTGCTCTTCAGGAAAATCCAAAGGCTTACTAATCACTGGCTCCTAATTAAGCTTTACATCAAAACAGTCTCCAATGAATGGCCTCCAAAACGACATTTCTCTTTCCCCATTCTAATTCAACCCTTTACTTTCCTTCACTACTTTCTCGGTCTTCATTCCCCAGTCATATCTCAATTCATCCACAAAACTGGTTTTCTTTATTCAACTGAAATCTCTTATATTTGTAAGAATTATCACAAGTTCCATTAAACATATCAATTAATTGCAAAACCTTTTTTCTGAACGAAATTGAAACTTCAAGGTTTACATATAATTTCTCATTTTGTCAGGTACAACTTTTAACCTAGGCAATAAAATTCCACTAAATCATTCTCAGAACACCAATGCAAAATAAAGACATTCTCCTATAATGAAATAAAAAATGCTTGCCGATTTAGACCAATCTTATTCTTTTCAGAGAAGAGTTAATCGTTGCACCAGCAGTGGTTCCTAAATACCAGATCAGTTTAGTAACTGCAGACTGCAAAACTGTTTGCTTCTCTATTCATCTCTCTCTGCTTTAAAGCTTTCTTAGCATCCTCTACTTCAGAGGTTCTCAACCTTCCTAATGCCGCAACCCTTTAATACTCGTATGTGGGCGGACCTGCCTGGAGATGGACAGAGGAGCGGGGTCTCGGTTCCGAAGACCATTGGAAATATGTGTTTTCCGATGGTCTTAGGCGACCCCTGTGACCCCTGTGAAAGGGTCTTTTGACCCCCAAAGGGGTCGCAACCCACAGATTGAGAACCACTGCTCTACTTGGTAAACTCGCCTTCTTCTATCCTAAAATAATAAATAGCATTCTTTAGAAAGGGCGGAGGTGAAAAAGGAGTCTAAGAGTGGCTTATATGCAATGTTCTCAAAGCTTTTATTTTTATTTTTCCTTGAAAAATTATAAAGAACAGTATACCCAAAACTCAGTAGGATATTTCAGCATTTACAAAAAGACTTTGAAACCACCACATAGAAATTCACAGTAAAGAAATTATTTTTCATTCACAAGTTCAATCTTTAGTTTACAACATCATAAATTCCTGCAAAATGGGGAAAAGGTTTCCTTCTCTTTTATTTGACTTTATCTCTGCATTCCCAGCTTCACCAGAATTAAGAAGACAAAGATGAGATTATATCTTTTGAAAGCTGGAAACAAAATTTTTTTGCAGAAAAGTTCTTATTCTTTTTCTTATTTTGTACTGAAAGTTTATTGGGAAGGAGAAAGTTTGATATTAGAATTGGCTGGGTAATGAAAAGGGCATTTCTTCTACTAATGCCTAGGATGGTGGTAATAATAACAGACACCAGCAAGAGTTCATTTAAATCAGCCAAAATTTCACTGCAATGCAGCTAACAGTTGTATCTGGTGGCATTCCTGCCTCAGAGTCTCTATTCATCTTTCCTTTTCTCTCTTGTCTCTCTCATTTTAGAGAGATTATTTATCAGTGAAGAGATTTCATAGAGTTATTGGTTGGAAAGAGTGATGATGTCGTCCCTAAAAATAAAAGAATACCACCTCTGGATTGCTGGTATTTCTAAAAGGCAGGTGTCCAAGACTAGCAGTGGGACACTAAGCGAAAAATGTGGCAGAAAATGCTAGCACCTGTGCTCCAGTGAAACTTCATGAAGAGGTGTTTTTCTTTTTTTCCCCAAGAGAAAGATTCATTAATTTTTCACAATTTGGTTAACAAATTTTATGAACTTCAGTGTGTGCCCAAACAAGCCAATAACATTTGTTCAGGAAATTTAAGCTGTATTTTGCCCTTTAAAATTTATAAAATGTCATGATCAGATGGACCAAATGACGGCCAAGACTAGTCAGTCAAATAAGGAAAGCTTGGCCATTTCGTGTGTAGCCAATACAGACTTAGGCACATCAGTTCTTGTTATGATTTTTTTTTCACTTTGCCAAAGCCATTACCAAGAGTGCTCTGTACTAGCATAAAATGACCAGCTGATTACTCTAATAATTTGTGAGTTGTTCATGTTGGGCTCCTGTCATTACTTTGAATGGGATACCACTAGCTAATCAAGATTTACTCTAAATTTATGAACTTCTATTCTGAATGCATGAAATCTCTGTTATAGATTGAACTGGGAATTTGGATAGGAAGGGCAGTCAGGATACAAATGACAGACAATCAGATAACACAATACCAAAATATAAAAAACACTAGCTCATCTCTATAGATCTTTCAGTTCGGAGCACAAAAGTGCTTGACTATACCCTCCTAGGTCTCCCTTTCTAAAAGGCGCCAAATGGGTGCACTCAATGAATGCTTGGAGAGTTCTTTGAGTTGGGAGCCTGTGGAGGTTGGGTCATCCAGTCCTAGCTAGTGTGGCTAGAATTGTCACATGAATTTTCTTATCAATTTTACGAGCTATAGCTGATAAGTTAGCACAAATAAGGACACAGATTTTATTACAATCAAGAGCATGGCATACTCCACCAGCAGCTGATGAGGGATGAGTCATTCACAGTTCAGCAAATAATACTTATACATTATATGAAACATTGGAGGAGTGGTGGTGGAAAGGTGACTGCTTATAGTAATGTAACTGGTAATACCAAAAAAAGTAAGCTTATTAAGTAAAATACGAATCATTAACAACAGGAGATAGATAAAAGATGTATCCTTTTAAGCATAGCTAATTCCAACAAATCAAAGGGAAATACCTATCATTTTACATAAGAGAAGGGGACATTCCAGAGACTCTGAAATTGTCCTTTTTTTTTTTTAACCAATTAAGTCTTTCTGTACCAAAAAGAACAGGAAAGAAGACACTGAAGGAAACCAGTTGCTGCAGCTGGTTTCACAGTTCATTCCGACATCACATACAACAAGAGACTGATAGGCCACAAAACTGAGTGTTCTACTTTTCAAGAAATTCACTTTTAAAGGTTCTTAGAACCTCTGATAAAATTCACTTGTGAATCCATTTGGTTCTGTTTTTTGTTTGTTTCCTTTGGTATTTTCTTTATAGCTCTTTCAGTTTCTTCTGCGATTGAATTGTTCAAATTTTTTTTCTTGTTCTGTCATTTTGTGTATCTTATATTTTGTAAACATTAATTCGTGTTTTTTTAAGTCATCAGTTTTATTCACATGTAGTTGGGCAAAAATCTTTCTAATTGCATCTTATTTCTTGTTCATTTTTTGTGAATTTTTCAATATTTTTTATAGTTAACTTGGTTTTCTCTTTTTAAAAATTCAGATTAACTAATTATTCATTCATTTAATTGATTGTTAATCATTCCCCATGTGCCCTCCAGAAGATGGGTTTTGACAGTTTCTGAAGTCAAAAGTCTCCACTGTTCAGTAGCCAACATTCTTCAGCTTCTCTAAGCTGAACTCAGCTGAGCTTCAGAAGACAGCCATGATGTGATAGGACCAATATTTACAAGCATTTCCACCACATCGATTATTTCCATCCCACTCATGACATGGAGGTAGACTCAGGCCCTTCCTCCTTGAATAAGGATTGACTTTTCCTAAATGGAGAAAATCTGTACTGTGGAACTGATTGGCCATTATACTAGGAGATTTTAAACATCATGATACTCAAACACCCTAATTTTCTACTTCCTCCATCTGCACAATTCTCATGACCTTCTTTTCCATTGCACCTCAGCTACACATAGAGATAGCCTTATCATTGCGTTTATCACTCACAAATATTCTCCTTCCATGTTCTTGAACTTCAAAAGCCTTTCATGTGATAATCATCCTTAGCATTCTATTTCTTTTTTTTCCCTTTGGACCTTACCACCTCAAAACTTCATTTCTTTCCCAGGTCATCACTCTTGTACTGATAACACTCCCATCCCTTGCCTAGCTAACACTTTGGCTATAAGCCAGACTATTATAATAAGCTGCCTGAATGACCTCCTTGCATTCAGGTTCTTTTTCAAATCTCTTTTCTATAAAGCCTCCAAGTTGTTGTTATTAAAGAACAGTTCTGATCATATCCTTCTTAAGAAATCTGCCTAAAGTATAAATAACATAAAACATAAATAACAAAAATTCATTCCTTGGTTTGACATTAGATTCATCATACACTTGCCCCTGCCTATCTTTCCAGATTTATTTCACCTTACTACCCCTCCAAAATGGCCAAAATGCTTCTGTCAAAATGACCTTTTACAATATTTCATCTCTTGACTCTAAAATTTTACACAGGATGCCTCCCCACCCCCAGGCCCATTTAGTAATAAGTCCTATTCTTCTAACCCTTGCTTCAATGAAAACTCAACTCAAGGATCACTTTCTGCAAGAAATTCTAACTAATGAGAAGTCAATATGAGAATGAAGAAAAGGATTAAGGCAGGAGTCATGGAAATGAAATGATTGTGAAAATGAAATGATAAATGGTTATTATCAGAAAAAAAATTCAGGGTGGAATGTAAATTCTTGAATATATTCATTAAATGAGTTATAAAATGAATCAAAGAAAAGTAATATTATAAGAAGAGTATTTGAAGCACAAACACACAGCTAAACTAAGCTAAAGCACGACTAGTTTTTTTTTCTTTTCTATGAATCCTTTGATGTTGGGTAAGGTTTGCATTTTGTGACAAAGGCAAGCAAGAATTTATTAAAGACATACTATCTGTCAGGCTCAGTACTAAGAACTGACAACAAAAATACAAGCAGAAAGACAGTTCTTCCCTCAAGGAGCTCACATTCCATTTGGGAAGAAAACACATAGCAGGGAGTTGTAAAGTGAGGTGGGAGAGAGAGATGAAGATACCCATGTAAGAGGTTTTGGTATTTTAGTCCAGAAGGTCAGAAGAGCATGTGGGAGGAGAATAAAGGTTGGCCATTCTGGTACCCTCACCAAAATAGAGGCCTGCAGAGGAACTCACCAATGGAGAAGGGGGTCAGGAGTAAGAAAGATGAGGTCAGGGAGAAGGGGTAAGAAGGGATCTTTTAAGTTGAGGAGATTTCAGGTACTAAGGGAGATTCTGTATTGAGACTAAAAGTGGAGCATAGTATTGAAATCCAGAAAGTCAAATGAAAAATTGGGAGGAGAATGTCTGGAGGAAAAGGCTTGGAAAGCCTTCAGATATTCATTACATTTCTTAGACTTCAATCCAGTGTGAGATGACATCTTCCTATTTGTACTGGCAAGCAGTCTTAGACCTCATGCAGGGTTGGCTGGAAGATCTAGTGGGAACTGGTGCCCACTGGGATGTAAGTGTCCCTTCCCCATATAAATCTTCCTCCTACTTTTTGTCAATAGCCCTTCCCCTTTTCCATTTGTGATAAGATGCCAAATTCCAATCCCCTCCCAGAGAGAATCTATCCTTCTCTTTCTATACAGATCCTCAGAACCACTCCTCCACTCTTAATTCTGATGGGCATTCCTGTTAGATAGAAGCTCAGATGCTTGCTAAGGACTGATGGGCATTGCCTTTGACCCTATACTTGAACCCTTAAAATTTTGTGTGCCCTCCTCCCATTTTGCTGCTTTGTCTGCCCAAATTACACTTAAAGCTCCTTGAGGGTAGGGACTCCCATCTTTTATTACTTGAATATCTAACAATTAGCCCAGTGCCTGACATATAGTAAATTCTTATTTTTTAAATTATAAAATTGCCATTTCATTCTTCAGTTTTCAGTGTTACATGCTAGTTAATTTGCCACAGAAGACTTTCCTAAACCAGTCACATTAAAAAAACAACAACAACAACTATTCTCCAGTATGAATCTCTTCATGTTTAATATCACAAGAAGGCATTTCCATGTTTTTTGCAAGACGTTTCTCTCCAGCATGAGTCTTCTGATGTACAATGAGGTTTGAACTCCGACTGAAGGCTTTCCCACATTCATTACATTTATAAGGCTTCTCTCCAGTATGAATCATCTTATGCCTGATAAGGAGTGAACTCTGAATGAATGCTTTCCCGCATTCATCACATTTATAAGGCTTCTCTCCAGTATGAATTCTATGATGTTTAAAAAGGTCTGAGCTTTGAGTGAAGGCTTTCCCACATTCTTTACATTTATAAGGCTTCTCTCCAGTATGAATCTTCTGATGTACAATAAGATTTGAACTCTGAATGAAGGATTTCCCACACTCATGACATCTATAAGACTTCTCTCCAGTATGAATTATCTGATGTATAATAAGAGTTGAGCTTTCACTGAATCCTTTTCCACATTCAAAACATTTATAAGGCTTCTCTCCATTATGAACTCTCTGGTGCTTAAGAAGGGTTGAGTACTGAGTGAAGGCTTTCCCACATTCCTCACATTTATAAGGCTTCTCTCCAGTATGAATTCTCTGGTGTTTAACAAGAGTTGAATTTTGAGTGAAAGCTTTCCCACATTCATTACATTTATAAGGCTTCTCTCCAATATGAGTCTTTTGATGTACAATAAGATTTGAGCTCTGACTGAAGGCTTTCCCGCACTCATTACATTTATAAGGCTTCTCTCCAGTATGAATTCTCTGGTGCATAACAAGTGTTGAATTTTGAGTGAAGGCTTTCCCACATTCATTGCATTTATAAGGCTTCTCTTTAGTATGAATCCTCTGATGTAAAATAAGAGTTGAGCTCTCCATGAAGGCTTTTCCACACTCATCACATTTATAAGGCTTCTCTCCAGTATGAATCTTCTGATGTCGAATAATTCTTGACTTTCGAGTGAACGTTTTCCCACATTCTTTACATTTATAAAGCTTCTCAATATCATTATCTGAATCTTGATTGAAGGCTTTCTCATATTCCTTATCTTCATTAGTGTCGACTCTAATTTGGATCTTCCTGTTTCTCAAATTCCTTTCATACTTTACCTCCTGGCTCTTTTCCTGACTCTCATTTTCCCCACAAGTAGATGAGCCATGATCAGCACTGCTGAGTTTTTCAGATGTCCCTTTATGGGATGATTCTTCTCCAGGGATATTCTCTTTTGGTGCTGCCTCTGTGGCCTTTTTTCTATATTCCAAGTCTGAAAAATAGCAATATAAAATACAAATATTATCAGTGCTTTGAACTTTGAGAAGGAAGCTGGAGAGGAAGTAATGCAACTGAAATTGGTTCCCAGAGAAATGTAGTATATTGGACACTCATTTTTTTGAAACCTCCTTTTTGGTTTCTCTAGAAATACCAAGAAACAATATTTTCTCTAGTCTAACAATCATTTTCAGACTTATCCCTCTTTGAAAGTACACAGATGGGAACTTATTCAACTATTCTAGAAAGCAATTATGAACTATGCCCCAAAGTCTACAAAACCATGTCTACCCTTTCATTTAGCAATACCACTAATAAGTCTGTATCCCAAAGAGATTTTTAAAAAAAACACAAAGGGAAAGGACATATATGTACAAAAATATTTATAGCAGGCCTTTATGTGATGGAAAGGAATTGAAAATTGAGGATATGTCCATAAATTGGGGACTGACTGAACAAGTTGTGGTACATGATTCTCATGGAATACTATTGTGCTATGAGAAATGACAAACAGGGTGCATTCAGAAAAAAACACAAAGACTTACATGAACTGATGCAAAGTGAAGTGAGTAGAACCAGGGAAACACTATACACAGTAACAACAATATAATATGATGATCAACTGGGAATGATTTAGCTATTCTCAGCATACAATGATCCAAGTAATTCAAAAGGACTTATGATGAAAAAATACTGGCCACTTCTAGAGAAAAAACTGATAGAGTCTTAATGCAGATTGAAATACACTTTAAAAAACCCAACAAACTTTATTTTTTGTGGGTTTCTTTTATTTTTTCCACAATATGACTAACATAGAAATCCTTTTTGCGTAATTGAAAATGTGTAACTTGTACCAAATTGCTTGCCTTTTCAATAAGGAGATGGGGCAGGGAGGGAAGGAGAAAAACTTGGAACTCAGAATTTTTAAAAATGAATGTTAAAAATTGCTTTTATATGTAACTGTAAAGAAATCTTAAAAAAAGAAAGAAAGTACATAGATGGTCAAGACCAGTAGACCTTTCCTAACAAAATAGGAAAAGGGTAAAAATAAATCCTCAAACAAAGGTTACCTCCCCTCCCCCCACTTAATACTATTTTATTTTTTCCAATCACATTTTAAGATAGTTTTTAGCATTCACTTTTATAAGATTTTGAGTTCCAATGAAGGTTACCTTTTAAAAAGCATTGTATTCCTTACACTCTGAATGAATTGAGCTACTGTCCAACTAGAGGCACTGGCCTTATTTCCATTTAAAAGAGACTAGGTTATTGCTTGATCAGAGGGAACAGATCCTCTTGGTTCCTAGACCCTTGAGTGTGCAGAACACTTGAGAAGATTGGTACCTTCAAACCTGTACTCAGCTGAACTTCCAGGACAATTTCTTCAGTTCTGGCCTCCTCATGGTATGAGAGTGATTCTAGCACTAGCCCCGCTCCTCTTCTTCCTGATGAGTTCCTTTCCAGAAACTCCATCTGAGGAAGCATCCACATCAGCTATGGTCACCTCAAACCTGGTCTACCTCATGATCTCCATTCTACTTCTCCACCTTGCTCCCATTTGTGTACTTTCTTCCCCTCCCTACTTTTCAGTCTGTTTTTTACATGGTGGCTTTTTTCATGAGAATTTTGAGGGTCAAGGATATCTTTCTTTTTGTTTCTATTTGTATTCCCATGTGTGGTACATCATAAACACTTAATAGATGCTGTGTGTATCTCTCTATCAAGGAAAGAACTGATTAATGACCATTCTTTTGGAATATTAACCCTAAAGTATATTTTAGCATATTATAATATTTTTCATATTCAAGTTTTCTATAAATGTTAATCCAAATAATTGCAGGTAGAGTGGCATGTCTGAGGACATGAAGGTGGAGGTGGCATCGACTATCTCAAGTTATATAGAAAAATGTTGCTTTGATTTTGAACAATACTAGATTTTTTAATTGTTTCTGACAGACTTGTGCCTAAAATATATGGTATCCATAGGTGTGTATATGTGAAAATGTGCACATATACATATGTACACATTATATAATATGCTAAGTATATATGACTATATAAGGAAAAAAGAACTCTTAGTCTAATTCTTTTAGTCTGTCAATAAACATTTTAAGTACCTACTATGTGCCAGACACTATGCTAAGCGCTAGGAGTACAAAAAGAGGCAAAAGACAGTCCTTGCATTCAAGGAATGCAGTCTAATGGGGAGACAAGAAGGGAACAAATATGTACCCAAAAACTATATAGAGGATAAATTAGAAATCATTGCTAAAGAAAAGGCACTGGATTGAAGAGGGATTGGGAAAGGCTTCCTCTAGAAGATAGGATTTTAGTAAGGATTTTCCAAAAGTCAAGGAAGCTAGTGGGTAGAGATAAGGGGAGAGAATATTCCAGGCATGGTGACAGGGAGAAAAAATACAAGAGGCAAAGAGATGAATCCTTCTGTTTGTGGTGAAGCAAGGAAGCCATTGTCACTGGATTGAAGAGTATGTGAAGGGAATAAGATATAAAAATATTGGAAAGTCCAGAAGACCCTGCTTTGAATCTTAAATGGAGGATTTTGTATTTAATTTTTGGGAAGTTTGACTCATTGGTCCTAATTAATTGTAATAAAAGTATCTGACATCATCATAGGGCTTTCAGTTTTGCCAAGTGTTTTCCATGATATGATCATGTAACAATAAAGGTACCATGGAGAAAGAGATCCTTATTTAACAGATGAGGAATAGAGAGAGGTTCATAGAGTTTCAATGTTTTTCCTGGGGTAACAGGTAAGTCACTTATATTGCACTTTTGCTTTTCTATTATTCAGCTCAATTTATCTGAACTTGATTTTTTTTCCCCTCAAGCTTGTACATTCCCCATACCCCAGCCCCACAATAAATTTCTGGATATCCAAGTGTGAAAGACAGAAGTGGGGAGGTAGGGTCCTAAGGGAAACATACTATGGGGCATTTGTCACAGTCATTCTGTGTCAGGGGCTCCCATAGCTCCTGCTTTTGGAGAATAGACATCTCAGTGACTTGTGTGCTCAATGATAGACATGGTATTGGATCAACAAAATGATTAACAGATTTTTTTCTACTGGGCCAGTTACATAGTAGGGCACCCAAGAAATGGAGTATAGAGAGAAAAGTGAGGAGGAGCCAGGATAGAACCCTGAGAGGCATTCCATGGTAAATTGTCATAATCTGGATGAAGATTAAATAAAAAATGATTAAAGGGAAGGGAGGGAGGAAGCAAGCATTTATTAAGCATGCACTATGTGCCAAGGACTGGAATAAGTAAGCTGTCTTACAGAAATGATCTTATTTGATACAACAATACTGAGAGGTAAACACTATTATGATCCTCATTTGGAGTTGAAGAAATTGAGGTATAGAGTTCAAGTGACTTGTCCGTGATCACTTGGTTACAACTACGAACATTGAAAGTCAGATTTGAACTCCAATTTTTCTGACTCCATACCTAGCATTCTGTCCATGGTTACTTTTCAAGAGTAGCAAGCCAGGACAGAGGAAAATCAAGAGAAAGTGGTGTCATTAAATCCGCAAGAGGAGAAATTAAGTCCACTGCCAAATCCTATATAGAGGTTAAGAATGAGGAATGAGAAAAATATCACTAGATTTGCCAATTACAAGATCATTAGTAACTTTGAAGGGTATAGTCCCACTTGAGGAAAGAACTCAAGGTATTGAGCTTGCAGTTCCAGATATTTTGAAGAACTCTTGCTGTCTTTGATCTTCTGTCCAATTTCCCCTAATTCTCTATTAAGTGTTGATCCTTTTGGATCTTGACTCTGTCATCCATTCTGTTAGATTTCCTCCCAGCAAAGAGTCAACCTTACTCTCCCGGAATTTGGCTTAGGGAAGGAATGACATAAACTCTAAACTGGGCATCTTACCACATAGAAGAGTAGGGGGAAGGGAGATGAGAGGTAGGATGATGGAGGGGAGGGCAGGATGGGGGGGAGGGC
>CM053582.1:76466071-76501615 GCA_028627135.1 Pseudochirops cupreus
AGAGAATAGATTGGGGGAGGGAGGATACACTGGGATGGCTGTTTTGGGGCGGTGGGTAGGGGAAAGATGGGGAGAAAATATGTAACTCAAAATCTCGTGGAAATGAATGATGCAAACTAAAATAAAATTTAAAAATATATTAAAAAAAAAAGATCCATCTTGCCTCCATGACTGGGCTGAATATTCAGTCTAGCCCAGACTCACTCTGTCAGATTATTCTGGCCCACTTGTCTAATACAAGCTCACAAATACTTAGGTTCCTTAAGAGTCTACCCCTTATGGTGAATCTTTTAATAAACTTTGCTCTTCTTTTGCTGAAAAAAAAAAAAGATTTCCTTCCAGCTTTGTGTCATCTATAAGTTCATTGAAAGTCCCATGTATGCCTTTATCTAAGTCATTTGGAGAAAAGTCAAGCAAGGAAAAAAAAAAAAGGAAAGATGAGTAGATCATTTTTCTAGGTATGGAAGGGAAAAAAAGAATGTCCAGATTGAAACATAGCCAAGCATTTTATTAGATACAGAGGAGACCAGGAGAAAGTCCACATGGAAACACACATTTGAAAGATATATGATGACTGCATTACTTATGTGTTGGAGGCTCTGAAGGGGAAACTTTGGGAATTCCCCTTTGAAAGAGGAACCAAGTCCTAAATCTTGAGGGTTATCTCTGGAGGAGAACAGCAGAATAGAAGTTGAGACATTACCAGTAGATTATTTCTGTGGCTTTATCTTGTGTACTGAGACTTTGTTGGAATTGTTAATTGTTTTCATTATTTTTCTAGTTGATTCTCTAGGGTTTTCTCAGTAAGTCATCATAATCCATGTACAAATTGATGATTTTATTTTCTTTTTGCCTATGCTTATTCCCTCAATAGAGGCAGCTAGGTGGCACACTGAATAGAGTGCTTGACCTGAGGTCAGGAAGACCTAGCTTCAAATCTGGCCTCAGACACTTACTAGATGTGTGGCCCTATTTGCTTCAGTTTCCTTATCTGTAAAGTGAACTAGAGAAGGAAATGGCAAATCACTCCAGTATCTTTGCCAGGAAAACCCCAAATGGGCTCATGAAGTTGGACATGACTGAAAATGACTAAACGACAAAAATTCCTTCAATTTCATATATATATATATATATATAGACAAAGGGTATGGGTGTGAGTTGAATACAATGGGATGGTATCTTTAAAAATAAAGTTAAAGGGTCAGAAAAAGGAATACACTAGGAGAAAGGGAAAGGGTGGGGTAGAATGGGGTAAACTATTTGACATAAAAGAGGCAAGAAAGCATTATCAGAGTGGAGGGGAAGATGGGGGAAATGGCAGGGAACACTTGAACCTTACTCTTACCAGAATTGGCTCAAAGAGGGAATAATGTATTCTGTCAAATGGGTAGAGAAATTTATCTTGCCCTATAGGAAAGGAGGGGAAGAGGATGAAGGGAGTGCTCATAGAAGGGAGGGTGGATTGGGGGAGGCAATAGTCAGAAGCAAAACATTTTTGAGGAGGGACAGGGTGAAAGGAGAGAAAGAAAAGAATAAATTGGGGAAATACAGTTAGCAATCATAACTGTGAAAAACATTTTGAAGCAAATTTCTTTGATGAAGTTCTCATTTCTTAAATATATGGAGAACTGAGTCAAATCTATTTTTTAAAAAAGTCTTCCCCAATTGACAAATAATTTAAAAAATATGAACAGTCAGTCTTCAGATGAAGTAATCAAAGTTATCTATAGCCATATGAAAAATGCTCTAAATTGCTATTGATTGGAGAAATGCAAATTAAATCAATATTACATAGAACCTATTAGATTGACTATTAAGATAGAAAAGGAGAATGGTAAATGTTGGAGGGGATGTGGGAAAATTGAGGCACTAATGCACTGTTGGTGAAGTTGTGAACTGATTCAACCATTATGTAGAGCAACTTGGAACTATGCCTAAATATTTATAGCAGCTCTTTTCTAGTGGCAAAGAATTGGAAATTGAGAGGATACCCATCAATTGACCAATGGCTAAACAATTTGTGGCATATTATTGTGATGGAATACTATTGTGATAAAAGAAACTTTTGAGCTAGATGCTCTCAGAAAAACCTGGAGAGACTTAAATGAACTGATGCAAACTGAAATGAATAGAACCAAGGGAACACTGTACACAGTAGCAGCAATATTGTAAGATGATCAACTGTGAATGACTTAGCTATTCTAAGTAATATAGTGATTCAAGAAAACTCTGAAGGCTTATGAAAAATGTTATCCATCCCCAGAGAAAGGACTGATGGAATCTAAATACAGATCAAAGCATACTTTTAAAAATTTTCTTTATTTTTTCTTGTTTTTAAATTTTTATCTGTTTTTTTTTATAATATGACTAATATGGAAATATGTTTTGCATGTCTTTTCAATAAAGTGGGTAGGGAGGGAAGGAGAAAATTTGGAACTGAGTTTGAAAAATTAATGTTAAAAATTGTTTCTGCATGTAATTGGGGAAAATAAAATATTTAATTAAAAAAGAAAATAAAGAACATTTATATATTTATTCTATATTTATGATATAGAAAGAATTTGGTAGAACCTCTTATTTTCCCATTTTTTTCAAATAGATTATGTAATATTGGAATTGTTCTTTAAATGTCTGCTAGAATTTGCTTTTAAGTCCATCTGAATCTGTTTTTTTTTTCTTTTTGGAAGTTCATTCATGGCTTGTTCAGTTTCTTTTTCTAGGATTAGAGTATTTAAGATTTAAGATTATTTAAGACATTAAGACGTCCTGTTCTGTCAATCTAGGTATTTTAGATTCTTTCGTAAATATCATCCATTTTAGATTGTTAGTTTTATTGGGATAGAATTTTGCAGAATAGCTCTTCATGATTTGTTTTATTCTTTTTTATTGTTTGCAAACTTACTTTTTAAATTTTTAATATTAATAATTTGGTGTTCTGCTTAATTTTTTAGTCAACAAACAGCATCCATTTTAATACCATTTTAAAGGAGAAAACTAAAAAAAAGAGGGATCTCCTAATTTTATTTATTAATTCAATTTTTTCTTTCACTTTTTGTTATCTTTTAAAATTCTCGCTATTTATATTTTGATGTTTAGTTGGGAGTTTTTAATTTATTTGTTTCTTAGGTTTGTTTTTTAGGTGCATGATCTATTTGTTGATCTACTCTTTCTCTCTTTTGTTAACAAAAGTGGTTAGAGATATAAATTTGCTCCTAAGTATTGTTTTGGTGGCAGCACTCAAACTTTCATATATTGTCGCATAGTTGCCATTGTCACATGATTGTCATTACTTAATGAAATTATATTTTTAACAATTATTTATTTTGTGCTAAGTTTTTAAATGCTAAGATTTTAGTACACAAATAATTTTCAGTCCTTGATTCAGAAGCCCTTAATTAAATAATACTTTTATTGTATCATGACCCATAAAAGATATATTTAATATTTCTACTTTTCTGCATTTGTTTGTAAAATTTTTTTGTTTTTTTTTTAATAAATAATTTATTTTTAGTTTACAACACTCAGTTCCATAAGCTTTTTAGTTCCAAATTTTCTCCCCTTCCCTCTCCTTTCCCCTTCCCCTCAAAAAGGCATGCAATCACGTATAGGTTCTACATATACCTTCACATTAAATAGATTTTCACTTTAGTCATGTTGTAAAGAAGAATTATAACCAATAGAAAGAACCACAGGAAAGAAGAAACAAAACAAAAAAGAAAAGAGAGAGCTTTGTAATTTGTTTAAATCTGTGTTCTGGCTCTGTAGTATCTTTCTCTGTATGTGTATTTATAAAGTTTTTATGCCCTAATTAATAATGATCACTTTTTTGTGTGTGTAAAGGTGCTGTGCAGAGTTGAGAAATAGGCACACTTTAATCTATTCCTGTTCAATATTCTCCAGAGTTCTATCATATGTAATATTTCTGAAATTTTGTTTAGGTATGTGATTTCTTTTTTTACCTATTTTTTTGTTTAGATTTAACTAGGTCTGTGGAGGATAAATTTATGTCCCCCACTATTATAACTTTATTATCTATTTTCTCCTATAACTCCTTTAATTTTTCCTTTACAGATTTAGATGCTATGCCATTTGGCACATATATGTTTAGTATTGATATTAATTTATCATTTATGTTTCCTTTCAGGAAAAAAAATAGTATCCCTGTTTATTTATTTAAATTAGTCTGTTTTGGGGGTTGCTTTTTCTGAGATAATGATCACTAATCTTTCCTTTTTTTTCTTCAGCTAAAACATTATAGATTCTGTTCCAGTCATGTTTTAAAATTCTGCGTGTATTTCCAGTTCAAGTGAGTTTCATTTAAACAACGTATTGCTACATTCTGGTCACTTATCAGTCCACCAGTCAATAAACATTTATCATGCGCTCCCATGTGAGACTCACAGTGCTAAATACTATGCAAGGAGATAGAGAAAGAAACAAAAGACAATCTCACCCTTCAAGAAGCTTCCAGTGTAAAGGTGGAGACAATGAGCAAGCAAATCTGTACAAACAAGCTCTAAAAAAGATCAGTAGAAAATGATTAAGAGAGGAAATGCACTAAAATTCAGAGGGGTTCTGATAGATTCCTGTAGAAGTTGGATTTTAATTGGAACAGCTAGAGAAAATGCCTGGACCTGAGAGATGGTGGGTCTTGTTCATGCAATAGCAAGGAAGCCAAGTGTCACTGGATCAAAGAATATGTGATAGGCTATAAGGTATAAGAAAATGAGAAAAATAGGAGTAGGGTTAAAAGGGTTATGAACCAAACAGAGGGTTTTGCATTTATCTTGAGGTGACAAGGAACTGCTGTAGTTTATTAAGTACAGGGATGAAATGGTCAAACCAATGCTTTAGAAAAATTACTTTGGTAACTAAATGGAGGGTGGACTGGAGTGAAGAAAGACTTGAAGCAGGCAGAGCTACTATTGGCTATTACAATAGTCCATAAATGAGTAAAGTAGGCTTGCATCAGATCGGTGACAGTGTTAAAGGAAAAAAGGAGGCATATTTGAGAGATGTTACAAAGGTGAAATCAACAGGCCCTGACAACAAACTGGATAAGGGGATGGAGTGGGGGTAAGGGGTCCAGGATAACACCTAGTTTGTGAGCCTGAGGGACTGGGAAGATCTTATTTCTTTCTACAGTCATAAGAAAGGTAGAAGGGTGGGAGGGTTTAGGTGGAAACAAAAGAAGTTCAGTTTTGGATATGTTGAGTTTAAGATATTTACTAGACATCCAGTCTGAGATATCTGAAAGGAAGTTGGAGATGCAAGATTGGAGGTCAGTTGAGAGGCTAAAGCAAGATAGGTAAATTTGAGAATGGTCAGTTAAAAGATAGTAATCCATGGGAGCTGATGAGAACCCCAAGTGAAGTAATATAGAGGGAGAAGAGAAAAGCGTGCTAGATAGAACCCTCTGGGACACCTTTGGATAAAAGGTGTGATCTCAATCAGGATCCACCAAAGGAGACTGAGAAGGAGTGGTCAAATAGGTAGGAGGAGAACCAGGAGAAAATACTGTCGTAAAAACCTAGGAGGAAAAGTGTATCAAGGAGGAGATGGTCCTCATCTGCATCCAAGGATACAGAGAGGTCAAGGAGAATGATAATTGAGAAATAGCTATTGAATTTGGTAATAAATTATTAGTAACTTTGGAGAGACCAGTTTCAGTGGAATGATAAAGTCAGAAGCTGGATTCTAAGGGGTTAAGAAGAGAGAAAAAGCAAAGAAAGTAGAGGCATTTTTGTAGATGACCTTTTCAAGGAGTTTAGCTAAAAAAAAAGAGGTAGATAAAATATAAGATGATAGTGAAAATAGAAGGATCAAGTGAGAGTTTTTTCAGGATAGAGAGAAATGGGCCTATCTTTAGGCAGTAGGGAATGAGCCAGTAGACAGGGAGACATTGAAGAAAAGTGAAAGACCAAAAATGACAGAGTGGGAAATCTTTTGGAGGAGATGGGATGGAATAGAATCACTCAGACAAGTAGAGGGGTTAGCCTTGGTGAGAACTAAGGCCACTTCATTATGTAGGATGGGGTGAAGGAAGAGATAGTGTAGTGGGCAGAAGGCATCAGTGGTAAGAGATGGGGAATTAGGGAGAAGAGGGAGCTCACAGCAAATGATCTCAATTTTTTTCTACAAATTATAAAGCAAGGCTCTCAGTTGAGAGTGAGGAGCCATAGGAGGCTTGAGGAGGGATGAAAAGGTTTGGAAGACCCATTGTGGAAAGTGGAAGACTGAGTTGATTTAGGGAGATATAGTAGGATTGCCTAGCAACAGCGAGGGCCCAGTTGAAGTTATATAGCATAATTTGTAGTGGACCCAGTCAGAATGATCACATGATATTTTTCCATTTTTATTCAGTAGCACTTGTGGAGGATGTGATCCAAGGTTAAAGATGGACTGGGCATAATCAGTTATAAGATAAGGGATCTAGGAATTCAAGAGAGGATGACAGTGTTGAGTTGAATTGGTTCACCAAGGGGTCAAGATGTGGAAGAGAGGAGAGTGCCTAGTCCAGAGGAGATGGCCTGAGAGATAAGTGAGGAATTCACAGTGCACAAAGGGTAAGGTTATGTACGGGAAGGTGGAGAGAGACATGAAAAGCCAGTAGATCATGGGCCAATAATAGAATTTCAGAATTCTTGACCTTTGACATGGTCCATTTGTGAGTGAAGACAAGACCAAGACTTTGACCATTTTGGGGTATAATTGAAGTGAGGTAGAGAGTAACGCATGGGAAATGAGTAGGTTGAGGAACTAAGTGGTTAATTATCAGAGGGACAGCAAATATATGTTGTAGTGCTCTGCTATAAAGGCAGGAATTGAGGAGTAGAGAAAAAGTTTGAGCCATGTACCAAACTCATTGAGGAAGGAAAGGTTGTGAACTAAGGCTCTGCTGTTCAGTTATTTCAGTCATGTCCAACTTTTCATGATCCATTGTGGGATTTTCTTGGCAAAGATATTGTCTGTCCCTCTCCGTCTCATTTTACAGATGAGGAAACTAGGTAAATAGGGTTAAGTGACTTTCCCAGGGTCACACAGCTAGGAAATGTCTGAGGCCAGATTTGAATTCATGAAGATGAGTTTTCCTGATTTCAGTCCTGGAGTTCTGTAGACAACAGCTACTAGGGCTGTGACTGAGTGGTAAAGATGAATAACATGAACCTCAAATGGAGAAAAGATCTCTGAGTGAAAGAGATAATGAGAGACCTTGGATGTAGGAGCAGAAAGTTAATAATATTCTAAGTCTCCCATCTTCCCCAGTCTTCCCATCAGTGAACTGAAAGGAATGAGTAAAGGTGCAGCTGGTACTAGAAAGTGTGGCCATGGAGGTTGTCATTAGGAAGACCCAGGATTCCATAAGAGGTAGAAGATGGAAGGAATGAGAGAGGAAAAGATTTAGAATAAAGGGATATTTGTGGCCTCTGGAAAATCATTGCAGAGGGCACTGTGGAAGAGGAGGGTGGCGTTTGTTTGGAACTTGGGATGGTAGAGTTGAAGGGTTTGGGAATGAGGATCTTGGTGGTGGGGGTTGGTCAATGAGGCTTGATCCACATGGGTTTAGAATCACTAGGATTTATAGGTATAGTTCAGAGTGAGGAAAGTTGTCAATGAGTGGAAGACACTATTCCACTTCCCAAAGGAATCTGGAGACAAATGAAGCATGAGATGAAAAGCATGCCATCAGATGGGAGTTCCCATTTCAAAGACCGGAGACTAGGCAAGAAACATCAGCAGAAGACAAAAGTCAGAGGGCCACAACCAGAGAAATTCTTGTTCACCACCAGCTTTCTCCTTTCTCTTCCCTCAAGGGACAAGAGCAGCAGGAGATAGAAGGACCGAGGTCAAAGGGAAGGTTTCTCCTCTTTGTATTAGAGGTTCTCCATATCCAGGAGATCAGAGGGCAGCAGGAGGTGGCAGTTGCCTTGTGCCATGCTGTCCAACTTGGTTCCTTTCTGCCTTCCCTTAGGTGACATGAACTGCAGGAGGTGGAGGGGTCCTAATCTATTAGGAGGAAGATAGCTAAGTGGCACAGTAGATAGAGCACCAAACCTGGAGTCAGGAAGACTCATCTTCCCAAGTTCAAATACAGGCTTGGACACTTTCTAGTTGTGTGATCCTGGCCAAGTCGCTTAAGCTGTTTTCTCATCTGTAAAATAAACTGGAGAAGGAAATGGTAAATGACTCCAGTATCTCTGCTAAGAAAATTGGACAGGACTGAACTACAATCACTTAATCTTTTATTCCCTTATTTTGTTTTCCTCCTATTTCCCTGTTGGGTGATGTGTATTTCTGCACCCAACTATTTGTTTATTTATGTGAATATGTGATGAGATGTTCAAATGTCATTCACTCCCCATTCCTCCTCACCACTTCCTTCATCCTGTTTCGTAGTCTTCTACTTAAGCATTACAATCATATGAAATAATTTTTATCATTTTTCTTCCTTTACCTCCTCCACCCCATTGTACATTCCTCTCCTCTTCCCATTCTAACCTTATTTTAAGATGATGAAAGCGTTTCAACCACTCAGGGTTCCTCAATCAAATTAGACTCTCTCTATGACCTCTGATGGTGACAGAGTTCTGAGGAGATTAATGTATTCTCTCTCCTTATAAGAATGTAAACAGTTCATCCTTGTTTTGTTCCTTCTGATGATTAATTGGTCAGGCTAAATTGTTTCATGCTTCTCTTGACTCATGTGTTTGTATATCAAATTATCTTCTCAATTCTGATCTTTTTATCTGCAATTATTGTAAGTACTCTACTTCATTAAAGATCCATTTCCCCCTTATGGAATTATACTCTATTTTGGCAGGTTGATTATTCTTTATTGTAAACTTACATCTCTTGCCTTCTTGAATATTATGATCTACTCTCCTCTGTTTTAGACAGGTGACTGTTAATCTTTCATAATGCTGACTTTGGCTCCTTGGTACTTAAGTTTTTTTTTTTCTTTTCTGGCTGCTTGCAACATTTTTTCTTTGACCTGAAAGCTCTAGGTCTTGGCCATAATATTCCCAGGAGCTTTTATTTTGGAATTTCTAGCAGGAGATAACTAGTGGAGTCTATTTCTACTTTGCCTCCTAGTTTTAAGAGAGCTGAGCAATTTTCTTTTATGATTTCTTTAAGTATAATTTCTAGGCTATTTTTAAAAAACAAATCATAGTTTTTAGGTAATCCAATGATTCTTAAATTTCTCTCAATCTTTTTTCCAGGTAACTTGTGTTTTTTATGAAATATCTTACATTTTTCTCATTTTTCCAGCCTTTTGAGTTAAAAAAAAATTTGTTGTTGTATCTTGGAGTCATTAGCTTCTAATTCTTATTGCTAAACTTTCTGGCATTGTTGTGAAGATCAAATGATAATATATGTGTATATGTCTGTAAACACATATACATGCATATATACATGTGTATTATACATACATACATATATATATATACACTCATATGTCTTTTAAAACTGTAAGGCACTGTATAATAACTCATTGAATCAGCAAAAGATGTCTTGAAGGAATGGCTCTTGAGCTGAGTCTTGAATGGATTAATGGATTGAAGATTTGGACATGGGGAGGGAGAACATTCCAGACATGGGTGATTGGGAGGCAGCCTGTACAAAGACAGTATATGAAATACTGTGGATGGGGAACAGGAGGCTGTGAGTCTGCAATATAGAGTGCATGGGGATAAAGTGCATGAAATTAGTTGGGAAAGATAAATCAGAAGCAGCATGTGATATATCCTAATGCTATGCTTGGGATTGTTTTTGTTCATGTATCCTAAAGTGAGCCACATGGCCATGAGAAGCAGGAGAGTGATGTGATGAGTAAATTGGTCAATCAAGAAACATTTATCGAGTTCCCACTATGTGCAAGGAACCGTGTCCTTCACAAGGATCCCATGAGAAAAATGCTTTGTGAACCTTAAAGTGCTGGAGAAATTGGAACTTGGAATAATAGCTATGAGTTTCCCTTGGATGCTGTAAGAAGGATGGATTTGAGAAGGGAAAGCCTGAAAGACCAAAGAGAGGCTATTGCAATAGCCCACATGAGAAGTGATGAGAAGCTGAATTAGAATTGTCTTGTCAGAAGAGATAAGAGAACGTATACGGGAGATTCTAAGGAAAGACAGTGGATAAAACTTGGCAATTGTTTGGATATGGTGGATGAAGGAGAGGGAGCAGTAGGGGAACACAGCAATGCTGAGAACCTGGGTCCCTGGAAGAATGGAGGAGCCTTCACCAGAAGTAGGGAAGTTGGTACAAGGGGTGGACTGGGAGGAAAGATAATGTTTAGGAAGACACAAAATGGATATGTTAAGTTTGACATGCTTAAAGTATGAAAAGCACAAATGATTTTGGAGCTGCTGGATTGGAGCTAAGGAGAGATAGAAGGATTGATCATATGGCACTGGGCATGATGTACGTAGAAACGATGGTAGGACCCATGTGAGGGGAGTTTTTCAGGAGAAAGACAATGGAAAGCAAAGAGAGAGGACCTCGGACAGAGCTCTGGGGAACAGCCAGGCACAGAGGTCAAGATATATATGCTGAGTTTTTAAAAATGAAAATCTGTCTATAAAAACAAAGAGGGGTATTTAGTGACATTAGCTCACTGTCCTTTGTTCTGCTCCCTTACCTGGTTTCTGCTCCACGGATCAAGATGCTCCCATGCCAGGTACTCTCTGGTGTCTCCCTCCCTTCTCCTGCTTTTCTACCCCCACCCCTACTTTAGATTGTAATCTCCTTGAGAGTAGGGACTGACATTCTTTTATTAATTATATTCCCAATGCTTAGCACAGTACCTGGCACACTGTAAGTACCTAATGTTGATTGGATTGGATTGGATTGGATAGAGTAGTTTAATGGAGGAGGGAGGAGTAAAATGTAAGGATCTGGGATAATGTATGAGATCAGGGAGTATTTGTAGGCAATCTAGGAATCAAAGTATAAGGAGAAATTGAGCTAAAGCTTTGGGACATCTGTAACCCTTTTTCTGCATCACAACAATTCTGCTATACTCTTCTTAAACATTTTCAATCATTGGCCTCCTTATAGAACTCTAGAAGTTCATCTACATTTCTCGGGAAGGACTCTCAGGAAATCCCACCCAATTCCATTGATTCTGGGATCTACTCTTCCCCTTAACCTCCAGCACCTGCCTCCTGTAGCCAGAGAAGGATAAAACTAGTGGTATGTTCAAGACAGCTCAAAATGGCTGGAGAGAACCAATTGTTAAATTTTCATTGTGAGCACTTAGAAATTGGTAATTGCTACAAATCAGGTCTTGATTTACTGTTTTATTGATTATCTAGATTTAAGAACGTGATGGATAAATGTTCATAATGCAGATTAAGCTTAGAAGTGTCATGGGTCTGTTTTAGGGAGTGGTGGTGGAGGGGCAGAGCTGGTTATTAAATATTCACCGGCAGACCTTGGGATAAAGTTGTTGACTCCCAACAATGATTATGGAAAAGACTGGACACTTCTAAAACTTAAGGTTGCCTGAAGTTCTGGACCAAAGAGTAGAGAGGGTAGGAGAGGAAAGGATGGAGAACCCAGTTCTATCATCTCCCATGCCTTGGAGCCTATGGACACACTCAAATTCCTCAAAGGGGCAAAAAGTATTTTAAGGAACTGGAAGCTCACCATCAGTGAAAGCAAGTGGGAACAAGAAGGACCCTGAAAAAATCATGGAATTCCCACCTCATGGAGAACACTTTGTCAAGGACTAATAGAGTCCTAAATAACAAGGGCTCCTAAGAATTCCCCCCTTGTTGAGGACTTAACCTGGAATGTGATACCTCTTCTATGCTCTCTCTGTTTTTAATAAGAATGGGTGTTGTATTTTGTCAAAAGCTTTTTCTGCATCTATTGAGATAATCATGTGATTTCTATTAATTTTGTTATAGATATGGTGAATTGTGCTGATAGTTTTCCTAATATGGAGTCAGCCCTGCCTTCCTGGTCATAGTGTATTATCCTCATGATAGGTGGCTGTAATCTCTTTGCTAATGTTTTATTTAACATTTTAGCAGGACTACTCATTAGGAAATTGATCTATAATCTTCTTTCTCTGTTTTGGCTCTTCGTGGTTTAGGTATCAGCACCATATTTGTATCATACAAAGGATTTGGCGGGACTCCACCTGTTTTTCCAAATAGTTTATACAATATTGGAATGAATCGTTCTTTAAATGTTTGGTAGAATTCGAATGTGGCACTTCTTGACAGAGGTGGACAGTTTCAGGTGAAACTGTCAGTTTCTTCTGAGCACATGACTATGCCAAGAAGGTGGCAAGAAGGGAGAGAGGTTTTTTCTCTTCCAGAAAAGCTGCTTTTTGAGGACAGCTAATGGTCCAATGGCCGTGGCCGAAAGAGGAATATGTGACCTGGACAGAACCACAGAGGAATCCCGTACAACCCGTCTCTGCCCAAGAATTTTCTCTCCGATATCCCCCAAAGGCCTCCAAAGACATCCCCATCCAGACTTTATTTTAAGACCCCCAGTGGTGTAGTGTATAGAGCATGGATCCTGGATTCAGGATGAACTTCAGTTCAAATCTGGCCTCAGATAATTACTAGCTATGTGACCCTGGGCAAGTCACTTAACCCTGATTGCCTCCTTTCCTCCCCTCCCTCCCCCAAAAATAAAACCTCCAGTGAATGAGAGTTTCTCCCTCTTGAGTCTGTCTTTTGGGACAATGGTAATGATGAGGAAATTTTCCTTGGAATGGAGAGGAAATCTGCCCCTTACCACTATTTCTAACCATAACTCACTATGTCCGTAGCTTATGGATAATAATTAGCCCAAGGAACAATATAAAAGCTTTTGGTTTCAGAGTGGTTACCTTCCATTGGGTTTTAGGGAGTTTCTTTTAGATGAAAAGTTCTGAGAAAAGACACATTCCCTCTAAACTCCCAGTTATGAAAAATCCCAAAGTGTTGGCAAAGGCTGGGTTCTCTGCCTACTCTTACATTTGTACTCATTTCTAATTAACCTCTGACCTCTTTGTAATCGAGGTAAATCACATTTTACGGGAGACATTTACCTAACAAAACATCAAAAGATGTTATCATATATGTGGGTAGAGAGGGCAGCCAGGAAGTGCAGGGGATAGAGTGCCAGGCCTGGAGTCAGGAAGACATGAGTTGAAATCCAGTCATAGACACTTCCAAGCTGTGTGACCTTGGGCAAGTCGCTTAACCCTATTTGTCTCAATTTTCTCATCTGTAAAATGAGCTGGAAAGGAAACGGCAAACCACCGAAGTATCTTTGACTCAATAGGTCATGGAGAGTCAGACATGTGATTAACGACAGCAAACAACATGACGTGGAAAAGCAACTGGAAAAGTCCTTTAGGACCATGATCCATCAATTCAGTGGAAGCCCAGGAATCCAAAGATTTAAAGGAGAACCACATTACTCACCTCCTGACAGGGAAACATTGAACTTAGAATGAAAGAGTGTGTTCATTCCGGTCTGTGCAGGTTTGTGATGATAGTTTGGTTTTCACTTTGGGAGGGGTTTGGGGTTTTTTTCTTTTTTGTTTTGTTTTGTTTAGTGTTGTAAGGGATAATAAGTGGGGCAGATTTTGTTCCAGATTCAAAAATAAGAAACTTTGCTTTTTTATAAAAATAATTAATTTTATAAATATTTAGAAATTATACTTGTATTTTATAAACTGTATATAATAGATTTATTTATAATTTATAGTTTAACATATTATTTATAGAATTTTATTTATTTAAAAACATGAATACATTTGTTTAATGGGAAAATAAACAAATAAATCTATCAAAATGAAAATTGTTTTAGAAGAAGGAACCAATAAGTGATTGGTTTGTTCAAAATATTTTAAAAAGCAATACAAAAGAGCAACAGAAGCTTGACCTCCAGGAACACAGGATGCCAGTGGGAATTTGGATTTGGGGAACATGAATGCACCAGCCTCTCACTCTCCTCCCCCAGTCTTTGGCATAGTAGGAGGATCAATACAGAAGCATGCTAATGCCAACTTCCAGTACGGTGGGAGCTGTGCTTTTGTGTGTCTGCTGGGCAGAAGTACAGTGAGAGAGGTTGAGGGAGTCTGAAGAGAAGGCCCTAGTGAGCTCAGGAACTGCGGAAGTCCACAGGTCTGGAGTCTGAGCAGAGCTGAGGTTCTGGGACAGACCTTGTCATGAAGATGGACTGGAGGAGCTACTGGAAGCTTTGTGGAGTGAGCATGTCCTCTATGACCTCTTATGGGTTGGCCAGAGAGGTCAAGAAGTTGATGATGCTGAGGTTGGCTATGATAGGGTGTTTGGTAAGGGCTGGAAACTACCTCGGGCTCTCATGGTCTCTACCACCTGCCCCAAGGACGGGAGGTGGTTCAGGACCCAGATAGGTGCCAGCCATTGCAGCATGGTCCCAATCTTACCTAGAGTAGGGAATGCTTGAAGGAAAAACATCTGTCTAACAAGGGGGGAGGGTCTTCCTTAAAGTAATAAGCAATCATCTTTGGGAGAACCAGAGGAGTGGTTCCTGGGGGGGTGGGCTGGACCTTTGGAGGCCCACATGCTTCCACTGGAGGCCTTTCCACTCCCACACTCCCTCCTTCCCTCCCTTCTCTGTCAATTGACTTCTCTATGTCAATGGCTCTGCCCCTGGCTCTGCTTCTCTCTCCCTACTTCCATTCCGCCTTCTCTTTCCCTTTTTTCTGCACACTCTTATATTATACTTTCTTAACCTGCCAACTTCCTTCCTTCACCATTTCTTATCTACCTGCCTTGTCAGTTCCCCTCTCCTGGGGATCACTCCTGGCCTCCTTACTCCATGTCCCCTTTCATCTCATTCTGTTTCCTTCAGTCTTCTCTCACTGAAGCCAGAAATAATATCTCAGCCTGGAGATTATTCACTTTCCTCATCAACTCAAAATAGCCCTTGTTTCTTCAGTTCCAATCCTACCTTCTGCTGGAGGCTTTCATGGCTCTTCCAGCTCCCAATACCTTCCCCTTTCACATTGCCTTTCTTCTACTCTCACCCAATCTTGTACATACAGGGCTAATTTCTACATTGTCTCCCCAGTGCAAAGGCAGGGCTGGTTTTGTATTTCTTGGTATCCCCAGTAACTAGTAGAATACCTGTCACACATTAGTATGGAATGTCTGTTGACAGAATGCCTGAAAGGTGGTGGAAGGGTCAGAGCTGCTGTATTAACTTCTAAGAGCCCACTCTCTCTCTCTCCCCTCCCTCTCTCTCTCTCTCTCTCTCTCTCTCTCTCTCTCTCTCTCTCGCGTGTGCGCACACACACACACACACACACACACACACACACACTTGTTCCGTGATGGCAAATCTCACCAAAGGAGCTAAAGAGAAAATAACTGAACAGGAATGAAACTATACAGAAGGGAAGGAAATTTTTTTTTAAAGAGAAACAAAAAAGCAGTAACATTAAAAGAAAACACGATTTTCACACAAGCAAAATGTAATTATCTTTTAGGCACAATGGATAGAGAGACAACTTAAAATTATAGGTTTCATTCTGGAAAGCAATTTGGAACAATGCCCAAAAGGCATGCCCCTGTGCAAAATTCTGCATGCTCCTTGCTCCAGCAATATCACTACTCTAGGTCTGTATCCCAAAGAGATAAACAAAATGGATCTATATGTAAAAAAAAAAATCTTTATATTTTTGTAGTGGCAAAGAACTGGAAATTGAGGGGATGCTCATCACTTGGGGAATGGCTGAACAAGTTGTGGTTTATGATTGTGATGGAATACCATTGTGCTATAAGAAATGACAAACAGGATGATCTCAGAAAAACCTGGAAAGACTCACATGAACTGATGCAAATTGAAGTGAGCAGAGGGAGAACACTGTAACAGTAACAGCAATATTGTATGGTGATCAACTGTGAATGTCTTAATTATTCTTAGCAAAACAATGATCCAAGACAATTCCAAAGGACTCATGACAAAAAATACTTGTCCACATCCAGGAAAAAAAAATGGTGGAGCTTGAATGTAGAGTGAAACATACTTTTTAAAACTTTGTTTTTTCTTGTTTGTTTTTGATCTGTTTTCTTTCACACAACTAATACAAAAATATGTTTTTTATGACTGAATATGTATACCCTATGTCAATTTGCTTGACATCTCAGGCTGGGAGGAGGGAAGGGAAAGAGGGGAAGAATTTGGAACTCAAAATTTTAAAAAATGAATGTTGATTGATAAGCCCAAAGAACCCAGTTTTGGGGATAAGAACTCACTATTTGACAAAAACTGCTGGGAAAACTGGAATATAGTATGGCAGAAACTGGGCATAGACCATCATCTAACGCCATATACCAAAATCAAGTCTAAATGGGTGCACGATCTACGTATGAAGGCAGATACTATAAGTAATCTTGGGAAGCAAGGAGTAGTTTACATGTCAGATTTGTGGAGCAGGGAAGACTTTATGACCAAAGAAGAGTTAGAGAGCATTATAAAATGCAAAATGGATAATCTTGATTACATTAAATTGAAAAGTTTCTGTGCAAACAAAGCCAATGTAACCAAGATTAAGAGGGAAGTGGGAAACTGGGAAAGAATTTTTACAACCACTGTCTGATAAAGGCCTTATTTCTAAAATATACAGGGAATTAAGTAAAATCTATAAGAATACAAGTCATTCCCCAATTGACAAATGGTCAAAGGATATTAACAGGCAATTTTCAGAGGTAGAAATTAAAGATATCTATAAGCATATGAAAAAATGCTCTAAATCACTATTGATTAGAGAAATGCAAATCAAAACAACTCTGAGGTACCACATTTCACCAGTCAGATTGGCTAAGACAACAAAACAGGAGAATGATAAATGCTGGCGAGGATGTGGAAAAATTGGAACACTAATGCATTGTTGGTGGATCTATGAACTGATATAACCATTCTGGAGAGCAATCTGGAACTATGCCTGAAGGGCTATAAATAATTACATACCCTTTGACCCAGTAATAGCACTTCTGGGGTTGTATCCCAAAGAGAGGATAGAAGTGGGAGGAAGACCCATATGTACAAAAATATTTATTGCAGCTCTCTTTGTGGTGGCAAAAAACTGGAAATTTAGGGGATGCCCATCAATTGGGGAATGGCTAAACAAGTTGTGGTATATGAATGTAATGGAATACTATTGTCCCATAAGAAATGGGGAGGAGATGGACTTCACATTTACCTGGAGAGGCTTATACAAACTGATGCTAAGTGAGAAGAGCAGAAGCAGGAAAAATTTGTACATAATCACAGACATATCGTATGTGTGATTACCAACTTTGAAAAACTGGACTCTTGTCAGCAATGTGCAGTTATAAGACAACTCTACAAGTCTCAGGATGGAAGGAGATACCTACATTCAGAGAAAGATCTAGAAAGAACAGAGTTTAAATAGAGACTGAAGCAGTATACATGCTATTGTTCTTTTCTATGCTTGGATTTGTTTCTTTTTTCCCATTGTTCACTCCATTGGTTACAACCCTTCTATACAAGCAGACTAATGTCCAATGTGAAAAAAAAAAGAATGTTGATAATTTTTTTACATGTAAGTGGAAAAAAATTAAAATATTTAAAGTGGAAAAAATTATAGGCTTCTCAGAAGAACATGAAGCAAATAATCCTGAAAGCCATAATGTAGAAGTAATCCAAGAAAATTGCCCAGAACTTCTAAGCATAGAAAACAAAATGCTGATCATGAGAATCCACTGATTGCCCCCACAAAGATCAACAAGAGTAGGGATGATACAAGGGCCAATCTTCTGAAGAAGACAGGATGGAATGAGATCACTTGTGCATCAAAGGAGTTAGCCTTGGCAAGGAGAGAAGTGGATTCTTTCTGTGAGATGGGGGGTGATATAGTGGCACCTGAGAGTGAAGCAAGATGAAGAAAAAGGATACGAGAAAGCTCTCGGCAAATGGACTTAATTTTTAAAAAATGAAATAAGAGGCAAGATTCTTTGCTGGGAGGGTGAGGAGTAGGGAGAGCCATTGGAGGCTTGAAGAAGGAAGAAAAGGTTTGGAAAAGGTGATGTGGTGAGTGAGGTAGTGAGCCAATTAGGAAAGTGTAAAGCAATCACCTTGCTGCAGTTTTGGCCCAATTAAGACTGTGTAATATAATCTGAAGGGGACCCACTAACCAGTTTTGTAATTTGCTCCAGTTTCTTTCAACAGCACATGAATAGGCATGAAGGTAGCAGATGTTGGGACTAATCAATCCAATGATGAGGCTTATCAGGGCTAGATCAGCAATTCGATAAAGAAGCCAGAGACTTGAGAGAAGAGGACAGTGTTGAGTTGAGCTGACTCACCAAGGGTTCAAGATGAGAAATTGAGGAGAGTGTGGCCAGTGCAGGGGTGATGGTCTGGGAAAGAGTTCGGGAGTGGAGGGATTAGCAGTAAGCATCAAGAAAAAGGTTTGGGATTGCAAGGCAGAGGGAGAAGTAGAATGACAAGACACTGGGATCAGATAAAAGGACTTTCTTTCAAAGTTTACAAACATAAAAGTGGAATACACAAGATCAAAGGTGTGACCATCTCTGTGTGTAGCTCAAGTGGTGTGGAGGAAGGAAGCCATGGGAAACAAATAAACTGAAAAACTAGGAGGTAACGGTGTTTGGGGGAGTACCAAACACAAGCAGGATGGAGACGCAATGCTGAGTTCATGGAAGAACTGGAACAGTTTAATTGGAGTATAATTGACCAAGGACAGGGTGGGACAAAAGATTCAAGAAAAGAACTGAACTTTTCCCACATAGCTAGTATGTAAGGAAGATGGTGGAACCATGGAAATTCAGAGTGAGGATAAACAAGAGGGTGTTGGGTCTTCAGGCAAGGAGAAAGTTGGAATGATAAAATATTTTGGGAATTTCAGATTACATAGAAGATCAATTTCACTTTCTCCAAGCACCACAATAAAGAAGAAAATATCAGAAGTCAAATCAAATTTATAAATTAAATCAACAAATATGAATGATTTGAATTCTAACATTCAATGAATAATTACAGAATGGTTCAAAAAGCATTTTTAAAAATCATTGTTAAAAATCATTGTTAATTACAGGAAACACACTTAATGGGAACATAAATCTCTGAACTGCTAGTGAGCGCAGCGGGTGTTACGCTGGAGTTGGAGTCAGTGAGACCTCAGTTCAAACCCAGTCTCACGTACTTACTAATTGTGACCTAGGAAAGGCAATTGATCTCTCTCATACTATTTTCTTCTCTATAACATGAGGTTGAACAATCATGGCTAAGGTCTCTTCCAGTTCTAGAATCATGTGACCACAACTTAATTAGACAGGGCTTGGCTTTCTCACTATTAACTCTCGGAGGTTGAGTAAGATTGGAATTACCTGAGAAAGCTTATTGACGTTTTTGTTCACACTTCTACAAATTCTCTGCACCAGGGTTTGGCAGACAATTTCTGTCAAGGGCCAGATACTTCGTGGGCCAAAAGGCAAGTTCAAGGATATTATGTTGGCATTTATATAACAAGAGAGAAAAAATTTCCACAAATTTTTATTGATGGAATTCAAAATGTAATAACAGGTACATTTTTGTAGGTTCACTAATGAGAATTTAATTCTTTGGGGGGGGAGGGGCATAGCATTTTGTTTAATAGGAGTTCAAAGTTAGTATTCCCTATCATCAAAATCAATATCACAGGTTTATCTGTTAATGCTGATCTTTCATGAGACTTTATTAATTTCGTCTTTAAAAAGTCCTTGCACACATACAGGTATTGCCAAATACTGATATCAATCCACAAGCACATGACTTTAATTGAACATATATGTTGCTTAGAAGACCTTCATGGATTTCTTTTAGATTCTTATCTTGATATTTGCCTTTCAGCATATCATTTCTTTGTAGATTAATCATTTCTAATTGAAGGACAGGTAGAAGCTCATTGTCCAGTTAAATGAATTTTGAATTTAGGGTTCTTGTTTGCACTTGCTTTAAGATCTGAAAAATACTGTTAGAACTGTAATTTGAGCTCAGAAAATATATCTGCTGCAAGTTTGTGTGGGAATAGAGATCTTGTTCCTTATTTTGACTTCTGACAGCATGGCAAGTATAAAAAGCAGCTTGACATGATTTAAGATTCAAACAATGTCATCAAACTGACCTTATCAGAGTATGTTTCACATGTAAGCACTGTTTTTCCTTGCAATTTTAGGTTGAAAACATTAAGAAACATTATCAAGTCAGCAGTAAAAACTAGTTCCCAAAGCTGTTCAGTGTTTTATAATAGTAGTAGACGGAGGTTCTTCTTGTACAGAAAAATTTCAATCTTGGTCCCAAGTTCAAAAAGTTTTCATAAAACTTTTCTCTTTTCTTCTCTTGACATGATGGGTATGCACTGACAATAAAATAAAAAATGTCACAGCACAGTGATATCGATGGCACTCAAAATACTGTTGAGTTATAACTGTCACTGAGATTTCTGGTGCACTGAGCAACAGTGGTAAATGATGAGAGTGCCATATTCAGTCTGTCACAACTACTCAGTTCTGCAATGTTAGAGCAAATGCAGCCATAGACAATACAGAAATCAATGAATGTGGCTATGTACTAATAAAATTTTATTTTTCAATGCTTTATAAGGACCAAATCTTGACCAGATACTTTCCTACCTTCATTTTATTTATAAAACATATCTACAGTATGAATCATTACAGTTTTGAAGTGAGACTGAAATCTTTTCCCAAATATAGTATATTTATACAACTTCTCTCCCTTGTGAATCTTTTGCTTTATTTTGTCAAATAAATCTTGTGTTCTGGGTGATTTTTTTCCCCCAAATTCCTTATCTGCAGTAGTATTTCCATGCAGGAATTCTTTCCAGGCATTTCTGAGGAAATTTGTGTGTATGTATGTATGTATGTATGTATATATACACATGCTTTTTTTCTGAATCCCATGAAAAATCAATTGAGAAATTGGAGGGAAAGTACTATGACTCTCCGAGAATGACATGTAGGTATCTGGTTCTGAAGAATTCAATTACTGAATGTTATTGTAAATATTTCTGGGAATTGAGACAGAAGTATATACTCAGGAGAGAAGCTGCCATATTAGTCTTGCTTGTAACTCTTGCCATATTAGAATGTGTGTCCATGGCCCTATCTGCAGCTAATAGTGAGTCACTCTTGAATAGAAAATAAAAGTGAATTACTTCCTACTTATATTATATTTTATACAAATTCTGTGAGTGGTATTCTAAGAAATCAGTTTTGGAAGTGAAAGTAAATCCTTAAATGGGCAATTTTGACATATGTCACACATCTGGGTAGTGGTTCCGGCTAGGTCTGAATGTTACATTATCAAACTACCCAATAATGTTCATTGACATTATCTAGGGTTTTAATATTTGCTATAAGCCACAGATCTTTTATAAATACTAAGCTTAACATTTTGTATTCCTTAAGCAGTTTTAAGATTCATGATGATAAATGAAAAGAATGGAGAATGTTAATGTATTTCAAGAAAGATAAATGCAATCAGTCAATTCATTGCCAGATATTTTAAGTCATGGTCCCAATATATTGGTTCATAATAGTAATAACCTATGCAATTTATCGCATCAATTTTTTATAGAAAAAACTCTGAAACTTTTAGTATAACCATATCAAAGAAAACTGATCCATATTGTTATTATGATCACTCATTATTTTAAAACATGAAATGTAATGGAAAATACTAAATAACTTATGATTCCATGAATTCCCCAGTATTCAGATTTCTCATTCTGAAATCCTTAAAATTAATATCTCTTGGGAATTTGGTAACTATACTCTCCAGTATGAATCCTCTGATGTAGAATAAGACTTTACCTTTGAAGAAATGTTTCCTCACATTTATTCCTTTCTGAAGGAATATTTTCAAATAACATGTGAAGAGTTACAGAATGCTTTGCCACATTAATTGCATTTCTAAGACTTTTCTCCAATATGAATCTTCTGGTGCCGAACCAGGGATGAGTTTGTAAAGAAAGGTTTTCCACAGTCATTACATTTATAAGGTGTCTCTCCAGTATGAATTCTCTGGTGCTTATCAAGGTCTGAGCTTTGAATGAATGCTTTCCCACATTCATTACATTTATAAGGCTTTTCTCTAATATGTGTCCTTTGATGTAAGATCATATGAGACTTTCGAATGAAGGCTTTCCCACATTCATTACATTTATAAGGCTTTTCTCCAATATGAATCATCTGGTGTCGAATAAGATTTGAACTCTGAATGAAAGTTTTCCCACACTCATCACATTTGTAAGGTTTTTCTCCAGTGTGATTCTTCTGGTGTCGAATAAGTCTTGACTTGCGAGTGAAGGCTTTCCCACATTCATTACATTTATAAAGCTTCTCTCCAGTATGAATCATTTGGTGTCGAATAAGATTTGAACTCTGATTGAACGTTTTCCCACATTCATTACATTTATAAGGCTTCTCTCCAGTATGAATCTTCTGATGTCTATTGAGTCTTGATATACAAGTGAATGCTCTCTCACATTCATTACATTTAAAAAGTTTCTCTCCATTAGGGATCTTCTTATGTTCTGTAAGGTTTGAGCACTGACTGAAGGCTTTCCCAAATTCACTACATTTATAAGGCATCTCTCCAATATGAATCATTGGATGCATAACACGATTTGAGCTCTGAATGAGGGCTTTCCCACATTTGTTCCACTTATAATGCTTTTCTCGAGTATGAACCATCTTATGCCTAACAAGTTTTGAGCTCTGAATGAAGGCTTTCCCACATTCATTACATGTATAAGGCTTCTCTCCAGTATGAATTACCTGATGTCGAATAAGATTTGAGCTCTGAATGAAGGTTTTCCCACATTCATTACATTTGTAAGGCTTCTCCCCTGTATGAATCTTCTGATGTCTAATAAGTCTTGACTTGCGAGTGAACACTTTATCACATTCATTACATTTGTAAGGCTTCTCTCCAGTATGAATCTTCTGATGTCGAGTAAGATTTGAGCTCTGAATGAAAGCTTTCCCACACTCATCACATATGAAAGGCTTCTCTTCAATATGAATCTTCTGATGTCGAATAAGTCTTGAATTGCGGGTGAATGCTTTCCCACACTTATTACATTTAAAAAGCTTCTCTCCAGTATGAACCATCTGGTGTCGAATGAGATTTGAGCTCTGAATGAAGGTTTTTCCACATTCATTACATTTATAAGGCTTCTCTCCAGTATGAATCTTCTGATGTCGATTAAGTCTTGAGATGCAGGTGAATGCTCTCTCACATTCATTACATTTGAAAGGCTTCTCTCCAGTAGGAATCTTCTTATGTTCTGTAAGGTTAGGGTGTTGACTGAAGGCTTTACCACATTCATTATATTTATGACAGTTGTCTCCAGTATGAATCTGTTGATGTTTAGTCATTTTTCGCACATTACTTCCCAGTTTTACCTGCTGCATTTTTTTCTGACTCTCACTTTTCCCAATTTCCCTAAAAGTAGAATAGCAAAGATCAGCCCATATAAGTCTTTCTACTTTTACCCCATGGGATGATTCTTCTCCTGTAATGTTTTCTTTTGGAGTTGCCTTTGTGGTCTCATTCCTCAACTCCATATCTGGAAAAAAAATTAATATAAAATGTGAATGTCCCCATTGCTCTGAGCTTGGAGAAAGGAAACTGGGGGATGAGTTGATGCATACAACTGTAGATGTTGCTGACAGAAAGGAAACACATGATGTTGAGTAATCTCACATCTATCCTGATGTCTGTGGAGAAAATGGTCAGAAACATGGAGAACTAGTGAGGAAACAGCTAAAAATTTGAGATGGGGATTCTCTATGCATAAACTGAGCAAACAAGGTAAAGATAAACCACTGAAGAAGACTGGAATATGAGGTATTCAGAACAGGGTATTAGAATAAGAAAAATACATTGGCTTTTGATTCGCAAGAGGTAAGAAAATAGTTAAAGCACAAAAGATGAGGAGAAGAAGAAATATCCAAAGAAGAGTAAGGACTGGGGAAAAACATGGCAAAAGCAACCAAGTCTTCATCACCTCAAGACTAACAGCCTAACATCACTCACTATGAGAAGGCAGCATTGTATAGAAGAAAGTCACTTGGAGTTTCAAAAGGCCTGGGTTCAAATCTCAGACCTCTTACTTACTACTTTGGATAAATCACTTGCTCTTTCTTGGCTTAAGTTTTCTCATAAGCAAAATGACATTATTAGACCAGAATCTCAATATGCTTCTTTAAAGGTTTGACCTATTAATCCTAATTCATTATGAAAAATATATGGGACAGATTTATGAGTCTTTAAAGTTTTCCCATTTTTTTCATTATTTGATTATACCAACCCTGTGATGAAGGTATTAGAGGCATTTCATATCCATTTTATACATGAGGAACTAAATGAGATTTGCAGAGTTGTGTCTTTCTCATGGTAAAAAAAAGTAAATAAATACTTAAGTGGTACTTTCTATGTACAAAGCAATTCCCCTACACCAATCCTGGGGTACATAGGTCTTTATTTTTTTATTCTTTATTATCTCTTCTTTATATATATGTATATGTATGTGTATACATACATGAATGCATATTATATATATACATATATATATATATCACATCACCTGATATCAAATAAGATTTGAACTCTAAATGAATGTTTTCCCACATTCCTTACATTTATTAGGTTTCTTTCCAACATGAATCTTCTGATGTTGAATAAATATGTGTATACATATAAAACATATCTGCTCTAGCCTATAGCTATTTTCACAAATCAATTTAGGGATCTGTGGGTAATAGAAAAAAATATGAAAATAGAGTCCCCAAAGATATATGAAACAATATTTCCCATGAATCATTCTGTCTCTTTGGGTTCTTGTGGCATTCAACCTTCCTGAAGAAACATTCCCATGGCTTGGGTGATAAAATATGGAGAACCATTCTGGAGTGGCAAGGAATACAGCGACGTTTCTAATAGTCAGGTTGCCTACTGGAGTACCAAAGAGGAGAGTATAGGGAGAAAAAAGATAACCCCATGGGATAACTTGGGTTAGCTGTAGTACCATCAATTAAGATTGAGGCAAGTAGGAAGAGAACTCATTCATTTCTTGGGGCCCAAGGAAATGATATCTGTGAGGAGATTGAAGTCAACCATGGCAAATGCTGCAGAGACATAAGAAAAGAATGAAGACTGAGGAAAGATCACTAGACTTGGCAGTTAAGAAATCACTGGTGATATTGGAAACTTACCAACAAACAAAGTTACTGACAACTGAAACAAGTTTCTTTTGAGCCATAAGAACAGAAGACAAATTTCATGGGCTTCAGAAGAGTGAGAGGAAAGGAAGTGAGTGTAGAGGTATATTCAAGGAATTTAGCAGATAAGAGGAGATATATAAGGTGATAAGCAGCTGGGATGATAAGCATCAAGTGAGCTGGGTTTTCTTCATTTGTTTAAAGGATGAGGGAAGCCTGGGCTTATGTGTAAGCATCATGGAAGGAGTCAGTAAATAGGGAGAAACTGAAAATTAAAGAGTGGTGATGGTAGCAAAGGCAGTCTGCTGGAACAATCAAGAGGGTATGGAATGAAAGGTGCATGTTAAAGGATGAGGACTAACCCAATTCTTCTGAGACTGGAGGGCAGGGAGAGATCATAGGGGATGAAATCAGAGAGGTGGGACAGGAAGAAAGGAGAGGGAGGGAGCTCTTGGCAAAGAGCTTCAGTTTGGGGGTGAAGTGTAAGGTGAGGTCCTCCACTGAGAGTGTTGGAGGTGGGGTACTGTAGGGAGGGGTAGAGGAGGGAGCAGGTTTGGACTAGTATCTGAGGTAAAGGGAATAGAAAACAGACTAGGGAGGATTCTGTGGTAGAAATATCTACCAGGGTCCCCCTTCCACTCTACTCCCTCTCCCATGTGGACCAGGTTAATTCTTTTCCTTAAAAGGTATTAAAACTGTCCTTGGGGCTCAGACTGATTCAAGGATCTCTCTGAGGCTCGACCAGGGGACTCAGGGGAAGATGCACTCAATTAATGCTGAGGCAAACATTCTTGTTGAACGTCCTTCCCTTGTCTAGTTATGTGTATCTCTCTTTTGTCAACACTTTATGATTTCCAGGTTCCTCGGTAAAGGGTGTCATTGAGGCAAAAAAGAATTTCCCATGGGAGATGGTGACAGGTCAGATAGGGACAAAGCCCTCAGGAGCCTGGATGTGTCCTGGTGCCTCCAGCTCTCCCGAGGAGCAGGGTTCAGGGTTCCTATTTCCAACTTTTGCAAGTCAATTCCTCACCCAAGGATTAAGGATCTACTTTCTGCAGCTCTATGAACAGCAGAGATCAGCAGAGATCCTGCCCTCCATGAGCTCACACCTGACCATCCTTGGACCCAAAGCAAATAAACCAATAAGCAAGTGTGACTTCTTCCTAAAGTGGGGTCAGGGCTTCTTGGCTTTTCCATTGGGATTCTTGGGCAGCTGACCCTCAGTTCTGTCCTGGGTTTTGCTTTCTGGGTTGGGGAAGCTCTAGTTTCCAGGCTCAGGTTGCCTCTAAATTTCTACCCTAGGAGTTCCCAGCTCTAACTCCTCCCCCAGGCACTCAGATTAAAATTCTCTTCCCCCAACTATGTATGGTTCACCACAGTTAAGAGACCAGGGTTGGGGGACCCACACTCTCAGAGATCTCTACACCTTCTGGGTCTATTAAAATGGTTAAGGTGGGGTTAAGAACCTGGCCTGGATATCTTAAAATTGTCCCCTCCATGAGAGGACTGGGACAGCTCACCAGAGGCAGCTGGTGGCAGTGAAGACCCAAATTCAAATCTGACCTCAGATACTTACTAGCTATGTCGGCAACTCACTCAATTTCTATCTGCCTCAGTTTCTTCACCTGTAAAATGTGTGCCAAATAAGATATTTACAAAAGCACTCCGCACATACCAAGCTCTATATAAATGCTTATTTTTCCTCCCTCCTTTCTTTTTTTCTTTCTCTGTAATCCCAGTTCTTATCACTGGGCTCTGCAAGTAGGAAACACATAAAGACATTTACTGAGTGACTGCCTAATGGAGCCTCTCATCCCAATCCTCCTCCCCCAACCTCTCTCTTATCTAGTCTGCAATTAGTCTTGGAAGTGGGGCTTTACCAGAAAGAGGCCCTTTGGAGAAAGAGGTAAGGAAAATGCAAGGAAAATTTCCTGACAATTCGGACCATGTCAAAGTGCCTGGGGCAGTGCCAGGAGGGAGGGACTCTTTCTAACTGGAGATCTTCAAAGAAAGGCTGGGTGATAACCACATGGAATCATAGTGGAGGGCATTCTGGGTAGGGATGGGTTGGACTAGATGCCTCTGAGGTCAGGTTCAGCTGGGAGAGTCTGGGTCTGTGCCTCTTTCTGCCATGGCCAGGAATTGCTAGCTGTGCTCAGAGGACAGCCTTGCTCCCTCCTGAAAGACAAAGAAAAAGGGGCTGAAGGAGGGTCTCTACCCTTTCTCTTTTTCCAGTGCAGCCCTGTACCCAAGGGGAGCCTGAGAAGGCTCTGTTAAGAGAAATCTCTAATTTATTTCTTACGTATTTTGTTTATATATAGTTGCTTGAATGTTATCTCCGCATTAGGCTGCGAGCCCTTTGAGAGCAGAGACTGTCTTGCCTTTCCTGGTATCCCCTAATGTCTGGCACAGTGCCTAGCTCACACAAGGTGCTTAAGAAATGTTTGTTGACTGATTGTTTAACCTCTCAGCTATCTCTTTCAGGAGGAGTGAACTTTCACTGATCAGGTGAATTCCTGAGCAAGGTGCAAAGCCTTCTACTTTCTTTGATGAAGCTGTCTTCTCTGAGGGAGCTGAGGTCCTCTTTTAGGGCCCTTCTCCTTCCATTGACTCTCATTGATGGTGGAGTCTCCAGATGCTCAAGATGGCATTTGATCCTTCCAGGAATCTGTGTCAAGAGACTCAGAGATCATGGGAGATCATGGAGCTGGGTTCTCCTTTACTCCCTTCTTCTCCTAGCCCTCTCTGGGTCCAGAGATTCAGAGAGCCCCAGGCTCCACCAGGGCAGCTGCTAGGGGCAAGAACTTCATCCAGCTAGGGGTGCTGGGGTTCACAGGGAGAAAATCCCTGAATCACTGGCATTGAGGAGTTTCATGAGTGCCTTGCCTAGGGAGGTTAGGATTGGGGGAGAGAGAGAGGAACTTTGATGTACCTAGAGCCCAGCAAGGAAGCATTGATGATGGAGAATGATTTAACAGAAATGTTTAAGAAAGGAGAGAATGAAGGAGAGGTTAAGGAACAGGAAAGAGGAGGCACATGTCCACCAGCTTCAACTCAACCTCTAGCCACTGGCTCTTTCCCTCAGACATGCTCTGATCTCTCACATTCTCCGAAGTCCTTCACTTGATCCCACCACCATATTAAGGGTGGCCTCACCATCTCTCATCTCTCCTCCCTTTTCTTGCCAAACTTCTGGTGGAAAGAACTGTACACACTCATTGTCTTCAGTTTGTTTGTTTACCTATCACTCACTCCTTAGTATTTTGCAATATGTCTTCATACCTAACACCTAACACTGAATTGAAACTGCTTTCTCTGGGTCACCAAAAGATCCACTGCTTTTCAAAATTCGAAAGTCTCTCCCTAGTGCTGGAGCTGGTGGGACTTCTGTATCCTTAACTAATGCTCACTGCCCTCTTCTCTTCTACCCCACCTTTCTTGCCCAGTTTTGACAACAAAGCCCTCCTCTGTTGTTTTACTACCTGTCTGTCCAGTCCTCAGTATTCTTTTTATCTCTCATCATCTATGCCTGCCGGATGTGCTTTTCCTTCAAGGAATTGTCTGAAGTCATCTTCTTTCTTTTTTTCTCTTTTCTCTAATTGGCTGTCATAGCTTCTAAGAAGATTGATGTATCTGGCCCTAGTCTTTGTCCTGAGGTCCAGTTCCAAATTACCAATTGCCAATTGGATGTTTTGAAGTAAATGTCCTTTAGGCATCTTAAATCGAACACATTCAAGACAAAGCACATGATTTAAACCCACAGCCTCCTTCTAACTTCTCTATTTCTATTGAGGGCACCACTATCCCTCCAGTCACACAGGTTTCCTTCCAACCTCAGAGTAAGTTTTAGTTACTCCTGTTCCTCCTCCACTTAATATATAATTAGTTGCTGAATCTTGTGATTTTTAGCTCCTCAATACCTCTCCTACCTTTCTCCTTTTCTCCATTCTCATTAAAATCTCTCTTGTTCAAACCCTTATCTCTTTTCACCTGCACTATTGTAATAACTTCTCCAATGGCTCTCCCACCATCCAGTCCCTTCCCTCTTCAATTCTTCCTTCATCTAGGTGATAAACTAACTAGTTGGTTAGTTGGTTAGTTGGTTCTAACACCAACTGATTTCAAGTATAAATTGAAAAATAAATTTCAATTTATTTGATCAATTTCATCCTCCTGTTCAAGAAGCTTTATCCCCTTTAGTATGAAATGGTATCTCATCTATTTGTCATCTAAAGCCCCCTACATGGATCCAGAGTGTGCTGGTAAGCTTTGAACAATAGGTACTTCCAAAAAATAAGTGTGACATTGAACACAAATTGTATCAACATCACGAATACTTTCTCAAACCTAGACAAACAATAAAACAAAACATCAAGCCCTGATTTGTACCGTTTGTCAATTCCTGGGGTGTAAGTAATCACGCTGAAAATTAGCCACTATTCATCATTTACTTCTGTCTGATTGTTCCAGGCTGAACACTACTGAGATGACGATTCATTCCTCAGGGAAACCATCAGACAGCCAGAGTAACCTTCCTGCTCACCAATCATTCCATCCCACCCTCCTCCTTGCAGTGGAAGTAAAAAAAGCCCCTGCTCTCCTTTCTAGAATGCAGTGTTCCAAAACTCTTTTGGGACACCTAGTATTGAGAAGGCATTTTAAAACTCTCCTGATCCAAAGCCCTTGGAATGATCTGAAAGAGAAACTCCTGCATGTATATTGCTGTCCACTGTGAAACAATGTCTTTCTCTCTTCTCTCCAGGACCGATACAAGTTCTCTCTCCTTGAAGTAATTGAGGTGATAATCAAAGAGGAAAAGGGTGAGGGTCCCTTGATGGATCCTGGAAGGATTAGAGCTATGACCCATACATATAATAGCAGCAAGTACCCTTAGATCAAATGAAATATTTGTAAACCATTTAGCATAGTGCTTGGCACATAGTAAACATTCATTAAAAGCTTCTCCCCTTCCTTTCCCTTCCCTTTCTCTACTTTTTCTCCCCATTTGTTGATGGGATGAGCGTACTACTGTGAGGGAGAAGATCCCTTTAAGGTCACCTGTGATCAGCTGTACAGTACCCCTAAAAAGAATGGGCAAAAAGAGGAACTGAGTGGATTTAGAAAATGAATGAAAACTCTTCTTTTAGATGGAATAGAATATTGAATCAGTGGGGTTTTTTTTTTCATATTTTGAGATCTGGTTTGTTCAAGATTCCTATAAATCTTATTTTATAATTTCTTACATTACAGGGATGACCAAGGGTATGTGGGGATTATGCGGATTCAGACATTTTTCTCTAAGTCAGAAATGTTCATTGAAAAGCAAAAGAACTGGAGCTCCAGCCAAAAATATCATACCCTGCAAAGTTAACTATTATCCTGAAAGCAAAAAAAAAAGTCTCAGATTTTCAAGACTTTGTTAAAAAAATCCTGAACTTAACAGATGATTTGACATACAAGAACCAATATAAATATAAGGTGATAATAAAGACCGATTATAAGGGATCCATAAGGACAGACTGTTTACTTTTCATATATATAAAGTGCAAAATTTATGTCTAAGATTCTTATTAGTAATTGAGTAGTTCATAAGAAAGATTGGGGAGAACCTGGGCATGGTATGAATTTAAAAAGCAAAACCATTTAGGAACAGCTAAAAAGAGTAATTACTTTATACAGATGATATGCAAGAGGAAGAATTGATACACAGGAATTAGATGGGGAGGAGGGCTGGTAGATCTGGTAACTTACTTTCATCAGGAATGAGTATAAGAGGGAATGATACATATATATTTAAAAGAATATAGAAGCCTTATAAATTCAGAAGAAATAAAATGGTAGGGGCATAGGAGAGAGGACTTAGGAGGGATCTTTACAGGGGAGAGTGACAGAATAGGTAAATAGGGGTATAGAAGAGTGTTTAGATTTATGGGAATGGGAGAATAAGGGAGAGACCCTTGGAGGGGGGTAGGAAAGTCATAGGAGGGAAAGGTGGTGGGTAAAAGTAAAGTAGAGGAGTCAGGAGGGATAGGAAACAAGAGATATCCATATACATAAAAACACAGATCAGGAGTAGAATAGGTTTGGGAATGTATATGTCTATACATGTATGTATATATGTATATGTGTATGTATATATCTATAGCTATGGAGAAACATATCTAAACTTTATTGTGGTCTTCTGGGGGGGATTGGGGGAGGGGAAAAAGAACAAAGTAAAAAAGTGCATGTGAGAGAACAAAAGAAAACTCACAAGGAAGCAAAGAAAAGATGGACAATTCTTAACACAATGAGTATTATTTACCATATAGGCTTTCTTGAAATGAAAATTTATTAACATATTTTGAATCCTCTCTTATGTTCTGCTACACACATGGCATGCTATTATTTCTTTCTAACTTTGTATTTAAGTTCCAATATTTAAACTTATGATATTTTTTTGTTTCTTTATTCTCTATGTTCTGGCATTTGAGTCTAAAATAAAATTTTGGGGGAAAAAAAGAAATGTTTGTAACAGAAAATTATGTTAACAAAAATAAATTGTGAATAAAACAAAGAGTATGATGTGAATTGATTTCAGCAACACCTTTGCCCAATCTGCCTGGAATGATCTCTCTGCTTCTGAACTTCTCGGAACCCGGAACTTCTTTCAAATATCCGCTCAAACACCATCTCTTTCAAGAGATGGTTTTCGATGGGTTACACTGGTCATGCCCACCCCCCAAAAATGTGTTTTCATTTAGTGTAGATCCTATATTTACTCACTACTGAATATGATTTTCTCAAAAGGAGCATAACTGGTAATGAGTTCAATGAGTTCAACTGTTGCTGGTACGTGTGGTTTGCTTGGCTAATACAACTCTTCACCTGGAAGAGTCTGGGGAGTCTGCTACGAGAATGTCATGTGGACAAGTAATGGAAATGCACCCTTGGGAGACGTTAATACAAGGGTTAACAGTCTGTAACTGGTCCAGGTCTGCTAAGCATCTTATGAAGAGGGACCATTCTGATTCCCATGTAGCTCAAACTGCAAATGAATGGAAAAGGCACCAATCCAACCAAACTGGTCCCTTCTCTTCTGTTGACTTCTTCTTGCTCATCATCATTCCATTGAGAGAAGAGTATGGGCCCACCCCATATGAGACCAATGTGTGACCCATAATTATGACGTTCATGTCTTGGTCTGGGCATTTGGTTTTTTCATTTTATATACATCTTGTAGATTTTGAAAAGTCAGGAAAGTGAAGTCAAGGAGTGGAGGCCATGCTGATGTTTGCAGCCAGCTGGTCCTGGAGGAGTGAGAACCAAGCTTCAGGACTCAGCCCCAGCAGTAGTTAGATAAGAGTTCACCCAACAGGGATGCCTGGATTTGGATCAGAACTCGGTGCAGCCAATGTTATGTAGAAACTGTGTCTGAGCCTCTGAACTACAGAGGTGGAATTGGCCCAGGGAAGAGTTTGTGGCCCAGGGTGTGTGTGTGTGTGTGTGTGTGTGTGTGTGTGTGTGTGTGTGTGTGTAGGATTTTTATATTTCTATTCTTGCTACATCTTCAATATAAATATTCCTTTGTAAATGCTGATTAATGGAATTAAATGCTTAAATGGAACAGGGGTGCTAATCACTAATAGCTGATTGTGGGGGGACTTCACTGGAATGAGAGCTTAAAGCAATAGATAAGAGTTACCCCATTCTTTCAGTGGTCCCCACTGAAGCCTTGGGGTTGATATAGCAGTTCTTGCTCCAGGAGAGTGAGGCTGAGAGCCTCCTCTGGGAGTGTCTGTAGAGACTCCTGGAGAGAATGAAGAGGTGAGAAATCTCAGTGTCTGCCAATTCCAGAAAGACAGGACAGATTCTGTGTGTGAAGGGGGAGGGTTGGTTGGTATTAGGTTTTTTTTGTTAGTTTGTGTTGGAAGTGGAGAGAGAAACATCTTAGAACCACAGAACTGCTGTTAGTCACTTCGCCTTGGATGAGAGGGTATAAAGTCTGTCTGTCATTCATTCCTCTTCCCCCAAACCTCCTTGGACTCTCCACAGCATATAGGACCCCTCCCAGCCCCTTAAAGTTCCTCAGCCTTCCCATCTCCCCACAATGGGATTTGATTTTTGAGAATCTGAGATCTTTGACTTCTTCCTCTGCGACCTTAGCTAAATCTCTTTTTTCTCTGGTCCTCTGCCCTCCATTCAAATGAGAGGATTGGATTAGATCTCTAGTTTTCCCTTTGGCATGAAGACCTATGGTGTCTACAGTGTCTCTTCCTCCATTCTCTCAACCCCACTTCTTTCTCTCAGCTTCTCATTGTTCAAGGACTCCCTTCAAGAAACCTTCCTTCATCACCCTCTGCTTATCCTCTGAGTCTCAGAAGCACACAAAAAATAAAACACCAGGAGAGTTGGGAATTTGGTTACCATCTTGGGTACCAAACTGGATGCCAAACCTTCTCTAAGCTGAAAGACTATGGCCACACAGCTTCTGCCTGAAGGAGTCCATCCAATAAGGAGGAATGTAGTAGGACTTCCAGAGATGGCACACTGCTTTTTGCCAGTTTTCCTTCTTAGCAAGTTTTCCCAGACTCCAAGCTTCAGTTGATCTCTAAGCTTCTTTCACCCATTGTTCCTAGTTATGCTGACTGGGGCAAAACAGACCAATTCTAATCTCTCTTCCATGGCCCTTCAAATATATAAACACAGTCATGATGCTCCCCACCCCTCCCCCAGACTTCTTTTCTCCAGCTAAACATTCCAAATTCCTCCAACTAAATCCTCATCTGTCTGGGTTTCCAGACCACTCAGGTACTGGATTCTGGACCCTCTTTAATTTGTAAATGTCCTTCCTGAGCCATGGCACCCTGAACTGAACACAATTCTCCAGAAAAGGTCTGACTAGGGCAAAGTAGGAAAGGGAAAGGAAGGGGAAAAGCATTTATTAAGTGTCTACTCCATGTCAAGCTCTTTGTAAATATGATCTCATTTGATCCAGAGAGATTATAATCTCTTTATTCCTCAGTTATAAGTCTTCAAATGAACTATGAAACCCTAAAGAACCCAGGAAGGTCAATAACATTAACCCGTCTGTCAGAGTCCACTTATAACCGACCTCAGTTGCCAAACAGAGGCGTTTATAACTTATCTTATAAACAGTTGGGAGTCAATGAAGCTTCATGAGCAACAGTTATAAGAACTGACCAATACTTGACTGGGCTGGGGAGGAACCAAGATGACAGAGTAAAAACAGGAATTCCACTTGGCTCCCACTCCAACTATGTCCAATACCTGTAAAATATGACTCCAAACAGATTTTAGAGCAACAGAAGCCACAAAGTGAAGGAGAAAAACAGATCTCCCACTGAAGGCAGCCCTGCAGGCAGACAGGAAGGGTCTATTGCACTGACCTGGGAGCCGCGCTCAGTCCCATGTGAACCACCTGTGACCAGACCCAGCCAGCCCCGACCACCAGCACAGAATGGCCAGAGCAGGCTTCAGGAGAGTGAATCACCAGCAGCTGTGGTCATTTCAAGACTTCTCAACTCGTAAATGCCAAAGAGAATGTAAAAGGTCAGTGGGGAACTCTGTTGGAACTGGGTGATGGAAGAGTGGTACGGCCACTGCTCCCAGGGTGAGAGGTGGTGGAGGTGCGGTAGCTGCAGCTGCTGCCACATGGCCGCCTCCAGAGCTCCTGGCCTGCAGATTGTAGGGGGACCAATCAGAGGGTAATTGCTCTCGCTTTGACCTGCTTGGATCTAGATCTTGGTCTTAGGTGGTGGTCCTAGGGCATGTGGCAGTGTGCCAGAGCTTGAGGTGTCTGTAGAGAGGGTGCCCTCCTCAGACCTCTGACAACATTTGTAAAAACCCCAGCAACTTGGGACATAGCTCTCTGCAATCTGGAAGCAGAGTTCTACTGTGGCAAAGAGCTCAAAAGTCAAGTAATTGGCTGGCAAGGTGAGCAAGCAGAGGAAGTGCAATCGAACCTTAGAATCCTTTTTTGGTGACAAAAAGGATCAAAACATGGAACCAGAAGAAGTCAATGAAGTCAAAACTCCTGCATCAAAAGCTCCCCCCCAAAATATGAACTGGTTACAAGCCATGAAGGACCTCAAGAAGGATTTTGAAAATCAAGTAAGAGAAGTGGAGGAAAAATTGGAAAGAGAAATGAGAATGATGCAAGAAAATGATGATAATCAAGTCAACAGCCTGCTAAAGGAGACCCCAAAAATACCGAAGAAAAAAATACCTTAAAAATAGACTAACTCAATGGCAAAAGAGGCCCAAAAAGCCA
>CM053582.1:76502115-76533128 GCA_028627135.1 Pseudochirops cupreus
AAAATAGACTAACTCAATGGCAAAAGAGGCCCAAAAAGCCAATGAGGAGAAGAATGCCTTGAAAAGCCAAATGGCCCAGATGGAAAAGGAATTTCAAAAACTCACTGAAGAGAATAATTCCTTCAAAATTAGGTTAGAGCAAATGGAAGCTAATGACTTTATGAGAAATCAAGATACTATAAAACAGAAACAAACAAATGAAAAAATAGAAGGCAATGTGAAATATCTCATTGGAAAAACCACTGATCTGGAAATCCAGGAGAGATCATTTAAAAATTATTGGACTAATTGAAAGCCACAATCAAAAAAAGAGCCTAGAAATCGTCCTTCAAGAAATTCACAAAGAAAATGGCCCTGATATTCTAGAACCAGAAGGCAAAATAGAAATTGAAAGAATTCACTGAATGCCTCTTGAAAAAGATCCCCAAAAGAAAACTCCTAGGAATATCATAGCCAGATTCCAGAGCTTTTAGGTCAAGGAGAAAATATTGCAAGCTATCAGGAAGAAACAATTTGAGGATTATGGAAACACAATCAGGATAACAGAAGATTTAGCAGCTTCTACATTAAGGGATTGCAGGGCTTGGAATATGATGTTGCAGTGGTCAAAGGAGCGAGGATTAAAACCAAGAATTACCTACCCAGCAAAATTGAGTATAATGCTTCAGGAGAAAATATGGTCATTCAACAAAATAGAGGACTTTCAAGTATTCTTGATGAAAAAAAACAGAGCTGGACAGAAAATTTGACTTTCAAATACAAGAATCAAGAGAAGCATGATAATCATAAGGAACTTATTAAAGTTGAACTACTTACATTCCTACATGGAAAAATGATAATTGTAACTCATGAGACTTTTCTCAGTATGAGGATAGTTGAAGAGAATATATATGTATATATGTATACACATATATATGTATAGGAGGGTGTGTATATGTATATAAATGCACTTGTGAGTGTGTGTATATGTGTGTACATGTATACATAGACAGAGGGCACAGGATCATTTGAATAGGAAGGGATAATATCTAAAAAAATAAAATTAAAATTTGAGAGAGGAATATAATGAGAGGAGAAAAGGAGAGATAGAATAGAGTAAATTATCTCATATAAAAGAGGCAAGAGAACACTGTTACAATGGAGGGGAAGAGCAGGAAGGTGAAAGGGAATGGGTCAACCTTACCCTCAGTGAATTTGGCTTAAGGAGGGAATAATATACACACTCATTTGGGTATCTTACCCTACAGGAAAGTAGGGGGGAAGGAGATAAGATGGGAGATGATAGAAGGGAGGGCAGATTGGGGGAGAGAGTAGTTAGAAGCACACATTTTGAAAAGGGACAGGGTCAAAGTAGAAAATAGGATAAGTGAGGGGTGGGACGGGATGGAGGGAAATATAGTTAGTCTTTCACAACATAACTACTATGGAAACGTTTTGCATAACTACACATGTACCACCTATATTGAATTGCTTATCTTCCCAGTAGGGGTGGGTGAGGAAGGAAGAAGGGAAAGAATCTGGAAATTAAAGTTTTAAAACAAATATTTAAAAAATTGTTTTTTACATGCAACTGAGAAATAAGATATCTATACCCCAGGTACTGGAGTATAAAAATCCATCTTTCTCTACTAGAAAGTAAGAGAGGGTATGGGGAAGGATATAAGAGAAAGCAGATTGGGGGAAGGGGTACTCAATAGGCTCACTGTCTTGGGGTGGGGGTAGGGGAAAGATCGGGAGAAAATCTGTAACTCAGAATCTTCTGAAAATGAATGTTGAAAACAAAAAATTAATTAATTAAAAAAAAAAAGAATTGACCAATACTTGAGGAAAATCACTCGTGTTGCTAGGTGGGCCATGGATTAGAGTGAGCAGGCGGTGAGTCAAGATGCATTAATGAAGCTTTTCATTCTGTGCCCCGCTCTTGCTAGGCACACCTTAACCCTGATCATTCCTACCTGGACAGTGGCACTAGCCTACTGGTTGCCCTCCCTCCCTAAGCCAGTTCTCTTCCCACTCTGGTCCATTCACTCAAAGTGATCTCCCTAAAGCACCAGTCTAACCATGTCACCCTCAGTAGTGAATACTCTCTAATGGCTCCCTATGATCTCCAGGATCAAGTGTAAATTCTATTTGGCTTTTAAGTTCCTTTAGAACCCAGCCCTTTCCTACCTTCCCAGTCTCCTTACACCTTACTTTCAGAAACCCAAGGATCCTTATGGTTCTTTGCACAAGATTTGCTGTCCTCAATGCCCAGAGTTGGAATGTGCTTGATGCTTATCCTTGCTGCCTGATCTCCCTGGCTTCCCAGGGTCCAAGATCAACTCCTGCCTTCTGCAAGAAGGCTTCCCTCAGATTATCTCCATTTTCTCATTTTCTCATTCTCTATCACCCAATTTACCCATGGCAACTAGGTGGCACTAGACCTGGAGTCAGGACAGCTAGCTGTGTGACTCTGAGCAGAGCATTTAACCTTTGCTTGACTCAGTTTCCTCAACTGTGAAATGGAAAGAATAAGAGCACCCACCTCCCAGGGTTATTACAAAAATAAAATGAGATGATATTTGTAGAAAACACTTTGCATAATGCCCAGCACACAGTAGGCGCTATGAATGCTTGTCCCTTCCCTTTCCTTTTCCCTATAGAAATTTCATTGTACATAGTTGCTGGCATGTTCTCATCTACTATGGGCCAGGTCCTGTGCTAAAAAGATAAAGAAAGCCTGAAACAGTCCTTACCCCCAAGGGGCTTTCTCATGGTTCTGTTTCAGCCTTTCTTTATGTTTCTAGCAGAGGATCCAGCACACAGTAGGTATAAGTGTCTGTTATTATTAAGATAAATGCTTTTTGATTGGAGTAAACTCTTAAGGAGCTCACATTCTAATGAGGGCGACAATATGGAAATTTTCTTGTTTTTCTGTCATATCCAACTCTTTGGGACCCCTTTTGGGAGTTCCTTGGCAAAGATATGGAGTGCTTTGCCATTTCCTTCTTCAGGTCATTTTATAGATGAGGAAACTGAGGAAAACAAGGTTAAGTGACTTGTACAGGGTCACACAGCTAATAAATGTGATGCAAGATTTGAACTCTGGAAGATGAGTCTTCCTCCCTCCAGTCCCAATGCTCCATGCACTATGGTGCCGCCTAGCATCCTTAATATGTAAATAGCTATGGACATTAAAAGATATATACAAAATTGCTAGAAGGTGATCTCAGAGGGAAGGTCCCATGGAAGCATTTACCAGGAAAAGCCCTTGTAGAAGGTGGGATTTGAGTTGAGTCCTGAGGGCAACCAGGGTAGCTTAAAAGGAGGAGGCGAGTGAGCAGGGTCACTGAGGCACAAGAACATTCCGAACACGTGAGTGAAACTGCATCCAAGGGGACATGCAAGAACATGCAGAAGCATATTTAAAACTTCATTTACAGTAAAACGGAAGCTTTAAGAAATATTTTTTCTCTAAAATGCTTTCTAAAGTCCTTGGAAAAGCCCCCTTGGAAAATTGCATTAGGACAAAAGGTGGTGGGGGTGAGGGAGACCTTTCATTGTGTGATGGAATTAAAGGTGATAACCAAACTTAAGCCTTTTACTGTTCACATCCTTGTTGCCCTAATGAAGCCTAAGACCCATCATTTTCCACTAAGAAAGGATTAAGAACTAAGGAAAGAAAGAATCTCCCTTAGTTAATTTTGGGGAACGAGGGGTGTCCAAGCAACTTGGTTAATTAACCATTCTTGGATATTGACCCAGACTATATTTTAAGATACCTTTTTCTTGTTCAAGATTTCTACAAATGTTACCTGAAATCTTGAGACAGAGAGAGGGTTGTGCTGGATGCCAGATATGGCTTGGATATTGATTCATGATAAATAAAGGAATAGGGGAGGAAACACATAAAAAGTCCCTACTATGTGCTAGGCACTATATGAAGTGCTTTTTACAAATATCTCATTTGATCCTCACAACAACCCTGTAAATATTATTATTATTTCTGTTTTACAGTTAAGAAAACTATAGAATTTAAGTGACTGGCCCAAGGTCACACAGTGGTGTCTGAGGTTGGATTTGAACTCAGATCTTCCTGATTCCAGGTCCAGTGCTCTATTCACTGTGCAAACCAGCTACTTTCTGAACCTAAGGTAGAAGACAATGTTGATGTTAATCTTTTTTTCTTTAATAGGAAGAAGCATAAGAAGGAAAAATAGGGCAGAGCCTGCCTGCAAAGGGTGCTAAGTGACAAGGAGATGATTTTCTATTTGACTGTAGAGGCAAGAAGGAGCCATTGGAATTTGCCCCAATGGGGTGAGGATAGGGTGGTGACAGGATCCCCTCTTTGTCATCCCTTCACCCAGATGCCTTCTGCCACTATCTCCTCTTTCCCCCGTTCTCACATGAATAGTACTTCTTACCAAGGCAAACCCCTCTACATGCATAAATTATCCCATTCCATCCTGTCTTCTCCAGCAAATTTCCTCCATTATCACCCCCATTCTCACTAATCTTCAATCTCTCCATTTCCATTGGTTGCTTCCCTACTGCCCACAAACATGCCCACGTCTCCTCCATCCCCCCAAATCTTTCACTTGATGCATCCATCCCCTCTAGCTATCATCCCATATCTTTCCTCCTTTTGGAGACTCAACTCCTTGAGAAGACCATCTACAATCTGTAACTCTGCTTCTTCTCTTTATCTTTTTTTTGACTCTTTACAGACTGGCTTCTGTCCTCATCATTTCTCCAAAACTGTTCTCTCCAAAATTACCAATGATCTCTTGGCTGCCAAACCTAATGTCCTTTCTTCAGTCCTCATCCTTCTTGACTTCCATGCAGCCTTTGACACTGTCTATCACTCTTTCCTCTCAGTGTTCAGGATACCGCTTTCTCCTGGTTCCCTTCCTGCTTATGTGAACACTCCTCAGTGTCTCTGCTGGATCCTACTACAAATCACACCTCTAACTGTAGGTGTCCCTCAGAGTTTGTCTGGGGACTCATCTCTTCTCTCTCCACATTACTTCACTTGATGACCTCCCATGAGCTTCCATGGATTCATTTATCATCTCTGATTCTCAGACCTACTTATAGAACCCTAACTTCTCTCCTGATCATCATTTTTACATCTCTATCTGACTCTTACCATCTCAAACTATATGTCCCTTGGACATCTTGAACTTCACATGTCCAAATCCAAACTCATCTCCCTCCCCTCCCCACCCACTTGCCTCAAATCTTTCTCTCTTTCTCATTTTTTTTTTTGTTACTATTGAGGGTACCAACATCCTAGAAGTTATCCCTGATTCCTCACTCTTTCTCAGCCCCCATCCAATCTGCTTTTTGATTCTGCCTTTGTAACAACTCTGGCAGAAGCACCCTTATCTCTTCTGACACTGCTACCAACCACCTCGGTGGAGGATGGAGGACGGTAATTCAATATGTCCAAAACAGAACTCATCATCTTTCCCCCTAAACCCCCTCCTCTTTTCTATAGAGAGCACTACCTTCCTCCCAGTCCCTCAGGTCCACACCCCAGAAGTCATCCTGAACTCCTCACTCTCTCTCATTCCTCATATCCAATATGGTGCCAAGGCCCATTGATTCTACCTTTGCAAATATCTCTCATATGCCCCCTTCTCTATTCTGATGCTGCTACTCCCCTGCTGCAGGACTTCATCATGGTGATGCACCTGGACTGCTGCAGTTGCTGCTGGGTGGTCTGCCTGCCTCAAGTCTGTCCCCACCCCACTCAACTGTCAAAGTAATTCCTAAAGTATAGATCTGACCATGTTAGCTCCCTATTTGATAAACTCCAGTGGCACCTTATCGCCTCTAAGGTTATAAAATCATCTGTTTGGCATTCAAAACCCTTCATAACCTAGCCACCTCTTACCTTTCTGGTCTCCTTATGCCTTATTCCCTCCCATGTGCTCTGCTATCCCAAGACACCAGCCTCCTTTTTTCCCAACAAAATATTCCATCTCTGGACCCTGGACATTTCCCTGGCTGTTCCTCACGCCCTAAATGCCTTACCTCCCCCTCTCCTACTCCTGGCTTCCCAGACTTCAAATCCTAGCTAAAATCCCTCCTTCTACCAGAAGACTTTCCTGAATCCTCCCAATTCTAGCGTGGTGCTCAGTCATTTTTCAGTCATGTCTGACTCCCTGCAACCATTTGGGGTTTTCTTGGCAGAGATAATGGAGGGGTTTTGCCATTTCCTTCTCCATTAAACATTTACTGGGTGCCAAGGACCCTGCTAAGAGCTAGGGATACAAATATAAAAGCAAAGATGGTCCTTGCCTTCAGGAGGCTTACATTCTAACAGGAAAGCCAACACATAAGGAGGAGTGATGGCCAAGGAGGAGCATTGTGGTCCAAGTATTTAGAGGGATGGTGGGTGAATAGTAGGATTGATTTGATCCTTGTTCTAGAATTGAGGTAGAGAAAGTAAGAAGAAGACAAGGGGGAATGGGGAAGCTACGGAGGAGATGGCCAGAAAGTCAGAGTAAAGTAGAACATGGTTTTCATCCTAAAAGCATCCCCAGTGTTACCCCATGTACCATGTCACTACCCTGTTGCTTTTGAATAAAACAGACCCAAACCCATACCATGCAATGATTCAGTCCTAAACTTCATCCCATTGTAGAAATAGACAAAATTATGCCTCCTCCCCCAATGAGCCCCCAAAAGTGACTTCACCAAATTTCTTGAGGTTGGCACATCCAGTGAACCCCCTCAAAGCCTTGCCTTAATATACTTTACCAGAACCCCCTGTTTTTGCACCATGAATTTTCTTGATGTTTGTGTAACACATAGACTATCCATCCCCTCCCCTCCTTAGGAACAGCCCTATTTCAAAGCACACCCACTTCAACCATTTTATTTTAAGTGGCATGTAGAACTCAGCTGCAGCAGCCGACTGAATCCTTCTTGCCTCTCATTGGTACAAAGAGACTCAGCTGCTGAAGGTGGAGAATTCCAGAGCCTTCAGAAAGTTCTCCTCCATGTTTGGCCTAATGGGAGATTTCTTTGACTTAATGAGACCAAATATATTCTGATGATAACTCCCTTATCTATCTCTTGTAGAGAAGAAGAGATTTTTCTCCAATATATTTATTAGTATTTTGGTATAACCCACCTATGTTTTATGAAAAGTCAACTTTCTTTTCTTTGTTTCACATGATATTATTATAATATTTAGCTTATGAACGCTGCTCTAAAATTTTATATAGAAGTACATGTGTATGTGTGTGTATGAATATATACAAATTTGAGTACAAGGTAGGGCACAGTGTGGCTTATCCTCTCTCTTGTGATCTGCCCAGGTAGCAAGAGTAAACAGATACTTTCTTTACTCTTAATTTCCTACTTACTTCTATTATCTGACCCTATCCTCAAGAGAGAAGATTGGTGAGTGACAACCCTATTAGGTACTCACCCACTCACACCCCTGAAATTCCACTATGCCATCAAATCTCTGTAAAAAACTATGCCATCAAATTTACCTCATTTCATTGGAGCTCTGGTTTTTTCTATGTGTTGTCTAAGCTTTGGACATTTGTAGATACATTTAAGGCAATGGGTTTGATTTCTGCAGCTAGGGGGCATAGTGGATAGAGTGTCTGGCCTGGAGTCAGGAAGGGCTGGGTTCAGATCCAGCCTCATTTGTAAAATGGAGATAATACCACCTACTTCCCAGGGTTGTGACAACCAAGGGAGACAATATTTGTAAAGCACTTAACAGAGTGCCTGGCACATAGTAGGCTCATAGGCTTGTTCCCTTCACCTTCTATCCTTGGATTTTGCCACCTGTGAATTCTGGGGCATCAGCACTATTCTTCATCCTCTTTCTTTGTGGCCACTCTGTATAGTAGTTCTCTTTCAGGATATACAAGAGTGAGAAGAAGGAATTGTATAGGGTACAGATGGTTTTTTTTTGGGAGGAGTTTCGCTGAGAAGAGAAAGTGGAATCCAGGAGACAGTGGGGAGGAAGGGATGGTCGAATCTTGGGAGACTTTAGAATAGGGAAGAGACCTGAACATATTTGAAGCAACAGAATAGAAGGAAGATGGGGAGGGAGGGAGGATGATAGAGGGGGCAGTCAGCTAGATAAAGTGGATGGGGGAGGGGCTGGATTATTGCTTTAAAAAAAAGAAAGAAAAGAAAAGGGAATCATTGAAGCATTTTTTAGAGTAGGAAGTATAGACAAGGAGGACAGGTCCAAAAGTTACCTGTTGAAGTTTTTAAGTACTTAAAGGAAACAAGTTGGGTTAATTGACAAATCCCAGCTGGAAATTGAAAGCTGTAAAGGACAGGACCTTTCCTCTGAAAGCAGGATTGACCTCAACACTAGAGTCCAGGGAGCTTTCTCTGGAGGAGGATTTTGGGCATAAGGACCTATTAATACAAGCCAAGGAAGAGCACTGGGTCCTGAGAGGGGGAATGTGGGATGAAGAAAGGCCAGTAGGTAGTAGCCTTCAGAAGGAGAAGACCCAGGAGAAGTTTCAAAGGCTAGTCATGGGAGCATACAGGCAGAGGCTGGTGAGCCTCTGGGCCCCACAGTGGTAGGAGTCAGTGCCCAGAAAGGCTTCCTTCCTAACCCTTAGAGTCAATTCCACCAACAAGGATTAAGTACCAGCAGTATACAGAACCCTGAGCCTTAGGCCTGGGCTATTGCAATAGCCACAAATCTCTCCCATCCATCCTCTGTTCAGCTGTCAAAGGGATCTTCCCAAAGCCCAAGTCCGATCTGGTCATCCCCCCCACCTCTCCGTTTCAACAAATTCCACTGTCTCTCTCCAGGGGAGGATCGCCTCCAGAGTCAAATTGAATACCCACCATGGGGCATTCAGAGCCCTTCATAAGCTTTCCCACCCCACCCCTTCCTTCTCAGTTTTCTGTCTCCCACCACTCCTTGTGCTCCCAGTACGTTGGCTTCCTTGCTGTTCCTCAGATAACACACACCATTCCCAACTCCCTGTATTCTCACTGTCCATCCCCCTCACCTCCACCTCCTGCCTTCCCTGGCATCAAACAAATCCCAGATAAAATCCCACCTTCTACAGGAAGCCTTTCCTGATCCCTCCTAATTCTGCTGCTTTTGCTTTGTTCATTTTTTCTGTTTATTCTGGACTGTACACTGTTATGGCAGGTTGTTCCCCCCTCCCCCACCACGTTGTCAGCTCCTCTAAGGGAGGGTGGGTTTTCTTCCTTTCTTTGTATCCCCAGAGCTTAGTACGTGCCTGGCACATAGTAAGTACTTTAAAAAAATGTTTATTGTTCAGCTGTCTGAGCCTTGAATCAGCTAAACCTGTCTTAGGAAAGCCCTCAATCTAGCCACCTGTTAGACCCAATACAGATAAGTACAATTAAAAAAAATAATCTTCCAAGGACAGAGAGAGAAGGGAAGAAAAGAAACAGTTATAACGTTCCTACTGTGTGCCATTCACTGGGTTACATTATATATATATATATATATATATATATATGTATATGTACATATGTGTATGTATGTATGTATATACACATATACACACATTTATTTGTATATACACATATTGTGTCTGTATGTGTATATGTGTGTACACACACAGTCTCATTTGGTCTTCACAAAAACCCTGACAGGTAGGTGATCTTATACAAATGTACATACGAACATATGTGTATATATGGGTGATCTATATGTGTGTATACATTCATACACATGTAATGTGTGCTCTTTTTACAAATGAGGAAACCGAGGCCAACCCAGGACAGGGGCTAATGAAAAGGGACTCACCCTCACTGCTGAAGCTCCTGGGATTCTCCATCAGGTTTCCGGGGCCGCGGAATCTTGCGTTCTCTCCCGGGCTGCCGCCGCCGCCGTCGCTGTCCCTCAGGCCCGGGCAGCTGTGGTCAGCAGCCGCCTGTCACTTCGCGCCCACACACAGCCTGCTCCCGGCCAAGCGTCCAGGAGCGGTGTAGCTCCCTTCCCCCAGGAGTGGTTCCCAGCAGCTCGGGGTGGGAGCCCAGGGATGGATGGAAAGGCTACAATCCTTGCAGTTTGCGAAGATGGAGGTGGGATTGAGGAACTCCGCCTATATATTTACATACTGTCTTCGCCTCCATTAAAATGTCATCTCCTTGGAGACGGATACGGGAGGGGGGGGCGGGGAGGCCCGAGGCTTCAGGTAAAACTGCCTTCACCCCCGGACACCGAGCCGGGGCTGGGTACGCGATGAGTCCAAAATCATCGCGGCTCCGCGGGTCCAGAAACCATGGTTACCAGTGTCTGAGGGGAGACAGGTACTCCTGAATTTCAGGGACCAATGCAATACAAAGGTCTCGGCCCGAGCGGGGCCCCAGGCCTTCTTCGCTCTGTGCCACAGATGCAAAGCTGGGGAACCGCACCATCAGCCCTAAGTGGCCGGCAGGGGCACCGTGCGTCGTCATCCTTTTCCACCAATGAGGAGAGCCCTACGCAAATGACTGATTCTCCCACCTCCGTTATTTTTGGGGTTTGGTTTCTTGGCTGGGGGGCTGAGATCTTTTTTATTTTTCTTTTTCCTATAATTCCAGCTGTAAGAAAATGGCCTGGCCTATAAGCACTTAATAAAAAGTGGTTCATGAAAGACCATTCCCGCTCCCCCCCCCCCCCCAATGAATATCTGCAGGTTTCTCCCCACTCCCTCCTCCTCTCACTCTCAGGCTGCCTTACTTGGGGTCCACCTGAGCCATGAAAATGGTGCTTTACAGGAAAGATGTTTTACGCAGTAAGAGGCAGATTTCATCTTCATACAAGGAAAAATCCTCCTGATGAGAGCTGTCTCAGTGCCTGGGCAGCCTCAGGAGGGAGGAGCTCTCCTTAACTGGACATCTCCAACCAAAGCTTAGCTGGGCATACATTGTAGAGAGTATTGTTGGTCAGGGCTGGGTTGGACTGGATCAATGCCTCTGAGGATCCAGCCAGCTCTGAGATCCCCTGAGTCTGTGCCTCTTTCTGCCATGACTAGGAAATCATTAGCTGTGCCCAAATGGCAGCTCTTCTCCCTCCTGGAAGAAGGAAAATGTGCTGGAGAATGGCCTCTCCTTTCTCCACTTTCTCGATGCCCTGAGTCCAGGAGGGATCTGTTAGGCTCTGTTGAATATTTCTGGAGGTAAAACCTTCCACTGACCAGGTTATCTCCTGAACAAAGTACAAACTCCTAGGTGCCATTATGGGCCCACTGAGAGTTTTTTTCCCTTGGTGAGGTAGGAAGTCCAGGGTTCTTTTCCCTACCCATCACTGGGGCAAGCAGCACCACAAAGCAGCCCAAACTAGATTGAAATGTAATTGGAAAATGTTATCAAAACAAGTAAAAATATAATGTGACCTAAATAATGTGGTTTTCTCAGTAATATGTGGCCAGTTTGACACCTCTGACCTCTACCGTTCTGGCTTTTGCCATAAGAATCTCTCAGAATCCAAAAAATAAAGTTTGCTAAATCTTTTCCTCATGAATAACTGGGAATGGAGGGATCGATTGAATAAAAAAAATGAATCAGTCTCAGACAGTGACTTAACATAACCAACAAAATACTCTAGCCCTGTTTCTCCTCTTACTTCTGGGACCACTCCTCAGTCTCCTTGGCTAGCTGGATCATTCTTCATAAGCATGGCCACCCCTAAGCATGAGTGTCTTTCAGGCTCCTGTCCTATTCATCTTCACTTTCCTCACTCATCTTTCTCTCCTGATAATCTTGATTCACACAGGTTTTAGGAATATGTTTATACAAATGATTCACAGATCTAGCCCTTGTTTCTCCCCAGAACTCCCAGCCCCGCACCTCCAGGACTTTCATGCTCCATGCATCACAAATTCAACATGTCCAAAGCAGAACTCATTATCTTTTCCCCAAAAACGCCCCTTCTCAGAACTTTTCAGTTTTCATCAAATGTTCCCCGCCTCTGGAGCTGTGAACTGATCCAACCATTCTGGAGAACAATTTGGAACAATGCCCAAAGGGCTATAAAACTGTGCATATCTTCTGACTCAGCAATATCAATACTGCATCTGTATCCCAAAGAGATCAAAGAAGAGGGGAAAGGACCTATATGTTCAAAAACATTTACAGTTGCTTTTTTGTGGTGACTAAGAACTGGAAATTTAGGGATGCCTTTCAATTGAGGAATGGCTGAACAAGTTGTGATATATGATTGTAATGGAATATTATTGTACTATAAGAAATAATAAGCAGGATGATTTCAGACAAACCTGAAAAGATTTACATGAACTGATAAAAAGTAAAATGAGTAGAACCAGAAGAACATCGTACACAGTGATAGCAATATTGTACAAAGATCAACTGTAAATGACTTAGCTATTGTCAGCAATACAATGAGCCAAGACGATACCAAAGAACTCATGATAAGAAATGCTATCTGCCTCCAGAGAAAGAACTGATGTTACCTGACTACAGATGAAAGTATATTCTTTCTTTCCTCTCTTCTTTCCTTCCTTCCTTCCTTCTTTTTTTTCTTTCTCTTTCTTTCTTTCACCTATGTATACTCTATATCAGATTGCTTACCATCTCAGAGGGTGGGGGAGGGATAGAATTTGAAACTCAAAGCTTAGAGAAATGCTCAAAATTGTTTTTACATGTAACTGGGGAAAATAAAATATTTTTAAAAAAATTTTAAGCAACAACAATAAAAAGGGTATCCACATCCAATTCTTGTCAGGGTTCTCTGTCAAAGTACCCTAACTTAACTGCAGGGGCAGCCGGTTACTTACCTCATTCAAGAAAGCGCCAGCGCATTCTCAAGAACAGAAGAGTCAAGGCTCGAAGGTGCAAGCAGAGAAAGTTTATTGAGTCCTCTCCATGGGGAAGCCTTACAGCCAGATCTTAAGGGAGATTCAAATCTGCCTCATCAGTTTGAGTCTTATATCTAGCCCAAACCCATATACCATAAAAGACATACAACAGAGCCCAGCTGTCTAAAACAGGATGAAACAAAAATGGGAGAGGGAAGGTGCAGTCACAAGGGCATGAAGACCCCAGGGTATGAAGACACTTATCTGGAACATCAGGTAACCCCACATAAGAGAATCTTGAGCAATGTAGTACCCCTGGTCTCCAAATGACCAGGGGCGGTGCAGTATGCTCTGACCTCTATGTGACCCAGCTAATTCCAGGGTCTCGGACACACCCTGTGCATCAAACATTACCGCTGCAGGCTGCAATAACCCTCACACCTTCTAATTACCTAGGTTCCTAACTTTGGTATAACCTTCAACTCTTTGGGCCTCACTAGCCTCCCCCACCCCATCTGTAGTCTCTAAGTCTTCTCCATTCTACCTCTTCAACGTTTCTCCCATTAGTCCACTTTTATCTTCTCACATCACAAACAACCAACTCAGCCTCTCCTCACTCCTTGCCTCTCAGTGGGAATTTCTGCAACCATGTTCTCTCTCAAATTTATCTTCCATAGATATTTCTAAAGGACAGTTCTGATCATATTGCTCTGTTGCTTGAGCATCCAGTGGAAGGGGAATTAAACATTTGTGGAACACCTGCTGTGTGCTGTGATATACTATTTTTTTCTGTGACAAATATCATCTCATTGATCCTTACAACAATCCTGCAAGGTAAGTCTTATTATTATTATTATCTCTGTCTTACAGTAGAGAAAACTGAGGCCAATGGAAATTAAGTAGATTTTCAGGGTCACCCAGTTAGTAAACATCTGTCATTCTTATTGTTGCTGAAATGTGTCTGACCTTTCATGACCCCATTTGGGGTTCTTTTGGGCAGAGATACTAGAGCAGTTTGCCATTTCCTTCTCCAGCTCATTTTACAGATGAGGAAATTGAGGCAAACAAGGTAAAGTGACTTGCCCAGGGTCACCCAGCTAGTAAGTTTCTGAGGCCAGATTTGAATTCAGGTAGATGAGTCTTCCTGACTCCAGGCCTAGTGCTCTTTAAGTCCCACCACGTGTGCACTAAAACACTCTTAAGCATGAAAGTCCAGCACATTCTTGCTCCTTCCTGTGTTTCCAGGCCAATTTCACATTATTTCTCCAAACATAATCTATATTCCAAACCAGAATGGGCTATTAGAAGTTCCCCATTTTTTGTCACCATGTCTTTATACATAGTTCCTGCGCCCCAGGCTCTCCCTTCTAAGGTGACAAATCCTAGGAAAAATAAAGAGTCTCTTTATTGAGGTCACTGATTTAGAATTTTGTTTAAAAAAACTAGGGGAGAGGACCCTTGAAAGTAATGTTTTCGTATTCTCCAAGGAAGTTGATCAGCTGGTTCATCCTTTCACCATTTCTCACAATATTATAAAGAATAGCTGTCTTTGGAAGAGTTCAATTAATAAAGACAAAAAGTACAATGAGAAACAAAAATGCTTGAAAAAATGCTTGGAATGCTTCAAAGTTCCCCATTCCTCTCAAGGTTCATTTTCATAGAGGTCAATATATTGTGCTGTTTCGTCATCTTTCCAGTCAGTTCCTAAATTGGGGCTTTTTGCCAGGTCTTATCGTGGTTCCTCAACTAGGCTTTTTGGAGGAATGGTTAGCTATGTATCATCTCAGCCTGGGTCACTAGGTTCCTATGCTGACCTTAACCTCCTGAGGTTTGTACCCAGAACTCTGGACCTTCAGGGCCTTGCAGTCATCTTAGGAAAAAATACTGGGGATCTCAAAGTATCCAGACTTGGAGTGTTCCTTGGGACTGCTTACTACTACTCCCAGGCCCCTCCAAGGCTTCCAGTTTGAGTTTCCAAGCCCAGTGTAGTTTTCTCAGGAAGGCCCTTGTTGCTTCCAGACTCAGCTTTTCAGGCTCTGGTTTCTCCATAGTCTCACTTGGAGAATTGGATGGGCTGGCTTGGTTTATTGTTCTTTTATACTGGTGCTGGTTTTTCTGGTGACCCTTTACTTTGCTCTAATGGACATTTATGGTGTAGCTCTAGGGTTGAAGAAGTCACTTCTTGTAGTTTTGCATTGACTTTTTGATCATTAGTTGGTCTTGTGTGATTTCTAGGTTTTTGCTGGAATAGGTATGTGGGGGCTATGTGGTCTTCCATTCAGGTAGCCACATGGCCAGAAGTCCTTTAAAAAGTTGGATTGTGAGGGGCTGCAAACGTAAAACCTAAGTATTTCTATCTACCTGGAAGGGAGTTGAAGTCATTGAAACTTCCTGAGCTAGGGAATGATGTGATCAGAACTACACTTCAGGAAAATCACTTTGGCAGCTGAGTGGAGGGTAGGTTCCAGAGCAGTAGGAGACCAATTAGGATGCTATTGTAAGATGTCAACTGGAAACTATGGAGGGCCTGAACTAGGATGCTGCCTGTGTGAATGGGGAAAAGGGGGAATTCTCAACAGATGTTGGAGAGGTAGAAACAATGAGGTTGGAAATTACTTAGATAAGAGGGTAATAGGTGGAGTGAGAAGTCAAGAATAATACCAATGCTGTGGCCTAAAGACCAGGAGAGATAACACCGACAACAACAATAGGAAGGGAATGCATTTATTAAGCTTCTATTATGTGCCAGATATTATGCTAAATGTTTTACAGATAGTATTTAAGTTGATATAATAATAATAATGACAACAACAATGATAGGAAGATTTATTGTTGTTCATTCATTCAGTCATTTCCATCTCTATGACCCCATGGACCATAGCATGCCAGGCCCTTCTATCTCTCAGAAGTCCAAATTCATGCACGTTATTTCCATGACATTATTTCTCCGTCTCATCGTCTCCCATCCCCCTTTCCTTTTGCCTTCAATCTTTTCCAATATCAGAGTCTTTTCCAATGAGTCTTGTCTTCTCATTATAGAGTCAAAGTATTTAAATTTTAGCTTTAGTATTTGACCTTCTGCTGATTAACCTGAATTAATTTTCTTTTAAGTGTTAACCGATTTGATCTCCTTGCTGTCCAAGGGACTCTCAAAAGTCTTCTCCAGAACCACAATTTGAAAGTATCAATTCTGTGGTGCTACACTTTCCTTATAGTCCAATTCTTAACAGCCATTCATTTCTGCCCCAAAAATTACAGCTTTGACTGTATGGACCTTTGCTGGCAAGGTGATGTCTCTGCTTTTTAGCATGCTGGCCAGATCTGCCATAGCTTTCCTTCCAAAAAAACAAGCATTTTGAAAATTTCATGACTGTAGTCATTGTCTGCAGTGATCTTTGAGCCCAAGAATGTAAAATCTGACACTGCTTCCATTTCTTCTTCTTCTTCTTCTATTGCCAGGCAGTGATGGGACCAGTTGCCAAGATCTTAGTATTTTTGATGTTAAGCATTAAGACAGCTTTTACACTCTCCTCTTCTACCCTCATCAAGAAATTTCTTAATTCCTCTTCATTTTCTACCATCAGAGTGATATTGTCTTCATTGGTATTTCTCCCAGCAATCTTAATTCTGGCTTTCAATTCATTCAGCCTGTCATTTTGCATGCTGTACTCTGTATATTAGTTAAACAAATAAGGTGACAATATACAGCCTTGTGGTGCTCCTTTTTCAACCTTAAACCAATGAGTTGTTCCATGTTCATGTTTTAATCATTGCTTCTTGGCCCACATACAGATTCCTCAGGACACAAGTAAGATGATCTGGTACTCCCATCTCTTTGAGGACTTGCCACATTTTTCTGTGATCCACATGGTCAAAGGCTTTAGAAATAGATATTTTTTTTCTGGAACTCCCTTACTTTCTCCATAATTCAGCAAATGTTGGCAATTTGGTCTCTAGTTCCTCTGCCCCTTTGAAAACTAGTCTGTTCTCCTGATAATTCTCACTTCATATACTACTGAAGCCTAGCTTGAAGAATCTTAAGCATAACCTTGCTGGCATGTGAAATGAGCCCAATTGTTCCATTAATTTGAACATTCCTTTGCATTGTCCTTCTTTAGGATTGGGACAAAAATGGATCTTTTCTAATCCAGTGGTCACTATTTTGTTTTCCAAATTGGCTGGCATATTGAGTGCAGCACTTTAACAGCATCGTCTTTTAGGATTTTAAATCACTCAGTTGGAATTCCATCACCTCCACTAGCCTTACTGTTAGCAATGCTTCTGAAGGCTCACTTGCCTTCATTCTCCAAGATGTCTGGCTCTCAATCAGTAGCCACACCATCCTGGTTATTGGTGATGTTAAGATCTTTCTTGTATAGTTCTTTGGTGTATTCTTGTCACCTCTTAATCACTTCTTCTTCTGTTAAATCGCTACCATTTTTGTCTTTTGTCATGTCCATTTTTGTATGGAACTTCCCCTTGATATCTCTAATTTTCTTTAAGAGATCTCTTGTCTTTCCCATTCTACCTTTCTCCACTGGAGAAGAAAATGGCAAACTGTTCCAGTATCTTTGCCAAGAAAATCCCATGGACAGTACTAAAATGATAACAGAGGTGAAAACTTCTAAAGTCAGAAGGCATACAATACACCACTGGGGAAGAGCAGAGGACAACTACAAGTAGCTCCAGTACTATCAAAATGGCTGGGCCAAAGCCAAAAGGAAGCTCAGCCACAGATATATCTGGTGATGAAAGGAAAATCCGGTGCTGAAAGATCTATTTTGCATAGGCACCTGGAATGTATTATCTCTGACCCCAGGTAAGATGAATGTGGTCATAGAGGAGATGAAAAGATTAAACACTGACATCTTGAGAGTCAGTGAACTTAAATGGATGTGAATGGATGAATTTAATTCAGATGATTGCTACTCATACTACTTTGGGCAAGAATCCCTTAGAACAGTGGTTCTCAACCTTCCTAATGCAGCGACTCTTTAATACAGTTCCTCATGTTGTGGTGACCCCCAACCATGAAATTATTTTCATTGCTACTTCATAACTGTAATTTTGCTACTGTTATGAATCTATCTGATATGCAGGATGTATTTTCATTGTTAAAACTTGATCATAACCCACAGGTTGAGAACCGCTGCCTTAGAAGAAATGGAGTAGCCCTCCTGGTTGATAAAAGGGTGAGAAAATGACCAAATGATATCTGTTGGAATCCAAGGGAAGCCATTGAAAACACCACAGTAAAACAAGTCTATGCTCTAACCACTAATGCCATTGACCTACAACAGCTTCTAGAAATGATACCAAAAAAAAAACCAACGATGTCACATTCATCATAGAGGATTAGAATGTTAAAGCAGGAAATCAAAAGAAATTGAAATAACAGGCAAGTTTGGCCTCGGAGGACAAAATGAAGCAGGGCAGAGAGTCACAGGGTTTTGTCAAGATAACTCACGGGTCATAACAAGGGTTCTTCTTCAACAACCCAAAGGCGACTCTCCACGTGGACAATGGTCGATACAGAAATCAGATTGGTTGTATACTTTGCAGCCAAAGGTGGAGAATTTCTACACAGTCAGTTGGAACAAGACCTGGAGCTGATTGTGACTCAGATCATATGTTACTTACTGCAAAACTCGGCTTAATTTGGGGAAAGTAGGGAAAACCATCAGACCATATATGTACAACCTAAACTACATCCCTTATGAATATGAAGTGGAGATGATGAATAGATTTAAGGGATCAGATCAGGTAGATAGAGCGCCTGAAGAATTATGGACAGAGGTTCGCAATATCGTATCAGAGACAACACCAAAAAAAAAAAATCCAAAGAAGAGCAAGAAAACCAAATGTCCATGTGATGACACTTTGCAGATAGCCAAGGGAAGAAGGAAAAGGAAAGGGAAAGAAGAAAGGAAAAGACAGACTCAAATGAATGCAGCATTCCAGAAAATATTGAGGAGCAAGGGACGGCTAATTCAATCCAAAGGAGTGCGGCCAGGTGGGAAATGACCGATGCGCCTTCCTAAAATCGATGCTTTTTGCTCCTGTCCAATCTGTACAAATGACAGGTTCTTTGGCCTCTCCGAATTCTAGCTCTGTGATCAAATGAAATAAAAAATATCAAGCTCCTTGCGAACTTTAAAGCCCTGTTTAATGTTGAGTATTAATTACGATTTCCTACCACTGCATGAGAGGTCAGGATTGCTCTTCCCCTCTGTGTCCACAAGGGGGAGCTCTGCGCTCACTCATCCTAGTCCTTCACACAGGATCTCAGCTAGGGTTAAGGTTACAAGGTAACCTTTCAAGTAGAGAAAAGAGCCCCAGGGGGCTTCCTCTCGATTCCCTTCCTCGCCAGGGTAAGGGCTCTGGTGCCTTCCATCCCAGGAAGTAGAGTCAACACAGGAAGCCCCAGTTTGAAAACCCAGAGCAGGAATTTTATTTCTTCTTCTTCTTCCCACCCCACTCCAATAACAGGACTGGACGTTTGCCGAGCTCTTAACCAGGGTCAGGGAGATAGGATCTGTGGGTGAGAGTGTTTGTGTTTCTGGATCTGTATGTGTGAGTATATGTGGCTTTGCATAAGGAGACCTAGGTTCCAGTCTCAGTCTCTACCCACTGTGTGACCCCAGACAAGTCCTGACTCCTTTCTGGGTCTCAGTTTCTCCATCTATAAAAAGTGAGACAGAGCTGCCAAGTTTTTGCATCCTGCAGACTCAGGGTCCTCCTGTATGGGTCTGGGACCTCTCCTTGCCCTGGCACAGTCTCAATCCTAAGTTCTTGTGTGTTGGAATGCTCTGAGGTACATCCCTGGCCAGATGACATCCCCAGTGTCTGCAGGCCTATTTCCCTATACTGACCTGAACTGGAAATATTATTCACTCTGATTTTTTTTCCCTTAGATTTCTTGATCAGAATTTGATCTGGTGCATTTTCTAGGTCATTGTGGAGGCATACCCTATTCAGTCTTGCTTACCTCTCCTAGATAGTAAGGACTCTCCCTTCCCAGCCAGGGTTGTGTCAATCAGACAGCTCTGCCCTTAGAGCACTGAGAGCCTTGGGGAACATCAGATTGCTAAAGAATGCCCAGCACTGCGTTTACAAAGATCCACCTTCTTTCTCAGTCTTACGTTCTTCCTAGCCTAGCCCACTCATATCATCAGTCCCCGGAAGCATAGCTCTGTGATATCACTGTAAGGAATAGCGAGGTTATAAATAGTAATGGTTTACCTGCCAATCCTTACAGACATTCTGCATACCAGCGTACACTCTATGAAATACCGTCCTCAAGGATTCATGTTGTATCCTTGTACTTACCACAGAGTACAGGATACAGTTGTATCTTTGTGGAACCAGTGACTGATTCCAGTAGTAATCTACTGGGAATTCCAATCAGGGCAAGCCCACGAGAGTATTTCATAAACCCAAACCTGTAAGTTTGTTGTGCCAGCCAAAGTAAGGAGTAGCAGGTGAAGGGACAGGAGAGCAAGGACAACTGTCTGTTCCAAGGCATGGGTAACAATAGATCTCACATTCTTAGCTAAGCTTATCCCAGTTTTTCCAGAAAAGCACTTATCAGGAATTAATGGATTATCTTTTTTTTTGTCCCAGAGGAACTATAGACATGACCAGAAGGCACGGTCTTTTTCCTCTGGAATGTCGCATCTTCTTTTGGACAGCGGAAAAGGATCCTGGCACAGTCACTCTATATTTTTGCTTCAAACTCCCTAGGAACATTCCTTTACAGTGGTATATGTGAAATCATGACCGAAGACCTTGGCTTTGAGCAGCAGTTTTAGTGAATTGTGTAAGAGTATCTGGTTACAAAAGTCTTTTTAGATAACTCTGTACTTTCTGTCAGCAGCTCTGCTTAGCTCAGACTCCATGGAATATGATTCAATACGATTCTCCCTGCTTGCCCCTCCCCCCCTCTACTTTCTAACTCCTTTTGCATATTATTTCCCCCCATTAGATTGTAAGCTCCCGAGGACAAGGACTGTCTTTTTCTTCTTTGTATTCCTATCTCTTAGCTATCAGAGTACTTGGCACATGGTAGGCATTTAATAAATGTTAATTGAATTGCATTGAATGTGACTCCTTTGCAGTCTGCTTTGGCTAAAATACAGTAAATATGAACTCCTTCTGAAAACAGACACCAAAGCAAGACCATATTCATCATGACAGCACTCAGTCATCTGAACATCAACAACAGACAAGAAGCTGTCATGGGTGCCGGTCTCCATCTTGTTGGTTTCCCAATGTGCTGCATCTGGCAGATGAGGCTGACACAGCAATGTCGTTGGGCCATTAAAGGAAACTCTCGAGCTTGCCAGTGAACTTGGAATTTGGTGACCCCAGCTCCCCTTCTTGCTCATGTGTGTTACGCCAGGCCCAGGAGCAAGGTTAGGAAGGCTCTCTTCTGACACCGATGGGTTGGTCTTGTAGAAGAGTTAGTCAATAGAAGACGAGGAAGAAATGAGATAAGGTAAGAATTGTTCTACTTAAGGGAATAAAAAGAGAAAGACTACAGTCCTGGATGTGGAGGCAGCCTAGGCTTCCTGTTTCTAAATGCCTGAACATTTCCAGGATGGTCCTGGATCTTACTTCTGGTGGGGGGAGGAGGGGGAAGACCCCCCTTGTGCACAGTCTACATAGACAAAAATGACGTAGTTAATCCTAGGCTGATATTCTGATTTAACTGTATTTTGCCTTTCTGAACATATCTCTTGGTGATCAAGCTTGTTCTCATTCACCTACGACATTTTCAGTACCAGTTCACATGGAAGCCATGTCCAGCCATCCTCATCTGTATCTTACCACTGGACCCAGATGGCTCTGGAGGAGAGAGTGAGGCTGGTGACTTTGCCCAGCCTTGCCTCACTTAAATCCAATTCACTGGCAAGTAGTAGCATCATCTTTCTGCCATCATGGTCCTCTTCAAGAATGAAGGACAAATAATAATCTGCTCATCTGCTAGTTTGTGCCACATCCAAGTGAAAGGCCTGCAGCCAATTGCCAGGGAATGTCTTGGACAGCCTTACAATAATGACAAAAATTAATATTTGTATGGCACCATGAGGTTTGCAAAGAACTTTATCAACATTATTGTGTTTCATAAACATTATCCTGTCTTTGAATCACCCTTGGGAGCTTAGGTGTGATTGTTATCTGTGTTTTACATATGAGGAACTAAGGCTGAGAGCTTGTAGCTGGCCCAGGGTCATGCAACTAGTGTCTGAGCAAGGATTTGAACTCAGGTCTTCCTGACTTCCAAGTTCAATGCTCTATTCGCTGCTCCACAAAACTGCCTCAATTAAAATCGATTGATACAATGAGGCACACTCAAATAGAAGTAGGGCAATGGCCATGGGTAGTCTTATCCTCAGAGATTAAATACAGATCTGCTTGCTGCCAGCCTTCATGGAAAAGACCAGAGAGCCTGCTTGTGGAAAGGCATGATGAGATATGAGAAACAGATGAAGACTCCAATGTGGATAGCTCAGCTATCTTTCCTGGTGGGTTTGAGTGAGAAAGATATACTGTAAGCATTGGGGTAGGGAGAGGGGTCTTGGATCTTACAATCTACACCCAGATGGAGATGTAGCCTATGAATACGGGTCTCTATTCCCTTTTGGTTTGTTCCCTAATGCTCCTAAGTGAAGATGAATCAGAGTAGGTTGTGACTTTGTGGGCTTTAAAAGGTTGCAAAGGCTACATAAAGGAATATAGGAAAGTCACTTGGCTAGGAGACAAGTGTGGTTCAGATTTTTAGAAATCATCACATTTGTCATATAAATACAGCAGAGACAACCTATTCCACCTTTTGGTTACATCTTTATCTTTGGGAACATTTTTGTTGCTGCTCTTGTTATCCAGTCGTGTTGGACTCTCCGTGACTCCGTTTGGGGTTTTCTTGGCAAACTGAGGCAAACAGAGTGAAATGACTTGCCCAGGATCACACGGATAGTAAGTATCTGAAGCCAGATGTGAACTTGGAGAGATGACTCCAGACTCAGGACTCTACCCACTGTGCCACCTAGCTGTCCCTGGGAACATTACTATTTTCAGACTCCACCTAATAATAGGATTTCTACCTTCCCAATGTTTGTTGGGCTGTTTGTGAAATGCTTGACAAATTCTTGACATACTGAAATACATACATTTCCATACTTAACATAACCGTTAACCAGAAGAAGGGCACTGTGTTTCCCAGACAAATGTGCCTACTTTACCATAGCACTAATTTGTCAATCAACCACAGCATTCAGATCAGAGAGAATTGAAGGTCTTGATGTTATAAATGTTATAAATGCACCACACTCGAGTGTTATTCCCAAAGAATAATAGTACTGCTGTATGCCTATAAGATTTCCTAAAATCGTAATGCAAAACAACTTATAAGCATAATACTAATGTAAAATACAATCTTATGAACTTAAAACATAAAACATTAAATAAATCTCATTGCCGATCTAATAAACAAAGATTCCCTTGAATGGATCTCAAAGTCATCCACACAGAAAGCAAAAACATTCTATACAAGTTCCTATGCTAGGTAAATTCAGAAATGAAAATAGAGTGGATGCCACTTTTAATTTCACAGCTACCAGGGTGGCATTTCCAGGGCACAGATCAATCAGGCTCCAAACAATAATTGTCCCCCAATAAATTTATCAAACCCCAAATAAATTCAAATCTCCGGGTTCACACCTGCTAAGTTTTTAAGTCACCAGGATGCCACCCGAAGCAAAGCTTGAAAACCTTTAGCAATCTCAAATCAAACCCCAAGTTTGGGAAGGAGTTATATCCTCAGAGACAGCATCTAAAAGGTAGTCGGGCAGAATATTTCCTGGATTGTCAGACTTGCTTACTTACCCTGTTGTGTTTTGCTTATGTGTTTCTCTTTGTGCCATGTAACATTTAATTCGGTGTCTGGTGCTGCTCTCAGGTTTAATGAGGGCATCCCATAGGGCAGAAATTCTCAAAATGTGGCCTGGGGACCTCTAGGGCTTCCCAAGACCCTCTCAGGGGCTCCACAAAGTCAAAATGATTTTCATAATAATGCCAGGACATTCTAATTCCTAATGAGGTAAATAGCAAGATATTACCCACGTAAATGAACTTTTTGGGGGTCCTCAATAATTTTTTAATGGTCATTTACTTATTTATTGCTTTTTGGAGGGGAGAAGGGAGGGCAATTGGGGTCAAATGACTTCCTCAGGGTCACACAGCTAGTAAGTCACGGAGAGTCCAACACGACTTAAATATCTGAGACTGGCTTTGAACTCAGGTCCTCCTGATGCCAGGGCTGGAGCTCTATTCACTGCGCCATCTAGCGGCCCCAAGGTCCTCAATAATTTTTAAGTGTGAAGATGTCCTGAAGCCAATAAGCTTGAGAACTACTGGCATGGGCATCCTCAGAATTACCCTTCCTGATTTCCTCAGATCCATATGGGGCCTTGGAGACAGCCTCTGGCCATTGCCAACCTCTGAGAGTTTGGTCTAAGAAAAACAAATTAATTAGATTGTGTCTAGGTTTCTTTCAAACAGGTGGCATGCCTATCTATGGAGCTGCAGTATTGGAACTGAACTCCCTTTGGGAGTTTATGTCTCCTTCAAAGAGTAGGTATTCCCAAGGGGTGCCAATCAACTCTGAATGGTTAACACATTGGGAGGTGGGCTATATTAAAATGAGCATCTTAGGGTAGTGATTTAGGTCACCTAAAATCTTGATCAAAGAGACAATCAATTTCCATATCACTTGTCTTGGGAGAATCAACATTTTCCCAGACCTGTCTGAGCAAACACAATGAGCAGGAATACACTCGTTGGCCAAAAGTTAAAATTATCTTTTTTTTTCCTTTTTTGGAGGGGGGGAGGGCAGGGCAATTGGGGTTAAGTGACTTGCCCAAGGTCACATGGCTAGTACGTGATAAGTGTATGAGGCTGGATTTGAGCTCAGGTCCTCCTGACACCAGGGCTGGTGCTCTATTCACTGTGCCACCTAGCCACCCCTAACAGTTTCTTTTACTGACTGATTAGATCTTGGCCTGGGTAAGTCTTGAAGAAAGATTTTCCATACTGGTTGGTTTCTAGATAAGGAAGTAGCTTGGGCTGGGAGTTGACAAAGATAAGGAGACTCAATGCTATCTCATTATCAGTAATGTCCTTCGGAAGAAGAAACTCAATTTTGGAAGAAGGGGGCTGGGAGAGCTCTGAATCTCATTTTTCCAATTTCCCCCGTATGATTCTAAGTGAATCACTAACTGATCAAGGGTTAGGGACTTATGATGGATAACAATGTGGGGGAGTAGGGAAAGGGAGAAATTGAGACATATAAAAGACACAAGGGAAGAAGTAAACAATGAATAAAATTGTCCATTTAAGACTCAGAAGTCCCATCTCACATATCAGTCGGACACCATCTGATAAATTTTTCTGGTCAGCGTGTGGTTTCAGCAGTTTCCAACAAAGTGTGTTCTTAAGATTCCTTGTAGAGATCCTCTTTGTTAAAATCTCCTACAAAATTGATCTTAATACAATTTTAAATTACTTTGCCAATAACCAGGTCAAATAATGAAAGTTAACTCAACCCTTGCGTCTCTATTATTATAAAATCAAAATTTGGAACCTTTGCCAATTGTCATGTTGATATATCTAAGAAACTCAAATAAAACCCAAAAAATTAGAATCCAGTTTTTATACTTTGCATTAATTCGTTCCCTGTTAAGAGGATGAGATTCCACTAGAGAATTAAGAACAATGTCTTTTATAAGAAGATAGACTTCAATACATAAATGAATTCATTTGAAAACTGCCAGATTAACCACCATTTTAACAAAAGGTTCGGGGATAACATACATCAATACACTGAGTAATCAGTTTTAAAATAGTGCATGTCAAGTAAGATATTTCTAATGCAACAATTCCAACTAGACATGTTCAAATAAACAACCCCCTAATTACAGTGGATCCTTGTTTTAAGGCATTTACAAGATAGACCATGAACCATTCTTTAAAAATAACTAATTGGTTGTTGTTGGGTTGTTTTGGCTTTGTTTGGGTTTTTTGGCTTTTTGGAGGGGAGAAGGCAGAGCAAATGGGATTAAGTGACTTGCCCAAGGTCACACAGCTATTAAGTGTGTCAAGTGTCTGAAGCTGGATTTGAATTCAGGTCCTCCTGACTCCAGGGCCAGCGCTCTATTCACCGAGCCACCTAGCCGCCCCAAAGATAACTAATTGTAACAGAACTGAGACAATTATGATATTAACTAAGTAATAGAATCATACCCTGGTTTCACAAGTCTTTGACCTAATTATCCACATACCAGTATGAGGAACAAAAGGACCCTCACTTGTACAAGAATTTATAATTAGTAACAGATGTCAAGGCTAAATACTTAGTCATTTGGAATATAGAAAGTACTAAAATTCTAGGCCAAATAGCTCAACCTTACACTTGCATCTTAATCAATTATTTAATAGATTTAATATTGTACTTATAAAACTTTTTGGTTATAGAAATTTGCTGTAAAAGAATAGAGATATAACCTTAGTAGGGGAACAATGTTTCTCTAACTTCATGTCAATTCCAGGCAGAAGTTGCATTGCATTGAGCCAGGCTTAAAGTCAGCTAGGTGTCATATTGTGGAAATTGAGTCAGGAGAAATCTCCCTCAGTTTATATGGAATAGTTGAGGTTTAGGGGTGCTGGGACCCCAAAATTCAAGGGCAAGTGATGCAGATTCTGCCTCAAATTAATTCATCCCAAGCCTTCTTTCATCCAGAGATAAGGTTTATTATTATATAAATAAAATTAAATTTCCCATTAAGATAACACAATAATACTATTCTTGACTAACATAACTGTCTGTACTTGTCCTGGTGTGCAAGATTTTAAGAATCTGCCTTATTTGTGACACTTGTATTGACAAGAAGGCCAGATTGAATCTGAGCCATTGGCCAGACTCATAAGGAATCTGAGCAGTTTGACGGGGGAGAGGGGGGGGTTTAGATGGACCTTATATGCAGAATGACTGTGGGAAGGATCTAGAAGTGGCCAAGTAGTCTGGGGTGATTAGGAGGTAATAGAGAAGGACACCAGGAACCTGAGCCACACTGAAGGGGTCAAAATGGAATGAAGGAGTGGTGGTCTAGGGTGGAGCCAGGATTAAAGGTAACAGAATTAGAGATTGGGGGAGGGACAGAGCCACAATGAAAGGACGGTTGAAAGGATAATACTGAGATAAATGTCAGGCTAATGCCAGGGTCACGTGAGAGAGTTCCTGAGAAAGTTCAAGGTGGGGTTTTGTAATGCCAAGCAAAGGCAACTTCCAAGGTTCAGATTACCAGCATAGTAAACCCCATTTATTCAGCAAACATTCCCAGAACAGAGAAAGTCAAAATACAATGTAATTTGTTCCTTTAGCAAGTTCTCAATCAATCCAGGTAGTACTCCACCCCGAGACAGTACATTCATTTAGTCAGTCAAAAGTCTCTTCTCAAATGGAGATTAGTCTCCAACCATAAACAAAGTACATTCATTTGGTCAATCACTCAAAGGCTTCCCACCCCTGAATCTCAAAAGGAGCAGGACCATTCTCCCTTAAGTTAACAAGGTTAAACTCAGCATTGAATACCCAAAGAAAGGTCCTTCTTTCATCTTCACTCCATGCAAGCTCTCAGCAATCTCAGTTCCTGGAGAGAAAAGGCTCAACAAAGCCATAGCCAGTGTCCTCATCAAGTCACTCTCTGCCTGTAGAACAGTCCTAGAGCCCCTGAAAACATCAGCAAGGCCCTCTTCCAGGATTTCTGTAAACGTACAACAGGACAATCCTCCTTCAGGGCTTCTGAACCAACAGCCAGGTTCCAGGACCTCTACAACAGCAGCACTGTCCTTCACCATCAGGTGAATCTGGCAAAACAACATCAAAACAGACAGACAAAATACCGGCATCACAGCCATGCCTCCTCAGTCCTTGGCAGTTCCGGGTGGCAGTTCCAGTGGGCTCTTGGCAGTCTTCTCTCAGCAACTCAGGCTCCGCCATACTGGATACTGCTCTCCCAAAGTCCTTCTGGCCTTCTCTAGGCTTGGGCCTCTCTCCCAGTTCAGCCCTCTCTCTTCACGTCAACAAGTCCATCCCACAAGTGGGATTCACAAGCTCTGGGTTTTAACACTCAACCCAAAAACCAAGCCAATACAGGGGCATCTCCAAAATCCATTACCAAAACAGGTTTCCAGGCTCTATACCCCCATCATAGTTATTCTCCCAACTTTTCCTCTTCAGTTCATAGACCCCATAGGGTTGCTGGCATCATGGATCATTGACTCACTCACATTCCTTGATGATCATCCCTGGAGTCACACTCAGAATAACATCAGTTAACAGTCCAATAAGGTCCTAAATAGCAAGTTTCAGTAATCAGAGTTTCAGGTGTGTGCCTATAATCCCACACTGGCGACAGTAAGAGATTCATCACAGAAAAATACGACTGCTCTCTGAATCCCTCAAACAACAAGAACACCTTTAAGGTGAGTCTGAAGTAGTTCGCGCACACATCCCCACACATGCTCTAATCACTAGTTAAATAACAAATGTAAGGAAAATTAAATTTGCCATTAAGATAACGCAAGATCATGAGCTACTACCCTTGACTAACATAACTGTCTATACTGCAATTCTGTTCATTAAAGTAAACACAGTTTCCTGACTTCTACCTCACAATTTAAATAGACTTCCATCTTTGTTTCTCAAGCTTATTTACCCTTTTCTAACCATACTCAACATGAAAGAACAAGATACTTCAGGATTTGGATCTTACACATATGAGAAGTTAAAACACTGATTTTGACTCTTGCCAAAACCATGGAATGAATTCAGATCAGAACAACAAGATTTTTCCCATATAAAGCTCATTATAGTAACCTAGATACTTAAGTATTAATCACTAGCCCTAGATCTCTGATGCTGCTTCCATTGAGCTGCTGGCTCTGTCTCTCTGAAAGCACCCATTTAAGGCCCATCCAGGGACACAACACAACTAAGAAGGAAACTCAAAAATTCACAGTAGGTTTGGATATAATTGTTATCCATATCAAATTATTATCACAACAAATTAGCTTGTAAATGGAAATTTAATAGACCTCCTAAAATCACACCAAAGATTTTGCAAAACATTTCTTCCTAAAAGTATTTCCCTTTCTTAAAAATAGTTTACAGTTTGTCCTGATGTTATCATAACAAACTAAATTCCTAATTACCATAAAATTCCTAGTTACTTAAATTCTCTAATCAAAAAGGTGTTTGTAATGGAGAGGGAATTCTGTTTTTATAAGCCAAGAACATGCCCAATTAAATTAGCCTTATCACAGTAACAGGTTTACCAGACCTTTAAAAATATACTCAATTTTATTCAAATTTACTAAAAATATTTTCTTCCCTTTGTCTTTGAATATATCACTAGAAATAAGAAAACAATTACATTCTGGAATATCACATGGATAGTGAATGTGGGAGTTCACAAACCTTCAAATTAACACACATGTATGTATATAAATCTATCCTTAGATGAAGCAGATTTGAAAATCACACTCCTATTTGGTGCAAGGATTGCCATTTACTCAGTAGGAATTCCACAACACAAAACTCTTGCACAGGATGGATAAGAATTACGAAAGATGTTACCAGGTCTTTACCAATTTTCCTTTCACAAAAACACTTTTGTAAGTGTTAAAGTAAGTGCTAAAGGAGACCCAAATAGCTTAGTTAACAATCTCATAAATTTCATAAATGTCAATCAAATGATTTTAGCTGAAACTTCCTTCTAAATAGACAAAACTCAGGTGTGAGCCACCCTCAACCAGACCAGTTGGCCCCAACCAGCGGCACAGACGGGCCAGAGCAGACTTCAGGAGAGTGAATCACCAGCAGCTGTGGTCATTTCCAGACTTCTCAACCCAAAACACCAAAAAGAAAGTAAAAGGTCAGTGGGGAACTTTGTTGGAACTGGGTGACAGAAGAGAAGAGTATGGTCTGACCCCTGCTCCCAGAGTGAGAGGTGGCAGAAGTGCAGCAGCTGCAGCTGCCACCACATGGCTGCCTCCAGAGCTCCTGGCCTGCAGATTGTAGGGGGACCAAGCAACCATTCAGAGGGTAATTGCTCTTGCTTTGACCTGTTTGGATCTGGATTGTGGTCTTGGGTGGTGGTTCTGGGGCGTGTGGTAATGTGCTAGAGCTTGGGGTGTCTGTAGAGAGGGTGCCCTCCTCAGTCCTCTGACAACATTTGTGAAAACCCCAGAAACCTGGAACATAGCTCTCTCCAATCTGGAAGCAGAGTTCTACTGTGGCAAAGAGCTCAAAAGTCAAGTAATTGTCTGGCAAGATGAGCAAGCAGAAGAAGAGCAATCAGACCATAGAATCCCTTAGGGGACAAAAAGGATCAAAACACGGAACCAGAAGAAGTCAATAAAGTCAGAACTCCTGCATCAAAAGCATCCAAGAAAAATATGAGCTGGTTACAGGCCATAGAGGAGCTTGAGAAGGATTTTGAAAATCATGTAAGAGAAGTGGAGGAAAAATTGGGAAGAGAAATGAGAATGATGCAAGAAAATCATGAAAACTGAGTCAACAGCCTGCTAAAGGAGGCCCAAAAAAATACTGAAGAAAATAACACCTTAAAAAATAGACTAACTCAAATGGCAAAAGAGGCCCAAAAAGCCAATGAGGAGAAGAACACCTTAAAAAGTTGAATTTGCCAGATGGAAAAGAAATTTCAAAAACTCACTGAAGAGAATAATTCCTTCAAAATTATATTAGGGCAAATGGAAGCTATTGACTTTATGAGAAATCAAGATATTATAAAACAGATCCAAAGAAACAAAAAAAATAGAAGGCAATGTGAAATATCTCATTGGAAAAACCACTGACCTAGAAAATATATCCAGGGGAGGTCATTTAAAAATTATTGGACTACTTGAAAGCCATGATCAACAAAAGAGCCTAGAAATCATCCTTCAAGAAATTCACAAAGAAAATGGCCCTGATATTCTAGAACCAGAAGGCAAAATAGAAATTGAAAGAATTCACTGAATGCCTTTTGAAAAAGATCCCAAAAAAGAAAACTCCTAGGAATATCATAGCCAGATTCCAGAGCTACCAGGTCAAAGGAGAAAATATTACAAGCTGTCAGGAAGAAACAATTTGAGTATTGTGGAAACACAATCAGGATAACACAAGATCTAGCA
>CM053582.1:76533628-76560198 GCA_028627135.1 Pseudochirops cupreus
AAATCACTAGTTCGATCTTTGAAGCAGGAGAGAACTGCATCTACTAGGGTCAGGTGATTAGCCTCTTCAGATGCAGCTCGCTTCCTCTCCCCCCTACTCCACCCCCACCCCTCAGGACACCCTTAAGCTCACTGTCCACACTCCTAGCTCTCCAGCTGGCTTATGGCTGTCTAGTCACCTGACAGTGAATCTGTTGGGAACAGTGCAGGAGCTTAGACTTGTCTCTTCCCCTGTAGGCTCCCCAGCCCTCAGTTTGCACAAGGCATTCCACCAGCCACAAATGCAACAGCCTCAAAGGGACCAGGACCCAAACAACAACTCTCTCTATTGGTCCCAGAGGACTAAAGGGTTTGAGCTTGGCCTCAGTTGTGTAGAGAAGGAATTGATGGTGAGGATGGAGTGCCCCCTGGTGGGGAAAGGAGGCAGGCACAGGGAAAATCTGCTGGGAGTTCAGAGGGCTGGTGTTTGCTGGGTCTACTCTGTGCTATGCACCCCCAGTCTGCCTCAGTTCTCCAGTAACACAACACCCCCATTCCCCCACCCACCGTCAAGGACAACATCAGACATTTAGGACTGGAAGGAATTTAGGTCAACTATTCCACTTCTTCCAACTCCAATGGTAGCATGGTTAAAGAAAGGAATGGTGGACTCATCTCAGTGCTTAGCAGAGGGCCTGGCAAACAGTAGGTGCTTAATAAATCTTATTGACTGACAGATCACTTAGTCTCAGTCTGCCACTTGCCTCGTTGCTACATATTTGATTTTATCCTTCTGAGCTCTGTAGAAATCTAGGAGTGTGTTGAATAATTTATCTCATTAACAAATTTGCAGTCACTATACCATCAATTAGCTCAAGCCCCTCCGCTCAAGTTCATTAAATCTTAACTATTTAATGAAATTAAATCTCTTTGCCCATTAATAACTACTTTTATTTCTCTATAATTAAGTTAATGTTAAAATTAGTCAATATAATCCATTTGTTTAATAAATAGAATTGAGAATAAACAGAAAGGCATAAGTACTTATAGTATTTTGACTATAACTGAAGTCACAGTCTAAGGCACCTCTAATCCCCAGTATCTGTAGCTGACTCCTTTTTTACTTGTCTGAAAACTCAATCTCAAATCACCCATCTCAGACAGTGATTAAAATATTTTGATAATCCTGGTAATGTGTCTCCTCAAAGAAGCCTGTTTTCCCATATTTTTCTTTTTCATAAACACAGGAGATAGTCTCTCCATTTCCCCCAAACTCTTCATAGAATTTTCTTTATAAACTTCACTTTACACACACAACAATGGGAGGTGTGAAACACTGTAAGGTTGGTATTCATACCTCATCTGCATCTGAGGTACCCTCTGCCCCTCTGAAGGGGGCAGGGGGAGGGGGAGCCGGAGGGCACTCCTCCCAAAGCTTCCATTTATAGATGGCTCCCATACAGGTCAACTGGTTTCCTCTTACCAGTTACACTCCTCAGAATGAACTTGTATGGGATACAGAGATCTCTACCTAAATCAGTTACTTGGAGACGTCTCAAGGTGAAAGTAGGTAAAGGTCTCTTTATTAGAATCTCGCGAGAAGCGGGCAGTCCATCCACTGAAAAATATCCAGGGGGGGAAGGCCATTGGACAAGGGCAGAAGGGCTAATTATTCTTGCCAGGTGAGTGGGGGTGGAGTTTGGGAGGGATTTAGGAGTGACCAGCACCTTAAAGGGACATGCACTTTCTATATTAACTGTGCAGGCTCACTGCCCATAATTCACCAGGAGAAATTCAAAGGGACGGGAGAGAGAGTCAGACAGTAGTCAAATTGGAATGAGAGATACCCAGCCTGTTTGCTATCAAAGTCCTTTTTGATAAGATGGATGTTGGGGAACTGGGCTAATTGGGGTTTCAGGATGGGTCTTACACAAAGCAAAAAGGTTAATAGCTAAACCTCACAAACTGATGGATCTGCTGTTTGTGTGGAGTTATATTACTGATAACCCCGTTCAAAGATTCATAGTTTGAAGCTGGCCACTAAAACAAAGGAAGTAAACATATCTCTAACTAAGGAATGCTTTTAAAAGGATTAGCTATAGAGTCAATGGTTTCAGGGAAAATGCTTTTAGGCTAGGGGCAGGGGAGAGACAGAGTTAATGCTTTATGGCTGGGAAGAAATGTGGCTTTTACAACTGAATTGCACAGGCTGATGTTATACAAGTGAGATTTTTACAGACTGAAGTTACAACAATGTTAGTTATAAGGTCACCCCAAAATATTCCAGAGGCACCTTGTCATTCCCCCCTTAACAAATAAGACACAAATTCATTTGGGGATCAAGGATGAAGGTCTCAGCTTCTGAGGCTGCTTCATGCTGAGAATGGACGTAGAGCTGTTCCTTCCTCAAATCAGTGAAGGGGATGGGGGGCGGGGGTGGGGGGGGCTGCGGCCAATGTCTGGAACTTGGAAGATGTCAGATCCAAGGAGTGTTGGGTAGCAACTTCAAGCAGTAGTTGGGAATCACCCTGAGCCATCATCTGAAAGTGGAATGCACTCAGCCTAGAAGAGACAAATCTAGCAGAGAGATTAAACAAACAAGAGCCAAAAGCAAGTAGGAGAAAAATGACCAAAAGTAGAGTGAGCATGGGCTAGTATAATCCATTACTCAGACTATTTAACCATCCTTTACATTTCTGCATGTTACATAGACTAGATACTTTGTAAGATATTCTTCACTAACATAACTGTAGACCTTACACAAAAAGAGATTTCTGACTTAAACCTCACAACTGAATAGCAAATATATATCCTTGTTTCACAAAGCTTGTCTATCCTCTAATTATATTCACTTTGGAAGAAAGAGATACTTCAGGAATTGAATCTTTTACATATACACTCAGTTACAAATGTTAACTTTTGCTTAGTTCATGGAATAACTACAAATTCATATTGAAACAGCAAGAACTGTTCTGCTTTACAACTCATCACATCAATTTAGCAATACTCAATTGAAAACTTTGTAAACCTTCAGAAATTGTCATATAAGAGCTTTCAAAACATCTTTTCTAACAGTAAGGGAGATCAAAGTAATACAATGAGAACACAAAGAACAATAAGCTAGAGCCATAGCAGTTCCTGTGCAGGCCTGGTCTGGAGAAGCTGTCATCTTTTCCAGGTCCCTTGGCTCAGCTGTCCACTGAGGAGCAGGGATATTCACAAGGTCGTACCTGACAGGGGCTCACAGAAACATGATTTAATACCAAAGGAGCATAGAAATGGTTCAGTTTCCTAGCCATGCAAGGCTAGGTTTACACAGTATCACAAGAAGTTCAGTTTTCTTAGCCACACAGGGCTAGGCACAAACATTACAATAAAGTTTCACAAACAGTTACAACATTGCATCAAAAAATCCAAACTTTTGATCTTATTACCAAACATACTCAAGTTTTGAGTTTCCATGATAGAGAAATTTTTGAAAGCCAATCTTATACACCTATATAGTCTTTAGAAGAATCAATCTGATCCTGTTGCTTTCCTCAAAATTTTAGAATCAAGTTACAAATCTTTCTGCTTTCTAAAAATACTTCCTCACACACTCTGAACATACTTAAACCTTTCTGAAACTAATGTCAACTACCTGGAGACAGGAGGGGCTTGGATAAACCCTCATTTGTCTCCAAACCTTCTTATCTGTCTTTCCAAATCCCTCGAAACCATTATTCAGTTTATTCAGCTTTCCTTTACATTTGTTAACCTCAAAACAAGGTGGTTCATATCTTTTACTGACTATTTGCTTTGATCATTGAAACTTGCTATAGAAAGGATAAGCAGGGACATATGACATTCCAAATATGACAGGACAAACGTCCTTGGCTCTGTTTAAATTAAAGTAAAGTCACAGATATCCATCCATGCAGTATCGGTACCACCTCACAGCTAAACTCAGGAATAGGTGGGAAACATTCCTTTTCAAAGGAATTTCATGGGTAAACTGAGCCAGAAGAAAGGGTCCCATCCCAGCTGAAGCTAGGATTGCCCCTTCGGCCTTTATCAGATGTAAACTTCCACCAGTATTTAACAGCATAGGATCACATTCCCTCTGAGTAGCTTGTGGCATTTAATGCAGGCAACTATACCTAAATTCAAACTCCAAGAAAAATTTAGTTATGGTCCCAAATGCCTTTTACCTCAAACAACAAGTTTCACTAATCACAGCTTAGAGCCAGTTCTCTTATTTATTTATTTTCCTTATTTGATTCCTTATGACACAGAGGCCTAAGGCTTTATATACTTTAGCAAATGAGAGACCACACTTCATCCTACACAAACTCCACCATGCACCAGTGCTAGGTACCATCTGCCTGGGCACCTTCTTCCCTGTGCCCTTCCCCTCACTCCCCCACACAAACACCATTTCTGCTTCTTTTTCTGTGTTGTCTTCTTCCTTTGGAGTGTAAGCAGTTTGAGGACAGGGACTATCTTATGCTTTTCTTGTATCCTCAATGCTTAGCACAGTGCCCAGTACACAGTAGGCACTCAAATGTTTACTGACTGTCATCTCCCGAGCTGACACTGACCCTTATCTTGAACAAACTCCCAGATCAGGCAGGACCAGTACACACTCTCATCAGTACTGTGGTTTCAATCAGCTCAGCCTTCCAGGGGAAATCTGAGTTCAGGCTTTAGAGATTCTGCTTGGTAGTATTTGTTATAGGGACATTTGTAATCAAAACTACAGACCAAGAGCCCCCAGGGAGGTCTTTTAACCTTCTACCCCAGAACTGAATTGTCCTAGCACAGAGAGGTGGTGAAATAAGACATAGCTGGTCAGGGCTGCCAAGACCAGGCAGATCTCTCCTTCAATGGATCTAGGAGGCAGAGTAGAGGGGATGATGGGAAACGTAGTTCTTTTAGATAGAAGATCTGAGTTCTAATTCTACCTCAGGTGCTTCCTAGCTATATGCCAGATCCCAGGTAAATCACTCCTTCAAGGGATTATGGAGGCAAAAAAAGGTCATTATTATGTTCAGTCAGTAGCAGCATCCTTCCTTTGCAATCTGCTCTCCCTCCCAGCTCCCAGTCCCCCTCCTCTAGTCCTCCAGAAAGCTCAGAATTTTCCCAGGCTTCCCCACTCTGACTTCCCTCCCCCACCCCTAATACCTCAAAGTAGATCCTTTCTGCCATGGCCATTCATCTAAAAAAAAAAAAAGAAAGAAAAAAGAAAGCACAATACACTGGCAGCATAGCCTGAACCAATTTAAAATGTAATTGGGAAATATTTAATTAACTAAATAAAAATACAATAAATCATTTAGGTGAACGTTCAAGGTTCTCTATAACAGGGTTGTCAAACTTCAGTAGAAATGGGGTTACTAATCAGTATAAAAGGATCCCTGAGGGCCATAAATCGATTTTGTTTAAAAATGTAATGTTATCTATGTTTTATTTAGTTAGTTAAATATTTCCCAATTACATTTTAAATTGGTTCAGGCTATGCTGCCAGTGTACTATGCTAGACTATGGACCTAATCTTGCTCCCTTTCTCAAAGACCAGGTAGGAGTAGGGAGGATTAGGCTCCTGTGACCAAAAATATCTAAGGGAAAGATAGATATAATTCTAGCCACATCTAGACAGCTCCAAATGAACACCCATAACCTACAAAAACAAAAACACACAGCGCACAGCACACCCACACACCCTTATATCTATAATAGTGATTCTTCAATACTCTGAAAGGGCTATCTTTCAGATCCATCATTGGCTCAAGCCCCCATCCATTGTGTTCCTCTAATTTTAGGGGCCCAAGCACCTGGTTCTATTTAAGCACTTAAGAGTCAGATAAGCTTTTACAAAGAATAATCACTTCAAAAGGCTAATGTAGGTTCTTATTACCCCTTTGAAGTTCTGAAGAATCCAAGACATAGACGAAATATAACACTCCTGGCCCTTAGTAGAAGCTAGAGAATCACTATTATAGATCTGAGGGTCTGTGTGTTCACTTGAGGCTGTCTAGATGTGACTCAAAGGGAGGCAAGAACAGACACACCCACCAGAAGGTCCTCCCCCACTATTCTGTAAGGAATAGAGATCTCAGTTCCTTCCAGAAGGGGAAGCAGGAGCTTGGAGCTAGAGGCTGGCCACTCAGTTTTCATCAGAGAAAGGAAATATTAGACTAGAATTATATCTATCTGTTCCCCTAAATATTTTGAGTCTCAGGGAAGTAATTTTTAGGTTCAAGCTGCACGCCTGCAAGCTATCCTTTGTGAGAGATATTAATTTGGACCCCTACTCTATTCCAGTCAGTATCAATCAATTTGATATGACTCCATTGGGATGGTGATTATAAATTCTACATATCAGATCTCAGAGCTGTGAACTGCAGATTGTAAGATCATAGGAAGCTAACTAGAGGCCCTCCATCCTTGTTTTTCTTTGTCATAGTGACCAAGCCCAGTGTGATGGGGATGACTCAACTACATGGAAAATCCCCCAATTTATTTTTGTACCTCTGGACCATTCTCTCTTGTCCAACATGAACAGATGACTTAGCCAGCAGAGATGTCCCATGCTTCACCCAACCTATGACCCCTCTGCTAATATGTTATTTTTGGCCCTCAAGAGCTAGGTCTATCAACCTATGAGATTCTGTGTTTTACCATGCCTCTTTTGCATATTTGGGTATCAAATTCTGCAAATACAAAGTCCTAGAAGAATGGGGCATCTCAGATCATAAGGAAGATCTGAAGTCCGCTTCATTAGAGGGGACCATGGAACCTTCAATAAGATGCCATTGGCTCAGAGCTCTGCCTCAGTCTCTTTTATTGTAGGTTGGACAATTTCAAACCCCACATTAATGATGACCATGAAGGGACAACAATGCATGGGACCAACCTCTTTTGGCTGATTCCTGCAAGGGGCCCAAAAAGGAATTGCACACCAGGTCAAATTTTTGTTGATGGCTCCCCCATGGACACCTGCCGTGGGAGATTGGACTCCCCTCACTCTCTGACCCCAAATGTTCTGAGCCTGAGCTAAGTCTCTTCAATATTGGTGAGTCTGCCTAAATTCATTTTCTTAAAGAAGGGACCCCAATTGGGCTATTTGAATGTGTGACTAATCCATTTAAATTTATAAGTTCTGGGGCACTTAAATTCTATTTTTATAAAATAATACAGCCATAATTTTTACTTTTAATACACAGGCTACTTTATGTTTTTCCTTTACTTTCTTTGCTTTCATTTTAGAATGACCAGGGAGATTCAGCAGTGAAATTTCTAATTCCTCATTTTCAACCAGCTAGCCACCTAGCTCATTTTAAAGCTTCCTGCTTGGCAGGGTTAAAATAGATATTTTTGCCTTTAAATTCTTTTAACAAGGAGTAATTAAATAATTTTTGCTCTTAGTAGAGAAATCTCTTAAATTCATTGATGGGGAACTCTCGGTGGCTCAAGGAACCCATCCAGAGAACTCTGTGACCAGTCAAGGATGGGTAGGGCTTGGGGGAATGATTCCCCAATCCAGTACCAAGATACAACTTGAAGGAGTAATAATTCAGGTCAGACCTGATAGCCTTAGGGGAGAGATTCCCTACCTCATCAGTAAACTGTCAAGACATGTGACTGTCCTGGGAGCAATCCCACCCTCTTCTGATGTGAGAAGAAGGCTCATTTTTGTTTTATAGGAACGAGGAAAGACAAAGATTGTTATCACTTATGTTCTTAGCATTAAGTCAGTCCCTGACAATCAAAGCTAAATTTTTAGGAAGTTTTAAAGGAAAGCTGGTATAAATTTTACTTTGGGATGGGGAAGGACAGGAAAGAGCTGAGATGATTCTGGAACCAGGAGCCTAACTCACTTTCCCAGTAAATGTAATTCCTTAAATGCTTGATCCTCCAGGCATCATTCTCTCTCTCTCTCTCTCTCTCTCTCTCTCTCTCTCTCTCTCTCGGTAATTTTTTTTTTTAGTAATTTTTCAGTTTTAAATTTAAATATAAAATGAGAAAGAAAAGAAAATAAAAACATTGCCATGTACAGAGCAGACCATAAGAGAGGACTCAATACAAAACAATACATTTCCATTTCAAGAAAACCTATATAATAAATACAATATATTGTTTTCAAAGCTACCCAGCTATTTTTTGCTTCCTCTTAATTTTCTTTTGTTCTCTGCTATCTCTTTTATTTTACTTTTCCCCTCCTTCCCCCCACCACCCTAAAGAAAGCTAAAATTAAGCATAGATAGATGATAGATAGATAGATAGATAGACCAGATAGATAGATAGAATGACCAGATAGATAGATAGATAGATAGACAGACAGACATATACATAGATATCTACAAACATATGCATTTGCATTCATACACATACTTAAGCCCATATTATGCATATTTCCTTCTATCATCTGTTCCTCTGAAGGTGACTAGCCTCTTCCTTCATAAGTTCAAGTCTTTCCATAGTTTTCTAAATCAAAGAGTTCTTCATTTCCTATACTATAGCAATATTTCAACCCAATCCCATTCTATCAGATATTGTCTGTGGAAGTTTTTCCCCAATTTTCTGCAGTCCTTCCATTCTTGACTACATAGGTTTCATTTATACAAGAAAATGTTTAATTTAAAATAATCAAAATTTCCCTTTTAGCACTTCAATTGTGCTCTTACCTTATAATATAGTTTGAGGGTTGATACTGCTGAATCTCCTTCCCTTACCTCTTTTTCCTCTAGTTTCTTTGAAGTTCCTAATCTTCTGCTCTTCCAAATGAACTTTGTTATTATTTTTTTCTAACTCAGTAAAATAAATTTTTGATAAATTAATTGGGATGACTTTGAATAAATAGATTAGTTAGATAAAATTGTCATTTTAAAAATTATATTGGCTTTACCTACCCATGAATAATAAATATTACTTCTGTTCTTTAGGCTAGGTTAATTAGGTTAATTTAGGTTAATTAGGCTAAATGAGTTTGTATTAAAAGTGTTTTATGTTTATGTCCATATAGTTCCTATGCCTGTTTTGGCAGGTATAGACTCAGGTATTTTATACTGTCTAGGTATTTTAAATGGTTTAAAACAATGTTGAATAATATTACTGACATGGTGTAGCTTCTCAATTTTTCACTTTTGAGTAAATTCATTTTAACTTTAACTTTGTCTAAGATCATGATTACTATCCCTACTTTTGTTTTGTTTTCTTTTTTCCTTGTAATTCATCTTTTATTTATTTATTTTTAGATTCATTTCCACAAGATTTTGAGTTACAAATTTTCTCCCCTTATTTCCCCTGCCCCCACCCCAAGATAGCAAGTCTACTGAATACCCCTTCCCCTAATCTGTTCTCTCTTATATCCTCCCTCACCCCCCCCCAACTTTCTAGAAGGGCAAGATGGATTTCTATACCCCAGTGCCTGTATACCTTATTTCCCAGTTGCATGTAAAAAAAAACAAACAACAATTTTTTTAACATTTGTTTTTAAAACTTTGATTTCCACATTCTTCTTCCCTCCTCACCCACCCCCACTGGGAAGACAAGCAATTCAATATAGGTTGTACATGTGTAGTTACACAAAATGTTTCCATAGTAGTTATATTGTTGTTATGATACTGGGATTTGAAGATCTTCCATGCCCCTTGAACTTGCTGACGTAGCAGTAAGGGGTAGAGCAAGAGAAAGCCAGAACCAAGCTAGAATCCCTGCGGTGGTGACTGGAAGCAGCAACAGTGGCAGTGGCTGCTGTTGCGACGCGAACTCCTTTTCCTTTGAGCCTGCTAGAATCTCTGCTAAGAACTCCTGCTGAGGACTGCCAGGGACGGGAACTGCGGTGGGGCCGGAGCTGCTAGGAGCAAGCTGCCTGGACACCGAGCACTTGTCGTGAGAGAGGAGAGGAGGATCTTTGCCTGAGGTAGCCTGTCCTGTTTTGAAGGCTTGAGAATGTGGGTGTTTACCACTTTAACTATATGTGCCAACTTCATAACTACTGTGTTGGCTTTGACTTTCTGATTTTGGGACTCAGTTTTCTGGTATTTGAATAAATGCTCTAGCTATATTTCCCACATAGAGAGTCTGTTACATTTTGTGATTAATAACCATCTCAGCATACTTATAGTTGCTGTAGGTATTGTGAATATTGCATTGCTGATACAATTGTGAAAGACTAACTGTATTTCCCACCATCCTATCCTACCCCCACTTATTCTATTTTCTACTTTGACCCTGTCCCTTTTGAAAAGTGTTTGCTTGGGGTGGCTAGGTGGTGCAGGGAATAGAGCATGGGCCATGGAATCAGGAGGACCTGAGTTCAAATCCAGCCTTAGACACTTAAAACTAACCATGTGACCTTAGGCAATTCACTTAACTCCAATTGCCTTGCCTTCCTCCCTCCAAAAAAGCAAAAAAAAAGTGTTTGCTTCTAACTACCCTCTCCCCCAATCTGCCCTCCCTTCTATCATCCCATTTCTTATCCCCTTCCCCCCTACTTTCCTGTAGGGTAAGATACCCAATTGAGTATGTATGTTATTCCCTCCTTATGCCAAATTCAACAAGAGTAAAGTTGACCCATTCCCTTTTACCTTCCTGCTCTTTCCTTCCATTGGAACAGTTTTCTCTTGCCTCTTTTATATGAGATAATTTACTCTATTCTATCTCTCCCTTTCTCTTCCTCCCATTATATTCCTCTTTCACCTCTTAATTTTTTTAGATATCACCCTTCCTATTCAACTGATCCTGTGCCCTCTGTCTATGTATACATGTACACACATATACACACACTCATGTATGTATTTATACACACAAACACCCTCCTATACCTACAAATATGTGTGTATACTCATATATACATATATATTCCCTTCAACTATTCTCATACTGAGAAAAGTCTCATAGTTACAATTATTGTTTTTCCATGTAGGAATGTAAATAGTTCAACTTTAATAAGTTCCTTATGATTTCTTTTTGCTGTTTACCTTCTCATGCTTCTCTTGCTTCTTGTATTTGAATGTCAGATTCTCTATTCAGCTCTGGTTTTTTCATCAAGAATACTTGAAAGTCCTCTATTTCATTGAATGACCATATTTACCCCCTGAAGCATTATACTCAGTTTTGCTGGGTAGGTGATTCTTGGTTTTAGTCCTACCTCCTTTGCCCTCCTGAATATCATATTCCAAGCCCTTTGAACCCTTAATGTAGAAGCTGCTAGATTTTGTGTTATCCTGATTGTGTTTCCACAATACTCAAATTACTTCTTCCTGACAGCTTGCAATATTTTCTCCTTGACCTGGGAACTCTGGAATTTTGCTATAATATACCTAGGAGTTTTCTTTTGGGGATCTTTTTCAAGAGGTGATCAGTGAATTCTTTCCATTTCTATTTTGCCTCCTGGTTCTAGAATATCAGGGCCATTTTCCTTGAGAATTTTTTGAAGGATGATTTCTAGGCCCTTTTTTTGATCGTGGCTTTCAGGTAGTCAAGTAATTTTAAATTGTCTCTCCTGGATCTATTTTCCAGGTCAGTGGTTTTTCCAATGAGATATTTCACATTGCCTTCTATTTTTTCATTTGTTTGGATCTGTTTTATAGTATCTTGATTTCTCATAAAGCCATTGGCTTCTGTTTGCTCCAATCTAATTTTGAAGAAATTATTCTCCTCAGTGAGTTTTTGAAATTTATTTTCCATCTGGGCAATTCAAGTTTTTAAGGCATTTTTCTCCTCATTGGCTTTTTGGATCTCTTTTGCCATTTGAGTTAGTCTATTGTTTAAGGTGTTATTTTCTTCAGTATTTTTTGGCTGTTGACTCACTTTTCATGATTTTCTTGCATCATTCTCAATTCTCTTCCCAATTTTTCCTCCACTTCTCTTACTTGATTTTCAAAATCCTTCTTGATCTCCACCACAGCCTGTAACCAGTTCATATTTTTCTTGGAAGCCTTTGATGCAGGTGTTTTGACTTTATTGTCTTCTTCTGGTTCCAAGTTTTCATCCTTTTTGCCCTCAAAAAAGGATTCTAAGGTCTGACTGTGCTTCATCTGCTTGCTCATCTTGCCAGCCAATTACTTGACTTTTGAGCTCTTTGCCATAGTAGAACTCTGCTTCCAGAGTGGAGGGAGCTGTGTGCCAAATTGCTGGGGTTTTCACAGTTGCCAGAGCTATGAAGAGGGCACCCTCTCTACAGCCACCACAAGCTCTGGCACACTGGCCATACACCCCAGGACCACCACCCAAGGGTATGATCCAGATCCAAGCAGATCAAAGCCAGACTGATTACCCTCTAAATGGTCACTTGGTCCCCCTAAAATCTGTAGGATAAGAGCTCCAGAGGCAGCTACATGGAACAGCTGCAGCCACTGAGCCACTTCCACTTCTCCCTCCAGGGGCAGGGGCTGGACCATGCTCTTCTCTACCCAGTTACAACAGAGTTCCCTACTAATATTTTACTTTCTCTTTAGTGTTTATGGGTTGAAAAGTCTGGAAACTGCCACATCTGCTGGTAATTCACTCTCCTGAAGTCTGTTCTGGCTGGTCTGTGCCACTGGTCAGGGCTTCCCCAGGTCTGGACCTCTGTGGCCCAAGCAGGACTGTGCTTGGCTCCCAGATCCATGAGATAGATCCTTACTGTCAGCCTGCCAGGATGCCTTCAGTGGAAGATTTGTTTCTCTCTGTCACTTTGTGGGTTCTGTACCTCTAAAATGTGTTTAGAGTCATATTTTACAGGTATTGGAGGTGGTTGGTGCAGGAGCTCAGGCAAGTTCCTGCTTTTACTCCACCATCTTGGCTCCACCTCCTTCCCTGCTGTTTTACATACTAACTTCTACTCCTGCCTTTTATTTTATCTTTGTGTGTATCCATCATTTTTATAATGTTTCCTGAAAGCAACATATTGTTGAATTCAAATTTTTAATCAGCTATCTGTTTCTTTTATGGATCCAGGCAGTTTCTCAATTGCCAAACCAGAACTGTGATCTCTGAGCCAGGTGAATTTCAGTCAATTAATAAACATGTATTAATCACCCAATTAAGTGCTAGGGATACAAAAAGAGACTTCTTTGCTCTCAAGGAGCTTACGGTCTAATAGGGGAAAGCCTCAGTTAATAACCTTGGGTTTTCCTTCCCTCTTCCACACTTTCTATAGCAAGACCCAAACTCTAGATGCCCTTAAAATGATCTGATCTTTATAAAGCCATTGTTAGAAAAAGCAAACAGCAGGCACAATATTAAAGAATCTTTAATGATTTACCTTGTCACTTATCACTTCAAGCAACAACACAAGGGGAGTAGATTCACCATAATTCTGTCAGGAATTCCATCTACCTCGGCTGAATTCTCTTACACTGGGCTGGGGCTGCACGCCTGCCTGGGCAAGCAGCAACTCCATTCAGATTATTAAGGGCTTTCCTAGCACGCTGGGAAGAGTTCTATGACTACACTGTCTGTCTACTCTCTCCTTCACTTTTCTTTTGCAAACCTCTTCAAAACTTCCATTGGATCAGGAGCACTGCCTTCAAGTCCTGAGGCCACAGGAAGAGTCCTCTCTGCTCAGTTTGGAAGAAATACAATTCCTTGTATCTTCTGTGACTCATGCCTCCTGGGAGGCAGTCACTCTTGCAGATAGAGTTGATAAATGAGCAGGAAGTCTAAATACATTTATGCACATATACACACATCAATATACATACATATACATACATATATACATACATACATGGCAAACATTATAGAGTTTGTTCCAAGAAATAAGCAAAATTAGGTTGCACAGGCATAAAGAATAAAAAAAAGAAGAGAAAGTGAAATATTTCATTAAAAAAAGAAAACAACTTGTGGGGAGGACAGATCAAGAAGAGAAAACATAAGGATAACTGGACAACCTGAAAGCTACAATCAAAAAAAGAATCTTGATACAATACTATAGGAAATAATGAAATAAAATTGTCTTGAAGTGTTAGAATAAAAGTAGAAATAGAAAAAATCAATCTATCACCACCTGAAAGAGACCTTATGAGGAAAATCTACAAGAATACCATAGCAAAATTTTAAAAACCACAACTCAAGGAGAAAATATTATGAGAAACAAGAAAAAAAAAATCCAAATATGGTGGAGCCATAATTAGAATCTCACGAGACTCAACAGCAGCTACACTAAAAGACTACAGGTCTTGGAACAATATATCTCAAAGAACAAAAGAACTGGAATTGTGGCTGAAATTATCATATCCAACAAAGTTAAGCATAATCCTAAATGAAAAAAAAAAAGGATAATCAATGAATTACCAGACTTTCAGGATTTTATTGCAAAAAATCTAGAAAATTTGACACACAAGATCCAAGAAAAATATAAGGTAAACAACAAAGACTCATTACAAGGGACTTAGTAAGCAGAGACTTTATTTTTTATTAGGGGAAATTTAAATTGTATGTTTACGATTGTTGTTAGTAATTGAGTGGTTCAAAAGAAAGATTAGGATAGAGTTGAATATAATGTGATACTAAAAAGCAAACCATGTAGAAAAAGAAAAAAGGAGTAATTATCATATACAAATGAGGCATGAGAGGAAGAACAGACACAGAGGAATTAGATGAAGGAGGAGGGCTGGTTGTTCTGCACGGTTACCCTCATTAAGAATGGCTTAAAGAGTGAACAATGCATATATCCCTAGAAAGGCATAGACGTTTTCTAAATTCAGAAAGAAATAAAAGGTCTAGGGAATAAGGAAGGGGGGAGAAGATAAGTGAGGGATTTTCAGGTAGGAGGGAGAGGATGAGGGAGAAATCTTTGGTGGGAGGGGTAAGTAAAATAATAGGAAGGTAAGGTAGTGAGTAAAGTAAAGTAGAGGAGTCAGGAGGGGTAGGAAATAGGAGATATTCTCACACAAACATAAAAGAGACATCAGGAGTAGAAATCATTAGGCGAAAAAAGCAGGGTCAGTAATCATGATCTCAGACAAAGTTAAAGCTAAAATAGATTTAACCAGAAGAAAAAATATGGAAACTTCACTATATGTCATCCATATCAATCAATATTGTTGTAGACTATTTAAAGCAACTAGACAGTAGACGGTTGGGATATTACTGTGGTATAGGAAATGATGAGTTGGTGGACTTAAAAAATAGCGAAAGATTTGGACCTGTGAAGGAAGACGTTATCCACACTCAGAGAAACAGAGGACCAACAAGTATAGTATGGTCTTACACAGATGCATATGAATGTATATGTCTATATATGACTATGATTATAGACATCTAAATTTGTGTTTGTAAGTGTGTGAAAGTGTGTATATATATGTGCATATATCTTCATGTATACATATGTATATGTGTATGTGTGTGGATACAAATATATCTTAACTTAATTGTAACCTTCTCTGGAGAAAGTGGGGAGGGGGTAGGAAGCGTGAAAAAGAACAAAGTAAAAAGTGCACAGCAAAGAACCAAAAAAAGCTTACAAGGAAGCAAAGAAAAGACAGACAACTCATTACACAATGTGTAGTATTTATTAGAAAGGCTTTCTTTTTTTTTTCTTTTTGGAGGGGAGAAGGCACAGCAATTGAGGTTAAGTGACTTGCCCAAGGTCACACAGCTAGTAGGTGTGTCAAGTGTCTGAGGCCAGATTTGAACTCAGGTCCTTCTGACTCACCACCTAGTTGTCCCTAGAGGCTTTCTTAAAATGGAAATCTATCGTTGCATAATTTGAATCCTCTCTTCTGTTCTGCTGTGTATATGGCAATGCTTTTTTTTCCCTTTTCTTTTCTTCTATTTAATTTTTAGTATTTAAGTTTAAAGGAATTAATTAAAAATACTCTTTGGGGAAAAAAGGAAATCAATGTCTCATAGCTTATCCTGCCAGGTGATCTTCAGAATCTTCCTAAGATAATTCAAATGGAATGATACTGTTTCCTGGCACAGCACCGGTAGGCTTCCCAGGTTTCACAGGCATGCAACAATGAGGTCAGCGCAAGGCTTTGTAGACCTTCAGTTCAGTAACCAGTCTTCTCTTCTCTCCCACACTTTCCTTCAGAGCCTCCCAAACACTGAGCTACTTCTGGCAATGCATGTATCAACCTCATTATCAATGTGTATGTCCCTGGAAAGTATAGTACCAAGAGAGGTGAACTTATCCACCATGTCCAAAACTTCTCCATTTACTGTAACTGATGATTCCATGTGTGGATGACATGGTGGTGGCTGATACAGCACCTGTGTCTTCTTGGTGTTAATTGTTGGGCCAAAATTAGCACAAGCAACAGAGAATGGATCCATGCTTTGCTGCATCTCAGCTTCAGAAGCTCCCTTAAATGAACAATCATCTGCAAACAGGAAAACATGAAATCATCAAATCATGAAAGAAAATCATTGTTGGGCTCACTTTTTCTTCCAGAGTGATCCCAGTCCAGTGGCAGGACAGTCAAAATGACTGGTGATGGTGCAAGATGTAATGGATGCCCTTGGGGTCTTTGGGGTCTGACCAAGCTCTATGTGCTCCACAGTCCCTGCTTCAGTCACCTTCATGGCCCATCGGAACCAATTTTTCTCATCTGCCTATTCTACCAGGAGAAGTCTTCACATGCTTGGGTTAGACACCCCCCTAACTCACTGACAGGTTTGAGACCCCTCAGTTACCCTCAACCTGGTTTAGTTCCTCTGCTCAAATGTTTTACTGGGCTGTGGACACTACATTCTACAGTTTCTTGGAGCCAATGGTGGGAGTTAAGTGGATCAGTTAGACACCAAAGGTGGAAAATAGTCCAGGTAAGGATTTGATAACCCTCATACCTGAGGTATTAGTCCTCCCAGAACACACCCTACCCTCCATTGTGAGGAATAGTCCAGGGGTGGAGTGAACTTCCACAGTAGAGAGATTTCTCTGGCATGGTGAAGAAAGTCCTATAGAGCATCAGAAATGGAGTCTGCAGAGGAGTGTGTGTGTGTGTGTGTATTTCTCTTTAAATCCCTCAATGGTCTTTTGTTAATCTTTAATTCTAAGTCCTACGAGGCCTTCCCTGTTCACAAAATTATGGCCCCAAAGATATACTGGACCCTCTAAAGAATCCTTATATACCAGTAGGTATATAAGAATATATTCTCAAGGGGTGGCTAGGTGGCACAGTAAATAGAGCACCAGACCTGGAGTCAGGAGGATCTGAGTTCAAATCTAGCCTCAGACACTTAACACAAAATTAGCCATATGACCTTGGGCAAGTCACTTAACCCCAATTGCCCTGCCTTCCCTCCAAAAAGCTTAAAAAAAAAAAAGAATATATTCTCAAAGTCCTAGGGACAATTTCTATGAAAATAATGAGTATAAATGCAACCTGAGTCCCCCAGCCTACCTCTCATATAAGTGTGGAGCATTGTTCTCCATCAAGGAAGAAAGAGTCCCACACTGATGGGTCTTGGGACTCCAGTTACACAAAACTGAATTTAAGTTTGGTCTCTGAACCCCTGATCCTCACTGGGTATTGAAAGTAGAGAGAACTGAAAAGAACAACCTAGCCTATATGAAAAGACCAGTCTAAGTCTGTATGTGAAGAAGGGTCAGACGTCTCTAGCCTTAGGTTACCTCTTTTCTCCTTTTGCTGGTGTTTACTCTCATAGGAAAAAAATATACACTTTTATCTGAAAAAATCATGAGAGGTTTCAGTGATCAAAATTTATATTCCTTTGGACTGAGCCCTGGAAGGTAAGGGTGTTAGACCCCATGAAGACAGAAGGAGAGAAAAGGAAAGGAGAGGAAAGGAGAGAGAGGAGAGAATAGGAAAAGTGGGGGAGGGCAGGATAGGGAAGAGAGGAGAGGAGGGAGGAGCTTCATTGCCTAACCAGAACTGGTCAGTTGGTTCCCCAGTGGGGCAGCTCATACTACTCACAGGTGGTTGTTCACCAAGAGGACCATGATTTCAGGAGGGTGATGACATGACTTGCAAGAAAATTGGATTGAAGTGAGAGTGGGCTGTGCAAAGTCCCCAGTCTCATCCATTCTCTCCTCCAGAATCCAGTGGCAAGACACAGGTCTATATAACTGGAGATGGCCTGGATGTAGTGGGACACCTTGACCTTTTTAAGCTAAGATCTTTCCTAGGTCTAGGTTTATCTATGGTAACACCATTCAGTGATTAAAGGCTTAGGTAAGAACTGAAGTAAAAGATGCCCTAGTTTGCCTTCTTAAAAGAATCACTCTTGCGAGAAACAAGCTTGTGGAGATCCCAGGACTGTCTAGGCAGGATGAGTGTGTTAGCCTGGATGAGCCCCCACTGTCCACTGCTTCCTGGGGGGCCTTTAGGAAGTTACAGGTGAGATACACCTTAAAATGGTCAACTCCTTCTCACAGAAAGAGCTCAGAAACAGAGTGGGGAGAGGAAGACATTCACTATGCTTCCCCTGAAGAAGCGGGTGTGGTGCTCACTAAAAACACCCACATTAATATACAATTCTGTCCTTCCCCTTAGAGTTAGGATAAGTTCAAGTTCCTCAGATTCTTCACTTTATTTCCCTACATTCCCTCTTTATGCAGATTACCTAGGCCTGGTAGGGAGGATACTTGTGGCCTCAGTGTGACCCTTAGGGTCCTAGCTGTTTGTCCCACCCCTCCTTTCTAGTTCCTCCTGGGGCCAGGATGGCCATTGTCTTAGGAAAATAAGATAATATAAAAGCTTCCCCACGTCTTTTATCTCCCAATAATTTTTGTGGGAGCAAAACAAGATACTTCTGCTCTGGAAAAGGCAGACCCTCAGGGTTTCTGGCCAGAACAGAAGCAATTGCTGTTTATACTCACTTTGAGTCATCAAAACCCAAACAAAGAGCAAGTGATGCTAGGGCTGGAATCTATTACTGGCCAATAGTGATTTGGATTTAAAGGCACAGTCAAGCATAATTCCAATGGGCTTTCTAAAAGTCTAAGTTTTCAGAGCCATATTTCAAGAAATCACAAATGAAAACTACATGAGACAAAAGTTAATTGTCCCAGCTGGGGGAGGGGTGGAGAAATGATAGAATAAATAAGTAGGGAAGAAAAAATACCTAGCACACAAAGCCCCAGATATCTTGTCAAATATCCCATCCCAATACCAGTGAAATCACAGTCCCAGTCCCTATCCATATATCTGTATCAAAGTTAAAGATGTAGCATTTATAAAGTTTGAAAAGCCATACATACATACACATATATGTATATGTGTGTGTGTCTCTGTGTGTGAGTGTGTAATTTCCTTTGATCCTCACAAAAACTCTGTGATGTAGTTGCTGTTACTGTTCATGTTTTACAGATGAGGAAACTGAGGCAGAGTCACACAATTAGCAAGTATCTGAGGCAAGACACAATGCTTCCATATCCTGCCCATCTATCCACTGCAGCCTAAATTGTATCAATAAATTGTTAAAGGGCAATGTCTGAAAGTTCCAACTGGGTGCTGCTATGGCACCCAAGAGAACAATAAGAACTTAGTTCTACAGTGGTCCAGGAAAGACAGGTCATTCAGCCTGGATCCCTGGTTGGACTGGTGTTCTCCTTTAAGTAATTGCCAATTCAAAACAGGCTGTGCTCAGATAGGTGAACTGGAGTCCTTGGTGGCCACCTAGGAATTGTCGGCTGAGGACTGTGTAAGAATCAGAGACTTCACTAGCCCAGACGTGACAGAACTCATCTTCAACTGCTGCATGAGTGATCTCCTTCCAGGACCTGTTTGTGTAAGAGGATACAGGTTAAAATCCTGGCTCTGCCACTCACCATTGTGAACCCCTCCCCACACCATTTTGAACCCCCAAAACCTGGGAAAGGCCTAAAACCAGGATTGTTCAATCAGGAGAGACATTTTGGCCCACTCTGAGCTTAACCTTTTCATGCCTTGCATGCTCTGACATAACAGACACACTTGTCTTTGCTCTCTGAGGGAACTCAAAATGCTCCTTCCTGTATCAGCAACTAAAAGACTGAATGAAGCCAGCCAGAGGCATTCTTCTTAAAGGACAGGATTCCTTGACTCAGACACTATCTTGAAAAATGTGAGTTTTCTTATCTTGGTATTCTACAGACACATATTATGTTACATTACATTACATTATGTTATGTTGTATTGTGCCATGTTAATGATAGAAGAAACACAGACATCCTGGGTCTATAATTTTAATTGATACTTTGACACTTCTCCTATATTATTATATTTTCAACCTATCAGATCAGGAAATTGTTTTCTCATATCATGGTTAACACATATGGGGACTATAATTTTGACTGACATGGACATCCTGAGCAAGGAAGGGAGAGAGGGGTGAGAGGGGATTACTCTGAAGATATAAGGTCCCCTTTGTCTATCTGTGCTCAGGCTCACTTGCACAATAAGCCCCCATCCATATCTCCGTATGCATGTTCCTCAAGCTTTGAAAGAAATAAACATGTATATGCAGCCTAATCTTGTTTGTCTTTGTTAGAATGAACCCAGTAAAGGTTGACACTATCCCCCTGGTTTGGAGCAAGTTTCTTAACTGGGCCCCAGTTTCCATAGGGCATCCCAGGTGGCAAGCCATGAGTCAGGAAGCCACATCTTAAATCCAAATCCAGCCCCAGACACTGACTAGCTGGGTGACCGTAGGCAAGCCACTTAACCTTCTTTGCCTCAGTTTCCTCAACTGTAAAAAGAACTGGACAGAAAAATGGCAAACCATTCCAGTATCTTTCCTAAGAAAACTCCAAAATGCAGTAAGAAGAGTTGGACAGGACTGAAAAATGACTGTGAATATTGAAGCCCCTGATGTAGTTGTACCTTTTCAAACTCACACTATTTGAAGTTATGATTACATCATATATGATCTTTTGTACCAGCCCAATGGAATAAATCTGTATAGTTGAGACCCAGCTGTGGGTTGTAAACTTATGTTGAACTAGAGACCAGATATTATGGAAAGCATTCAAGCTATTAAGATATCTTGGCTCTGCTGCAAGGGTGAGACACAGCCCCAGGGCTCATTAAGAGATTTTTGGCTTATTTGTAACAAGTAGAGAAAAAAGTAGAAATAAGATGCCAGACTCCTCAGGTCCCTGTGGATTGTTCCAGGTGAATCAGGTTTATAAGGCTGGAGGGATTTGGAGTGTCAGATCAAGCTGTTAAGGGAAGGAGCCAAGGCTAGGGGGCAAGGCAGTAGCTCCCCAAGAGGCTAGTGGGGAAGGGGGTGGATGGTAACTCCTAGAGATTGCAAAGGAGGTGGTTTTTCACCAGCTATCCAGGCAATGCCAAGTCCTTCTGTCTTACAACAGCTGGTGACTTGGGGTGGAGGTGGAAGGAAGCATCTCAGAACTTGTACATGACTACCAAAGATGACTTACTGGGTGAGGGACAGGTGGAGAGTAGCAGAGCCAAACTCCCTCCAAGCCTGTCCTTTTATACTGACAGCGTCCTGTCCCCAGTACCCAGGTAACCCTGTGCTAGAATCCCCATGGAAATGCTGACACTTGCCTAAGATTACACCAGTCACTGACATCAAGGAATGTCACTGGGAATGTCAGAGAGTACCTGGGATTTTCATGAAGAATGTGGGGAGTGAAGGGATTAGCCAGCCAGATCAAGAGGGTGAGAAGCAGGGGCATCCTTGGGGTCAGTCTCCATCTTGATGCCATAAGGTTTTAGGATAGCACAGTAAAATGGGATGGGGTTTAGGCTCTGGGGACCCCCCTTAAATCTTCCCACTTGATGAGGCATTTGCCTGAGGCCATAAGCCTCTCATTATCACTAGGCCCAAATCTCCATTACTCTTTCTAGCCTAATCCTCCACAATCCAGCTACTCCCCAACCTTGATCTTCCCAAAACATCTATACCCAAATCTGTGACCCTTAAACTAGCATAGCCTCCTATTGTCTGTCATCTCCAGATAGCCTTCAGCTATTTTCCACCTTTAATCCTATTTCTGGAGTCTAACCTCAGCCCCTTCAAGAACCTCTCCAAAACCCTTCTCTACACCACCCCTAGATCCCTCCCACACTCTTTCTGTATATAAGATCCCTCTTGCCTCCATGAAGGTGCTGAGTCTCAGTCTAGCCTGTGTCAGACTATGCCAGCCTTCTTGTCAACACAAACTTCACAAATACTTAGGCTCCTTAAGAGTCTACTCATTATGGCCAATCTTTAATAAATTTGGTTTTACTTTGGCTGAGAGAAGACTTGAGTTGAATTCATTTGTTGGTATTTTGGGGTCTCGAGCACCCCAAACCTCAACAGGATGATGATTTTTCTATTCCTATAAGTAATATTCCTGTTAAAACAGCTCAAGATGCACACACACACACACACACACACACATACACACACACACACACACATACATATCTGCTATGTCATATTGTTGACTCATATTGAATTTGTGGTTCACCAGGACCCCAGATCTTCTTCAGAAGAACTAATTTAACCGTTATTGAATGCAGTTGGCTCTGACCTGATATGGGGGGGGGGGGGGCCATCAAAACCAGTTTTTAGAAAGCCTAGAGAAAAAAGAAGCCAGCTATACCTCTGCCACTCTTCTGCTCCCCCTGCATTTTCTCTGGCTGTCTCCTGTGCCTCACCTCCAGGTCCTGCCTTCCCTGGCTTCCTTCAAGTCCTAGCTAAAATCTTACCTTCTCTAAGAAGCCTTTCCCCATCACCTTAATCTTAGGGCTTTCCCTCTGTTGATTGTCTCACATCTATTTTGTTTCTTTGTGTTTAGTTGTTTGCAACACTGTTTTCTCCTCCATTAGGCCATGAGCTCTGCTAGGGCAGGGGCTGATTTTTCCTTTCTTTGTATCCCTAAAGCTTGACTGAATAGATGTTTAATGATTTGACTTACCCGATTCCTTGCTTATTGGCCTTAACTTACTTGTTTTCCTGTATAACAAAGAAATCAGTAGCTGCTAACCTTTGTCTCATGTCTGATGACAGCCCAGTGATAGAGGCTGGAAAACCAGATGGTTCTGGGAAAAAAGCCCTATTTGATAAGAACCAAGTCTGAGGCAGAGAATTGAAAAAACTGCAGATACAGTTACATCCCTCCTAGGCAAAGAATCCTTGCTAGTGCCTGCTACACTTTGCACTCCACACCTCAGGAAATCAGCAGGTCATGAGCCAAGAGAGACCAGAACCAGATGAGAAAGAACAAAATGATCTCTAGTTTAAACAAAGAAGGCATTTTGTGTGAGAGGCTTTGATGGGGTTCTGTATCAAGTGTGGGGTGTATGGGAGTTCAGAGCACTAGCACCTCTGGCTGCTGAGTGCCTTTCAGGGCTGCCCATCTACCTTCGGTGCCCAACTGGCACCCAACTCTCCCCTGTGTCTCCAAAAAACTATACCTTGTGCAACAGCCACACCCCGATAAATCCTCTTGGCAGACAGGTTAACCCAGGGTGAGGGTAATTGATAGGCTTCCAACCTGTCAGTGAACCAGGCGGATGCCTATCCCAAGTATGTGAAGACTTCCCCAGTGAATCAGGAAGATGAGAACAATTTGTTCTAACAACCATGAAATGGGCTAAAGCAGGCACCATGGAGCAATAAGAGTTGGTCAGACATCGAAGATGCTAAGCTCATCTACTGCATCCCCAGTCATAGGCAGTTGTCTGGACTTTTGTCTGGCCACGAGACTTTGATGACTCCAGGTGAGAGAGTGAGGCTGATGCCTTTGCCCAGCTCTGTCTCACTTCAATCTAATTCATGTGCAAGTCAAGACATCACCCTGTGATGACGGACGAACCAACAACGTATCAGGTATACACCTGGATAACTTCCTTTTGTCTCCTGAAAAGAGACTTATAAAACATGAGAGTTACATTAGATACCATATGTAAAGTGCTTTGCAAACCTTTAAGAATTTTATAAAATCCAGCTACTATGAGAAGACATTATTACTCTACAAGCCACCAATGGGAGCCTTCCCTGGACTTCCCTTACACATGGGAGGGGAAGCCCCATCATGTCTATATTACACACAATAGTCTTGTTATGTACATTAGAAGGGTTGCAGGCTCTCTAGTTCCGAGGGCTTCTAAGGTTGAATGGAATGGGGAGGATGGGAAGGGGAAGGAGACTGGCTTATCTATCCTGTATCTGCTTAGGATACAAAATATCCTATCTAGACAAAAATAGCCTGTTACAAAGACTCTGTCACTTTAGGCCGAGCTGATGATTTTGTCCATTTTGGAAGAGAGAGCTCCTCCCAACAGTTGCAGGATGTAAAGCCAAATAGTGAAATGACAAAGGAGAGCTGAAAACAATTCCCCAGTTCCAAATTTCGGTCTCTAACTGGCTTGACCATTGCCAGTGGGAAAGATCTTGAAACTTGCTTCTCTAAGGAAAACCATATGACCCCTGGCTTAGAAGAATAGGGAATAATAGGCCTGGGGAACCAAGAAAAAGCCTTCTACTCACACAAGTTGATGCCGTCTCTACAAATTACAGACTTCAGGGAGTTACCTGAAAGAGAGGTGTGAGACCTGAGGTCAGCAGGCTGCATGAGGCTCCCACACTCTGGAGTGCTGTCCAAACTAGACAAAAATGGGAAATATTTAACAAAAAAAATGAAAAATACAATAAAATACAATAAAATTTTAATATGGTTTTCTGAGTCAATATGCTGGAGAAGGAAATGGCAAACCACTCCTGTATCTTTGCCAAGAAAACCCTGAGGACAGAGTCCATGAGGTCCAGTGATTCAAACACCACTAAATGATCAAACAAACGAATCAAGTCTGCATGTTACCTGCAGGGATCCTTATATTTGAGGAGGGGTTGGAGGCCCCCATTTCAATTTGAATTTAGCATCACCATTCTAGAGAACTAAAGTTAAGTGACAGGCCCAAGGTCACATAACCAGGATGTGTCAGAGCCTAAGCTTAAGCTGAGAATTTAATACATTACATCTCATTTTGTTGTTCTTCAGTCATATCTGACTTGATCCCGTTTGAAGATTTCTTGGCAAAGATACTGAGTCGTTTGCCATTTCCTTCTCCAGCTCATTTTCTGGATGAGGAAACTAAGGTAAACAGGGTTAAGTGATTTGTCCAGGGTCACACAGCTAGTCAGTGGCTAAGGTCAGATTTGAACTCAGGAAGATGGGTCTTCCTGACTTCAGGCCAGGTACTCTATCCTCTGTGTCACCTACATCCCATTTCACCTCCACAAAAGAATGCTGCCCTGCACTGGGCTAGGACAGACTTTCACAAGGATCTTAATGTCATGGATTTAGAAATGAAATTGACCTCAGAGGACTTTTCCAACCACCAAATTTACAGGTGAAGAAATTGAAACTAAGGGAAGTGATTTTCCCAAGGTCACATGGACAGAAAAAGAAAGACCAACATTCAACTCTAGTTCTATGACACTGGGTTAGCATCCTTTGCACTACACCAGGACCATACTTCCTCAAGATGTGACGCTCTAAACATCAGGTCACTGATGTTCACAGAGGAAGGTTGGTGCTTGCAGCTACAAAAATTTTGAATGGCAAATGCACACTCACATACAGCCCATCCTGACTACCAGGTTCCCTGCAGTGGTTGTATGTATTCAAACACACTATTTGCAGGGATGATCATGTAAAATACAGTCATTTGTTCTAGCCCAAAGGAGACAGAGAGTGCAAATTCCAATGACTGGGACCTAGCTGTGGTTTGTAAAAAGGAGGTGCTGAGACCAAATATTATGGAAAGCATTCCAGCTGTTGAGATTTCTTGGCTCTGTTATAAGGACAAGACAGCCACTGGGGTTCAATTAGATGGTTACAGAGGAGACATACCTCCTGTCTGGAAAGAAAGGAGACAAACCAACGTATATTAAATGCCCGACTGTGTGCCAGTACCACGCTAAGATTTGACAAATATTATCTTCATTTGATCCTCACAATAACCCTGAGAGGTGGGTGCTATTATTATCTGCCTTTTACAGTTGGGGAAACTGAGGCAGTCAGCAGTTATGGCTTGCCCAAGGTGACATAGCTAGTCAGTGTCTAGGGCCAAATTTGAACTCAGGTCTTCCTGACTCCAGAGACAGATAGGTGGTCAGGTGGATGGAGCACTGGGCCTGAAATTGACAAGATCTGAGTTCAGACATCAGCCTCAGACACTTACTAGCTGTGTGACACTGAGAAAGCCACTTAACCCCTCTTTGCCTCAGTTTTCTCATCTATAAAATGGAGATACACAGGAAAAGGAAATGACAAACCACTCCAGTATCTTTGCCCATAAAAGCCCATCAATGAAGCACTTGGAGTAATTCACAGTCAGAGACAGCTGCACAACACCTTCCTGACTCCAGACCTGGGCTTCTATCCACTGTGCTACCTAGCTGACTATAGGATAGATCTCACCCTCAGTCAGGGACTATGTTTCTTTTTTTTTTTTTATTTTAGTTTACATCATTTATTTCCACAAAATTTTGAGTTACAAATTTTCTCCCCATCTTTCCCCTACCCACTGCCCCAAAACAGCCATCCCAGTGTATCCCCCCTCCCCCAATCTATTCTCTCCTATGTCTTCCCCCCTCACCCCTCTGACTTTTCAGTAGGGCAGGATGGATCTCCCAACCACAGTGCCTGTGTATCTCAAGTTCCAGTTGGATGTAGTTAATAATAATAATAATAATAACAATTGTGTGTGT
>CM053582.1:76560698-76583566 GCA_028627135.1 Pseudochirops cupreus
CGCCCTATGTTCATGTTCAGCAAAGACATATCGATGGCCTCCTTCTAAGCAGATCCACAAGGGAGGAGGGGAACAGTGCAGCCAAGAGTCCCTGCCCAGGAGGCTTCTCCCTCCTCTCTCCCTCCCCCTCCCCCCCCAGGCTCATGCACTAAAGAAACCCCAAGCTTTGGGCCAACATCAAGTCCTTTGATCTCTTGGAGTCTAGAAAGTGCCTTTGGAGATAGGAGGAGTCCTTTTTTTCTTCTTCTTTTCACCCCAATTTTTAAAACATTTTTATTTAAAGTTTTAAGTTTCTAATTCTATCTCTCCCTCCCCTTCCCCCCTCCTGAGGTGGTGAGCAATCAGGTGTAGGTTATATATGTGCAATTATGCAAAAACATTTTCATATTAGTCATTTTATACAAGATGATGGAAAAAAAGAAAGAAAGTGAAAAGTAGCCAGCTTCTGTCTGTATTTAATCAATATCAGCTCTTTCTCTGGATGTGAATAGTAGGCTTCATCATGAATCCTTTGGGATTGTCTTGGATCATGGTATTGCTGAGAATAACTAAGTCATTCACAGTTCTTTATTGACCGATGTTGCTGTTCCTGTATACAATGTCCTCCTGGTTCTGTTCACTTCTCTATGCATCAGTTCATGTAAGTCTTCACAGGCTTTTTTGAAATTATCCTGCTTGTCCCTTCTAGCATAATATTATTCCATCAAAATCTCCTTATTTGACAAGAGACTCAGGAGGAGAGGATCCTTACCTGATGTCAGCTCTTAATTGGAGCTTGCCATTTCACAATCACTTTTCTCAGTTCCTCCCCTGGTCTTATCAACAACAGTGAATATCCGCTTGAAAGAGTTGGGGCAACAATACTGAGAGCAGGGGTCATAGGTCTCATGACCACACTTCAGGGCCAAGGGCTGGACACTGCCATCCTCACAACACTGATTCTCCTGGGGGTTGTAGGCCACCATACCACACAGGTGCCACAGCTGGCACATGATCACCTGGGGTCCAGAGGGGTCACTGCATGGAGGGTGAATGATACAGACTATTAGCTCCACAGGCTCAGGAAGAAAGGCTCCCAGAAGTGCCGCAATGCCTGCTCTTCCATCTTTCCCTCCCCTCCCCCCATGGCTCTTTCCCTCTCCTCCACAACCTTCCTCCCTGCTTTGCCTTCCCTTCCTTACCCGGAGCACCTGAAGAGGACAGAATAACCATGATGAAGATGGAGAATATGACTGCTGAGGAGAAAAAGGAAGAAGGAAGATGAGTCCGGGCCTTTGGATGGTGCTGGTTTGGGCCCAGGATAGAGTTAGGATTGGGGCTGAACTTTGTATTTCTAGTCTCTCTCAGAGGTTTAGGGTTAGGGTTCCTTCAGGCTAGGTTTGAGGTCAGGAGGCAGAAGGTCTGGGCAATTGTGGAGACCTGTGGGCACCAGGGTTGGCTGCATCAGGAGGTTGAGAGGAGGTAGCAGGGTAGAGGAGAGAGCCCTAGGCTGGGAAAATGGAGCCAAAGGCTTGGGAGCCTGCCTCTCCCCTAGGAAAGGCTTTGCCTGTCTCTGAACCTGAATTAGCCCGGCTATAAAATGATGAAAGGAAGGAAGGTGGCACTTAGGTCTTTTCATGACTATCCAAATGGGAAGGGTCCAACCCCTTCATTTTGCAGGAATGATAGAGCCTAGAGAAGAGACTTGCTGGAGAACACCCAGCTGGTAGCTGGAAGGACCAGAAATTAACCCCAAGACTTCTACTCCAGGGTACCTCCTGCTGTGCTCTCCTGCCTCCTGGGGTCTGACAATCAGAAATGGTTGGAAGCCAGGACTGGCCTGGGCTAGATGCTGGGGTACCTGCTTTATGCTGGGTCCATGATTCTCTCAGGGTTGGGGGTAAATGGCAGCCTTGGCTTTTTAAGGTTGGCTTGGGTTTGGGCCAAGCAGCTTTGGGGTTGAGGTCGAGTCAGGTTCATGGCTCACCCTGTTCACAAATGCAGGTGCTTCTCTGTGAGCCCCAGATCTGGAATTTGGGAGCCTAGGTTCCTAGTGTAGTTCTTTGGACTTTTACAAAAACAGAAACAAACTTTGCACAAATGGTTTAACTGCCCTGGTCCTCAATGTAATCTTCTATCAAATGAGGAAGTTAGAACACATGACCCCCTCCCCCCCTTCTCCCAGCTCTGAATCCTTGAACCTCTGAATGTGGGGGGTGGGAGGGAGATGCTTGGTTCCTAGAATAAACAGCTCTAAGGGGTCCCTTCCTCTTTGGCTTCTCAGAAGGATTCTGTAAGGGGCTGCGGGAAAGTTCTTGGGGAAACCTGGGGTCAGAGTGAGATCAGAGTCCAAATCAGAAATAGAGCTGGTAGACGGTTTGGGAGCAGGACCAGAGACAGCTGAAGGGTTCAGGTCAGTGTTCTGTGGTGAGAATCAGAGTGAGGGTTAGGCTATAGTCAGAATGGGAGGATGATAAGAGCTAGAATGACATTTGAGGGACTGACATAGGATCATGATTAGAAGGCACCCTAAGGGCTTTTTAATCCAACCCTCTGATTTTTCAAGTGAGGAGTGAGTCCCTGAGAGGTCTCACAGATAGTAAGCAAGTGTCATGGTCAGGGTCCAGGTTTGGGTTGAATTGGGAAGGCAACAAGGTGCTGTTTGGGGTGGGGTTGGAATTGAGATGAATAGTAGAGGCTGTAGGTCAGGTCTGAGGCTAGAGGGATGAGCAGATTGGGATGCCAGCTGGGAAGTAGCAAAGGCAGAATTAGCACTGGGGTTGGCACCAAAGTGAGGGCAGGGGAGCTGATGGGGACATAATGGGGCTGGGGCCCAGGGGCCCAAGAAGTGAAGGATTCCCATGAATGCTCTTACCCGTGATATAGTTTCCTGATGCCATGAATCCTGTTTGAGTAGAGTTGGAAGGACTTGGTGCCAGTGCCACACCTGCCAACTGTTTGAGAGTTTGATAGTAGAGATGCTCTTATCCCTGGGATCCCAGGCTTTTATCAGTGTTGGAGGCAGGTGGAGTCCTTCTCTCACTAGAAGAGACTCATCAGGTCCTGTGGGAATAGATTAGTGGACGTGGGGAGAAGCTAGGAAGAGAGGGAAAATAGAAAGGAGAAGAGGGGAAAGGAAGGGAGGAAAGATGAGAAGAAGAGGGGGGAAACCCAATCTCTGCTCATATCAGGCTTCCCCTCCCCACCCACCCCCTTGAGCTGGCTTGTGGCCTCAAGAAAGGGAGAAGAGCCATGACCCTCTCCCTGCCCCTCACAAGACCTCCACATGTCCCTGGAATTCCTTTCCTACACTCTCTTCTTGACCAGCCTGATCCTCTATGTCCTCTTAAGCCAAAATCACTCCAAATTCTGTGACTCCAGGCTGATCCCACCTCAGGAGGACAGGAAGACCAAAGATTTGGGATTCAGAGATGACAGGGTCAGTCACCAGAAGGAGTATACAGGGTCCTGGATCAGAAGGAGAAACTGAAGATAGATGCTGGTTTGGGAGACAGTGTCTCAGGGCAATGGGTCCTATCCCAGAAGTGGAATCAGAGCTAGCTGGCATGCCCCATGAGAGAAGCCAAGGGGATGAGGGAGCCGAGAGGCCAGCCTGGGGAGGGGGCCCACTTGGTTGGCAGCTTCATGTTTGAGCCACTTTCTTTCTTAGTGATTCATTTTAACCAAATGTAAAATTGGGAAGTTGGGGCTAAGTGGTCTCTAATTCAACATTGATTAAGTGCCTACTATATGCAAGATGCTGTCTTAGTGACCAGGGATGCAAAGATGACCATGAGCCCCAAGCCAGTCAGCAGGGAGGTTCTGTCCTGCTGAGGAGGAGGGGGATGGAGTGAGCGTGTGCACAGACTAGGGCCATGTAAGGCCCAGCATGGAAGGCCAAGGGAAAGGAAGATGTTCCTAAGACCTTCTGGGAAAACTCAAAGAGAGAAGAGAGTTGTCTCCACTGGGGCAATCTTTGTCAAGGTGTTAGGAGACTCCCTATTTTCCAGAGCCAAGGCTCAGCAAACAAGCTGTGCCCCAAGCTTGGCATAACAAGGATCCTTTGTGCTCAATCTCTGGCAAAAATCACAGAATTATTCTATTGCTTTGATCGGCATAAGGTGTTATCTGAGCTTGGACCAGCACCAGAAAAGTTCTGACGGTTAATTACCTGTGTTCTGGTCCTCAAGCCCTGCCTACAATCAAACTTGACTCATTGTTGCTGTTACCTCTCACTGTCAGCCTTACAGCCCACTGCCCTACCATTGGTGTACAGAGATCTCCCCACTATGAGCTGACCCTGGCACACATGATCTCCCTTCTTGCTTGCAAGCCTTTTCCCTCCCTTTGAAATGAAACTTGTGTTTGACTCCTGACTCTCCTGTCTAAGATCTGTTCCATTTGACTTCAGCCACTCACAGGTTTGAGGCCACTATCAAATAGCTGATAACATCACAGAGAAGAAATGGTCTGGATGGAGCAAGAATGCAAGGAAGATGGCCCTCATGCTGACCAGACCTGGGCAACGCCCTTGATGGGGGGGGGGGGGTGTCCCATGTGGCTGGGACTCAGAGGGCCCAAGGGACAGTAATTGGAAATAAGTCTGGGAACAGAGACCGAGTCAGCATAGAATGGTCCCAAAAGGGCAGAATAAAGAATTTGTTTTTATCCTAGAGGCAATAGGGAATCTCTGAAGATCCTTAATTGGGGAATGATTTGGTCTGAGGGCCCTCCTAGCCCTGACATTTCCTGTTCTAAGGCTCTCCCAGCCCTGACATTCCCTGTTCTAAGGCCCTCCCAGCCCTGACATTTCCTGTTCTAAGGCCCTCCCAGCCCTGACATTCCCTGTTCTAAGGCCCCTCCCAGCTCTCATATTTTGTGTTCTAAAGCCCCTTGCAGGGCTGACATTCTTGATATCTTGAGACAGCAGGTCCAGGTAACTACTATATTTGTGTACAATTTAATATCTTGTTTAATTGTTTCAATTTAGTTAGACTCTTTGTGACCCCATTTGCGGTTTTCTTGGCAAAGATAGTGGAGTGGTTTGCCATTTCCTTCTGCAGCTCATTTATCAGGAAACTGAGGGAACAGCCTTAAGTGACTTGCCCAGGGTCACACAGCTAGGAGATGTCTGAGGCTGGATTTGAGCTCTGTTCTTCTTGACTGCGGGCCTGTACACTATCCTCTGACTAATATAAACAAGAATGAGGTTTGATGTTTTGAGCCTTCTGTTGTGCTTTTTTCCCCTTACATGTATTTCTTTTCTTTTTGAATATGTTTTTTGGCTATTCCAGTCTTGGCAAACATCAGTAAATAGGGACATTTCTATAGATAAAGAATTACAGAAAAAGATTATGCTTAAAATCCAGCCACATTTCCTTCACATGTGACTTACATTTCTTTTCAATATTAGATAATAAATTATATTTTATATATAATCAAATCATGTAAAATAAATAATAAAAATATAATAATAACAAATTCAACATGGTCATTTCAAAGCTATCCTGCTGGTCTGTGTCTCCCTTCTGTCCTCTACTGTTCTTTTTTTCTTTTCTTGCTACTCTGACCCTCTTTTGTGGGGTGGGCGAGTCTGGGGGTGTATGTGTGAGGAATAACCATCAATAGTATTCTCCCCTCTCCCTTCAGAATTCTGTGAGCAACAATTCATTTGGACCCCTCCTCTATTCCAATCAGTACTCAGCAGTTTGATATGATTCCATAAGGGGCTGGGTCTAAGTTCTGTATATCAGCCCCCAGAACTGTGAGCTTCAGCTTGTGTTCACTTGCTGAATCATAGGAAGCTAAGTTAGAGGCTCTCCACCCTTGTTTTGCCTTGTATGGTGACCAAGGCCAATGTGGCAGAGGTCATTCAATTACATGGAAAATCCTCCCACTTATTTTTGTAACTTGGTTCCACTCTCTCTTGTCTAACATGAGCATGTGACCACTTAGTCAGTGGAGATTCCCCATGCTTTGCCAAAACCAAGACCACCTTGCTGACATACCATGTCTAGCTGATGCATCATGAAGTGAGATCTATCAACCAATGGGATTCTGTACTTTGTATAATCTCTTTAGAATGCTCAGGTATCAAATATGGCATCAAGTCTTTTAAAAATAAGGCCCTGGAAGAAGGGGACATCTCAGGTTGTGAGGAAGATCTGAGGTTCACTTCATTAGGGGCCTATCGATTCAAGCCAATAGGCTCAGAGCTATGCCTCTGTCTCTTTTATTGTAGGTTGAATGATTTTAATCCCCACAATTCCTGCCTCCCAATTTAAAAAGCCATAGCAAATAAGTATACCCATCCACACATTGACAGTGTCATAATAGGGCTGTGGCAGTCTTCCCCTTGAGACTCACCTCTTTGTCAGAAGGTAGATGACGCTTCCTCCCATGGCCTCTGGAATGCTAGTGGGTCACTTCATTGGTCAGAGTTCTGAAGTCTTTCAAAATTCTCTTTCTTGACCATGTTGTCATCACTGGATAAATTGCTCCCTTGCTTCTGTTCACTTTGGATAAGTCCATATAAGTCTTCCCCAACTTTCATTTGCTTGGCATGTTAAACAAAGCACTGCTTGGGGAAAGTCTGAGTGTGAGGCATTGCCAGTGGGAGATGCCCCCCCCTTGATCTGACTCCACCAAACATCCGGGGCTCAGGACACTTTCTTGATCACCTGGTGTGTTGGAATGTGTCCTGTGCTGGGGGTTAGGAGCCTGGAGTACTCACCCTAGATCTTCCCAGCTCCTTCTGTGACTTTGGGAAAGTTATTCTTACGTGCCCTCCCTTCCTAGCCTTAATTATGTTGTTCCATTGTTTCAGTCATGTCTGACTCTTCATGACCCCATTGGGGGTTTTCTTGTCAGAGACACTGGAGAGGTTTGCTATTTCCTTCTCCAGCTCATTTTACAGATGAGGAAACTGAGGCCTGGAGTGGGGGAGAGCCTTGAGGCAGGATCATCGGCCAGAAGGTTATTGCAATTTGTGTTTTGTATTCTTAGCACTTAACACAGTATTTGGCACACATTAGATGTTTAATAAATTCTTGTTAAATAATTAATCTTTGTAGGGTATGACCTTATGTTCCAACTTAAAATGTGGCCCCAGAATAAAGCACAATGAACTAGATGGATCTAAAGAAATCTAAGCACAGCTGCCATATCACCTCCTTCCCTCTAGTCATCAGGCCGCTGTCCAAGGTCCCGGAGTAATGGGTCAGGGAAGAAAGCTGAACCCAGATCACTCCTGATTCCAAGACAGCTGTCTCTTTCCACTACAACAGAGGCATCAGACTGTCGGTGTGCCAACTCCTGAGCAAGATTGACATGCAATTAGTAAATGTTTAACAAAATAAATAAAAATACAATACAACATAGATAATGCTAACGTGTAGTTTACTAAGAAGTCAGCATACTGCCTGTAGGGATTCATCTGTATTTGAGTTTGACATCACAGCATTATATTCTGCTACTTCAGCAGTGGACAGAGGTGTTGGCTGAAGCCTTGTACAAAGAAGCATTTAATCATTCTTTGTTGAATCGAAATGAAACCCTGGGAGGGAACCAGTTCTCTCTGGGAGACAGAGCAGGGATGGGGACATGTGAGGTTGAGAACAGAACCTTTGGGGCCCCCTTCACTTGGGGTGCAGAGAGAAAGTGAGTCAAGTGACACTCCAGCTTCACGCCTGGGTAATGGGGAGGGTTGGGAGGCTGTTAGTAGAAACAGGGAAGATAGGAGGTGGAACAGTGGACCTGAGGAGGGGATAAAGCCATTGACTGGGGATCCCTGGGGCTGGAATAATTGATGGCAGGTCCAGGGCATGTACATTTAAGCCCAGGGACCCCCCCAGGCAGAGCACCTTCTGTGGGCTACTACCATGATGATGCCTACTAATGCCCACTCCGACTTCTAATACTTGGAGAATCACTGTGTTTTTCTCACATCGAACTTCTGGGCTACAGTCTCCATTCCTCAGCACTTAGATTTTTCAAGTCAAAAGTAACGAGTGCACTTTAAAACGTCTTATCTCAGAATTGAGAATAGCTGGGGAATTTTCCCTCTTACACTGAGCAGAAATGTGCCTTGTTAACTTATACTCACTGATCCTAGTCGTTCTACCCTCCCTCCCTTCTCTCCTCTTTCCTTCTTTTTTCCTTCCTTCCTTCTCTTCCTTCCTTTCTTCTTTCCTTCCTTCTCCACACACACACACGTAGATAGATAGATAGATAGATAGATATAGTGTACGTATGTAAATATGTATGTAATACACACACACATATATGTATATACACATATATGCATATATATCTACTCACACACACCTACAGGAAAGTGTGGGCATTCCCTTTACTAAAGGCAGACTTGAGATCTCACCACGAGGTAGTTGCTAGAATGTTTCCTAAGGCATTGAGAGGTGAAGGCATTTATTTAAGGTGACACAGTCACTGAGAGCCAGAGGGAGGCCTTGACTCCATATTTTTCTGACTCCAAGGTCTAGCCCTTGCTCTCTGTGTGTGTGTGTGTGTGTGTGTGTGTGTGTGTGTGTGTGTATGTGTATCTCTTTGTACATATCTGTGTGTGTATCTGTGTATGTGTGTGTACATGTGCGTATACATGTGTGTATGCATGTGTGCACACATGCATGCTCTTTTCCCTTTTAGGGGGTAACTAGGAGGCTCTTAGGTGCTTGTTAGCCCATTACCATCTGGAGTATTCTCCTTACCAACTAACAACGCATCAGTTTGCTGTGTGATAAGAGAACTCCCATGACCCCCCAAGCTGGGGAGAGCTCCCACAAGGAGAAGGTGAAGGCTGCAATCCCCTTTGGGCTCAGGTGTTCCTTTTCTCTCAGTTTCCTCTTTGGGGAGAGTGTGGGGCAAATCATACAGCTAGGTCATAGGCAGCATTTGGATTTAGGTCTTTCAGCCTCCAGGCCCAACACTTTATCACCCATATGCTTGCTTTTCTGTTCAGAGACAAAGATGCAAGTGAATTGTTCCCCCGTTGCTGGGTTGTTGTCCTTCCTTCTTGAAGAGGACCAAAATGACATCAGTATGTTAGAATCAAGTTACACTGTGTCAGACTATGGCTAATCAGGGCAATATGAGCTCTACCACAGGTCAGGCACAAATAGTCTGTGTGAACATTTGGGTGGATTCTCTAAATATGTGCACCTCAGTTTCCTTTGAGCTGTTTCAATTCTGCCTTTGCTCATAGAGCACAGTACCCTCTCTGATGTGGGCATGCCATGCTGAGTGGTCCTGTTCCCCTGTCTCCCATGTTACACAATCAACTCCAAAGTTCTTTTTTTTTTTTTTTTGGAGGGCAATTGGGGTTAAGTAACTTGCCCAAGGTCACATGGCTACTTTTTGTGTTAAGTGTCTGAGGGCAGATTTGAACTCAGGTCCTCCTGACTCCAGGGCTGGTGCTCTATTCACTGCGCCACCTAGCCACCCCTTAACTCCAAAATTCTTGAGAGACCTTAAGAGTGTCCTTGTATTGCTTCTGATCACCGTCTGAGTGCTTGCCTTGCATGAGTTCTCCATAAAATAGTCTTTTTTCACAAGCTTTTATCTGGCATTCAATCTACATGACCAGTCCATCAGAGTTGCACTCTGTGCAGTAGAGTTTGAATGCTCGGCAGTTAAGTTTGAGAAAGGACCAGGAGAGGATTCTGGGAAGATGGTGGAATAGGTTAGAAAATTGCAAGTTCTCCAGATTTTCCCCCCAAACAACACAAAACAGCATTTCAGGGTGAACACTGGGGCAGAACAGTGGTCTTCCTGGGACAATTGGAAGAAAAATCCCAGGAGCAAGGTTTGGTCACTGCGAGGAGTAAAAACCCACTAGGCTAGTTTTGCTGAAACAACAAGCAGAGAGCCCTGGAGCTAGCTGAACTTGGCTCTAGACATAGGGGCTTTCCCTTCTGGACCAGTGTGGGGACTTGAGCCTCAGAGTGGGAAAAGACTGAGGGAACCTTTGCTGATAAGGGATGTCAGACCCAACTGTGCTGCTAAGACTCCTCCCTGGGTTAGAAGGAACCAGCACACGCCCAGTGAGTGCAGAAGTGGGGTGGGGATCCCCTGGCTGTGCGCACTTACAGGAGGGTGGAGTTCTTGGTTTCTTTCCTAGGTCAGAGGGGAGAACTGAAGGAAGATCTGAGGCAGAGACACCATCCCACATACCCCAGGACTGGAAGCAATTACAATAACAAATTCCTACAAATAAAAAAGAAACAGGAAAAGAAGAAACTAACCATAGAAAGTTACTATAGGAATAGAGAAGAGTGGGGGGAATTGTCTTCAGAGGAGGATAGCAAAGCAAAAAATTAAAAAGCCTCTTAACCCAAAGAGTGACATCAAATGGTCACCTGCCCAAAAAGAATTCACAGAAGAACTTTAAAAAGAATCAAACGAGAGAGCTTGAGGAGAAACTTAAAAGAAAAATAAGAACAACCCAAGAAAAACAAAAAGATTATGAAAAGAAAGTCAACCAACTAGAAAAGTAGATCCAGAATCTTAAGAAATAAAATAAATAAATAAAATAAAAGTAGTTCCAGAATCTTTTTTTTTTTTTTGCTTTTTTTGGAGGGGGAAGGTAGGGCAGTTGGGGTTAAGTGACTTGACCAAGGTCACATGGCTAATTTTTTGGTGTTAGGTGTCTGAGGCTGGATTTGAACTCAAGTCCTCCTGACTCCAGGGCTGGCACTCTATTCACTGCACTACCTAGCCACCTCTAGATCTAGAATCTTAAGGAATAAAATGACTCATTGAAAATCAGAGCAAGGGGAAGTCAACGAAGTTATAACAGACCAAGAAATAACAAATCAAAATGTAAAACATGAAAAATTAGAAAAGAAAGTGAAACATTTCTTAAGAAAAACAACTCATCTGGAGAACAGATCAAGAAGAGAAAACATAAGAATAATTGGACTACCTGGAAGCTTCAATCAAAAAAATAATCTTGATACAAAAATACAAGAAATAATATCCTGAATAATTGTCCTGAAATGTAAGAACAAGAGGGAAAAGTAGAAATAGAAAAAAAATCTACTAATCACCACCTGAAAGAGATCCTACAAGGAAAACCTACAGGAATACCATAGCTAGATTCTAAAAACCCTAACTCAAGGAGAAAATGTTAGGAACAGCAACAAAAAAACACAATTGAAATATGGTGGAGCCACAATTAGAATCACACAAGACCTAGCAGTGGCTATGCTAAAAGATGACAGGTCTTGGAACATCATATGTTGAAGAACAAACGAACTGGTTGTGGCCAAAAATATCATACCCAGCAAAGTTAAGCATAATCCTGAATGAAAAAAATGAACATTCAGTGAATTATCAGACTTCCGAGACTTTGTTGCAAAAAGACCTGAATTCAATAGAAAATTTGACATATAAAATCCAAGAGAAATATAAGGTAAAGATCAAAGACTGATTACAAGAGACATAATAAGCACACACTGTTTACTTTTTATAGGAGGAAGTGTAAATTATATGTCTAAGATTGTTGTGAGTAACTGAATAGCTCAAAATATGATGTGATACTAAAAAGCAAACCATCATGGCAGCTAGGTGGAGCAGTGAATAGAGCACTGGCCCTGGAGTCAGGAGAATCTGAGTTCAAATCAGGCCTCAGACACTTAACACAAAAAACTAGCCATGTGACCTTGGGCAAGTCACTTAACCCCAATTGCCCTGCCTTCCCCCCTCAAAAAAAAGTTAAAAAAAAAAAAGGACCTCAGTGTCTGACATCTATCTTATCCTGCCAGGCAAACTTCAGAATCTTCCTAAGACAATTCAAATAAAAATAATTCAGTTTTCTTGCATGGCATTGGTATACTGTCCAGATTTCACAGGCATCCAACAATGAGGTCAGCATGAGGCTCTGTAGACCTTCAGTTTGGTAGTCAGTCTAAAACCTCTTATCTCCCACACTTTCCTTTGCAGCGGTTCTCAACCTGTGGGTTATGTTCAATTTGTAACAATGAAAATACATCCTGCATATCAGATATTTACATTACGATTCATAACAGTAGCAAAATTACAGTTATGAAGTAGCAACAAAAATAATTTTATGGTTGGGGATCACCGCAACATGAGGAACTGTATTAAAGGGTTGTGGCATTAGGAAGGTTCAGAATAACTGCAGGCCTCCCAAACACTGAGTTAGTCCTGGCAATGCATGTGTCAACCTGATTATCACTGTATACATCCCTGGAAAGGACCACATATACAAAAATATTTATAGCAGGTCTTTTTGTGGTGGAAAAGAATTGGAAATTGAGGAGATGCCCATCTATTGGGGAATGGCTGAACAAGTTGTGGTATATGAATGTAATGGAATACTATTGTGCTATAAGAAATTATGAGCAGGCAGATGTCAGAAAAACCTGGAAAGACTTATATGAACTGATGTTGAGTGAAGTAAGCAGAACCAGGAGAACATTGTACACAGTAATAGCAACACTGTGCAATAACCAACTCTGATAGACTTAACTCTTCTCAGCAATACAATTATCTAAGACAGTTCCAAGACTCATGATGGAAAATGCTACCCAGAGAAATCCAGAGAAAGAACTATGGAATCTGAATACAGATCCAAGTATACTATTTTCTCTTTTTTTTTCTTGTGGTTTTCCCCTTTTGTTCTGATTCTTTCACAATGAGATTGACGTGGAAATATGCTTAATATGATTGTGTGTGTGTGTGTATATATATATGTATATATAGCCTATATCAGATTGCATGCTGTCTTGGGGAGGGGGAAGGAAAGGAAGGCAGAAAAAATTTGGAACTCAAAATCTTATAAAAGTGAATGTTGAAAACTATCTTTACATGTCATTGGAAAAAAAATAAAATACTGTTAAGAAAAAAAAATGTGTAGGGCCCTGGAAAGTGTACTGCCTAGCATTCAAGACTTCTCCATTTGCTGTAACCAAGGGTTCCATGTATGGACAGTGTGGTGGTGGTTGATGGAGCAACCGTGTTTTCTTGGTGTTAATTGTTAGGCCAAAATTAGCACAGCATCAGAGAATCAACCCATACTTTGTTGCATCACAGCTTCAGAGGCTGCATTGAATGAACAATCATCAGCAAACAGAAAATCATGAAAACATGAAAGAAAATCATTGTTGGCCTCACTCTCATTTCCAGAGTGATCCCAGTCCAGTGGCAGGACAGAGACAAAATGACTGGTGATGGCTCAGGATGCAATGGACGCCCTTGGGGTCTTTGGTATCTGAACCAAGCTCTAAGCTCTCCATAGCTCTTGCTTCAGCAGCCTTCATGGTCATTGGAACCAATTGTTCTCATCTGCCCATTCCACTGGGGGAAGTCTTCACCAGAATCCCCATTGAAATGCTGACACTTGCCCAAAATTCCATGAGCCACTAACATGGTGGGATGTCACTGGGATTATTCCTGAAGAATGTGGGGGTGGGGGTGAGGCTAGCCGGCAGGGTCAAGAGGGTGAGAAGCAGGACCATCCTGGAGATTGGTCTCTGCCTTGATGCCATGAGGTCTTATGATAGCAGAGTACAATGGGATGATCTTTTTTCTATTCCTGTAAGTTATATTCCTCTTAATACAGCTCAGGATTGTATTATACACACACACACATACACACACACACACGCATTTATATGTACATATACATGTATGTATATTTGTGTATATATCTGCTACATCATATTGTTGACTCATATTGAATTTGTGGTTCACCCAGAACCCCAGATCTTCTTCAGAAGAACTAATTTAACCATTGTTGAATGCAGTTGGCTCTGAGCTGATCTGCCAGAGGGCGATCAAAATCAGTTTTTAGAAAGCCTAGAGAAAAAAGAAGCCAGCTATACCTATGCCACTCCTCTGCTCCCCCTGCATTTTCTCTGGCTGTCCTCTGTGCCTCACCTCCAGCTCCTCGTTTCCCTGGTTTCCTTCAAGTCCTGGCTATAATCCTACCTTCTCTAAGAAGCCTTTCCCTATCACCTTAATCTTAGGGCTTTCCCTTTGTTGATTCTCACATCTATTTTGTTTCTTTGTGTTTAGTTGTTTGCAACAGTGTTTTCTTCTCCATTAGGCCATGAGCTCTACTAGGCAGGGGCTGATTTTTCCCTTTCTTTGTATCCCTAAGGCTTGGCAGAGTGCCTGGTATTCACTAGGCACTCAATAGATGTTTAATGACTTGACTTACTCACTTGCTTTCCTCTAACTTTTGTCTCATGTCTGATGGCAGGCCAGTGATAGAGGCTGTAAAACCGGATGGTTCTGGGATAAAAGCCCTATTTGATACTTCCAGAACCAAGCCTGAGGCAGGGAATGGAAAAAGCTGCAGACAAACAGTTATATCCTCCCTAGACTAAAAGTCATGGCAATGCCTGCCTTCCACAGCTCAGGAGATAAGAGGGTCATAAGCCAAGAGAGACCAGAACCAAATGAGAAAGAACAAAATGATCTCTAATCCAATAAACAAAGGAGGTATTTTTGGCTTTGTTGGGGTTCTGTATCAGGTGTGGGGTTTATAGTGATTCAGAGCACTAGCACCTCTGGCTGCTGAGCCTCTTTCAGGACTGCTCATCCACCTTTGGTGCCCAACTGACACCCAACTCTCCCCTGTGTCTCCAAAAAACTGTACCTTGTGCAACAGCCATACCCTGGTAAACCCTCTTGGCAGACAGGTTAACTCAGTTTGAGGGTGATTGATAGGCTTCAGACCTGTCACTGAAACAGGAGGATGCCTATCCCAAGCATGTGAAGACTTCCCTGAGTGAAGCGGGCAGATGAGAATAATTTGTTCCAACAATCATGAAGTGGGCTGAAGCGGACACTATGGAGCAGTAAGAGTTGGTCAGACATCAAAGATGCCAAGCTCATCTATTGCATCCCCAGTCATAGACAGTTGTCTTAACTTTTGTCCTGCCACTGTACTTTGATGACTCCAGAAGAGAATGAGGCTGGTGACTTTGCTAACTCTGTCTCACTTAAACCCAATTCATGTAGAAATCAAGACATCACCCTGTGATGAAGGATAAACAACAACATATCAGATGTACACCTGGGTAACTTCCTTTTGCCCCCTGCAAAGAGACTTATAAAACATGAGTGTTACATGAGAAACTATAGGTAAAATGCTTTGCAAACCTTTAAGAACTTTATAAAATCCAGCCATTATGAGAAAACATTACTCTATAAGCCACCAATGGGAGCCTTCCCTGGAATTCCCTTGCACATGGGAGGGGAAGCCCCCTCATGTCTATATTACATACAATAGTCTTGTTATGCACATTAGAAGGGTTTCAGGCTCTCAGGGATTCAAGAATGAATGGGATAGGGAGGGAGACTTGCTCATCTGTCTTGTCTCTGCTTAGGATACAAAATATCCCATCTAGACAAATGAGTAGGAGTACAAGGTAGAGAGTACAAAGTTCTCCCACCCCTAGATCACAGTAAATCATGATCTTGTCAATCAGCACTAATTACCTAAGGAGATGTCTTTCCATCTTGGCTCAAGGCTGGCTCCCAAATTCCATGGTTCTTCTTCCATGGGTTCAGCTCCCTGGATTCACAGGCAGGCAGCTATCACTTTAGGCTGAGACTCTCACTACAAAGACTCTCACTTTAGGCTGAGCTGATGATTATCACCATTTTGGAAGCAGGGAGAGAGCCTCCCAACAATTTCAGGATGTAAGGTCAAATAGTGATATGACAAAGGAAAACTAAAAACAATCCCCCAATTTCAATTTCCTGTCTCTAACCTGCTTTACCATTGTCAAGAGCAAAGATCTTGAAGCTTGTTTCTCTAAGGAAAACCACAGAACCCTTGGCTTAAGGTATAATGGCAAGCAAAGAAATACGTAGTGCCTTGTTTCAGTTACTTAAGTATTTAGCACCTTGTTTGAGTCCCTTGTAATTTGAAGGTGGGAGGAACTTGATGATGCAGCAAGAAGGGGCAGAACAAGGAGAACCACCATATATAAGGAGGAACCCAGCTGGGATAGAGCAAAACTGAGAAGGGCAATGGTTATGGAGGCCAGACACTCTGTTTGTCTGTTCTGTTGTGATACTTTGTACAGAAGTCCTGAAAGAGGATTTTCTTGTTGTCTGTTTACAGAAGTCCTGCAGGAGGGTTTCAGAGGTCTGGAACTATACTGAGATTTGTGTTAAGTTCTCACCTTGTTTGTGGGTTTGTGTTGAGTTCTCAGACCTTGTTTGTGGGTTTGTGTTGAGTTTTCAGACCTTGTTTGTGGGTCTGTGTTGATTTCACAGGCAGATAGTGAATTGATGATGGTGCCAGCAATGTACATGAATGTTGTTTTGGTTCTGTTAAGCTTTGTCTGCCCAGAAACAGAAATAGCAAAGTACTTGAGGTAGACTGGACACTGTGAGCTTCAATATGGAATGGGAACTGGATGAGGGCTGGACAAGGAGCTGAGAGCTGCCTGCCTGTGAATTCAGGGAGCTGAACCCATGGAAGAAGAACCATGGAATTTGGGAGCCAGCCTCCAACCAAGATGAAAAGACCTCTCCTTGAGTAATTAGTGCTGATTGACAAGATCATGATTTACTGTAATCTAGGGGTGGGAGAACTTTGTACTCACTAGTTGTACTCCTTAAGGATGATTGAGTTAAGGATGATTGGAAACTAATCTCAAATCAAAAAGAAAGAAGACTTTTTGACTGAGAGATTAAGACAATGTGATCTAGGGGTGGGAAAACTTAGACCTTTGTACTTTGTGTCCTTTAAGGAGGATTGCTCCGTAAGGATGATTGAATTAAGGACTTACTGAATGATATCTGTTGTTTAAAACTATGTGACCACTTTAAGTGAAAACTATGTGGCCACTTTAGTGATAAATTGTTATGTTCTATCATTGTGAATGCTGTAGTTTGGTTTCTGTGAATGTTTTGCTTTAGTTTACTGCTGAATACATGGAGAGTTCACTATACTATGTGAACAGAACCTTAGAGCTATTCACAGCAGCAGCAGACCTCTGGAGAGTTGCTCGAGCTTGACTTTACATAGGGAAATAGGGAATAGGCCTGGGGAACCACTCTAGAAAGGAAAAAAACCCTTTTACTCTGCAGTAGACTAGACTTTCAGGGGTCCCCTTGGCCCCATTAAGGAAATGTTCCCCTCTTCTATGAGGTCACTAGGCAGATATGCAGGAGGAGTATAATCTTGTTTGTTGATGCCTCCATTGGTCCTATGAATAAGGAAAATTCAGGATAGTTAATTAGCAAGTCTTGTTTGTGACTCCCTGTCTGTTTGTGCCTCTGCACGTGGTCCTAGGATTAAGTCTTAATGAATAAATAGCCTTGGGCTAGGGTAGGGAGTGATAAGGACCAAAGGAGGGTCCTTGCGTTTCAATTATGTAAGAGTTTCTGCTATAGGGTATATAAACCCTATGATTTTTCTTGTATCTTGGCTCTGTATGAAATGGTTCTGTAATAAACAGACTATCAAATACATCCCTGTCTCTCTTTTGATTCAGCAGGTTGCTAGCCATTCAACTGTGCTGGTCACAGTAAGTGGAAGCCACAACGTTGGGGCATCAGGATGGCAGTCAAGTCTCTAGCAACTGGTCCCCCTGGAGCTGCCGACAGGTAGCAGGCCTGCAGGAGATTCCAGGGACAACAGCTTTCATTCAAGGTAAAGGGAAGGCTCTAAGAAGAGCAATTGCCAGTACACTCAGTTTTCAGTTTTCATAATTCAGAGCTCACAGAGATGTTAATATGGGAGGAAACTTGGTGAAAAGTTTAAAAGATGAAGGAAAAGATCTGAGAATATTACAACTTACAGTCTGTAAGAAAGGGATTTCAGTTAAGAAACAGACTCTAAAAAAATTTCTAAAAACAGTCTATCAAGCAGCTCCATGGTTCCTAAGTGGCTCTCAGATCAGAGGACCTGATTGGGAAGTAGTGAGAGAGGCTTTAGTTAATTATTTTAAGGAGAATGGGCAGGAGAGTGATTCTGGTTCCATGTTTGCAATTTATAATGTCGTCAAGGTGTGCTTAGCAGACAAAACAAGAATTGTTTTAAATGTGGTAAAGTGGATCATTTAGAAAGGGAATGTAATGGGGTGGCTAGGTGGTACAGTAAGTAGAGCACAGGCCCTGGAGTCAGGAGGACTTGAGTTCAAATCTGACCTTAGACACTTGACACACTAGCTGCGTGACTTTGGGCAAGTCACTTAACCCCAATTGCCCTCCAAAAAGCAAAAAAAAAAAAGGAAAATAGTTATCAATTAAAAAAAAAGATATAAGCTTCTTATGTGTAGTATTGAAATATATACATGTAACCATGGACATATATTCAGGGTTTACATGGGCAACTGCTATGTCTGGAGAAAAAAACTTCTCATGTTCAAGAACATCTTATTACATGCTTTGCTGCTGTGGGTGTGCCAAAACAATTAAAGACTGACAATGGCCCCACTTACACTTCAAAAAACTTTGCTGAATTCTGTCTTCAATGGGGTATTCACCATGTTACAGGGCTTCCTTATAATCCCACGGGTCAGGCTATTGTTGAAAGAAAAAACTGCACACTTAAAACTGCTCTTCAAAAACTAAAAGGAGGGACCTGGTGCATGGGTACCCCGAGACAAATTTTGGGGTTGTCATTATGAAAATAAAACACCAGCTGAAAAATTTTGGGGTGTTACAACCATACAGTTGGCAATTCTAAAAGGTCACAGACCCAGGCAACTGCAGTTACTGAATGGGCAATGTGGAAAAATGATAAGGGACGATGGTGAGATCCGTATGCACGGCCGAGGATTTCTGTGTGTTTCCACAGATGGTAAGAAGGAAGTCTGGATACCAGAAAGGAGAACAAGGACTGTGTCAACAAATGTAGAGACTGCACATTCGGCCCCCAGGACCAGAACCAGACGAAGCCAACAGCTGAGAAGGAGCCAGAACCAAAATGAGGGAGGGAGAGGTGGACAGTTAATGGTGTAGTGACTTGGATTGGATCTGTTGGATGGGATATTGAACAGCACCTCACTTCATCAAAATTATGAAGTCATGTAAGTTCCCATCCCCAGCTTCCAAAACGAACTCCCACTAGTTTGGCTGAAGTCCAAAATTCCCTTAAAGCTAGCCCTGGGATCTGCCTGTATTAACTAGGTTCCCTCTGTAGATAAAGCTAGCCCTGGGCTCTCTCTGTATTAACTAGATCCCTTTGGTGATCTGGGGTGTCTCTGTACTGACTAGATACCCTCTGGTGAGCTGGGATCTCTGTATATTAATTAGATCCCCTCTGGAGATCGGTCTTAGTAAAATTATTGCCAGCACAAGTGCTCGGTTAACTCACTGAGATGGCTGAGCAAGAGCAAAAGTCAGCAGCCTCTTCCTTTACAACTCATAAGGTTGCCTCAACGTCAGCCCTTCCTTCCCCAGTACCTGCTAAACCCTCCCTTTCCCTTAAAAATTTCCTGCAGACAATAGCTGAACTTACCTCCCAGTTTGCCAAAACACTAGCAACAAAGGCTGAGGAGGACCTTGAAGCAAAAGGAGAGCTTCAAACAATTTCCATTCCCAGCCCACACCCCACTCCTGACATGGCTAAAGGCTACAAGTCTGGTATTTGCCACTATTGCAAAAAACCAGGACATTGTAAGGCAGAATTTAGGACACGGCTTAGGGTTCTAGAATATTGGAAAAACAAGGGGCACCAGACCACCCCCCAATGACTGTAGAGGTGCTCAAGCAGAAATTTGCAGGATTTAACCCCATCCACTCCTCCCTGTCAGATCTTGAATCCTTGAATAATGACAGCCAATTCACCCTCTTCTTTTTGGTAGTTAAATGTGAACTTTGTGTTTGTATTCTGTCAGTTGTCTGTCAATGTCTCTGAGTCTGTGTGTGTGTTCTGTGAATGAGATCTAAATGGCAGTCAAAAAAAAAAAAGATTTTCTAAAGGCTGCTTTTTCCTTGTGGTTTCCAGTCTGGCCAACCTGGAAATTACAATGAAAAGTTAGATATAGCTAAAAACAAGGAGTTGGAAATTGGTTAAATTGGTATAATGATTATAAACTGTTTAATATAATGTCTGGCATGTGTTGGATACAACATTATTATCTCTCTAACTTTGAAGTGGGTTTTTGAATGACAGGAGTGATAAGATCAATTATTGTATATGTCAGATGTCATTTGAAATTCATTGTTCTGTTGTCGTCATATTTCTAAAATTGTATCGTGTTTCTAAAAGTCTGCTTAGCTAGTGAAATTAAAAAAAAACATTTTGAAGTAGGAATGGTGTTACAGCAATTTTAATCTGTATTGTCTTGCATGTGAATTGGGTTTTTATGTTATAAAATTTGATAATTTGAAGCTGTTATATTTGGGTTACAAACAAGTAATGATAATACTGCTGATATTTACTATGATAGATAATTGTTCATTTAAAATTTTGACTATTATGGAAATACATAGTGATTTAAAGTTATAGTTTTCACATTATCAATGATGAGATGAATGAATTGCAAAGTGAATTGGAAATGTGTTTTGAAGAATTCTTATTGAGCAAATGAGAATAAAAAAAAATATATATATATATATATATATATATATAGAGGGATGTGGTTTTCAAGCTTGCTTCATCTAAGGATGTATTTGTGTTAATTTGAAGATTTCCAGAATGTCATTGATTACACAATGTACGGGAGTGGCAGGTTCAGGCACCAGTATCAGGCCAAGGAATGGAACTTCTTTTTCCTAAACTATGAATCAGGCTTGCTGAGAAGTTGTAAGTCAATGTGAAATAAGCAGAAGGGATTGCTAAGAAATGGCTTAAATTTACATTTGGGAAAGAAATCCCTTTCATATGAGATCCTTATTGCTTATTGTAGCTCCATGAAAATAAAAATTGGCTCTAAGCTGTGATTGGTGAAATTTGCTGTTTAAGGCAAAAGGCATTTGGGACCATAATTAATTTTGTTTTGAGTTTGAATTTGGATATAGTTGTCTGCATTAAATCAGTATCTGAGAGAAATGTAACAAGCTACTCAGAGGGAATGTGACCCTGTATTGTTAACAGGGGGAAGTTTGCATTTGGGAAAAGTCGAAGGGGCAATCTCCGTCTCAGTCTGGGATAGGACTCCTTTTGATTCAGTTTACCCATAATGCTCCTTTGAAAAGGAATGTTCCCCTCCTGAATTTCTGAGTCTAGCTATGAGGTGGAACAGATACTGCATGGTTGGAGGATGGTGACTCTATCTGAATTTAAACACTGAAGAATGTTTTATCCTGACATAAATTGGAATGTCATGTGTCCCTCATTTTTTTCCTTCTATAGCAAATTTTCTATTATCAGAGCAAGTCGTCAGTAAAAGATATGAGCTCTTTTGCATTAGCTTACTGGGAAATCTATTATCATCTAGAATTAAAACTAGTCAGAAAGTTATGCAAACTGCTTAAGACTAAACTTTGTGATATCTAAGAATTAATAAAGGTTTGATTAGAAATATGGAAGGCAGAAAGATTGGTAGTTTGATTTTGTAATTAGTAGCTAAATCAAATTTTAGACTGCCCTGTCTGAAGAACATTAGTCCACATCAATTTGCTATTCAAGAATTTGGGGCACTTTTTCCAATTGTTCAGGATTGTGGGGTAGACGTCAGGCATGGTGTCCAGACTGAAACAAATGGGACTCATCTTTGGGTCAAGTGGATCCTCCATTTTTGAATTGTAGGACTGATGTACCTGCTTGCCATCAGGTGGATCAGCAAACCTACATTTCCTGGCACAATGACACGAACATTAAACATAGATATGGAGGGTATCCTAAACAAAATTGGTTTGGACACTTACAGAGAGGAAACCCGGAAATATGGAAAATCCCCTTGCCATGGGCCCCAATAACAATGGATTTTGCTATTTTTGCTGCTAATGGGACATACTTGAGCAAGACTGACCACAGCTTTGTACGTGCTTGTTTGGGAGGGAGGTATGCATCCATGTGAGGAAATCACAGCAATGTAAATATCACTAAAGTTGATAAGCATTATAATGTCACATGTGTTAATTGTAAGGTTTCTGAATGTCATGATAATACTTCTTTGGGACAATTGCTATTTGTCGTAAGAAGACCTAGTATGATTATGATTCCTGTGGAGAGTGAGCATTGGTTTCACTCTCGTGCTTGTAAGGGTATTGAGACCGTCAGCCAATGGGAGCACGCCATGACAGCCTGGGGACCAGGTAGAGGCCTGCGCATGTTCCTTGTCTGGCAAGCGGTTAGCCACGTCAGTACTATGAGGAGCATGATCACGCAAGAGGCCTCCTCATCTTCGGGGCTGGACATGAGTGGCTCACCGAGGCGATGGACCTCCCTGACGGCGGGAGACAGTGGGATAAGGATATAAGGGATGGAGCAGCATCAGGGGCAGCAGCTGGGGAATAGAGAATCATGTAATAAAGCACAGCTTGGTAACCTCGATTCTGGTCCTGGGTGCTCTGTGGGGGAACGTTCTTCAAGCAAGCCTTGAAGCCAGCAACGGAAGTACTGGAGGGGTAAGGAGGGTGAGTATAAAACCCCTAGAAGGGAAAGGGGAACACACTAGCTGACGCCCGAACAGGGACCCTCCTTCAAATCAGTGCAACGTCCTTTTTTATCTGGGGTCAAGACCACGCGCGCACCAGGAATTTCCTTGAGGTCTTGGGCTTGGGGAGAGGATCGTGCCTGACTCTTAAGAAGGGTACAGAACTCGAACATAGGTTTGGAGGACCCCCATAGCTTCACGACAGCGTGAAAAGCCCGAAGGGAAATAGGCATGGGAGCTAGCGTTAGTTTGCCCGTGACAAAACCCAGTGACATCGAGGTACATACTAAACAGATTTAGGAGGTGGTTAGAAAGAAGGGGATGAAAGTCAGCCAT
>CM053582.1:76584066-76610784 GCA_028627135.1 Pseudochirops cupreus
ATGGCTGACTTTCATCCCCTTCTTTCTAACCACCTCCTAAATCTGTTTAGTATGTACCTCGATGTCACTGGGTTTTATCACGGGCAAACTAATGCTAGCTCCCATGCCTATTTCCCCTCGGGCTTTTCACGCTGTCGTGAAGCTATGGGGGTCTTCCAAACCTATGTTCGAGTTCTGTACCCTTCTTAAGAGTCAGGCGTGATCCTCTTCCCGAGCCCAAGACCTCCAGGAAATTCCTGGTGCGCATGTGATCTTGACCCCAGATAAAAAAGGACCTTGCACTGATTCGAAGGAGGGTCCCTGTTTGGGCGTCAGCTAATGAGTTCCCTTTTCCCTTCTAGGGGTTTTATACTCACCCTCCTTACCCCTCCAGTACTTCAGCCGTCGCTGGCTTCAAGGCTTGCTTGAAGAACGTTCCCTCACAGAGCACCCAGGACTAGAATCGAGGTTACCAAGCTATTCTTTATTACATGATTCTCTGTTACCCATGTGCTGCCCCTGATGCTGCTCCATCCCTTATATCCTTACGCCACTGTCTCCTGCCATCAGGGAGGTCCATCGCCTCGGTGAGCCACTCATGTCCAGCCCCGAAGATGAGGAGGCCTCTCGCATGATCATGGTCCTCATAGTACTGACATGGCTAACCGCTTGTCAGACAAGGAACATGCGCGGGCCTCTACCTGGTTCCCAGGCTGTCATGGCGTGCTCCCATTGGCTGACGGTCTCAATACCCTTATGCTTTCATATTTACCTGTTTGTGGTTCTCTTGAGTCTTGTCTTTGAGTGTTAAATTTTTAGTTTGACTCTGGTCTTTTCATCAGGAATGCTTGAAAATCCTCTATTTCATTAAATGTTCATTTCCCCCCTAAAGGATTATGAGTTTTTCTGGGTAGATTATTCGTGGTTGTAATCTTAGTTTCTTTGTCTCATAGAATATCATATTGCAAGCCCTTGATAATGCGGAAGCTGGAAAATCTTTTGTAATGCTAACTGTGGCACCACAATATTTGGATTGTTTCTGGCTGCCTGATATATTTTCTCTTTGGTCTGAGAGCTCTGGAATTTCATTATCAAATTCCTGAGAGCATTCTTTTTGGTATCTCTTTCAGGAGGTGATCAGTGGATTCTTTCAATTTCTATTTTGCCCTCTGAATTGAAGACAACAGGGGAGTTTTCCTTTTAATTTCTTGAAATATGATGTCTAGGCTCCTTGTTGTTACATTTGTTGTTCATGGGTTTCAGGTAGTCCAATATTTCTTAAATTATTTCTCCTTGATCTGTCTTCTAGGTCAGCTGTTTTTCAGATGAGATATTTTGCATTTTCTTCTATATTTTAATTATTTTGACTTTCATTGTTTCTTGATATCTTGTAAAGTCTTTTTCTTCCATTTGCCCAATTCTAATTTTTAAGGAATTATTTTCTTTAGTGAGCTTTTGCATTTCTTTTTCCATTTGATCTATTCTGTTTCTAAACTTCTTTTCTTCAGTGAATTTTTATACCTCTTTTACCAAGCTGTAATTCTCTTTTCATAATTTTCTTGCATCACTTTCATTTCCCCCAATTTTTCCTCTACCATTCTTAGCACTTTCTTTAACTCTTCCAGAAATTCTTTTTTTCTTTTTTATTATTAAAACAAATATATGATAAGGAAAGAAAATAAATGTATTATAAACTTAAATATTGTACCTTAAGTGCAAAATAAGAAAAGAAAAAAAAGCATGCCAGGTGCACAGCAGAATGTAAGAGAGGATTCAAAATATATAGCAATAAATTTCCATTTCAGGAAAGCCTATATAATACACACTGTATGTTGTGTTGGTGTGTCCATCTTTTCTTTGCTTCCTTGTAAGTTTTCTTTTGTTTTCTGCTGTGCACTTTTTACTTTGTGCTCTCCCCCCTTCTTCCCACCAGATTACAATTAAGTGGGGATACACTTATATATAAATACATACACACACACACATATATATACATTCATACACACACATATTGAAATATATTTCTCCTAACAAATTCTATTTCTGATCTTTGCATTTATATTTGTGTGTGTCTTTTATTTCCTATCCTTCCTAACTCCTCTTCTTTACTCCTACTTTGCCCTCCTATTACTTAACCTATTCATCCCACTTCCCCCCAGGATCCCTCTCTTATCCTCACATTACAATAAATCGAAACACTCTTCTATACCCTGCCCCCCCCCAACCTATTCCCTCATGCTGCCCTCTAGAGATTCCTCTTCCCCCTCCCTATCCCCTTGGCATTTTATTTCTTTCTGAACTTAAAAGACTTTTTTACTTTTCCAGACATATATGCACTCTTGAATCCACTCCTGATGAAAGTAGGTTTCCAGAACTAACAGCCCTTCCTCTGTGTTAGTTCTTCCTCTTGCACCTCATTTATATAGAATAGCTACTCATTTTAGATTTTCCAAAGCTGTTTTACTTTTAAAAGTCGTATCATACTCAGGTCTACGCCCATCTTTTTTATGAACTACCCAATTACCAATAACAGTCTTAGATATACATTTTAATATACAAAAAGGTAAACAGTCTGTCCTTATCAAGTTTTTAAATTAGTCTTTGGTATGCACCTTATATTTTTCTTGACTTTTATATGTCAAATCTTCTATTAAATTCAGCTTATTTTTTTTAAACAAAGACATGAAAGCCTGATAATTCATTGAATATCTATTTTTTTCCATTCAGGATTATGCTTAGCTTTTCTGGGCATGATATTTTTGACCAGAACCCCAGTTCTTTTGCTCTTTGATATATAGTGTTCCAAGACCTGCAGTCTTTTAGTGTTGTTGCTGCTAGGTCTTCTGTGATTCTAATTGTGGTCATATTTTAATTGTTTTCTTTTCTTGTTACTCATAGTATTTTCTCCTTGGGCTGGAGATTTTGAAATTTGACTATAATATTCCTGTGGGTTTTCCTCATAGGATCTCTTTCAGGTGGCAATTGGTGGATTTTTTCTATTTCTTCTTTTCTCTCTTGTTATAATGCTTCAGGACAATTTTCTTCAATTATTTCTTTTATTATTGTATCAAAATTCTTTTTTTAATCATAACTTTCAGGTAGTCTGATTATTCTTATGTTTTCTCTTCTTGATCTGTTCTCCAGATGAAGGTTTTTTTTTTGTTTTTTGTTTTTTGCTTTTTGGAGGGAGGAGGGCAGGGATATTGGGGTTAAGTGATTTGCCCAAGGTCACACAGCTAGTAAGTGCTAAGTATCTAAGACTGGTTTTGAACTTTGGTCCTCCTGACTCCAGGGCTGGTGCTCTACTCACTGTGCCACCTAGCCACCCCAGTTGTTTTTCTTATGAGATGTTTCACATTCTCTTCTATTTCTTCGTTCTTTATATTTTGTTTTATTATTTCTTGGTTTCTTATAATTTACCTGATTTCCCCTTGCCCAATTCTGATTTTCAAGGAGTCATTTTCTTCCTTGAGATTCTGTATCTCCTCTTCTAATTGGTTGTCTTTCTTTTCATAATCTTCTTGTTTTCCTTGGATTGTCCTTACTTTTTATTTTTTTTCTCCAACTCTCTTATTTGATTTTTAAAGTCTTTTAAAAGTTCTTCTATTAATTCTTTTTAAGCAGGTGACAATTTGACATCATTCTTTAGGGTAGAAGAGGGTTTCTTTCCTTCAGTATCCTCCTCTGAAGATGAGCTCTGGTCTTCTCTATTTCCATTGTAATTCTCTATGGTTGAATTCTTTCTCCTTTTCCTGTGCATTTTTTTTTATTTGTAATAACTTAGTTTTTGTAATAACCTCTAGTCCTGGGGTATGGCAGATGGTGCCTCTGGCCTCAGATCTTCCTTCAGTCCTCCCCTCTGGCCTGGAACCTAATCAACACCTCCAGCCTCCTGTAAGTATCCATAGTCAGCAGTATTCCCATCCCACTGCTTCTGCACTCACAGGATCTATGCTGGCTCCTTGTTGCCCAGGGCTACATCTCTGCAGCACAGCTTGGCCTGATGTTCCTTGTCAGCAGAGGTTCCCCCAATTTCCCCCCCCTACACATACCCAACTCCCCTCAATGTTCTGGGGGTGGGGTGGGTAAATGTTCCTGTGGCTGGGGCTCAGGCAACCTCCCAACACAGCTAACCCCAGGCTTATTGTTTTATAAACAGTCCCTAGCCTGGAGGTATTTACTCTTCATCGGAACTAAAACTCATCCTGGGATTTTTATTCAGATCTTCTCTAATTGTTCCAGAAGGACCACTGTTCTGCCCCTACTCTTATTTATTTTTACTGCTTTATGTTTGCCCTGAGGTACTATTTTATCTCTTTTGTGGGGGAAAATCTTGAGAGTTTAGAATTTTCTGACCTACTCTACCATATTCCCAGAATCCTCTCCCTCTTCCAGAAATTCTTATTGGGCTTTTGTCCAATTAACAATTTTCTTTGAAGCTTTGCTTGTAGCTGTTCCCACTTTGTCATCTTCTGAGCTTGTGTCTTGGTCTTCCCTGCCATTGCTGTATATTTTTATGGTCAAAATTTTGTTGTTGTTGTTGTTGTTTGCTCATTTTCCCAGCCCATTTCCTAAAGGGTCTTTGGTAATCTCTTTCTAACTAGTTTTTTGACCCCTTTACTATCTCTGGGCTTAAGAGTTCTCAAAGCAGTTGTAACCTCTATTGCAGCCAAGGTCTTCTTCTGGTGCTGCCACCAGGTGTATTTTGGGCCAGTCCCCATCCTAGTGGCTCAAACCACTTCTGCAGACCTCCTAACTTATCTAAAGCTGAAAAAAAAAGTCTCATTTTGACCTTTTATTGGCTCTGCCACTCTGGAATTCAACTTTAGGAGTTTTTTTTTTTAAGTTTTTTGTAGGGTAATGTTGGGACAATTTGAATTGGTCTCTTCTTCTAATCCACTATCTCAGCTTTGTTCTGCCAGGAGAAGCTTTTATATAATCTATAAATAAATCTTAGGCTTCTCTCATTCCTTAGCAATGTCCAGGCACTCCTTCTCTATAAGTTCTGGCACATTCACATTAAGAGGGTATTCTGATAGGATTCTGGGAAGATGCTGAAGTAGGTCAGAAAATTCCAAGCTCTTCAGATTTCCCCCATAAACAAGACAAAATAATGCCTCTGGGTGAACATAGAGTTGTAAAAATAAACAAGAGTTGAGGCAGAACAGTAGTCTTCCTGGGACAACCAAAGCAAAATGGAAGAAAAATCCCAGAACTGAGGTTTGGTCCCTAGGAAGTGTAAACACTTCTAAGCTAGTTCTGCTGAAACATCAAGCAGAGAGCCCTGGAGCTAACTGGGTTAGGAGATAATCTTGGCCCCAGACATAGGAACTTTCCCTTCCTTGAGAGTGTGGGGACTTGGCCATCTGAGTGGGGGAAGATTGAGGAAACCTCTGCTGATAAGGGATGCCAGGTTCAGCTGTGCTGCTGAGATGCAACCCTGGGTGAGAAGGAACCAACACACACCCAATGAGTGCCCAAGCAGTGGGGCTGAGACACGGCTGGCTGTGGACATTTATGGAAAGGTAGAGTTCTTTGTTTCTGTCCTAGGCCAGAGGGGAGAACTGAAGGAGGACCTGATGTCAGAGGCACTGCCACCTCCCTCCCATACCCCAGGACTAGTGGTGATTACAGGTTGCTATAAATTTTTTTTTTTAATGAGCAAGTAGAGGAGAAAATATTCAACCACGGAAAGTTACTATAGGAATAGAGAAGATCAGGATTTGTCTTCAGAGGAAGGTACTGAAACAAAAAAAGCCTCTCTTGTCCCAAAAAGTAACATCAAATGGTCACCTCCCCAAAAAGAATTCATAAAAAAAGGTTAAAAAAAGACTTTAAAAATCAAATGAGAAAGATTGAGGAAAAATTTTAAAAAACAATCTAAAAAAACAAGAACATTATGAAAAGAAAGTTACTCAATTAGAAAAGGAGATCCAGAATCTTAAGAAAGAAACAACTTCTTGAAAATTGGAATTGAACAAGGGGAAGCCAGCAAAATTATAGGAGACCAAGAAATAATAAAACAAAATATAAAGAATAAAAACCAGAAGAGAAAGTGAAACATCCCATAAAAAAATACAACTGATCTGGAGAACAAATCAAGAAGAGAAAACATAAGAATACTTGAACTACCTGAAAGTTATAATAAAAAAAAGAATCTTGGGGTGGCTAGGTGGCACAGTGAATAGAGAACCAGCCCTGGAGTCAGGAGGACCAGAGTTTAAATTTGGCCTCAGGCACTTAACACTTACTAGCTGTGTGACCTTGGACAAGTCACTTAACCCCAATTGCCCTGCCTTCTCCCCTCAAAAAAAAAAAAAAAGAATCTTGTTGCAATAATACAAGAAATAATGAAAGAAAATTGTCCTGAAATGTTAGAACAAGAGGGGAAAATAGAAATAGAAAAAATCCATCAATTACCATCTGAAAGAGATCCTACAAGGAAACCTACAGGAATATCATAGCTAAGTTCTGAAACCTTCAACTCAATGAGAAAATATCATGAACAATAAGAGAAAAAAAAACAATTCAAATATGGCAGAGTCACAATTAGAATCACAGACCTAGCAGTGGCTACACTAAAAGACTGCAGGTCCTGAAAAATAATCTTAAAGAGCAAAACAACTGGGGTTGAAATATATCTGAAAATATCATACCCAGGAAAGTTAAGCACAATCCTGAATGAAAAAATATGGACATTCAATGAATTGCCAGACTTTCAGGATTTTCTTGCAAAAAGACCTGAACTTAACAGAAAATTTGACGTATAAGATCCAAGAGAAGTATAAGGTAAACATCGAAAATTAATTAGAAGGCTTCATAATTACCTGGAGAGGCTTATACAAATTGATGCTGAGTGAGAAGAGCAGAACCAGAAAAAGCTTGTACACAATCACAGACACATCGTACATATGATGACCAACCTTGATAAACTGGACTATCCTCAACAACGCACAGGTATGAGACAACTCTACAAGCCTCAGGATGGAAGGAGATGTCTACATTCAGAGAAAGATCTAGAAAGACTAGAGTTTAAATGGAGACTGAAACAATACATGCTAGCATTCTTTTTCATGTTTGGTTTTGTTTCTTTTTTCCCAGTGTTCACTCATTGGTTACAACCCTTCTATACAACCAGACCATTGTACAATGTGAAAGTATTTGCAGATCCTATACATGATTGCACGCCACCATGGTGGGGGGGGGGAGGGGAAGGGAGGGGAGAAAAATCTGAAACTCAAGGGATTGTGGAACTGAATCTTATAAACTAAAAGTAAACAAACAAGTCATTGAAAAAAATTAATTAGGAGGGACTCAATAAGGACAGGCTATTTACTTTTTATACAAGGAAATGTAAACTGTCTAAGATTGTAATAAGTAATTGAGTAGTTTGGAAGAAAGATTGGGGTAGAGCTGAGTATGATGTGATTCTAAAAAGTCATACTGTCTAGAAAAAGGTAAAAAGAGTAATTATCTTCTACAAATGAGGTGCAAAAGGAAGAACTGACACTGTAGAATTAGATGGGAGAGGAGAACTGGTAGTTCTGGAAATCAGCTCTCATTGGGAATGGGTTAAAATGGAAACCATATATACATACATACATACATACACACATACATACCTACATACACACACATATACATACATGCATAAAAGCCTTCTAAATTCAGAAAGAAAAGGCTAAGGAGATAGGGAGAGGGGAGCAATATTTAGAGGGAGCCCTACTCACATCAGATCTAGGTTAAAGAGAGAACAATATACACATTTAAAAGGGAATAAAAGTCTTCTAAGTTTATAAAAAAATAAATAAGGGAATAGGATAAAAGTGGGTACAGAAAGGTGTCTAAATCAATGGGAATGGGATAAGGAGGGAACAAAATATATATATACTTGGAAGGCTATAAAAATCTTCTAAATTCAGACAGAAACAACAGGGCAAAGGAAAATGGTGGGGAGAAGAGGGTAAGGGAGGGATTCTTGGAGTGGGAGTAAGTTAAGTAATAGGGGAAGGTAGAAGGTAGAAGTAAAGTAGAGGAGTCAGGATGGATAGGAAATAAGAGATACACACAAACATAAAATACAGATCAGGAGTAGAATTCATTAGGGAAAAAAAAAGCAGGGGTAGTAATCATGATCTCACATCAGGTTAAAGCTAAAATAGATTTAATAAAAAGAGAAAAATAGAGAAACTACACTATATGTCAACCATGTTAATCAATATTGTTTTAGAGCAGTGGTTCTCCACCTTCCTAATGCTGCGACCCTTTAATACTCGTATGTGGGTGTATCTGCATATGGGTGGACTCGCCTGGAGACGGACAGAGAAGCGGTGTCTCGGTTCCTAAGACCAGTGGAAATATGTGTTTTCTGATGGTCTTAGGAGACTCCTGTGACCCCTGTAAAAGGGTCGTGCAACCCCCAAAGGGGTCACGATCCACAGGTTGAGAACCACTGTTTTAGACTACTTAAAATAACCAGACAGTATAAGGTTAGGATATTGCTGTGGTGCAGGAAATAATGAATTGGTGGATTTAGAAAAATATGTAAAGACTTGGACTTATGAAGGGAGATGTTATTCACCTTCAGAGAAACAGAGCCCAAGCAAGTATAGTATGGTTTTACATAGATTAATATGAATATGAGTATGAGTATGAGTATGATTATAGATATCTATGTATATGTTTGCATATTTAAGTGTATGTAGGTATGTCTATGTTTGTGTGTGCATGTGTATGTATGAATGTATATGTGTGTGTGTGTGAACAAAATAAAAAGTGTACGGCAGAAAACAAAATGAAACCTTCAAGGAAGCAGAGAAAAGATGGACAGCTCAGAACACAGTGTGTAGCATTATTATTTAGGCTTTCTTGAAATGGACATTTGTTGTTTTATAATCTGAATCCTCTCATGTTCTGCTGAGCACATGGCAATGTTTTTTCTTTTCTTATTTTGTATTTAAGTTTAAAATTTTTTAAAATTACAAAAAAATGCCCTGAAATAGGACTTTGTTGGATCAATCAACCAATTAATTGAAAAACATTGACTAAGTACCTAACAATGTACCAGGTGTTGTACTAGGCTCTGTGGATATAAAATCAAAGAATGAAATGACTCCCATTTATAAATAGCTTATATATTCTTTTTTAAAATTAAATTTTATTTTATTTTCAGCTCCTAATTCTCTCTCTGTCTGTCTGTCTCTTTCCCCCCATCCACTGGGAACGTAAAAAGTACAAAAACCATTACAAACACGTATAGTTGTGCACAACAAATTCTTGCATTAACCATGTTGAAAGAAAGAAAGAAAGAAAGGAAGGAAGGAAGGAAGGAAGGAAGAAAGAAAGAAAGAAAGAAAGAAAGAAAGAAAGGAGGGAGGGAGAAAGGGAGGGAGAAAGGAAGGAAATGAAGGAAGAGAAAGAAAGAAAGGGGAAAAAAAACTTGCTCCAATCTGCACCCTGAGTTTATCAGCTTCCTATCGGGAGTGGGATAGCATGTTTCATCATGAGTCCTTTGCAATTATGGTTCATTACCATGTTGATCAGATTTCCTAAATATTTCAGGGTTGATTATCTTTGCAACATTGTTGTTATCTAGAAATCATTCTCCTAGTTCTTCTCACTTCACTGTGCATCACTTCATACAAGTCTTCCTAAGTTCCTCCCAACCCTCCTCCCCTCCTCCCCTCCTCATTTCTACTAGCACAATAGTATTCTATCGCTATCATACCACAACTTATTCAACCATTCCTCAGCCTATGGGCATTCTCTCAGTTTCTAATTCTTTGTTCCCACAAAAAGAGATGCTATAAATGTTTTATACATATGGGTCCTTCTCTTCTTTATTTGATCTCTTTGGGGAGGTATAGATCTAGTAACAGTATCACTGGATCAAAAGGTACACTCAATTAAATAATTTTTTGGGCATAGTTCCAAATTGTTTTCTAGGATTGCTGGAACAAAGGAGTTTACATTGTAATGGGAGAGGTGGGCTGGCCATGTATGGAGGGGAGCAATGATAGATAGGGGACCCATGTATAACATGGATATCCATGTAATATTGGAGAGAGAACTTAAAAGAAGGCCCTCAGCACAAATGGATGGCCTCAAGAGAATTTGTGGGAGGCCACGAATGGGTATCACCTTGCAGAGGATGCCATGGATGGGTTGTACCACTTTGTTGGGCAAGTGCCCATATTGATAAGATCATAGTTCTTATCTAGTTCTGCCTCTTACTGGAAGATGAAACATAAAGTATTTTCTTGATGAAATGAATTCACACATGTTACTTCTAGCTCTTGGCTCCCAAAACTAAGGATTAGTCTGAGAATAGATGTTTAGTTCAGGCCTTGGAGTCATCCAGAAGAGACAATTATTTATCTCTCTGTCTTATCTTGGTAAACAAGCTAATAAGTCAGTTCACCATCAAGGAGTGCTAAGTCTAAACTCCAGGGGACCAAATGAATGGAACTGAATTTTTAAACCACCTTCCACTCAGGAACATTTCATATTTTCCAAGTTTTGCACATCTTGAACACATTTGTATATCTCACACACAATTGTGTGGCAAGTCCCAACCAGAAAGAGCAACATGGCTCAATCCTGAGGGTCCTTCAATACATCAAAGGATTTAGGTTGGTATCCCTATGGTGTGGCTCCTAACCTAGTTGTGCTTTCTGAACCTACACATCTTATCCACATTCTTCCACAGATCCTCCAGAGAACATCCACCCAACATACTGCCTTTCCTCTAAGTTTTTTTAAAAACTTTTTTGGTATCAGCAGAACCCTCTGCGTCTCCACTTTTCATGTCTCACCCTTGAGATATTACAGGCCTACCCCATTTTATGATGATATATTTCCTTGGCAATATTTCTTATCTCATTTTTGTTCATGGGTCATCAAAGGCATGGGGGTAGGAAATGAAATGTGTATGAAGAAGAGTAAGCAAGCTAGTTTGGTTAGAACATAGGATTCCAGGTAACTGGAGCCAGAACGGGAAGGGGGTTAAAAGCCAGAGGGGTTTTTATTTCATTCTCAAGGCAGGATAGGGACCACTAAAGGTTATTGAACTGGGGAGTGTAAATGTGGGGGAATATCAAGATGGTGGCTGTGTGGAAGAGGGATTGGAGTGGGGAAACCAATTAGCAGGCTATTGAAATAGCATAGTTTAGAGATAATTAGGGTCTGGACTTGGGCTGCTGTGGAGTGATTGAAATCAAGGGGATGAATGCAAGATATATTGTGGAAGAGGAATCGACAAGTTTGCCAATGGATTAGATATTCAGAGTGAGGAAGAGTCAAGGATTATTCTGAGGTTATAAACATAAGCGACTGAAAGGTTGGTAGTACCCTCAGCAAAAACAGAGAAATTAGGAGGAGGGTAGAGTTTTTTGGGCAAGGAAGACATTACATTATTTTTTTCTAGACACGTTGAGTTTGAGATGCCTTCAAGATACCCAGTTGGACATATCCAAAAGAGAGTAGATGTTATGGGAGAGGTATTGGGGCTGGGTATAATATCTAGGAATCTTCTCTATAGAGGTAATAAGATCATTGAGAAAGTGTGTAGATAAAGAAGAGAGCCTGGGACAGGACCCTGGGGTCCACCTACAATTATGGGGTCAGAAATGAATGATGCTCCATTCTGAAGCATTCCAAAGGTGATTGAGAAGGAATGGACAGATTGGATAGGAGGGAAACCAGAAGAAAGTGTCAAATCCAGGAAAGAAAGGGGCTTTTGGAGGAAGGAATGGTCAATAGTGTTAAATACTCCAGAGAATCAAGAATTGAATTGGTATGGATTACAGAAAAGCTATCAGATATGACAGTTAACCTTCCCTCCTTCTCCCAAAAATATTTGGGTTGTGTAGGTGGGTAACCAAGACCCAGAGTAATAGGGATTAGAAATGACATCAGAGTGTTGATGGAGTTAGGTAATTTCCCAGTAGAAAGAAAAAGCTATAAAAAGCATTGCTCCAAGTGGTTCCAGCAGAGCACTCAGACCTGTCCCAAATCCAAGGTGCCTCTACAGGTTGAAGCAGTGGATCTTCTTTCCAGTTCCATGGCTCTTACATTTATCTTCCTTGGTAAACCTGGCCTGTGGAGACCCATTCTAGGGCTTCCTCAATCTTGGCAAGCTAAGGGGGTCGGGGATAAGGGACCAGAATGGATTTTTAGCAGGCATTGGCTACTTAAAGATGGCTTGGGGAGGTGTTGGATAGTGGGCAGTATGATTCATTTAACAGTTCATTGGGGGCATTTGAAACATCTTACCTGGAGTTCTTGGGGGATCTGGGTGAGAGGGACATACAGGAGAAAATGACTTTCTGGGGTCTGGTTGTCATACACTCCCCAGTGTGAGGTGGGACTGGGGTAGCATTTGAAAGAGAAGAGAAGAAGGTTGTTCTCTGGGTGGTCTTGGGCTTGGGGCTAAAGATGCAGGGGCTGTGGTGGGCTAGGTGGAGACAAGTGCGTGTAGTGGAAAGAATGCTGTGTGAGCCAGAGGTCCTGTGTGACCTTGGGCAAGTTCTCACCCTTTCTGGGCATCTGTTTTCACATTTGTAAAGTGAGAGGTTGAATGAGCTGGCCTTTGAGTTCTCTCCTGTCTCTAAGGCTGTGATTCTATGATCTTGTGAATCCTAGATCTGCTGCATACAACCAATGTAGCCTTGGACACCCCTATATATGGAGGGAGTCAGAGTTGATGGTCTCTGAGGTCTCTTATGAGAAGATGAACCATGTATTGTTGACACACAGCACAATTCAGCGAAGAAAGTTATTGGAACAGGCGTGGGGCAGGAGGAGGAAGAAGAAGAGGAGGAAGAAGAGAAGAAAGAGAGACCTCACTTTGATCAGAGACCTTCCTACCTCTGACCTTCCTATGTTCACTGCCTCTCCCAGGTTCCCTGAGAGCATCCTTTTTCTCTTCATCTTCTTGTAGAAAAGAGGAAGATGACTGAAACCATACCTAAAAGGCATTCTCTCTGTCTCTGTCTGTCTCCATCTTCCTTTTTCTCTCCCTGTCCCACCACCATCTTGACAATTGAAAGATCGAGAATTAATAGCTTCAGGGAGGGTACTTTGAAATCAAGCTAGTAGAAAGTTGACCACAAGTCTCATGGGCATAATTAATGCCACCTAAGGGTGAAGAGAAAGAGAAAAAGGTAAGACTGGTAGTTACATACTGGCAAAGTCTCTAGAGTCACATTATCTCAGTGACTTGTGCTATTACCCCCATTTTACAGATAAGGAAAGCCTCAGAAAGGTTAAGTGCTTTACTTATAATTTCATAAATAGTGTTAGAAGAGCAATGTCTCTACTCCTCTTTATACAACAGTTCTGCCTTTCCATGTGACTACTAACTTAGTTATTAAGAAGGATACTGAGTTATACCTAGGGCATGTTTTTTCTTCCCTCTTTCCTTCCTTTTCTCCCTTTCTTCCTCATTTCCTTTTTTTCTCCCTTCCTTCCTTTTTTCCATTCTATCCATCCATCTTCCTCTCCTTCTGTCTCTCTGCCTTGTCTGTCTTCCTTTCTTCCTCCTACACATATTATTAGAAAAATAAAGGGACTCACCGGCAGTCACAGCCAATAGCAGTAGAAATGGTATACCTTCTCCCAATAATCCCTATCCCCAGACATACCCAACCCCAACACTTCTCCATCCTGGGTATCACTCCTCTCTCTCTCTCTCCCTTCTAGCTGGATGCATCTTGTTCTCATCTTTCTTAGAGGGACAGCTGATTGATACTCAGGATGAGCCTCCCAAAGGAAGTCCTGAAAACATAGGTCAGTGAGATAAGTGGTAAGGGGTATGAGAAGGATCCAGGAGGTGATGGCCAGGGGGCCAGTATCAGTAGTGATGGGCCTCAGTTTCTCCATCTGTACAATGACAAGAATGAACTAGATGATTTCTAAAGACCATCCCAGCTCTGAAATCTATGGTGGTCTAAGGAGGGGAAAGAGTTGGAAAAATCAGAAGAAGGGAGGAAGAGACCAGAGGTTCTGGACTCAGATGGCCAGATCCAGCTGAGGACTGACCATATCTCTCACAGACTTTCAGTTGGTGTGGCTAATCCAAAAATGGAGACTTTGTGGAAACATGGCTTACAACCCCCAAAGCCACCAGTGCTGTGGCCGGGATCCTAGCCCTGAGAATTCCTGGAGTGGCCACTTCATCTTCAACAGGGACATCCAACGATGCTGCTTTGACTACGAGAAATTCTTTGTCATCCCGAAGAATGAGAAGAAGTCAGAGAAGGATGACTGTGAAGCCCACTCCAAGAAGGTGAAGGTTCTGGCTAATTATATCCATCCCCTGGGTTCTCCTTTCCTCCTTAGAGTTCTTTGTCCACATCCATGGCCATGGTCATTGGAATTCCAGGCCCCTCTGCCTAGAGCATGGAAGGCAGAAGGGTACAGTGGAATCAATACTGGATTTGGACCCAAGCTAAAAAATGGGCTCTGCCATTCTTAAATGTCTGCCATTGAACAAGACACTTTTCTGGACCTCAGTGTCCTCATCTGTAAAATGAAATATTTGAACTGAATGTCCTCTGAGATCACTTCCAGCAATAGATGTGATCCTATGACCCTCTGATCCTCTTTGTAGGTAGTTGAGAGACTCAGGGTGGGGGAAATCTGGCTGTTGCTCCATATCCCTCCTAAGGGATGCCACAGGGCCTTGGAGGGACGTGGGCTTGGAGTTCTAGTCACAGGATGACAGGAGACTTGTGTCACATTCCTGAGCCTGGCCTTGACTTTTAGTGAGATCTTGGGCAAGTCTCTTCCCCGCCTTGGGTCTCAGGTTCTTTATCCAAGAAATGAAGAGATTGGATGGGATAGATGCCTCTCAGCTCTGATATCTTTTGTTCTAAGGCCCCTCCCCGCCCTGACACACTATGATTTCAGGTTCCCTTCAGTAATGATGATTTTGAATTTCCCCAGATCTCTAGCCCCTTCCCCAGGGTGATGTAGTGGTGGTGGTGGTGTTAGTGGCAGGGATGGGAATGGGGCTAGTCCTATTCCCAGAGCCCTTTCAAATGAGAGTAACCTTGAGGGTTTTCTCTGTTTCCAGGTGAAAGAGACAAACTGACAGACTTTGGGGATAAAGGGGTGACCACCTCAGGCATCTCTGGCTTTCAGATGGTGTGAAAAAAAAACAAACTCCTTCCCTTTCCTCTGGATGGTAGTTCTATGTGGTTTATGACTCCCAGTTACTGTAAAACTGTAAGAGGGAGTGTGTGTGTGTGTGTGTGTATGCACGTGTGTACATCCAAGTGTGCAAAGATCTCTAGATTAGACATTAGGAGACATTAGTGGCATGGCTTTGGCCAACCTGCTTCCCTAAGTCCCAGTTTCTCCATCTGTACATTGAGGGGCATCGAGTAGCTGGTCTCAGAGGTGCCATCCCACTCTGATTCTCTGGAGACTAGAAAGGGAAGTAACTTCCTCAAGGTCACACAGCCAGTAAGTAGTGGAGATGACTCTTTTGATGTCATATCTGGGGCCCATTACACAACACCACACTTTCCCCAAGGTGCCTTCTTCCCTTCCTATCCTTTGGATATCTGAGTTGGGTGCTCAACCCTCTGGGAAATCCCTTTATAACCAGGTTCATTTGTCTTCTCAGAAGTGACCCCATCCCTGACTCCCTGGGCCCCTCCACAGGCCTTGAGCTCGCCCTGCCCAGAATTATTAGCTTCTTCCCATTTTGGGATATTCTGGGAGAATGTTCCAGTGCTCTGTTACTGAGTAATTTAGAAGAAACTCTTTGGTGATTGGTTTCTCTACTTTGGCTTAAATATTAATAAAACTTTAAAGTACCTAACTATAATCTCCTGTGTCTTGAGGAAGAGAGGAGGGGAATGGAGAGAAGGCAAATTCTAGGTGGACATAGAGGTTGGCCTGTCTCCAGCAGTGAAAACATCAGGAGGTGGGAGATGAAGTGTCTTTGATGAACAGCAAAAGACCAGTATCTCTGGACTGAAAACTATGTGATTGTGGTGGTGGTAGTGGTGTGTGTGTGTAGAGAGTGGTATAAGGTGTGCAAAGCCTGGGGCTTTCTATTGAAAAACTACACTTTCTTCTGATTTTACTCTCATAAAATTGATAATGAATCAATGAACATTAATTAAGTGCCTACTATATGCCATGCACTAAACCTCAAGGATACCAAAAGAGGCAAAAGACATCCCTGCCCTCAAGGAGCTTACAATCTAATGGAAGGGACAAAATACCAACAAACCAACACAAAGCGAGCTAAATGCAGGGTGTTGGTGGTGCTGGTCCTTCATTTTTGGAGAGGACCGATGACATCATAGGTGACGTCTCGCCTTGTGTGTGAACTGGATTGAAGTGAGACAGACTTACACAAAGTCTTTAGCCTCACTCTCTCTTCCCGTCATCAAAGTCCAGTGGCAAGACACAAGTTAGGATGACCGATGATGGCCCGAGAGGCAGTGGATACCTCAATGTCTGACCAGGCTCGAAGGGCTCCATAACACCTACCTGAGCCACTTTCAGACTGTTCTCATCCATTTTGCCAGAAGAAGTCCTCATATGCTCGGGGTATGCATCCCCCTAACCTTTTGGTTACCCTCAACCTAGTCTAGCCCATCTGCCAAGATATGTATGGCTGCCCAGCATGCTACAGCTTCTTGGAGTCACAGGTGGGAGCTGAGTGCCAGGTGGACACCAAAGTTGGGTGAGCAGCCCTGAAAAAGTCTCAACAAGTCCTCATACTCCCTGAACACCCCATATATGCCTATATTCAAGATAGATAGGAAATAAAAGAGGGGAAGATGCTGGAATTAAGAGGGGTGGGGGAAGGCTTCCTGTAGAACAGCAGTTCTCAACCTGTGGGTTGCAACCCCTTTGGGGGTCCAACGACCCTTTCACAGGGGTCACAGGGGTTGCCTAAGACCATCAGAAAACACATATTTCAGATGGTCTTAGGAGTCAAGACACCGCTCCTCTATCTATCTCCAGGCAGGTCTGCCTACATGCAGATATACCCACATACAAGTATTAAAGGGTGGTGGCATTAGGAAGGTTGAAAACCACTGCTGTAGAAGATGGAATTTTAGTTGGATGCAAAGGAAGTCCATAGTCAAAGTAGAGGAAGGAGAGCATTCCAGGTATGAGGGATAGACTGAGAAAATACCTGGAGCTGAAAGATGCTCTGTGAGGATCAGAGGAAGAAGCAGGAGAGGTTTATCCTGGAGAAGAGAAGACTCAGGGAGTGCATGATAACTGCCTTCAAGTATTTGAAGATCTGTCCTGTGGAGGAGGAATTAGCCTTGTTTGTGTATTAGCAATGTGGGTGTTGGGGGGAAGGTACAAAGAGGCACTTAACAAGGAAAATTATCCAAAAGTGAAATGGTCTGCCTCTGGATGCAGTGAGTCTTCACTAAAAGACTTCACTCATAGGCTGGATAACTACTTAATAATTATAATATCAAGCATTCACATGGCACTTTAAAATTTATGAAGCTTTTTACAAATATTGCCTCATTTAATTTTCACAACCCTGGGAAATAGATGTTATTATTATTCCTATTTTTCAGATGCAGAAACTGAGGCACAGAGAAACTTAGAAACTCCCTCATAGTCGCATAGCTAGTAAGTATCTGAGGCAGGATTTGAACTTAGATTCCAAGTCCTATGCTCTCTTTATTGTGCCACATAGTGCCATTGTTTTAAGAAATTTTAAGAATGCAAACAGAATAATTAAAACCAAGCAAGCAACTAGATTTTGTGATTGTTGAATGGAGATCTTAAGGAATATACCTATTTTTCAGTATTGCATAGTATTTTCACAAAAAATTGCTCATATGGTGGGACATAAACAAGTAAAGAATAAATGTAGAAAGACAGAAATACTGAATACATTATTTGTTGTCTATAGTGCAACAAAATTATTATTATTATTATTGCTTTTTGGATGGCAATTGGAGTTAAGTGACTTGCCCAAGGTGACATGGCTAGTTTTTGTGTTAAGTGTCTTAGGCTGAATTTGAACTCAGGTCCTCCTGACTCCAGGGCTGGTGCTCTATTCACTGCACCACCTAGCTGCCCCTAACAAAAATTATTAATAAGGGAAATATGAACATAAGACACGGGCCTAAATATAAGCTGATAATGTTATCCAAAAGAATGAATGATTCCATGTTCTCTGCTGCTCCCTTTTTGGCAATTCTTCTATGCTGTGTTCAGAGGTTGAAGACCCCCTGGCTCTGAGAAACGCACTTGGAGATATGTGTTGCTGCTTTGTGGTGCTTGTCCTCCTCAGTTTCAGGTGCCAGAGGTGACACCCATGGGACCTAGGAGTTCCATCTATGGCAACCTTGGAGCCAGAATTACAGACAGGGTGGTACATCCCTGAGAAATCAGAGGGCCTTGGTCTCAAGTCTGGAGGGTGTGGGTTGGAACTTGGGACTGAGATTGGGCTCTATGGGAAATGAGCTAAACAATGAATTTAATCCCCTTCCATTCCCCAGAGACCGAAGTGGTGCGGGGGAGGGGGGAGGATTATGTCTCCCACATGTTGGTGGACTAAGTTTGGATATTTGTAATTATACCTTTTAAAGTAAACATTTCTATGTAAAAGCTTAAAAAGAAAATTAATGATTCAAAAACAAGTCATGGAAACAACAAACAATTATATTAAAGAAAACTGTAATGATGAGGTTACATATCAAAGATTGTGAAATTAAGGCATTATGCTTAGGGAAAATATTTCTGAACAAAAGAAAAAAAAGTTGATTGATAAAACACCTGAAACAACCATATGCAATTAATCAGTTACAATTCTCAAACAAGCACAAAAGTAGAAATTTTGAAAATCACAGAATAAATAAACCAAGTTGAATAGACTATTGATATATATGGGTGTGTAGATAGATAGATAGATAGATAGATAGATAGATGATAGATAGATGGATAGATGATAGATAGATAGATGATAAATAGATAGGCAGATAGATAGATAGATGACAGATAGGCAGATAGACGGATAGATGGATGATAGGCAGATAGATAGATAGATAGATAGATAGGCAGATGATAGATAGATAGATAGAGAGATAGATGAGAGAGAGAGAGAAAGAGAGAGAGAGAGATAGGCAGATAGGCAGATAGGCAGACAGACAGACAGACAGATATATAGATAGATGATAGATGGATAGATAGATAGGCAGATAGATAGGCAGATTGACAGATAGATAGATGATAGATAGATAGATGATAGATAGGCAGATAGGCAGATAGACAGATAGGCAGATTGACAGATAGATAGATGATAGATAAATAGGCAGATAGGCAGATAGACAGACAGATAGATGATAGATAGATAGGCAGATAGGCAGATAGACAGACAGATAGATAGATAGATGATAGATATATAGATAGATGATAGATAAGCAGATAGATGATAGACAGACAGATAGATAGATAGAAAGATAGATAGATAGATGATAGACAGGCAGATAGACAGATAGATAGGCAGATAGATAGATAAAAGTAAGAACTTTAAAAAGGAAGAACCAATAAAACAGAGAAACTATTGGTTAATTAAAGGTGACAAAAGAGAGGAAAACCAAATTGCCAAAATAAAAAATGAATGGAGAGGAAATGAGAAAATTATCAGATGAATCATGCTTCCAAATTCTTGACAGCTTGGTGTGTTTGACTAAAGGCACAGAATGAGACAAGCATCTTCAGACACAGCCAATGTGTTCATTTATTGTGCTTGACTGAAATTTTTGGGGGAGGGGTGGGGTGGAGGGAGAAGACTGATAGGAAAGAGTAATAGTAATGTCTAAAAAAGAAGAAGGAAAGAAAGGAGAGAGCATTGAGAAATACTAAAAATATATTTTAGTGAACAAAACGGAAGTTCAGAAGGGGATACAGATACACAGGTCAGTGTTGGTACTATGGTGTTAAATATACCATGTGCAGGCTTGTTTCCCAAGGAAGCCACTGATAAGAGGAAAGTTCCCACATAAACTAAAATATTTAGAGTAGCTCTTTTTGTCATAGCCAAGACTTGGAAAAAGAGTTGATGCTCATTGATTGGGGAACAGCTAAAGAAATTTTATACACACACACACACACACACATAAATACATATATACACACATATACATACATGCATATACACACATATACATATATACACACATATATACATATATGTATATGTATACACACAGAATATAACCGTGTTGTAAGAAATGATGTTTGTGATGAATACAGAGAGGCATGTGAAGATGTACATGAACTGATGCAGACTGAAGTAAGCAGAATCAAGAAAATAATATATGCCGTTCCCCACCTAGCCTTAGTCATTGAATGGGTACTGCTTCAGTCAAGCTGAGACCAGTAATGGAAATGGAAAAAAACAACTACACACACAAAACCAAATATGAATGTTGCAAAATTATAGATTAAATATGATTAGAAAGAAGAGATATTACAGGAAACTCTTAACCCATCCTTTCATGGAGGTAGAAGGTCCACATTGTGCATGTTTTTGGACTTTTTTTTTTGTTTTTTGGAGGGCAACTGGGTTTAAGTGACTTGCCCAAGGTCACATGGCTAGTAAGTGTGTCAAGTGTCTGAGGTCAGATTTGAACTCAGGTCTTCCTGACTCCAGGGCCAGTGCTTTATTCACTGTGCCACCTAGCCGCCCCTGGACTTTTTCAATGCATTGCTTGTTGTGCTGATTTTTCCTCCCTTTTTTAATTTTAAAAATACTTACTTGTATTAAGTAGTATTTGTGTTAATAGTATTAAAATGCTACTTTATGTTAGAGGTACATGGACTGATACAGCGTGAATTGAGCAAAATCAGAACATTGTACATGGCGGTAGCAATATTGTACAATGGTCCAATGTGAATGACTTTAACTATTCTCAGCAATACAATGATCCAAAAGAATTCCAAAGGCTTTATAATGAAAAATGATTTCTGCCTCCAGAGAAAGAACTGATAGTCTAAATGAAGACTGAAGTATAGTATTTTCCACTTTTTTTTTTGTTTGAGTTTTCTTCCACAAAATGACAAATGTGAAAATATGTTTTACATAATAGCACATATATAACCTATGTCAGATGGCTTACTGTCTTGGAGGGGGGCAGGAGAGGGAGAGAATTTGGAACTCAAAATTTAAAACAAATAAATGTTAAAATATTATTAAAATGCTATTATATCAAAAACACTATTTGTTATATTAAAATACTACTTGTTACATTGGATGGTTCTCTGGGAGGGTAAAAGGGAAGAATACTGGGAAAAACTATGGTAATAAATAAAACAAAATATACCAATAAAAACTTATTTCTTCTGGGTCTCATGAACAATGAGATGGAGAACTAGACTTTTCCCTGATCCTTGCAACCTCTCAGACCTTTCCAAAACAGAAATTGTGTGCCAAAGGCAAAGCAACCTCAGTTGTTTCCATTATCTAGGTGACCTAGAACCAAAATAAGGTAAAAAAATAACAATCCAAAAGCCCATGAAATGACATTCACTGCCCCTCACTGACTCAGCACTCCACTCCTACCTCCCACATTATGGCTACATAGTGCTAATGTAGCATAGGCTACCAGTGGTTCTCAACCTTCCTAATGCTGCAACCCTTTAATACAGTTCTTCATGTTGTGGTGACCCCCAATCATAAAATTATTTTTGTTGCTACTTCATAACTGTAATTTTGCTACTGTTATGAATCGTAATGTAAATATCTGATATGCAGGATGTATTTTCATTGTTACAAATTGAACATAACCCACAGATTGAGAACCACTGGGCTACACTAACAGATTGAGGGACAAGATACAGGCTTGCAGCAAAACCTACCCTTACATCCTGTTCCACCCTTTCTCTTTCCAGTTCTATGGAGACCCTGAATCCAGGTTTTGGAAATTTGCCCTGGCTGAAGTGAGTAGCCATAGCCTCTCAAGAGCAAAAGCGTACCCTGGGTCACAACTTTGTAGCACCAGTGCTGCAAAGCTCCAAAATGCCAGTGACACCCACCAAGCTAAGGAACAGAGGGAATAAGACAAGACCCCAGGACAGGACACTGTGTATGGTGGGGTGGGAGTGGGTGGGGATAAGGAGGGCTGTGCAGCATTCTACTAACCCTGAAGGAAAGAGCAGCATTCAGCTGGGGTCAGTTCTGACCACTTAAAAATTCAACTGGGGCAGATATTTAGGCTGGTGAACCATGAATTGTACAACATGGGGGGGGGGGGGAGAATCTGAGAAGCTTTGAGAGCCATCCCATAAGGAAACCACAGAGGGGAAGTAGCAAGAAAGTGAGTGACAGGGGAAACTAAAGGGAAAAAAGACTGAAGTTAATAAAGATTTTAGAAAGAAAAAAGCTCAAAGACCTTAAGCATAAGCTGATAAATCAATGAGAATAAAAACTTAATTTTAAAAGCATTGTGTATAATAGAGTTTTGTATTTTTTTTATAAACAATCCTTTTCCTGTTGTATTTGTTATATGGAAATTGTAATTATTTGTCTCCTTCATAATTTTAAAAGAAAATGATCATAAACCACTAATTATACTGATTCTATCCAAACACATCTGAAAAATTAAACATATAAATATTAATGCAACTCACAGGTAGTCCTCTAGAGTCATGGGATTACCTGGATTAGGTTCAGTCTTGGAGGAGTTGCTCCAAAAATCGTAACTATGTAGCTCACTTTACCCCCACTCAGAACTGTCCCTAAGAAATCTCAGAGTACAATTCAAATAGACCTCATATTTAGGTCTCCATGGGTAAAGGTAAAAGGGTCCTTAGTTTCTACACAAGTACTCAAGGTAAAAATGTATATTAGGTATAGGATAACTTCTATTTCCCACCCTCCCCAAGATGCTGAAATAACATAAAGAACAAACAATAGTGCACAAATACTCAGTACAATTTTTCTCCTTTTCCAGTAACTTTCACCTTTCTCAAAAGAGTCCATCTATACAAAACCTGCTACTCATAGTGCCACTACTCTGGGGGAGCCTGGAGGGCTTGTTGGAGGAAAGAGAAGTAATCAAGCTCTCCTATTAGAATTTGCCACCCTTTAACAGCAGATGCTCTCTAAATGATTGCTTTTATGGTAGATCTCCTCATCAAGCTGCTAACTCAACTTTTGATACTCAGCACTTCTCCATCTTCCCTCAGCCTCCTCTCATCTCTGATTAGAGGACTGGAGGGTAGAGCACTAAACCCTCTCCCAAAACCTTCCTTTACAGAGGGCAGGATTTGAACTTTCCAGTTAATTTTCTTATTTTCCGGCTGCAGCTCTGCTTGGTTTCAACTCCACAGAACATAATACTCCATGTCTCCTCACCCCTTTCCTGCTTATTTTTGTGTGTTGTCTTCTCCCATTAGATTGTAAGCTCCTTGAGGACAGGAGTCCTTCTTTTTCTTATTTGTACCCCTAGCACTTAACAGAGTGTCTGACACATGATGGGTGCTTAATAAATGTTTATCATATTATATTGTATTGTAAATCAGTAGCAACCATACCAGGAAATGATAGCCCCTCCCCAAACCTATTCACTGGGTTAGAGCTAGACAATTCTCAGAAAGAACCATGAGGCAAAGAGACAGAAAAAATGCTGAGGGTGTTGAGGTTTAGGGGAGGTGGGACCCTGAAATAGTGACATGCCCGAATGAATTCAACCGAAGCCTTCTTACAGCCAAAGATAAACAAGGCTTTATTAAAGATTCACCATATTGGTCAGACTTTTAAGGAATTTGTATCCCTAATGCAAGCAGGCCAGACTAAATCTGAGCACTTTCAGGGAGGCAAGATGGATCTTATATACAGAAAGATGGTAGGAGGGATCTAGGGTTGGCCAAGTAGTCTGGGGTGACTAGAGGAGGGGTTTAGGAAGGGTCTTGATGGGAGTGGCCAGTAGGTTGGGGTGACTAGAGGTCAGAAGTCAGGAACCAAAGGAATGGGGTTTTAGATAGGATCAAAGGTGGGAAGTAGCTGAAGATAACAGACAATGAAGGCCAGGGCTAGGTTAAGGCTAACAGAGAATTGTGAATAGCTTTAATGGAAGGCTTACAGCCTCAGGCAAACACCAGATCAAGTGGGAAGATTCAAGGAGAGTTCAAGGGGGTTCTCAGAGACTGTACTCCATCACTAAGACTGGGAATTAATGATTAACTAAAGATTACTGAGGGATTTTAAGAAAACTACACACACACACAAACATACACATACACAAACATACACACACACACACAAACATACATATATACTCTGGAAATATTTCATTGGAAGAAGTCTCTGCCTCTGATTCTGTTTCCTCCCTTAAGGAGAATTCCTAGGCCAACCATATCTTCATTCCAGCTTCCTTTTTCGTGTTGTCTTCCCCTGTGGGAAACAGAAGAAGAAATTCTATTTCCACAGGATTAAAACTCCTCCCAGCTTTGAGTGATAGCAGAATGTAAGTCAGGGGTGACTATTCTAATCAGAGGGCAGAACTAGGCTTCTGATAGGATCAAAGCTTGTACACACGCTTAACACCTGTTTGAGGGGAATCTATCAGGGAGGAAAACATGAAGTGGGAAGTTCAGGAGGCTGCATTTAGCCAATGGAGAGCAAGGGGCGTGGGGTGGGGATTCGAATTCGGAACAGCATAAAAAGCCTTGCATTTGTCTGAGTAAATTCATTCAGGAGCTACCCATTCACTAGGAATGTAAAATAAAGGTAAAAAAAAAAAAAGAACTTTCTGGGCTTCACAACAAGTATTATTCTTCCTAGAAGTGAGCACTTCCACACCCTATTAGAATACAATCTCCCTAAGGGCAGGGACTGTGGCCTTTATTTGTATTCCCAGCACTTAGCACTGTGTCTGGCACACACACACACACACACACACACACACACACACACAAATACATGATTTTTTTTTTTGTCTGAGTAGGGAATTTTTGGTGAGGAAACCCTCTCTACCAAGGCAGATTGGCAACTACTGTTGTGCAGAAAAGAGTGAGTGAGACCTGGAAATAAATTTAAAAGTGGATTTATTCAAGAATACGACTGCTCAGAGTGTAGACTCAAATCAAACAGCCTCCGAGCAGGGCAGAGCCAGAGTATTTAAAGACAAAAACCACAAGGTAATGGTCTGATCTGTGTGAAAGCTTACAGAAGCAAAGAAAAGCAATTGGTTAATACTCAGCTTAGGGCCTTATATGGAATATGGAATATAGTTAAGTTTTGTTTTCCCAGAACAGGGTGGGTGACTATGCCTTGGGCAATTTTCCCAGGAATATGCCTTGGGCAGTGGTGGGACTTTACTTCCTCAAAGAAGGGAGCACAAAATGATGGGGACTGGGACAAGATGGAGGGTGACTCAGGGTTAGGTACAACACTGATGAGGTGTAGGCTCTGGGACCCCTCCTTAAGTTTCTGATCTAGTTTTAGTAATTAATAGAATAACAGCTAGGTCCCTCAATCAGTTGTACCAATACTCAATTATTCTAACATCATTTTGAAACATTTAAGGACCCTATTCCATACAGACAAATACCTGGTGACAGGCAGATGACTAAGTCAAATACCCATTTACCAAGTTCTTTAATATATAAAAAGGAATATGATCTGAGGCTGAATAGCCCAGATCCTAAACACACAATTTATTATAGTAGCTCAGATGTATCCCAGCCTTAGTGTATAGGATAATGATTCAACATTGCGTTTGCACCTTTGCTCCACAAACTTCTTTTCCCTGGTCTAATTATTCCCATATTATTCAGAAAAGTATGTTCTCCCAAGTTTGTTTATTCTTACTTCAGGAATCTAAAGCTTTTACTTATACATTCAATTACAAATGTTAACTTTTGCTTATACCATGCAATAACTATAAATTCAGATTAAAACAGCAAAATGTCTTCTGCAAAACATTCTTTCTAAAAGTATTTCCTTGTGTCCCTGAACCTTTATGAAAGCAACATACAGTACACCACAAAAGTTTACCTGGATTCATATACATAATTAATTCCTGTTCTATATTCCAAATCAGTACCAAAAACCAATTAGTAGAAATCAATTATACCAACTTTAAAGAGCCAGTTTCAAAACTGACTCATCAGTAGGGCTTCTTCAGAGTCTGAAGAAGTAACTGCTGCCCCTCCCCCCTCTCCTTCCTGGTGGAAAGTAGAGAAATTCCCTTACTTAATCTGATAAGGACTCTGTAGACAATGTGCCTGAAATAAAAAATTCACAGTAAGTTTGAATGTTACAAAATCTATACACACTTGATAAAATAACCAGAAATCTTACAAAGTCTTTGTATAATTACTAATTTTCCCTTTACAAATTTTTAAATTTCTTATTGCCCCTTTCCTGGGATTGATGAGATTTCTAGGGGCCACCTAACCCCTCCTTCCTCCCATACACATTAACAGCCAGCAATCTTGGTCTTTAAAAGTACTAAAGGGACAGGTTTCCTTACCTGAGCTTTCTTATCTTGTGTCCCTCATCTTATAACAAAAGATCTTGTAAAACGTTTCTTAGTAAGAATATTTCCCCTTTTTCAAAAACTATTTAACACAATTTCTAAATTCTCTGATCATAAAAATCTTTCCCACATAATTGACAAAACTTAGGAGCTTTCACTGGTCTTTTCTTCACATAATTACAAATAATTACTTCTCACAAATATATTTCTTAACTGAAACTTCCTTTTAAATATAGAAAAACTTGAAAGTTTA
>CM053582.1:76610884-76625190 GCA_028627135.1 Pseudochirops cupreus
CAAAATATCATAACACAACTGTTCACCAGTAACACAATTATCATGTTCTTACATTTAAATTTTTAAATTCAAAACCCATTTAATTACCAATCCATTGATCTTAATTCAGCTGGATGTATTTTTCAAATTGAGCCACATCCCTCTCTCTATATATATCTATATGTATATATATTTTAATTTGCTCAATAAGAGTTCTACAAAAATACATTTCCAATTCACCTTGCACAGAAGATCATTCATAACTACAGGTAAAGGTGTATGTATGCACCTGGTTTTCTGAATAGCAGAAGTAACAACATATAACATTACATTTTACACAATTTTTCTCCATCTTTTAGTTTCAACCCAATTCAGATTAAAACTGACAGCATTCCTGGCTCTCACTCAGTTTTTAAAATACATGAGGATTTTGCAATTTAGATACCATAATAATACAATGACATTATGACATTAATTGCATTTCCAAAACGAGTGGAGGCTTTTCTCCCTCCCCACCCCCTGTCTCCTTTTTTTTTTCCAAGTGGGGGAGGGTGACTCAAAACTTCTGCTATTGTTAAGCCTTCTCTTTCTTATCTGATCTGGTTTGGGAGGCTTTAACAGACAGGCTGACCAGATCAAGGATTACAGGATTTACAGATTTTCCAAATTACAGTTATTTCAGAAAATATTACAGCACTTGGGTCAGAGTGTCCCATTCCTCATTTTCTATTCCTTTGATAATATAGTTCCTAATTTTAATAACATTTAAACAAACAAAAAATTGCTTTTGTTACAACATAGATAATACCCATTCCTGCTCACATTTTAGATCAATTTACAATATACTGGGCTAATCATTCTAATTGCTTCTTTTGGTTCTAGTGATAATTACAAATATCTTTACCATAAGTACTATAAATTCCAAAACATTACACATTTTACATATATCCAAATTAACATACATAACCTATCCTTAGATAATTTAACAGCTTCTGAATAGGAATAAGAAAATTGTTTTAACATCAGAGTTTATAAATATTTCCAAATTACATAATTTAGAAATATTTAAAACTTATATTCTACTAAAAACTTTAGGTGAATGTATTTCTAAACCCCCTACACAGGAATTAAATTATAACTTTAAACCACTGTATACATTTTCGTAATAGCCAAGAGTTCAAATGATCAATCTGAACATTATTTACATTTATACCCAAATATAATGGTCTCACATTTTACCAAATAAAGCTAAATGCCAATCTAGTTCCCCAGAAATATCTTTAAGCCAACACGTGGCTTTTCAGAAGACATGTGCTCATGTCTATGTGATCTCCATTTCATCTTCAGTGGAGGCTCCACTCCTGCCCCCTATTCCATTCCTATCTTCCTATCTCTTATCTCCTTTCATAGACAAAGGGTTTCAAACCCAGTTAACTAGGTGTGGTTATCTTTCTCTCTCAAGTTGGGGGCCTTAGGAATTTAATGATTATCTGAACTTTTAGAACTAAATTCCAATAGAGCCTGAAAGGTGGATGGATATTATCCCTTCTGACTTCTCATGACTTGGTTTGTTGGTTTTGAAGTCAGGCTAAAAATTCACCAGCACTATCTTCCAACCTTCTAAAGTTGGTGGTGGCATGGGAGTAGTGGCTCCCTCACCTTAATTAACACAATCAGGCCTTTTGCTTCTCCTTCCACCTCTGCCTTAGGCATTTCAGACAAACAGAAAAAGAAGTTTCACTTACCTATTATCTGCTAAAGATCTGAACTTCTCTCTCTCTCCATTCTAAGTTTAGTTAAGCAGAGAAGGAAGATTTCTAAACTTTCCAAGGCTTTTTAATCTGGTAAAACATTTTCCCTCTTTCACAAATAGACAAATTTCACACACACAAACAAACAAATACAGAACAAACAGTCTTAATTAGTTTTGCCAAATTTATCTCCCAAGGGATTATCAGGGGTAGTTGAAGGAAGCATTTCTTCCCAATTGACTAGCAGCTTGTGGGTAAAAGCTGAAAATTTCCCTTTACCAGAAGCAGGTGACATAGCCCATCAGCCAGCGCCCCCCTTCCAGACCCAAGGTCTGGCCGGATATGTGGTCAACCTCTTGGTCCAGAACTTGGGGTACAAATTCTGAGAGACCCTCATCAGGGACCGCTTGTCAGCATCCCCCCTGAAAACTGCCTCCTGGTCGCCCCAACTCCTGGCCAGACTCAGTTGACCAGGTTGACCTCTTAGTCCAAGAATTTCCCAACTCCTGGCCACACTCAGTCGACCCCACCTACCATCAAATCACCCAGGCTTCTCCTTACCTGGGTCTGTGCACAGACTTACATGATTTTCAGTAATCTTTGTTCCCCTCTTTTGGCATTTTCTGATCTCAGTTTCAGACCCCCTTGGGCCTCATTCTCCATAGAGAGGAGTTATTCCTCCACTTTACCAAGAGGTCACTGGGAAAGAGCCAGGGCATGTCCTTTATCTGTTGGTCAAGGCTGAGGAGCACTCCTCCTCCCCAGAGAGGAGTCTGAAAAATCTTGGTGGGACCTCCAAACTGTGTGAGATGAAAGAGTTCAGAGTCTGAATCTAAGGTCAGAAAAGGTCTTTATTCTTTCTCATGAGAAAGGACTCTGCCCCCACCACCCAACATGGCATCTGCAGGGAGAGAGCAACAGGTAGAAGCAAGTCCATGGTTATATAATCTTCCAATGCAGAAACCCAAGCCCCCGACTGGCCTTCACTCTTATTGGTAGGGGGGCTGACCCACAATCTAAGCACGGGAATCTCTCTGAGACAAAGGACCTGGAAACATGTGGGTGTCCAATGAAAGCAGTCTTAACCTTATTTGGCATATCTTCTGCTGAGTTGGCTCTAGGGGAGGTCTCCATTGCTCTAAGCCCCAGATTGCTTGAAGGTCATGTGACCTAACCCTAGGCCTAGTGAATACTGAAGCCATTCTAGATTTGATTTTTCAGAATGGGGAAACTTCACTATAAATTATCCCTCACACTACTATTCAATTTATAGTCTCAGAGTTATCTGGAATATCTAGAGGTTGTGACTTATCCAGAATGAACCAGTATGTGTCTGAAGTGAGACTTGGATTGAGGTCTTCTGGACTCTGATGTCAACTTTCTATCTACTCCTCCATCTAACTTTTTCTTAATACTTTGATAATTTTAATAATAATTCTAACTCAAAAGGATTGCAAAGCATCTAGACCCACAGGTGATGAAGTCTAGGGGTGTTGGGACCCTGAAGTTCAAAGGCAAGCAATGCAGGTCCTGCCTTGAATGAATTCAACCAAAGTCTTCTTTCAGTCAAAGACAAGGTTTATTAGAAGAGGGATTAGGATGGGTGAGATTTTATGCTGAGTGGTAGACTAGACTGACTTTTTTTTTATAGAAAAAAAAAGATTTGTGAGAAGATCTGGATGAAAGTGGCCAGTAGGCTGGGGTGACTGTGAGAAAGAGTCTAGAAGGAACTAAGGGTGGGAAGTGACCTGGGGCCATCCAGACAGTGAAGGGCTGGGATAGGTTAGAGAACTGGAGGTTTGGGTGTGGGCCACAGAGAAAGGCCAGTTGAAAGGATTACTAGGATGGGTCAATGCCTCAGGCAAATGCCAGAGATTTGACCAACTGGGAAAATTCGAGGAAAATGGGGAGGTGGGTGGGTCCCAGGGCCTGTACTGTCACAGAGTATAGCTTCCAAGAGTTCATTAGTTCAATATTCAACAAGGAATCTCTTTACTAATTGTTAGTGACCATTAGTGAAATATTCCTTTAAGAAGGAAGCAATGACAGATTTATTTCTATTGCATTTGATAATAATGAGGTACGGGCTCTGGAAGTCCCCTTGAGCTCTCCTTAAATCTTCCCACTGAGGCATTTGTCTGAGGCCATAAGCCTTTCATTGTGATTCTGCCCAAATCTTTGGCTCACCACTAACCAGCTAACCCCCACCCTTGATCCTCCCAAAATATCTGTAGCCAAATCTGTTGCACCCTTGAACTGGCCTAGCCCACCATTGTCTCCAGGCAGCCTCTAGCAACTTCCCACCCTTAATCACTCGTTACTGGAGTCTGACCTCATTGACTCCTCCTGAAGACCCTCCCCAAACTCATTACTGAAATCTGACCTCATCTGACTACTCCTGAAGATCCTTCCCAAACTCCTCCTCTAGACCACCCCTAGATTCTTCCCACAACCTTTCTGTATATCAGACCCCATCTTGCCTCCATGAAAGAGGGAAGGCCGGGGAATGAATTCTAGCACAGATTCACTCTGTGTCAGATGATTCTGGCCCTCTTGCCCAACGCAAGCATCACAGATACTGAGGCTCCTTAAGAGTTTACCCAATATGGTGAACTTTTAATAAACTTTACTTTTCTTTGGCTGAGAGAACAGATTCATTTGGCAGGACCCAGAGTGCTGGTATTTTGGGGTCTCGAGCACCCCTAACCCCAATCCTCTTCAATAAGACTACTTTAATAGAAAAAGCAGAAGAAGTCTTAACAGAGAAAAAAAATCCTACAGGATTCTGACATTTGTGAAGGTTCTGAGATAGAGGAGTCCTCTAAGAAGGTCGTGTTGCTGTGTGTGTGTGTGTGTGTGTGTGTGTGTGTGTGCGCGTGTGTGTGTGGTGGTGGTAGTAGTAATACAGGACATATCTTTTAAAAAGCAGCATGCCAAGTAGAGATGGGCAACACAACTCTTGATTTACTAAAATAGTGTGTGTGTATATGTATGTATGTAATACATATACAATATATATATATGTGTATATATTTATGTGTGTATATATGTATGCATGTATTTAGACTGTCTGCTCATTTATCAAATCTGTCTGCAAGAATGGCTGCCTCCCAGGAGGCATGAGTCACAGAAGACACAAGGAATTGTGTTTCTTCCAAGCTGAGCAGAGCGGACTCTTCCTGTGGGCTCAGGACTTGAAGGCAGTGCTCCTGATCCAATGGAAGTTTTGAAAAGGTCTGGAAAGGAGAAGTGGAGGAGAGAATAGACAGACAGGGTAGTCATAGAATTCTTCCCAGGGGGCTTGGAAGCCTTTTAACTGTCTGAATGGAGTCACTTCTTACCCAGGCATGCAGCTCCAGCCCAATGTAAGAGAATTCAGCAGAGACAGATGGAATTCCTGACAGTTGTGGTGAATCTACTCCTCTTGTGTTGTGGCCCAAAGTAGTAAGTGATAAGGTTAATCACTAAAGATCTTTTAATATTGTGCCTGTTGTTTGCTTTTTCTAACGCTGGCTTGATAAAGATCAGATCATTTTAGGGGCATCTAGAGTGTGTATCTTGCTATAGAAAGTGTGGAGAGAGAAGAAAAACTCAAGGATATTTGGTTGAGTTTTCCACTACTAGATTGTTAGCTCCTTGAGAGCAGGGAAATGTCTTTGTGTATCCCCAGCACTTAATTGGGTGATTAACACATGTTTATTGATTGAAATTCACCTGGCTAGTAGATCACTATCCTAGTTTAGCAATTGAGAGATTGCCTGAGGGCTCAAGTATCTTAGAAATCATATTTGCAGTTTGCATTTTTAATTTGTTTTCTCTGTAGAGAAAGGAAGTTGATGGAAATGGTACCCTCTCCATGGATTCAAACTCTCACTAACTAATCTTAGCTCCAAGCATTCTGATGGGTTTGTGCCAGGGACCTTTGTGCTATTTTCCTTCTATCCACGAGGGAGAGGTAAGAGGAATAAAGACCTCAAGAGAAGGTCATACTCTGAAGCAGCCACAGTGATCCCCGCTGGGCAACATTTCAAAATTTAGGTTAATTAAAGAAAACCAGACATAGAGATAAATGTCAGGCACCACATGGGCTTCTCAATACTGCACTTAAGGAAAGAGATGATGGAAATCTGTAAGACAGAAGGGAAAAGAATCTCTTCTCTCCAGCTGCTTGTGAAGTCACTTCCAGGAGAAAGGCTAGTCAGTCTACGAACATTCATTAAGCTCCTATTATGTGCCAGGGACAATGCCAAGTCCCTGGGGACACAAAGAAGGACGAAAGACAGTCCCTGCTTTTGGAGAGCTCCCATTCTCATGTGGGGAGCCAACATGCAAACTGTGGGGATCCAGCGAACCCCACTGACTCCATCTTGTGAGTCTACTCTGGAGGCAGCTCAGTTCTCTTTCTGTTCAATGATGGGTCTACTCCTATTTGTGTCTTGTCAGAAAATTTTATTTAGTTTTAGGAACTGTGGGAAAACTTTATTGCATTGTTTGAACCTAGCCCTGGAAAGCTGGGAAGGTGGACCACCCCCACCTGCTGCTAAGAGACCTTTAACTAAGAACCTAGGTTGTGCTGAGCAGAGAAATCCAGTCAGACCCAACAAGTGATGCAAGGAGTTTTCTCATAATTGTGTGTCTCAAGCAAGCTATATGCCTTATCTGAAAACTGGCCTTGCACTGATCAGTCAGTTACTGCTTCCTTGTTCCTCTGATTGAATATAGACATTTGGGAAGGATGATACACCTTTTAACTGACTTCAGGAAATCAGACCTATTCACTATCCCCCCTCCCAGCTACTGAAACTCATTCATCGCTCTCTCAACTTGGCCCCTAATCTTTTCTCCAATTAGAAATCAGATGACCTAATCTTGTATCCTGGTTTATGTCCTGGTAATTGTTTTCTTTTCGTGTGTAAAGATCTGTCTCCCCCTGTGTCTTAGGGTCCACTTCCAAGCTGAGGAGGCGTGGTCCAGAGTGGTTATGCAATTGGCATGTGTTGTTTAATACATTGATGTGCTTAGAAGCCCTCCAACCTTTGTTTCCTCAGTTGCTCATCCTTCATTTTGGGGGTGATGATCATGGGGTGATGTCTTGATTTGTGGGTGAATTGGATTTAAGTGAGGCAGTTTCACAAATTCATCAGTTGTTTCTGGTTTGGCCAGTTACAAAACAATTATGCAAGGAAGATGTAACAGCTATGACTTGAAGGAAGCCAGGAGGAAGACATGTGATCACCTTAGTCTTGTGGTGCTTTGTCATGGGTTGGAAGTGATACTGGGTTCTGTAGGGGTATGCCAAAGGAGCACATCCTCCAGCAGATTCAAGCAAGTTGGAGCAAGGCTTTGGTTCTGAGCCCTGTAACAGACTAAGAGTCTTTCATCAGAGCTAAGTTCCCAGAGGTTCATCATAGAATGGTACTGGCCTCCTTAGTCTTGTCATAGGACACTCCAGCTCCTGACTGTTTCCACTCTTATCCTCTTAATCTTGTTCTCCTTTGCCCTTTATTCTCAAAGAGGACCATGCCTTGCTAGTGAATTGGATTTAAGTGAGGCAGGGTTGTGCAAGGTTACCAGCCTCACTTTCTCCTCTGGAGCCATCTGGGTCCAGTGGCCAGATAGCTCAGGATGGCTGGAGATGGCCCCCATCCTCTTAGTCTTGGGAAATAATCTGAAACATGTTCCTTCTACCCTCCCAGAATTCTTTTGTTTTCTTCAAGGCTTAGTTCGAAACCTTCCTCTTACATGAGGTCTTTCTGATCCCCTCAGCTGCTAAAGCCTTTCCCTTCCAATTATCTTATGTTGATTATGTATCTTTTTTTTGTGTAGGTTTACACATTTACATCTTGTTTTCTCCATAGAATGAAGATTCCTTGAGGTTGGGGACTATCTGACCTTTGCTTCCTTTGTGCTCTCAGCACTACGTGGCATGTAGAAGGTGTTTACTAAATGCTTGTTCACTGACTAATGGATGTATCACATACTCTCATAGTGATGCTTTTTTTCTTCTTCTTTTTCTGTCTAGACCTGTGGTCTCTCCCTCTCTGTCTCTGTCTCTCTCCCTCCCTCTCTCTCCTCTCCTCTCTCTCTCTCTCTCTTTCTCCAGCTTTCTCTCTTCCCCCTCTTTTCTGTTTTTTTTTCTCTCCTGTCTCTCTCCTCTCTTCTCTCTCTCTCCATTCTCTCTCCTGTGTAGAAAGTACGTGGTCATAATATGTAATCAAATAAGTATAAAATGCTGAAAATAACTCTTGGACCTCTACAGCAAGAGGCAGCTAAGAGACGGGAAGGGAGAATTCTAGGCTTAGGGTCAGGAAGGCCTGACTTTGCATCCTGCCTCAGACACTTCCTAGCCGTATCACCCTGGGCAAGTCATTTAACCTCTTATTGCTTCGTTTTCCTCATCTGTAAAAAAAAAAGATTGAATTTGATGGCCTTGGAAGTTCTTTTTAGCTCAAAACCTATGATCCTATGTTTGCCCTGGAGAGAGGCCATCCTAGGCGAGAAATATAACCCTGTCTTTTTGAGACATTGGACTCCATTTTCCAGGAGTTGATGAAAGCAATTGAAATAGAGACAGACAGACAGAGAAGGAGGCAGAAGGAGGAGGAGGAGGGGGGGCGGAGAGAGAGAGAGAGAGAAAGTTATGATGAGGTACAGGCTCTGGGAACCCACTTGAGCTCTCCTTGAATCTTCCCATTTGATGAGGCATTTGCCTAAGGCCATAAGCCTTTCATTATAGCTCTAAAATCTCTATTACTAGCCAAGCCCTCCTTTGTCCAGCTACTTCCCACCCTTGATCTCTCATTACTGGAGTATGACCTCATTTGACTCTTCCTGAAGACCCTCCCCAAATTCCTCCTCTAGACCACCCCTAGATTCTTCCCACAACCTTTCTGTATATAAGCTCCATCTTGCCTCCATAAAGGAGCCAAGAATTATCTAGTACAGACTCACTGTGTGTCAGATTATTCTGGCCCACTTGTCCAGTACAAGCATCATGGATACTGAGGCTCCTTTAGAGTCTCCCTATTATGGCAAACCTTTAATAAACTTTCCTTTACTTTGGCTGAGAGGAGACTTGAGTCGAATTCATTGGGCAGGACATGGTGTGTTGGTAATTTGGGGTCTTGCACATCCCTAAACCTTAAACCTCAATAGTTATAGAGAAGGAAAGAGAAGAGAGAAAAGAGGAGAGAGGTTGGAGAGAGACAGGAGAGAAGGAGAGAGATAGGAGGAAAAAGACAGGAAAGAGAGGAGAGATGGGCAGAGAGATGGATGGGCAGAGAGACAGGGAGAGATCACAGGTCTAGCTAGAAAAAAAAGAAGCAAAATATACACATAGGTAGATGTGTGTGTGTGTGTGTGTGTGTGTGTGTGTGTGTGTGTGTGTGTGTGTGTGTCTATGTATATATGTATGTTGGATGAAATGCTAAACTTGGATTCTGGAAGACCAGGTATAAAGTCTTCTCTCTAACACTTACTATGTGACCTTGGGCAAGTAACAGCTTCTTATTGCCTTGGCAACTTTCTGTAACTTATTTAATGAGTCAGAGATCTAGTGATATCTGGGATAGGTCTATAGTGGAGGTCTCTGGTGAAGACCTGTCTGGTCATAGTGTAGAAAGTACTCTGGCTTTATTCTCCCAGAGCAAGGCTGGGAGAATATTCCCTTCTTGGTTCTAAGGGTACCCCTGAGAGGTTGGGGATATTTGTCTTTAATGCTATTGGTTTGAGCCTCGATTATGCTGTGGTTCTCCCTCCACCCCTAGCTTCCAGTGGCAAGATCCTAGTTCTATTTAACCAATTAGCACAGATTAGCTTTTACTGAGGTATATTTCCTTTGAAGCTAGAAGAACAGAAGCACAGACATTTCCACTCCTCTGTTTCTAATACCTGGCGTGTCCACTCACCCCTGTCTCATCTTGGTCACTGGGCACTGCAGGGTCAGATTTCATGCAGCTTTTACACAGCCTTGGTCCTGCCAAGTTCATATTCAAATGCAGCATGCTACTGAATGAACTTTCCTTTCAGCCCTTGCTCAGCAGGGTCGTTCCTCCATCCTCAGGTTCTCAAAACCAAATGAAATGGCTGCAAACCCTGACACTCTCCTCACCTTTCCAAACTCTCCCAGTACGTAGCTTCTAAGCCCCAAGCCTTCAAGCACCTCAGATAAAAAGGCCAATATGGGCCACATGTGGCCCAGGATGTGGAGGTCTTTGCAGACACATTCTGGACTCTAGAGCATTGGTACTCTGGTAGTGTGACAGACAGAGGCAGAGAAGGAGCAGTGATGATTGGTCAGAGATCTCCGCTCTTCAGATTCTGACACTAGAGTCCACTGTCTGTAACTGTGTGACCGCAAAAGGTCAGTTCCTTCCCACTCTCCCTCCCCCATGGCCATTAGTTGGCAGGTGCTTTATATATAATTTTCTCTATTTCATTAAGCTGTTTCTGGTTCCTGTTCTTGTTTTATATTACAATATTTGTGGTCAATCATTATGACTTTGTGATATATGCCTTTAATTTACTTGTGTTCTGTTATGTTGGACTCTTTGTGACCCCACTTGGGATTTTCTTGGCAAAGATACTGGGGTGGTTTGCCATTTCCTTCTCCAGCTCATTTGACAGATGAGGAAACTGAGGCAAACAAGGTTCAGTGACTTGCCCAGGGTCACACAGCTACTCAGAATCCAGGTCTGAACTCAGGGAGGCATTCTATTCACTGCACCACCTAGCTGCCTATCTCATAAATAGCAAGCATTTAATAATTTATTCTTTTTTTTCAACACTGCAAAAAGGTAATCTCTATTTATAGAAGAATGATTTAAAGACATTTTGCTTTTCTTTCCAAATAGATGTAGAACAGGAATTGTCCATTTAAGAAAAAATACTCTTTACATATTCATCTTCAGGATTTCTACCCTCCACTATTATAACCCTCCTGACAGACTGTATCTCAGTTGTAAAAATTTGACTTCTTTTTATTGCGAGGCAATGGGGTTAGGTGGTTTTCCCAGCTAGCATGTGTCAAGCATCTGAGACTGGATTTGAACTCAGATCTTCCTGACTCTAAGGCCGGTTTGCTATCTACTGTTCACCCTAGCTACATGATATTAGGGTAAAGGCAATGGGGAACACAGGTGACCAGTTTGGTTTACACAGAATTTAAATAGGAAAGAGGATTAGACCTCCCCACAATGTTAAGTTCTCATTCAGCCCTCTGTTGAGCCAAGAGGCATCAATGTTGAGCACTATGTGCTAGCCCTTGCTCCCAGAGCCAAGCAGGTAAAGTTTCCAGGAGGTAACCCTGAGCGTTTGGGGCATCTTTTTTCTCTGCTATTAGCTTGAGCTAATCAGTTGGGTTCTCTTCATTTCAAGGGAACCAGGGACTAGTGCTCCCGTTCCATTTCCCTGCTTAACATTGTATAGCTTGTATGAAATAATATTTGCCTCAGAGATACAGCAAGAACAAACAAATGTGCCAAAACCCCAGCACCTCTAGGGCGTCCTCTCCCCTACACCACTTCAGTTACTGGGGAGTAGCTTCTAAATTTCACTACATTCCTATTTAGCATTCATCTCTCCAAGTTCACATTCAGAAACAGTAATGTTTACTTAAGCCAGCTTCCCTTGACCTGGGTCTAGAAGGTAACTCCTTGCTCCTGAGAACTGGGATGCTGGCTGTGATGAGGTATAGGCTCTAGGACCCCCCTTGAGCTCTCCTTGAATCTTCCCACATGAGGTATTTGCCTGAGGCCATAAGCCTTTCATTATAGCTCAGCCCAAATCTCTGTTACCAGCCTAGCCCTCCATGGTCCATCTAGCCCCCTGGTATAAAAGACAATTTCCCTGGTAGGAATTAAAGATGACTATGGCAAGGCCAAAATGCTGTCAGATATCCCCTTCCTTTCCAAATTGCTCCATGGACATATAGCACATGGAAAGCAATAGCAGCCACAGAATCTAAGAGTTTTCAAAAACCAGCACCAACTCCCAGAGCCTGTTCTCTCTTCGTCATCATAGAGAGCGGAAGGTTTTTCTGGATTGGGTGAAGTTAATGCTGGAGTGGTGGCCAAGTTAGTTTTCAAAGTCTTAAAAGCTTTCACCTGGTCTGAGTCCCACTCTAGACAGAGGCCTTGAGTGCCAGGGTGTCCTAACCTGATGGCAGGGGCAGCTGGTTACTTACCCTAATGGAGAAGGCACCAGCACCTTCTCAAGAACAGAAGAGTTGAGGTTCGTGGGTGCAAGCAGAGACGGTTTATTGAAGTCTCTCCATGGGGAAGCCTTACAGCAAGATCTCAGTACAGACTTCCAACTACCCCCAAAGCTTGAGCCTTATATATCTCCCACATGCACATACCCCACGTGCCAAAAACAGAGCCCACCTGAACAGAATTGTGAAAGGAGAGGTGTAGTCACAAGGGCATGAAGGCCCCAGGGTGTGGAGATGCTAATCTGGAACACCTGGTAACCACACGTGGGAGAACCTTGAGCAATGCTCTGAACTCTACGTGACCCAGCTTGTTCCAGGGTCTCAACACTCCCTGTACCTCAACATTACCACCTGCAGCCTGCATGTATTTCCTAACCTTCACACTTGAGTAGCAATCAATGGCTGCAGTTCCTCCCAGGCCTTGGGCTTAATTGAATATAAACCATGATGGGGGGACACTTTAAGACCCAGATGTCAAAAACAAATGCCAGGGTGGCAGAAGTAGCTCACCCAGGAATTTCCTGATCCCAAACAATTGACTCAACTATCTCCCCCACTCCTGAGGGAACACAGACAGATCTGGGAGGCTTAATTAGAGAAAATTGGCTTCCCAATTTAATCAACAAGGGGACAGGATAAGAGGAGAGCATAAGGAAGGAGTGTTCAAACAACAGATCCTCAAGTAGGCAGGGACTGGGTATGTCTGGAGACATGCTTTAGGTTTCCCCTTCAATGCCCCTGGTCTGACTGGTCAAGGGGAGGGTAGAACCAATTGGTTAGAACAGAGAACTTAGCCAGAATAAAGTGGATAACCTTCCCTTCAGCCTTGATGCTTGCCCAGAGTTCAGCTAGAGAGATGGAGAAAGTGGGAGCTCTGCCAAGCCCCAGGCTTCCCCATCATTCAGAGTCTTAAGAAGACCTGAGGACAGGGTACTGGGAGGTGGCTCTGCCACTTTTCCAACCTCAGGGACAATCCTTCCTCCAATGTCCCTACTGGTCAAATGGGCACAGTTCTAGACACATTGGTTCCTAGGGCTCCCTCTGGGGGAAAGAGGGGGTGCCCTGGAGGGCACTCCTTGGACCTTTGACTCTCTTTGTGGCATTGAAAGCAGATTTTCCCACTGCACAAGTGACTGGGCTTCCTTCAAGGGGTTGCCCTGGAGAGGCTTTTCCTAGCCATGGCAGCAGCCAAGAATTGAGCATATTCTCTGTCTGGTTCATTCGCTTCATTCTTTCTCCTCTGCTGCAACTAGGTCTCTGTTGTTAAAGACTCCAAAGATCATCTCCAGTAATTGGGCCTGAGGTGTTTGGAGTCCCATTGCCAATTTCTGCAGTTTCCTCTTAATATCTGGAGCAGACTGATCAATGAAATACATGTTAAGGATTGTTGCCCCTTCTATAGAGTCAGGATCTACATTTGTATACCTTTTGAAAGCTTCTACCAGGTGATCTTGGAAAAGGGCAGGGCTTTCCTTATCTGTCTGAGTAATTTTCCTAAAATTCTGATAATTTACTTGCTTTTGATATACAGTTCTTAGGCCTTCTAACAGGCAAAGTACCATATGGTTTCTTGTTCCCCTATCCTCATGAGTTTGGTAATCCCATCCTGGGTCACTAGTGGGAACAGCAGCTGTTCCTGGGGGGTATTTTGTGGGGTCATTGCTAGCCAAATGATCCCCAAATTTTTGGACTTGTTCCCAGATTCTCCTCTTCTCCTCAGTGGAACAACAGGTACAGAAGAAGACATGCAAATCACCCCAAGAAAGCTCAAATTGTAGGGACATGTCTCTGAAGCCCTCAGTAAATTTTGTGGGATCTTCAAAGAACCTCCCCAATCTTTCTCTACCTTGGATGAGATCCAACATGGAGAGTGGAACATGCACTCTAGTTGTCCCACTGGGCAAGACAGGTACTTCCCTTAGGGGAAAAAGTCCTGAAGGCTCTGTGGGGACAGGGGCTTCGTAAGGGAGATAAGAAGTCCCACTTCCTGTGAAGGAGTGACTGGGGGGTGCTGGCTGAACTGGATCAGATTGCAAGACCAGGGGATCCAGCTGGCAAGAAGGGAAGTTCAGCTGGCACCTGAGGAAGGGAAGGGGTCAGAAGAGGAGATACTCCAAATACTGCCATGGGGTTAGGGCCTGAGCCCTGAATAGGTGTAGCCTCAGGGGGAGGGGCCACAGAGGGAGGCACCTCAGCAAGACCAGTGGCTGCGACCTGAGCAGGAGTCCCTGAGGAGCAGCAGGGGGGGGGCTAGGGGAGCTGTTTCAGGGAGACCTTGACTGGGACCTGAGTAGGAGTCACTGAGGTGAAAGGGGCCAGTGTCAATGAGGAGAAGAATGCCTTAAAAAGCTGAATTTTCCAGATGG
>CM053582.1:76625290-76637324 GCA_028627135.1 Pseudochirops cupreus
AAACAGATCCAAACAAATGAAAAAAATAGAAGGCAATGTGAAATATCTCATTGGAAAAACCACTGACCTGGAAAATAGATCCAGGAGAGATCATTAAAAAATTATTGGACAGCCATGATCAAAAAAAGAGCCTAGAAATCATCCTTCAAGAAATTCTTAAGGAAAATTGCCCTGATATTTTAGAATCAGAGGGCAAAATAGAAATGGACAGAATTCACCAATTGCCTCTTGAAAAAGATCCCAAAAAGAAAACTAGGAATATTATAGCCAGGTTCCAGAGCTCCCAGATCAAGGAGAAAATATTACAAGCAGACAAGAAGAAACAATTTGAATATTGTGGAAACACAATCAGGGTATCACAGAATCTAGCAGCTTCTATATTAAGGGATCAAAGGGCTTGGAATATGATATTCCAGAGGTCAAAGATGCTAGGACTAAAACCAAAAATCACCTATCTGGCAAAACTGAGTATAATGTTTCAGGGGTAAATATGGTCATTCAATGAAATAGAGGATTTTCAAGCATTCTTGATGAAAAAACCAGAGTTGATCAGAAAATTTGACATTCAAATACAACAAGCAAGAGAAGCATGAAAAGGTAAACAGGGAAAAGAAATCATAAGGAACTTATCAAAGTTGAACTATTTACATGCCTACATGGAAAAATGATAGTTGTAACTTATGAAATTTTTCTCAATATGAGGATAGTTGAAGGGAATGTAAATGTAAATATATATATGTAAACACACATATATATGTCTATATAGGAGGGTATATGTGTGTATGAATACATATGTGACTCTGTGTATGTATGTGTACAGGTATACAGAGAGGGCACAGGATCAATTGAGTAGGAAGGGATGATATTTTAAAAATAAAATTAAGAGGTGAGAAGGAATATAATGAGAGGAGACAGGGAGAGACAAAATAGGGTAAATTACCTCATATAAAAGATGCAAGGGAAAATCATTACAATGGAAGGGAAGAACAGGAAGGTGAAAGGGAATGGGTCAACCTTACTCTCATCAAATTTTGCTTAAGGAAGGAATAACATACACACTAAATTGGGTATAGGAAAGTAGGGGGGAAGAGGATAAAAGGGGGGATGATAGAAGGTAGGGCAGATTGGGGGAGAGGGTAGTTAGAAGCACACACTTTTGAAAAAGGACAAGGTCAAAGTAGAAAATAGAGCAAGTGAGGGGCAAGATAGGATGGAGGGAAATATAGTCAGTCTTTCACAATATATTCACTATGGAAATGTTTTGCATAATTACACATGTACGACCTATATTGAATTGCTTATCTCCCCAGTAGGGATGGGTGAGAGGGAAGAAGGGAAAGAATCTGGAATTCAAAGTTTTAAAATCAAATGTTTTATACACACACACACACACACACACAATCATTATTGTTTACATGCAACTGGGAAATAAGATACACAGGCACTGGGGCAGGGAGATCCATCCCGCCCTGCTGGAAAGTCGGAGGGGGTTGGGGGAGGATGTAGGGGAGAGCAGAGTGGGGGAGGGGCATTCAGTAGGATCGCTGTTCCGGGGTGGGGGTGGGGGAAAAACGGAGAAAATTTGTAACTCAAAATCTCATGGAAATGAACGATGTGAACTAAAAATAAACATAAAATTTAAAAAAAGAAATAAATGTTTATTGACTGATTGCCTCATCTGAGCAAGATGATGAGATCTGAATGTGCACTGAACCCCCATTAAAAATGCCCGGTTATATCCTGGAACCCCGGGTTAAGATAGCCAAGGAAAGTGAGCTAGGGTTGGGCTCGTGAATCATCGCCGCCCTTTCCTGGCCTTGGCTTTCTCTTCCGCCCCCTGCCCACTCCCTCCAGGCCTCTTTACTACTAAGTCTGAGGAAATCATCAAAGGATTAAACTGCCTCTCTTCGGGGTGAGAGACCCGTCAACTCTTTTCACCGTAATTGAGGGACTAGCTCTCCATGGCCCCAGAGGGCAGAACTGGGAGCTGTGGGTGGGAGTAGCTGGGGAATCCTCCGAGTATTTGCATAAATGCACAAACTCTTGGAGCTGTCCAAGTGTTCCTTGAAAGGCTGCTCTATAAGTAGTGGGCTTCCCCTCTTGCAGGTCCCGGCAGGTGTCATCGAAGGGAGAAATCACTGTGGGGAAGGGGCTCACCACCAAAGTGCAGACATACTGCCAGGCAGATAAATACAGGAGCTCTGGGAGTGGCAGCACCCCACAGACCATCAGCCCTGTCTCTGACTCAGCCTTCCCAGTCAGCACGTGTGGAGAAGGGCCAGGCATCGCCACTAAGTGCCTTTCAGTTCCCATTTACAGAAAAAGCAAGTTAGCCTACCTGAATCAACAGGGTACCCTGGAGGGAAGAGAGGAGACAGTATGTGGTAGGTGTGTCAAGTCAACTGCCATCTCCTTCAGACCCTGATGGAGACAGGCTGGAACACTGAATCCAAGAGCCTTGGGAATAGCCAAGCTTCTAGTCCAAAGTCTTCAACCGTCATCCTGGGAAGTAACACCTGTGGAGCTACGGTCTGGCCACTGCCCTTGCAGTAGCCACAGCTACTGAAGATTCAGAAACAAAAGGTCTTATCACCAGTCTTTGGCATTGTCATGTGGCTGTACATCAGATAATGACAAGATTCTTTCCAGTGGAAGTTACTTTAAAGCAAAAGCTTTGCTGCTGGCCCCTAAGGATCATGGGACCTTTCCATCTGACTTGTAGCTGAAACCTCCCGTGTGTATTGTCTCCCCTGTTAGAATGTGAGAGCCTGGACTGTGTTCTTTTTGTCTCCCCAGCACATCACACAGTGTTAGCATGTAGTAAGTGTTAATAAGTGCCCCATTTATTCATTCATTCAGAGACTGGATTGTCAGGAATGATACAGTAATGAGCTTGGAATATGGATTGAACTATGTGGCTGCCTTGGCCCTTCCAGGTCTGAAATCCTGTGACCTGGCCCAGAGAGGCTTTAGGGAACGTAGGAGAGATGCCTGAGGCAGACAGGCAAGCAGGGGGTTTGGGACCTTGATCGTGTCCCTCCCCCTCCCCCCTTGTCCTCCATCACACCACCCTACTTCCAAAATGAAGAATTGAAACTTGGCGGTCTCTAAGAGCCTTCCTGGTTCCTTCAAAGAACACTCATAGAGCATAGTCCCTGCTCAGCCATCCGATCTCCTCTGCTCTGGACCCGTCCAGCTGCTTCACAGCCTTCTGAGAACGTGGCCCCTCACACTGAACGAATGCAGGTCTCTTCCTGCTTTAAAACCCATGATCCTGGATTTCAGAAGACTTTCAGCTTTTGTCCAAACTCCCTGGAGATTGTTAGGTGTCTACCCCGAGACCTAGTTCTAGAATACCTGGCTTCATACTCCAGCAAAAGTGGGCTGGAAGGTTTTTTTTTAAGTGACCACTCTGAGCAGAAAGAGCCTGGGAAAGCACCCACTCCAACTTGACAATGGATGATGTGAATGAAGAAAAAGAGCTGCATAAAGTCCTGGGGTCAGGAAGAGCCCAGTTTAGATCCTCCCTAGCTGAGAAAGTCATTTAACCTCTGTCTCAATTTTCTTTCCTGTAAAATGGGCATAGTCACAGCATCTAGCTCCCAGGTTGTTGTGAGCATCAGAAGAGGTATTTGTAAAGTTTGTATAGATGCTAGCCCTTGCTAAGTGACGGGCTTGGGTTGGCATGAAACCTACTGGGGGCCATTTGGGAGAGGGAGAAAAGGACTGGATAGGGAGTCAGGAAGCTTGGGCTCATTTCCAGGCTCTGTTACTTTGTGAATGTGGCTAAATAGTTTCTCCTCTTTGGGACCCTTTCTTCATTTGCAAAATAAAAATAATTTCTTCCTTCTGCAAAAGCCTTCCAGGAAAGTGAGTTATAGTCCTTTGTTTGATCTTTTTAATCAGATAATTATGTTAATGAGAGTTCCTAATCTGGCAGTAGGAGGACCTCTAGAACTAGAAGAAGCCATTGGTGAGCCCAACCATCCCAACTGACAAATGGGGAAACTGAGGCTTTTAAGTGAAGAGACTTGCCTACAGCCATATGGGTAGTAATTGATACAGCTGGGAAGTGAACCTAGGCCATCTGACATCAGAGACAGAACTTTGTCTGCTGTACCCCACAGTGGGAGAAGGAAGCCCTGCCCTGCCCCCCAAAACTAATAAGCTTCTTCCTAATTAGCTCATATTCTTATTGGGGGGGACCCCGTGAAAGTCAGTAGAAATGTACAAGATGAATACAGAGTATTCCCCTGCCAAATACAATGCCAAAGACTGGTGACAAGACCTTTCTTTTCTGGGTCCTCAGGAGCTGTGACTGAAGCCCTGCAGGAGCAGTGACCAGGAGAAGGTAATCTCTGAAGGTCAAATGAACCTATGTATAGAGTTCTTAAAAGCTGATTTCAGTGCCATCTGTTGTTGTTAATGTTGTTCCCAACTCTTCTTGATCCCATGGACCAAGTGTCTGTGGGGTTTTCCTGGCAAAGGGACTGACTGGAGTAGTTTGCCATTTCCTTCTCTGGTTTTATGCGGAAAGGGGTTAAATGACTTGCCCAGGGTCACATAGCTAGTAAGTATCTGAGTGTATGGAGTGTTCAGGGCAGTAGCACCTCTGGTGTGAGGATTTGCTGTGCCTGTTCCAGGGCTGCTCAGCCACCCCTGGTGTCCACCTGTGGCTCCAAGAAGCTGGAGCATTAGTAGTGGCCATAGCCTGAGAAAATCATTGTCACAGACAGGCTAAATCAGGTCTAGGGTAACTGACAGGTCTCCAACCTGGTGAATTAGGGGGGTGTCTGCTCCAAGCAGGTGAAGACTTCCCCTTCCCCAGTGTGTTCCAATGGCATGAAGGCAGCTGAAGCAGGCACTGTGGAGAGCTTAGGGCTTGGTCAGACATCAAAGATGCCACTGTGTCCTTCCATCATCCTGAGCACCTCCCTACTCAATCTGGACCAACTGCATGCTCCAGCTAGACTAAATAAAGAACAGGCCCTCTCCTTGACTCTGGAAGAACTCTGGACTTGGGAGTCCAGCCACCAGAGGTCTAGCCCATATCCAGAGTGAAGTTATTAAGAACCAAAGGATCAGATGGGAAGTAGAACCCAGCCACAACCACGCCAGCCCATTCAGAGCTCCAAACCAAGTTCTATAGCATGCTGAATAGCTGAGAGTGGGTTGAGAAAGAACCAATCAGAATGGCTTCTAGTCAGCTCTGGGAGGTAGCTGAGGAGTTATTCACTTAACTGAGAGAAAAATTTAATTAGCCTAGGCCTCCACTCAATCAGAACTGTCTTGTTCCTAAACCCCTGGGACCCTTGCCTCTCTGGCATATCTCATTTCTTCAGGCTATCTTTGTTTCATCTCTAGAATTTCTTATCTTGTTTAAACACACACACACACACACACACACACACACACACACACACACACACACACACACACACACACACACCAGTGAGGTGCGAAAGACTGGTTAATCCACATGAAACTCTAATTCCCTTATCGAAGGACAGTCTATAGGAGGAGTGCATAGGGAGAAGAGTCAGGACATGTAAGAGATCTGAGTCCAGGGGTCCCAATAGTGGGAATAGGAGGCCCAGACTCAGAGGATTCCCCTATAATCCTATGTCAAGGGCACCCACCTGACCTGAAGGACTCAGGGGGCCTTCTGATTGTTCTGTCTTACTGCCTCTATCCAGATCATCTGTAAATTCCAGGTTGTGCCCCTGCCCAGCACTCCAAGGGTATTTTCACCTCTTTGCTGATGCCCATAGCTTCCTATGGATGCTCCAGATGTGCCATGATGGGACTCTGACATGAGTCATTCTTTTCATTGGAGCCACAGAGGCCTGATTTTCTCATGGGCTGTGATGGTGTGAGCTTTTCTCAATTCTGTTTACCTGGGATTCACTGGCCAGTCCAGAGGAACACACTAGATAGAGCTGCAATCTTCTCCATGGTTCTTGAGTCCAAGTAAACTGACTCATGCTAGGTGACCCTGGACACTCTTCAGGGTCCTATGGTGGTCCCTGGTCTTGGCCCCAGATCAATGTGGACCCTCTGGACTTCAGCTCACTCCAGTACAGCGATGGTGGGGGGCAGGTTCTCTCCTCCTGGGTGCCCTATGTCCCTTTTTTTCCACAGTGAGAGTAAAAACCCACCTGGTCCCTCCTGGAATGAAATTTTGATTCCGTTACTAGAGCTAAGTCATTACCCCTCAACTAAGTGACCTTAGTTTCTGGGAAGGTGGGGCAGTCTGAAAATTACCTGTCATGACTGGACCTCATTGGAAGTTTGGGGAGATCTGCTTCACCATTGACCTCCTGTCACTGTTGTGGTCGCCTCCTCTTGAGGCACCTCATGGACTCATGTTTTAGCTCTGAGTCTTCTCTTTATCCTCTTCTTCCCTGAGGAACTCATGAATGCCTGGGTGATCACCCTGAGCCCAATGCTCAGGAAGCAGGAGTTGTCACAAGAATGTATCATGGTCCTCCCAGTACTTGGATGGGCCTTACTCCAGACTCAACCCCATGATCACCCCATACATCATCACCCAACTTTGCAGAATTTTCTGCAGCTGACATGTGAACCTGGAGTCCTTGTCATTCTCTTCTTGTGATGGACTGAGGGAAGAACTGAATGCCTGTCCTCAGTCATTTCTGGAGGAGAGAGCACTCAGTAAGGCATAACAGCTGTCTTCAAATATTTGAAGGGTTAGGGTCAGGTTTGTGAGAGGGCAGAACCAGAACCAATGGGTGGAGGTTGCGAAGAGGAGGATTTAGGCTTGAGGTCAAGAAAAACTCCCTAACAAACAGAGCTGAACCAAAGTAGGATGGGCTGCCCCGGAAGGTGGTGCTCCCAATGTGACTGAAGACTCACAGAATGGGAGATATGGCAAGAAATACATGGAGGGACAGCTAGGCAGCACAATGGATAGAACACTGGCCTTGAAGTCAAGAAGACCTGAATTCAATTCCTATCTCAAACACTTAATAGCTGTGTGACCCTGGGCAAGTCCCTTAACCTTGGTCGCCTTAGAAAGGAAGAGAGAGAAAGAGAGAGACAGACAGCCAGAGACAGAGACAGACAGACAGAGACAGAGAGAGACAGAGACAGAGAAACAGAGAGACACACAGAGACACAGAGAGAGACTGAGATAGAGAGACAGTGGCAGACACAGAGAGAGAGAGACAGACAGACAGAGACAGAGAGAGACAGAGACAGAGAAACAGAGAGACACACAGAGACAAAGAGAGAGACAGAGAGATAGAGAGACAGAGAGAGAGAGAGAAGTACATGGAGATGGGTGGAGCACAGACAAAGGCAGCCATCATGATGCCAGGAATGAGGCTGTGTGGGCATATTCGCACAAGGAATGTTAGGACAGACATCACTGGAACCCTCCCCCACTATGAACACAACTATTTCCTTTTACCCCTGGGTATGGGAAAGTCTGTTTCCCTTTGCAGGGAGGGGTGGGAGTGGGGGATTGTTTTAAAATTTACTTTGTCTTTATAAACAGAGTTAGCCATAGACATTTGCCAGTCTTTACTTATTTATTGGGAATGAGATCAGGAGGAGGCAGTTGAGAACGTGAGGGATAATTTATAGTGAAGTTTCCCCATTCTGAAAAATCAAATCTATTCACTATTCACTAGGCCTAGGGTTAGGTCACATGACCTTCAAGCAATCTGGGGCTTAGAGCAGTGGAGACCCTCCCCCAGAGCCAACACAGCAGAAGATATGCCAAATAAGGTTAAGACTGTTTTTATTGGACACCCACATGTTTCCGGGTCCTTTGTCTCAGAGAGATTCCCACACTTAGGTTGTGGGACAGCCCCCCTACCAATAAGAGTTAAGGCCAGTTGGGGGGTTGGGTTTCTGCACTGGAAGATTATATAACCATGGGCTGCCTTCTGCCTCTCGCTCTCTCCCTGCAGATGCCATGTTGGGCGACAGGGGTAGAGTCCTTTCTCATGAGAAAGAATAAAGACCTTTTCTGACCTTAGATTCAGACTCTGAATTCTTTCATCTCACACAAGGAGGAGCATCTTGGGAATAAAGAGAGGAAAATTTAATCTTCACATGTTTTACCAGAAACTCTCTCTGACTAGAGCTGGGGGCTCAGAGCTAAAAAAAAAAAATGAAAAAGGATATTATAGCTCTTTCTATTACAACTTCTCAGAACAAAGACAATATTGATACTGATAAAGTGTGTGTGTGTCTGTGTGTGTCTGTGTGTGTGGAAAATGACTGAATAATCCTGATTATCATGTCATCCCACTCTAGAAGAAACTGGAGGTTGGGAAGAAAAGTATCATGATTGGAATCAGGAGACCAGGGTTTATGTCACTATCTCTGTGCCCTTGAACAAATAATTTTTCTTCTCTGGACCTAACAAGCGGATTGGAGCAATAGCTTCTAAGGTTTCTACCAACTGTGATATTTGTGATTCTGTGAGTCCTAGAGCCCTCAGAGCTGAGAGGCAAAAGAGAGAGAAAACAACCTCCTCTCCTCTCCCCTGAGGAATTTCTTCCTAATTAATTCCACCTAACACCACCTCACACTTAGCAGGTAGAAAACACCTTTTGCTGCCCCTCCTGCAGGGCAGAACCAAGGAGCCAGCCTGGCACTCAGCAGTGCTCCCTGGGATAGGCTTATCTGTCTTTGCCAGATTTACTCCTATACTCAAGGATGATAGACAGCTTCAAACCCTGGGGGCAAGAAGAGGCATTTGTCAGCTTGACCAGATGGATGCTGGAATATAATAGTTATATACAAAAGGCTGTTGAATTATCCTTATATGTTTTCTCAAATACTGACTTCTTCCTAGAGTTTTAGGTAGATCAAGGGAAGGGCATTGAAAGAAGGAAGATACTCCCGTTTGGGGCCCATCTGTTGATGTTGAGCCCAGCATATGGAACTGGTGGGGAGTGGAGGTGGGAAACAAGCATCTGATGAGTGCTGTTATGTTTGGGGCTCATTTGGTATAGCAGGAGGATGCAAAGCCAAGAGAAGGCTCTTGTCCAAGCTTTGCCCCTCTCTTCCTATAGATCTTGGTCAAGCCCATCCCACTCCACGGGCCTCAGTCTCTTCATCTGTAAATTGGAAAGGAGTAGGTGACTAGGTTTAACCTCTAAAATCTATCCCAACACTAACATTTGTCTCCCAGTCCTGGCATTTAATTTCTTTTCTTTTTGATTTTTGGAGGGGGGAAGGCAGGGCAATTGGGGTTAAGTGACTTGCCCAAGGTCACGTGGCTAGTAAGTGTTAAGTGTTTGAAGCCGGATTTGAACTCGGGTCCTCCTGACTCCAGGGCCGGTGCTCTATTCACTGAGCCACCTAGTTGCCCCTGGCATTCAATTTCTAAGGAGATGGAAGGGCAACTAGGACTTTATCCCAGACACAGATATTGCTGGGAAGGCGCTTTCTCCCTATTGCAGAACACTGGCTACCGAACCAACCTATCTCCTCCCTTGGTCTCTGGATGCCGCTCTCCAAGGTGCTGGCCATCGTGCTTCTCTCCTAGGGTGTACTGGCCCTGACAAATAGCTAGGTAACAAGTATTTATTAAGCACTTGCTATATGCCAGGCATGGTCGCTAGGTGGTGCCATAGTGCATAGAGTTGTCGGGCTTGGAGTCAGGAAGCCGAGTCTTCCTGAGTTCAAAACTGGCTTTGGACACTTACTAGCTGTGTGACCCTGGGCAAGTCACTTCACCCTGTTTGCCTCAATTTCCTCAGCTGTAAAGTGATCTGGAGAAGGAAATTGCAAACCACTCCAGTATCTTTGCCAAGAAAACCCCAAATTGGGTCATGAAGAGTTGAACATAACTGAAAAATGACTGAAAAATAATATGCCAGGCATTGTAGTGATTAGAATCACTACAAAGAAAAGCAAAAATATGTTCCCTGACTTCAGGGACCTTCCATTTTAATGGGGAAGACAACATATAAGCAACCACGTACGTCTAAGATATCCATATGGTTAAGTGGAGAGAAATCTCAGAGGCACACTCTGGATCTCTCCAGGACCTGTAGGTGCTGCCCCTTTTCTTCCAGCAAACTTTGAAAATAGAAAATAGCCATGGTGTCTCACTCTTCTGCTTTTATCTACCTAATACCACGAGGCTCATCCTGGAGTGGAGAAGGGAAGTATGATGAGGGGAATGAGAAACCCAATTTGGGTGCATCCCATGAGGAGGGGGGGAGGACAGAAAGGGAGGAAATGGACAACCTGGTGATAGCTTTCTGTTTTATCTAGTCACTCCAGCTAACCAGGTGGCAGGTTCTCCCACCTGATGTGGGATTGCAGTTACCAGAAGCACCCTCTCTATTTTTGCACCCTAGCCTGCCACAGATAATTGGGGGTGGGGGGAAGGAGAGAAGTAGGGATATTGATATCTAGACATTACATTCTGGGGTTGGGAGGAGAAATCTGGAACTGTGACAGTGATAGGATGATTACATTGAAGAGAGTAATTTCAAATTCAAGGAACTGGACTGCCTTGATGGCCCCATGCCAAGAGGGCACATCTGGGAACCAAGCCAGACAGCTGAGTCAGAAAGCTCTGCCAGAGAAGGACTTGACAACTCCCCAGAGATGTTGGGTGGGGCCGACTTTGCCAGTGATATAGAAATAGATGACCTTCTTCACCCCTATCTTGGGCATCTGGAGTTTAGGGCCAGCCAAGGAGAAGCTGCTAGCAGGATGCCTGGGAAACCTTGTCTAAGATGAAGAATGGACAAACAGTCCACGGGACCTCAGGTGTCAGGGCAATATTGGAGATTCCTGAAGGATCTTTGGGCAGCTGTCCCTCCATGAGTATGAGTGGTGAGAGGGGGGCAGTCACAGTCATTGCAATATGGCAAAGGAGTCTATTTAAACACCCTGTGACTGTAACGAAAGGAGGCACATATGGCGATGTAGACTGGGCAAGTGACACAGCCCGTTAACTGTTCTTGTCAACTTCCTAAGACTAGCTGTAGATGAGGTGCTTGCTTATATTGGTAGAAGGAATTTTCTCAACCAGAAGATCTCTGGACCAATGAAATCACTGGTCCATTCCTTCTCCCTCTGACTATGACATGGAATTGATATGGGTTGGGTTAGAATGAATACTAACTCTTCACTGCTGAAGGTTCTGGAGAGCAAGCTCTGTTCACTTTCGCAAAATGAATTTGTGAACTAAGTTGAATGTTCAGATCTCATTAGTAGTGCTGCTTATACTTGAGGAGTTTTAATTCTGTGTTTTATTTTCTTTTGTATAAGGTGTGTATCGACCGTGTAGGTTATATGTGTTCATACAGGTTGTCTAATTGCAGCTCATTGGAAGGCATGGATAGATAATCTCTAGAATCTTGCCCACTCTTCTTTAAAGGAATCTGTGATTTCTGCCTAGAAGGGGAGGAAGATGGAGCCATTATGTTGGGGGCCAGTGGAAAATTCTAGTATTTTGTAATAACACCTGGTCATGTCTTACAATATCTTATTGGAACATATCGTGGCTGGCCAACTTCCTTGCATACCGTTTCCTGGAATGTTTTATCTCACTGGAACATCCTACGGCCTATCTGCCTGTGGAAATCCTCTACTTCCTTATATACTCATGCCCTTGCATACAATAAATGAGGCTTGATCAGAAAGCCTGTCTTGTCTCCATTCTTCCTGTTTCTTGTCCCCCTTCCCTCTTTCTCTTCTAGGGTCCACGTTGTGCCCCGCAGGCCGGGGCATTTGGCGCCCAATGTCGGGCTCGAGAAATTTGAAAGTAGGCAACGGATCCCACCGACTCACGGAACAGAAAAGCTGCAGCTCCCCGAAACAGAGTGAGAATAGGTCGCCGCGGGCCGCCTGTCCCGAGGAAAAGAGACCTGAGGTAAGTGAGCCGCCGGTGCAATGGGACAAGACATTAGTGTACATGATAGGTTTGTAGAAGGACTTAAAGATTCATTAAAAACACGAAGAGTGAAGGTTAAGAAAAAGGAACTTGTAAAATTTTTTAAGTTTTTAGAAGATGTTTGTCCTTGGTTCCCGCAAG
>CM053582.1:76637824-76731966 GCA_028627135.1 Pseudochirops cupreus
CTACTTCCTTATATACTCATGCCCTTGCATACAATAAATGAGACTTGATCAGAAAGCCTGTCTTGTCTCCATTCTTCGTGTTTCTTGTCCCCCTTCCCTCTTTCTCTTCTAGGGTCCACGTTGTGCCCCGCAGGCCGGGGCACCATTAGACAGACTTTCTCATCTGAGAAAGAGGTGTAGGACTAGAAATATATATGTGTGTGTAAATATATATATAAAATATATATAATATGTGTGTATATACATGTGCATGCACGCGCACACACACTCACCTAAATATTTCTGATCTAGGGACATGATTTTTTTGAAGTTCAAAACCAAACCAGAAAACCCTCCATCTTCCCTAGTCACTATTTCTTGAAGGGGGAGGGTACTCCAAGATTATACCTGCAGACTGACTCCCACAGAATGTTAAATACACAGAAGACCATCACAAATAGCGAGTGAACCCATTTATCCAAGTAGATAATAAGTAGATAAGTAAGATAAGTAAGCAGATAGCAGAGATGATGCAGATTAGAATATACCAGGAAATACACAAGAGTAAATGAGAATTTTAGATGAATGAAAATATGTTTTCTATTAGAACTAGGTGGCACCATAGTGCACAGAGCATTGGGTTGGGAATCGGGAAGACATCCTCACGAGTTCAAATCTGGCTCAGACACTTACTAGCCGTGTGATGCTGGTCAAGTCACCCTTTGCCTCAGTTTCCCCTTTGTAAAATGATCTGGAGAAGGAAATGACACCCCAAAATCTTTGCCAAGAAAACCACAAACGGGGTCTTAGAGAGTCAGTTACAACTGAAATCACTCAACAATAACAACAAAAAATTAGGGCTCTTTGCATAACCCCAAGGGTTGTCTTAATTGTGATACTGATTTGGGATTACTTGGGAGGTAGGGAAAGAGGAATTCATAGACTTATAGAATTTTAAAAGGAAGATCCTTTGCCATTCATCTGAAGACTGAATGGGGGATCTGGGATGTTTAGTGTGTAGATGAGAAGACTGGTGGGGGGGGGGAGACATATAAAGAGCCTCTTGTGGAAGAGGGATTAGTTTTGTTCTGATTGCCCATGGAGGGCAAAACTTGGCACAACAGAAAGAATGTAAGGAGAGGCAGTGTTTGGTGCCATGTCAGCAAAAACTTGCTAACAGAGCTGTACCAAAGTGGAATGGGCTGCCTTGGGAGGGGGTGGGCTTCATTTCTTTGGAGTAAAGGTTGGAGGACCACATATCAAAGACATTATAGGAGGGATCTGGCAGGCCAGTGTGTGAGGGATTTGGGTAAGTAGCCCCAGAAAGGGGAACTGCATGGATATTGAAGAAGGAGTTACTGTCCAGGCAGCTGACAGCTTCTGAAATCGTTTCTATCTCAGAGTTTTCCTTAGACCCCCAGACCATTCCAGAACTTCCTAAATGAGCTCCATTACCTCAGTGGTCATCTCATTTTAGGATGTAGGGTGGTGGGGTATGCTATGGTTAGTGCATGGTGGATTCCTTTCTGACTCACTTCAATTGAGCAAACTTATATTAAACACCCCCAATGTGTTAGGCAGCGGTCAGCAAACACTGACTAAACATTTATTTTGTGCTGCCAAGCCCTGGTGGGACAAAAGCCAAAACAAAGCAGTCCCTGCCCTCGGGGGGTTTCCATCCACAAATAAGTACTGGACCAGGAAACTTGAGGAAGGAGGCAGCACTGTTAGGGAGTGGGGGTGGGGGGTACAGACAAAGCTCCACAAAAGAGGTGGTCCCTGAGCTGAGCCCTGAGAGATAGAAATGAAGGAGGAAGGGAGCTTTGTGGGGGCAAGGTATGCAAACAGGAGATGGCAGGGTCAAGTTCAGGAGACAGCTAGCCACCCAGTGCTCAGCATTCTCAAGGGAAGTAAAGTAGGAAATGAGGCCAGAGTTGGCACTGGTAAGGGTTGAATCATCTGCTTTATTATTAACACTTTCTGAGGGCAGTTAGGTGATGCAGTGAATAGAGCACTGGCCCTGGAGTCAGGAGGACCTGAGTTCAAATCGGATCGGAGATATTTAACACTTGCTGATTGTGTGACTTTGGGCAAGTCACTTAACCCCAATTGCCCTGCCTTCCCCCCTCCAAAAAAGGGGGAAAGATTTTTTAAAAATTATTAACCCTTTCTCCAGTCTAAACAAAAACAATAAAGCCTGATTTGTAGCATTTACCAATATCAAAGGTATAGAAGCTAGGGGTGGAATCCCTGAATAAAACTGAAGAAAAGGAGCAGTGGGATCTTTATTCTTTTGGGGGGTTATGTGACTTGCCCAGGGTCACCCAGCTAATAAGTATCTGAACTCAGATGCTCCTGACTTCCTGGCAGGTGCTCTATCCACTCTGCCACCTAACTGCCCCTGGGACCTCTATTCTGAACAGCCCACAGACCTGACTTCAAATTCCTGCCTCTGATGCTTAGACTAGACCTTGGGCTAGTCACCTCATCTTCTTAGGGCTCAGTCTCCCCATCTTTAAAATGAGATTGGATGTACAGGGCTTTGCCAAGGTCTGTTCCAGCTCTAGGAACCTCTGGAAGATGGGCAGCCACTGAAGATTTTTCAGTCTATGATTACAGGGGTTTTGTTTTGTTTGTTACTTTTTGGAGGGGGCAAGGCAGGGCAATTGGGGTTAAGTGACTTGCCCAAGGTTACACAGCTAGTAAGTGTTTAGTGTCTGAAGCTGAATTTGAACTCAGGTCCTCCTGACTCCAAGGCCAGTGCTCTATTCACTGAGCCCCCTAGCTGCTCCTATGATTACAGGGTTATGAGAAACGGGCTCTGAAAATCTCAGGCAAATCACCAGAGCATCTTGGATCAGGACATCCTGGGTTGAGTCATACCCTGCTACCTGTGAGAGCCTGAGAAAGTCACTTGCCTTCTCAGGGCCCCAGGCAGCAGGCAAAGACTATAAAGTAGAGAACAAGTGTTGGTCAGAAGCATCTGACTCTTCATGAACTCATTTGGGGTTTTCTTGGCAGAGATACTAGAGGGATTTACCATTTCCTTCTCCAGCTCATTTTACAGATGAGGAAACTGTTAAGTGACTTACCTAGAGTCACACAGCTAGTACGTGTCTGAGGCTGGATTTGAACTCACAAAAACTAGTAGGCCCAATGCTGCACCCCCTAACTACCCTGCAATGAGAGAGGGAGTTTCCACACAAGGAGTTCCCCATATCAATAAAACTGGTCCAGTCCAGTTCCTGTGTCTACAGCCCCTTCTTCCCAGCCCCACAAGATTAGTTTGCAATCATTATGATCCTCATATAGGTGAGGACACCGAGCTTCAGGGTCACACAGCCAGCTTCAGAGCAGACATCGTAGCCTAGACCTGGTGACTCCAGAACTGGGGCCCAACAATCCAGGTAATGAAAAGGGGCTATCACCGACTGTGCCTGCTGCCTCTGACAGGGAAATTGTTGTCTGCCGGGTATCCCAGAAATAAGCTTCTCATAACCCTGTAATAACAGACCAAAACCCTTTAGTGCCCCTCCCCCCATCTCCCAGAGGATCCTAGAGTTTGCAGGGGCTCAGGAGGCCCAGGTGCCAGGCTCAGCGCTGTTTCTTTACCTGTAAAGTTAGGACCGACATGTCTTTGTATTTCCTCTGAACTCTAAATCCCGAGGACCTAAATGATGGCAAAGTAAGGCAGATAAGCTCCCTGAGGGCAGGGATGGTTTGGGCTTTTGGTCTGGGTCCCCAACACCTCAAATGGTGTATAGCACATAGTTGGGCAGTGGGGTGGTGCAATGGATAGAACCTGGAGTCAGGGAGGCCTGAGTTCAAATCTAGACCCAGAGCCATACTAGCTGTGTGATCCTGGCCAAGTCACTTAACCCCATGTGCCTCAGTTTCCTCATCTGTAAAATGAGCCAGAGAAGAAAATGGCAAACCACTCTAGTATCTCTGCCAAGAAAACCCCAAAGAGGGACACGAGGAGTCAAACACGACAGAAAGGATAGAACAACAAAGGCACACAGTAGGCGCTTAATAAATGCTGGTTGAGAATGACCGCCCAGCCTCCTGCCTAACTCAGTTCAGTTTCCTCCTTACGGCTGCGGGTGAGCTGTTCTGGTGAGGGAATAGCTAACACGAATCTGGGCATATTAAACTCTCCATGCGTGTTTCCTCATCTGGAAACGAGCTATTCTTAGGCCCGGAAAGCGTGGGAGCCCCGGCTCCCTGCCAGACCGGATTGCTAAGGGACCAATCAGAGCCGATGCGGGAGGACGGCCGGCAGAGGCCTGAGGGTGTTGTTCTAAGACCGCTCTCCATTCCCAGGCTTCCCTTTCTCCCATCTGTCTTTGCATCTGTCCTCCCAGAGGATGCCCAGCCCCTGCTCCCTCGTACACAGGCTGGACCCCAGGCTCCCCGTGCCTCGGTGAAGGGGCTTGGTTCACCGCTCGGCGGATGCTCCCATTGGCTATTTCTGCCCACCCTCTGGGTGCTCTGATTGGCTAGAGACTCTCAGGGTGAAAATAGATCTTTTATCCCTCTGACTTATCTGTCCCACGAGGCATTTTGGCGTGGAATATCTCAACTCTGCTACCTTTCTGACCCGAGGAGGACATTTAACATCTCTAAGACTCAGTTTCCTCACCTGTAAAATGGGAATCCATCATCCCACAGGACTCATGGGCGGAGATTTTAGAGCTGGCAATTCGATTCAATAATCCAATTAACTAAACACTTATTAAGCACCTACTGTGTCAGGCAGGGGGCTAAACTCTGGTGATACAAAAAGAGGCAAAAGACAGTCCTTGCCCTCAAGGAGTTTATAATCTAATGACCTAGATCATCTAAACCAACCTTTTCGGTTTTTATAGATGAAGAAACCGGCATAGGGATATGAAGTGACTTACCCAAAGTGGCCAGAGCTGAGACTTGGACCCAGGCTCTCTTGACTCTGAGCACAGCGGATGGAGCTCCAGGCCTGGGGCCAGGAAGACCTGAGTTCAAATTTGCCCTGAGACATTTCCTAGCTGTATGACCCTGGGCAAGTCACTAAACTCCGTTTGCCTCAGTTTCCTCATCTGTACAATGAACTGGAGAAGGAAATGGTAAACCACTCTAGTTTCTTTGCCAAGAACACCCTAGATTTGGACAAGACTGAAAAGACCAAACAACAACAACCGGCTGCTGAGACCCAATGAAATAACCCGACTGACTTTCACCTTGCCAGAGGCAAGCAAATAGTGCTTTGCAAACCTTTGAAGCCCTTGGGGTAATATAGAAACAGAAGGAAAAATGATGTAGCCGCACCTGGCAGGAAGTTCTAGAGGCACCTTCTGTGTGGCTGTGGAGGGATTCAAAGCCAACCCCTCCTCACTCGTGGACCAGCCTGCCACTCACCGTCCCCACCGGCATCTCCCAGCTCCCTGGCTCCAGAGGGCTGCATTCATTTTCTTCCCTTCTTTAGCACAGTGAGTTGTAGTTCATGTTTATAGTTACATATCACAGCAAATGTGTGACAAGACAGTAATGGCCCTGGGCAGAGAGGTTGGAGGCCAAGGTGTGAGCTCTGATTCACTCTAGACTTCCCTCCCTGGCCCTCGGTTTCTTCCTCTGTGAGATGCTGAATAGGGCAGGCATGTAACTAGGATAAAGGTTCCTTCTAGTTTGGAGCACTGGGTAGCTCTTATCAGCCCCTTCCCCTATCTGGAACTAAGTTTTCCCCCTTCATACAAGGGATCACTTCCTTAAAAGATTCTAAGACTTAGATACAAGAGAATTAATCATTAATTACTGCCACTACTCTGGGCTTTCCCAAGGCTGTTCTGAGCCTGAAATACCGCAGAGTCACCAGAGGCTGAAGGGGTGTTAGAACCCACTATCACGTTCAACAATTCCCTTCTTAGTACTGAAGAACCGCATGGGCGCAATCGTGCGTCTTCTTCCAGCGGTGAGTCGAAGCGGAGAAGGTGGCTGGTGGGGGGTAATCCAGAGTCAGGGTTTGGAAAGGGTCGAGCAGCCAAGGACCAAGAGACGGCGAGTTCAGGGGCTGAGGGCACGCGGTAAAGCCGAGCTGGTTAACTAAAGCATCCAGACTTGAAAAGGAAGAACGGGATTTTGGGGGGTGAGAGGTGAGCTGGACCAGGAAGGATATGGAAGGGGCAAGGATCTGCTAGAGATGAAGAGACCTCCAGAGGCACTTGGGGGTTTGGGGATGAGGAAGTGAAGTGGTCGTTTGTGGGAATGACGGGACCAAAGCGCATGCCACTCTGCCCATAGTTGAAGTGGAGGGCAGGTGCAGCTCCTGGGAGCCGAGGAAGTCGGTGCGTTTGAGGGCTTAGACAGCGGTGGAGAGGGAGACAGTGAGCCGGACGTGGAGCTCCTTGGGAAAGGAGGCGGAGTGACCTGGGAGCTGGGCAAAATGACAACAGGGAATGGGTGGCGGAGGAGATAGAGATGCAGGCAGGCGGCCTTGCGGCTTGAGGCTTCCGAGAACAGGGTTGAGGAGTGTTCTGCTGGGGGAGCCAGGTTTCCATGATTGCAACAAGACGGAAGGATGAGACGGAAGGATGGTGGGAGGAAGAGGTCGAAGGCGAATGGCCTTTCGACTAAAGGGATCCCAGCGCACAGTAGAAGCGGAGGGATGGGCTGAGGGAGGTGGGCTAGGGAAGGGCGTTTTCTTTTTGTCTGCCTTCTATGTCTCCAAGACAAGGGGGCTCAGGATGGAGGGGAGCTTTTGCTAGCAATAGGAAGGCAGTTTGAAACAATTTTTACCTATTTCATGTCACATGTATTTCCACTTCCCCTATTGTTTGAGCCATGTCTCGTGGCTCGACTCTTCTCTCACTCAGAGAAACCTCGGTTTAGGGGTCTTCCTCTCTTGGTTGGTGGCTCCCTTCCTGGGGCCGCCATTGTAGGAAGCATCCCTCCGTCGGCCTTCACCTCACCTCTCCCCCGAATCTCCTTCCCCTGCCTCAGTCATCTCCCTGCCGCCTTCCCCTTCCCTTATCTGGGCTGTCTTCTATTAGAATGGAAGGTCTTTGAGGACAGGGACTTAGTACTTATATCCCCAGAGCGTAGCACACTGCCCCACACGTTGGAAGCACTTAATAAATGTACCTATCTGGACGCTAGGTGGCGCCAAAGTGCACCGAGCTCTGGGCCTGGAGGCTGGAAGACTCATCTTGCCGAGTTCAAATATGAGCTCAGGCACTTGCGAGCTGTGTGACCCTGGGCAAGTCACTTAATCTCCTTTGCCTCGGTTTCCTCACCTGTAAAACGAGCTGGGAAGGAAATGGCAAACCACTCTTTGCTAACCCCAACTGGAGTCATGAAGTGTTGAACACAACAAAAACCTATCCATGCGTCCACCTGTCTGTCCATCTATCTATCTACATGGCAAATGAGATATGTTGAGTCTGAGAGTATATATGTAGGGTTACATAACCATAGTTCCCTACGCTTCTTCAAGTCGGGGAAAGTACATTTCCTTATTTCTGGTAGCTAGATGGCCCAGTGGACCTGGAGACAGGAGACACTTGAATTCAAATCCACATTCATTTACTAGCTGTGCGACTGTGAGCAAGTCACTTTAACCTCTGCCTGCCTCAGTTTCCTCATCTGTAGGACAGATTGTACCTCCCAGGATTGTCATGAGGATCTATTTGAAAAGAGCTTTGTACACCATCAAGCACTCCCCAAGTCCTGGCTGTTATTACGGCCATTACTGGGGTAGCATAGTCACGGTCATCAGAAAGCCCGGAATCAGAAGAGCTGGGATCCCAGTGCTGCTGCTCATAGCCTCGGGACCACCTCTGGGGTTGAAGCCCGATGGCCACAGTTCTATCAAGTTCATTTTCATGGTTCTGGTCTTTCCATTGATTTCTCTTCTTGTAGGCCATGTACGTCATTTTTATGATCCTTTCAATCTGCAGATGAGCAAACAGGCCCAAGAGTGGGGTAGGGGATTGGGGGGTAGGGCATGTGATTTGCGCAGGGGTCCAGAGAGTGAGTGAAGAGCAGAGGCCTCTGTTATAATCCAGAGCCCTTTCCAAGCCCTGAGGTCCTGGTCTCTGCCAGGTGTGACATCCTGAAGGGCATGGGTCCTTACTCCTTGTTGGCAGTGTGGTGAAATCTACTGACCTTTTCATAAAACCATGCTTGTTGCCTACAATAATGCAAGGAAATGCCAAATTTCGGGTAGAAATCAGTGAAAGATGCAGACCTCAGTCAGGAAGCCCTGCGGGCCTCGTGGGGTTGGCCCGGCAGGTCTGCCATGTTCTTCTTTCTGAAGGGAGGAAGCTGAAGGTGAATCAAAGGGTTGAGGATGAAACCAAGGGAAGAAGGAAGCCCAGTTTCCATCCCGGCCCTGCCAAGAGGCAGTCAATGAACAGGTGTGTATTATGTGCAAAGAAGGGCAGCTGGGTGGTACAGTGGATGGAGTGCTGACCCTGAAATTGGGAGGACCTAAATTCAAATCTGGCCTCAGACACGTCTTAGCTGTGTGACCCTGGGCAAGTCACTTAACTGCATTTGTCTCAATTCTTCATCTGCAAAATAAGCCTGAGAAGGAAATGGAAACCATCCCAGTGTCTCTGCCAAGAAGACCCCAAATGGGCTTGAAGAGGTTACCCACAAAGAGGGTTAGGGGTGCTTGAGACCCCAAAAAACCAACACACCAGGTCCTGCTGAAAGAATTCCACTCAAGTCTTCTCTCAGCCAGAGAAAAGCAAAGTTTATTAAAGTTCGCCATATGGGGTAGACTCAGGGAGCCTCAGTATCTGTGATGCTTGCATTGGGCAAGCATGACAGAGAAAGTCTGTGTTTGGGCATTCTGTGACGCTCTCACACCACATGGAGGGGAAGATGGGATCCTATATACAGAAATGTTGTGGGAAGAATCTAGGGGTGGTCTAGAGGAGAAGTTTGGGGAGGGTCTTCAGGAGTCAGATGAGGTCAGACTCCAGTAATGAGTGATTAAGGGTGGGAAGTTGCTGGAAGCTACCTGGAGACCACAGACAATGGTGGGCCAGGCCTTTTCAAGGGTGAGAACTGGGGCATCAAGGGTGGAAAACTATTGGAACAAAGGGGGGCTAAAGACTTGGGCAGAGCCACAACTTAAGGCCATGACCTCAGGCAAACGCCTTCCCTTGGGAAGATTCAAGGAGAGCTCATGGGGGGTCCCAGAGCCTGCACCTCATCAAGACCATGTGTTCCGTGAAGAATGGCAAAGGCATCAAGACGAGGCTGGGAAAGGCAGAGCATTTAAGTCCTGGTATGGAGGGGGATGGTGGGACTGTTGGGTCCAAAGCGAGGTTGGCCAACCCTACACTCCCCTGGACCTGGTCCCAAGAAGCCCAGAATCATTTCAGAGGAAGGAACTTTAGAGGAAGAGATGGAAGGAAGTCTTTCAGAACGTCGGGGTAAGGGAGAGGGGAGAAGCTGCCTGCCCCACCATGATGACAGGGCTCGCCATGCCCCCTGGCCTCTTACCTGAAGCTCCACCGTTCAGGAGTTCATAGGATTATGCAATCTCTAAGTCACAGGACCTTAGGACTTTGGGCTCATAAAACCTTAAACTTTTCAGAACAGAGTTTTAGACATAAAGCTGAGAATCCTGGACTATAACTCAAAAACTGGCCTTGCAGGAGGATCACCGATAAGCTGGGAGGTCAGAGGAGGCAGCCAGACAGATGAAGCCGTCAAAGCCAGGCCACAAAGAAGCCTGTGGGGGCAGGGTTGGTGTGAATGGCCTTCCAAGACTCAGAAGGTCATCCAGGGAGGAGGAATTACTCTAGAGGGCAGGATCTGGAGAATGGGGGTTACAAAGAGGCCAGTTTAAGCTGGAGATCAGGAGAAGCTTTCTTCCAAGGGTAGCTGTCTTTCTCAGGAACTGGTGGATAGTCAATTAGACATGAGTTCAAAGCCAACCCCAGACACTTAGCAGTTGTGTGACCCTGGGCAAGTCCATTGTGTCACCTCTAAAATGGGCTGACAACAGCACCCCAGCCCAAGGTTGTTGGGAGGATCAGATATGTGAACGTGTCAGATTTTAGAGCTGGCCAGCATCTCGGGGGTTGTCCAGTCCCACTCTTTTGTTTTAACAAAGAAGAGCTTTTGAGTGCCAGAGAAGTGAGATCCCAGCCAAGGCCACACACTGGCCAGGCTTCTAGTGCCGGCCCAGGCCCTCACCTTCTGTGCTCCTATACTCTAGCCTGCCTCTTTCATTTCACAGATCATGAAGCTGACCCAGAACCTATCCAGGCAGCATCCTGTGCTGAGAACCCCAGAATCAGAGAATCCTGGAACCAGAGTCAGAAAGGCTAGCTAGGGCCCTCGTCCCAGATGAAAGGGGCGCACTGCATCGTCCGAACAGCCTGAGGTGGAAAAGCTGGCATCAGGAGGGAGCTCGAGGGCTGCCAGGCTCCAGGGGCAGGGTGCCAGCCTCTACCTGAAGAGGGCTCCATCACCCCATGCCCTCCCCTGGATGCCCCCTAGAGTGTACCCCACTGGCCTGGAGGGTCCAATCATCCCTGTCCCTCTAACATTCCCCCCAGGGCTAATAAACCATTGTGATATTCTTCCTTGCTGAATCCAAAGCCACTGGCAAGTTTAGCCAGCTCAGAAAAAGCCTCAGGAATCCATAGTGCAATCTATGCCTGGTCATGACCAACGGGCCAACTGGTCAACCAGACTCTGTTTGCTGCTCTTACAGGGTGGAGACAATGCCCTGTCCACTGCACTACAGCCCCAGGATCCCAAGTGGGCATCTATTAGTGCTCAAGGGCTCTGGTACCAGCTGGAGAAAGGCTACAGGGTTAACTAAGGCCCAGAGAGGGGGAGGGATCTGACAGCCCAGAGCACTTCCTGCCAATGGCACCCAGGTCAGGCCACCTCACCAAATCAGGGCCAGGGATGGAAGGGGCCCTGGACTGGAAGGGATGCCCGAGTTCCACTCCAGCCCTTCCTCCATGACCGTTTAACCTCAGGCAAATCCTCAGCTAAGCCCTGCACAACAGGGACCCTAGTCAGCATGGAAGGCAAAGGCATTGTGCCAGGTCAAAGCCTGGAGCCCCAGGGTGCCATACTGGCTGGCCCTTCTGTGAACCCATTGCCCAGTGAGCAGCAGGATCTCAAGAGTCTGCTGGCCCACAGCAACCTTTCCTGGCTTAGGCTTGGTCCTTTGCTCCTGTCTGGGATCCTGTCATGGACTAGCCCAGCCAGGAGACTCCCCACCCAGCCATCCCTCATCCTGCAAAAGCAGAGGTGAGGGAGGGAGAAGGATGGAGGTCTAGGTGGTGCCTCTTCTGGTCTGGCTCATCTGACCTAGTCTGAGACTGGGGAAGCACAAGAGGGAAGAAGCCATACATAGGGAAGCCGACTAGGCAAAAGTGAGGGCCAGGGGCCATCATCCCCAGCCCAGAGTCAGAGCTGATGCCTAGTCAGTCTGCCCTTCTCCTCTTAGCAGACCTTGGTGGGGCTGGAAGGAAGTCAGGCTGGGAGAAGGGCAGGTAAGGACAGGAGTGACATTGAAGGCAGAACCTAAAGGAGAAGCAGCCCTGGGATCACAGGATTTAGGGCTGGAGAAGAGGCTTGAGATTTCTCTTATTAGGTGTTAGCCCTAGACAGGGCTGCTGAGGTCCAGAGAGGTGAGGGCTCCCCAGGATGCCTGGGGAGCTGCAGCAGGGGCTCTGCTGCGGCCTGGTGGCCCCTCCAGCCAGGAGCAGACACCACTTAGGCTCCCTTGTAATTACTGCCTTTGAGGGAGACGCCTCTGGAAGGCTTGGAGGGGCTGGCTCTAACTCACTGGGTGGCCTGGGGCCCTGGCTCCTCCGTCTGGGAAGACAAGGACATCGATCTGACCATCTCCACTGTCCCTTCCGGTTCTAAGACTCCTGAATTCTAGGGAACACAACTTGGATCCCAAGGCCTCCATACACATGGGAGAAGACAGCAAGAGAGGTTTGATTCATCCCCAGCCAGGCTGGCTTACAATAATGACTTTATTTTAACATATTTAATTACAGACAGTAAAATAGCTTGGGTGGGAAGGGGAGGGCTCTGGGTGGGCCTGGCTCTCAGCCCCTCCCTGGGGGGCCCTTGATGGATTGAGCACAGAGGACCCCTGATCCCCAACCCCTCCGCAGGCCTATTGCTTCAGTGAAGGGGTGGAAAAGGGGCAGAACCATGCAAACGAAGGGGGTTGGAGCAGCTCCCCTGGCCCTGCCCTTCCTCCCTCCCCCAGTTCTCACCTCCTCCTCCCAGAATGCCCTGGGGCAGCAAGCCCCTAGAAGCCCCAGCCCATGAATGCCCATCGTCCTGGGGATGCAGACCCCTTGAACCAAAGTGGGGGAATAAATACAAAGTTTACAAAGTAAAAGCAGGTAGAACTCCTTGGGTCTCTGACTTCTGGGCCAGGCCAGCTTCCCAGCTGGGAGCAGGGGCTGGGTTGGAACACGGGCTCCTTAGCCCAGGCCCCTGCCATCCCCCCTCACATCATCCCCAGCTGCAGCAATGTGTTGGCATAGGCCATGGGCTTGACGTTGGGATGAGGCTGTGAATGAGATGAGATACAGCATTGGGAAGAAGGTGGTGCTAAGCCTGGCCGGGTGCCCCCTGCCCTCCAGCCCTATGGCCCCTGAGCCCTGCCCCCATTCCCACCCAGGCCTGGAAGGTCAGGGGTCCAAGGGACTCACCACTGCTGTGAACTGGTGGAACTGGGGCCGCAGGTCTGAACCGCGGAGGTGGATGTAAGAGGCTTTGTTACCCATCTGATCGCTGCGGGACAGAACACAGGACAGAGCAGCCAAGTCAGGAGGGAGAAGGTGAGGGGCTCGGGGGAGACCGAGAAGAAACTGGGGTGGGAGGGTGGGGGAAGGGCTCAAGCTTCCTCACCAGTAGTTGGGGGCGGAGAAGACAGTGACACATTTGCCATCATGGGCCACCTCGTAGCCCTCAGGCTTCACCTCGTGGCTGCGGATGATGTAGTCCAGCCGGTTCTCCTCTAGAAAGGCCTTGGTGACATCCGGTCCGAACTGGCAGCTCACTCCTCGCTTGCTGACCGAGCGCCCGTTCTGAAGGAGAGAAGCCTCAGAACAGGCCCCCCCAGTATCCCGATCCCAACCTGCCAACGCTCCCTGGCCTCCAATGCCCCACTGAAGGCGTGCACTCACTGACCTGGGGCTGCGGATCTGACCAGAGTAAATCACACATTGGGCCTGGTTTTTGAAGGGGAAGGGAGAGGAAAAAAGAATTAGCGTGGTTTAGGACCTGAAGAATGGGCCCCTACCAACCACAGCTGTGCCCATTGCCTCCCTGCTCCCTTCTTTCTGAAGGAGGTATTGCCCCCACACGTGCCATGGCTGGGCAGGGGCTGGGGCACCCTCAGTGTCTGGGTTACATCACTGAGCACCCAGCCCAGCGGGCATGGGGATGAGGCAGGCCTTCCTCTCTCCAGGATCCCCCTGTGCTGCTGACCCTGGCCAGAAAGGGCCTGCGCAATCACCTTATTCTACAAACAGGAAAAGTGGCCCCAAGAGGGAAAGGAATTGTCCCAGGCCACACAGGCAGAGAGTGGCCATTCCCTGCAGAACTCACCGGAGTCTGGGGGCTGCCGATTCCGCTCTATCTTCCGGATGTCATCGAGCGTGACCCCATCCTCACTGAAGAGCCCCCCGTGCATGATCTGAGGGAGGCAGGAGGCTCGGTGAGGGCACCCCCCTCCCTCCCCCGCTCCCCAAGGGCTGGCCCCTTGCCCCTGCCCCACAAAGGCTTACCAGCACCTTGCCGTTGATACACTGGGCCAGGGGCAGCCACTCAAATACCTCGCTGAATAGCTCAAACATCTGTGCTGTGTATTTGGCCTTCACCTCCCCCTCAAAGCCGTAGATTTGGTTCATGTTGTCTGTCTCGTGGTTCCCTGGGGGATTTTGAGGGATGGAGGGAAGACCCTGGGCTCACAGGCCTGCTTGTTAAGGCTGGACATGGAACAGGGCTCTGGCACTCAGCTGGACCCCCACTAGGGCATCACCAGAGAACCAGAGAAGTTCAGAGCTAGAAAGGCCTGGAGGACACTGAATACTTGAGTCCAAGGGGGTCTCAGAGACTACCTAGACCCCTCGAGGCCCAGAAGGGAAGGGGCCTTAGATCCCCTGAGGAATGAGGGCAAACTGAGACAAGAATCTTGGATTCTAGCCCCGCCTCCCGGGGGCCCCGCTGGGGAGCGCAGGGAGCCTTCCCACCCCGGCAGGGCCCGAGTGGCTTTTCCAAGCACTGGTGGCCCGGAATCCAGCTGAGGCAGGGGGACGGGCAGCTCTGGCCCTGCCACTGTCTGGGAGCACCCTTCCACAGACACCCTCCTCTCTGCCTGCACCCAAGCCCCTGTCTCTGGCTTACCTCGGAGGAGGTGGAAGTGTTCAGGATAAAGCAGCTTGAAGCCAAAGAGGGTGAGGATCACTTCTACAGAGAAGGAGCCTCGGTCCACAAAGTCTCCATTAAATATCTATGCCGGGGGAGGCTCAGGAAAACGAGGAATGGGCAAAAGCCTGGCGCCCTCCCCCACCCCCTCCCCATGAGCAGATCCCAGGGCTGGCAGACACACAGGCCAGAGTGGGAATGCAGGCACCGAGCTGGAGAGAAGCCAAGAAGTCATCCGGAGGGCCAGGGCCAGGAGCAGACCGAGGCCAGACATGTGGGGGCCTGGGGGAGTGGCAAGTGTGGGCAAGCCTCCCAGGCTGCCCAGGGGGAAGGGGCTGGCAGCCCAAAAAGGATACATAGGGGTTGGTCTCAGAAGGCAGGCCATTGAGCTCAAATATGTTAAGCAGGTCATAGAACTGGCCGTGAGTGTCCCCACAGACTGTAATCTTCTCTGTCTGAAAGAAAAGAGGCCAGGGAAGAGGGAGAGACACAGAGACAGATGGAGGCAGAGAGACCCAGAGGGGAGCAAGAGAACGACACAGAGACAGGGATGGCGAGAGAGACAGGAGAGGGAAGGAGACGTGCACCGAGAGAGAGAAAGAAGGAAGAGACAGAGACAAATGCAACATTGGGACAGAGGAGATACCAAGATGGCCCAAAATCAGGGACAGAGAAAGGCATAAGAGGAGGGACCAGAATGGGGGGGTAAAGAGAAGGAGAGAGGGAGAGAGCCGAGGGGAGACAAAACCCAAACCAGGTAAGTGCCTGCCGGGCTCCGGGCCCCCCCAGCCCCACTTTCCCCCACCCCCAAACACAGAGGCACCTCTTTGAGCGTGGTCTCCACCAGCGTGGTTAACTTGGACAGGATCTCCTTCACCTGCACCAAAATCTGGGGGGGGATTGGGCTATGAGCACAAGGGGACAGGGAACTCCTGAGGCTCCCTTTTCCCACTGTCTGGATGGGGCTTTACATGTCATGGAATGTGGCTAAACCTAATTCCTACCATTTTACAGATGAGGACACTGAGGCCCAGAGTCCTTTCCATGACACCCTGCTGCCTCTTGGGGCAGAAGGCTGGGGCTGGTCCCCAGCGGGCCCTCCCTCCTCCCTCCTTCTCCTCCTCCAGGGGCAGGGCAGGGCAGCAGATAGGGGCTGTCACCTGGTAAGCACACTTCCGATGGAGCTTCTTCTGATCTCGGTACCACTGCATGAGCTCCCGCATGAAGGTCAGGGTTACTTTGCCGTTCTCTAGCTTGGGGCCGCTGTACTCATCCTCAATAGCTAGTGGCAGAGGAGGGAGAGGGCTCAGCCAGAGCCCCCCCCAGGAGGGGGAGGGGCTGGCCTTGGGGGGGATCCCAGGAGGAGGGGCAACTCCTTGGAGGAGGGGAGGTTTGAGCTGGACCAGAAAGGACAGTTGGACTCTGAGAGCCCAGGAGCATCACTGGGACCACAGAGGGAAAGGTTCTGGCGCATGGGAACAGTCCTGGTAAAGGCATGTGTTGGGATATGGGGAGAAATTGGCCTAGGGAAGCAGGAGGCATGTGAAGGAGCTGGCAGAGTGCAGGGCTGAAGAAGGATGCTGGGCCAGACTGGAGGAGCCAGAGATGCGTCAGGAGAGGGTGCATGCTGGGGATGTGCCAGACAAGGATCAGTGAAGGAACCAGGCACGCCGGGCCTCGAGAAGGCCCCCAATGGTGTGGAAGGATGGCAGGGAAGCAGGATGAGCCTTGCTCTGCTGGGCCCACATAGCAGACTTAGAACCAACATGGAGAAGTATTTGGGAAGATGATTTCAGGCTAAGGAAGAGGAAACTTCCCAGCAGGCTGCCCGAGGTAGGGTCTGCAATGTTGCACGAAGTCAGCAGTGTGTGGGGCTTGATGGCCTCTGAGCCCCTTCAGTACAGAGAAGGATGGATGGGCACATCGCAGCAGTAGTCCCCAGCCCCAGATGAGAGCCTGGCAGTTATATAATGCTGAGTCTAGAGAAGGCAGGCTGGTAAAAGCACAAGGGTCATGGGAGGGCAAATTCATTGTTCCCCTGCATCATCAACACCCCAAAAACCTCAGTAAAAGGAGGGATTTCCCTGGTGTAGAATAAACAAAGCCACCACAGGAAAAGGCAGGAAAACCTCAGCCAGCAAACAACAAAGCCAGGTACAATGAGGGCAGGGGCTCCCATAGCAGGGAGAAATGTGGAGGAGGTGGGCAGGAGCTACATGAGGCACAAGGCCAGGGAGGCCAGACCCCACCCCGCCTTGGAGCTTATTCAGGGCAGGAACCCAGGCCAGCAACCCACACACTCCATCCATTACCTCCCCAAAACCAGAAGGTAAAGGCAGCCCAGAAGCCCAGCTTTAAGAGTTGGTATAGGAGTGGAAGGGGAAGAAGCCAAAGAATGAAGGGGGAAACGAGAACCAAGTGACGGGAATACACTGGAGAGGCTGAAAGAGCAAAAAGTTAAAAAGAAAGCCTGAATAAAAACCTAGTTCAAGAGCAGATAAGCTGCCAAAGAAGATGAAAAAACAGAAGGAAAAGTAACTAAAAACCCAAAGAGAATGAATAAATATTAGACCATTAAGGAAACTGGACCACGGGAACCAAAGAAAAAGAAAAATACGTATTTGTATTCTCAAGAGACCGTAGAACAGGAGTGAGAAATCTCAGAATGACTCAAAATAGAAAAAAAAGCTGGAAGACCATACTAGGAGTGAAATTCAATCAGAAATCAAAGGTAGGATGAATTTAAAACATCAATTGCTGAATAAGAAGAACTGAAAACTGACAGAAAATCTCTCCAAGCAGCAGAAGATCTGAGAGAGAATAAAATTTGAACCAAAAAATATTGAAGTTGAAGAAAACTGGGCAGAAAAAAAGCAGATGGCAGCAGTTACAAAGAACACGTGCATTCCATGAAACTGGTGGACTTGAGGGAGGATATGCAGAGATTACTTCTGGGTCACAGGTCTTCCAGAAGAGTATCAAATCAAAAAGGTGACAGCAAAGCACAGACCCCGAGTGCAGAGACGGCCACAGGGCGGCGGGAACAAACATGTTTCAAACTCAAGGGTCTATTTTGATTCAGTTTCACAACTCCAAAAACATAAACAAATTCTGCAATCAGCCAAGGAGAGGGCACTTGAAGTATGAAGGAAAGAAAAGTAATGTGAATATCTCAAGACTATTTTATGTTCATGAGCAATCAGTGAAAGCAATGGGAAGAGTATATTCCAAAAAAGGAGCTCAAGGTGCAACCTGAAATAACATTCTATACACCTAAATCACTGATCACTGACGAAAGATAAGCTTTCAACAAGAGAGGTGTTTGAGACATTCCTGCAAAAGCAAAAAACTCATAAAAGGAAGCAATTATTTGACCTGCAAACATCCCAAACAATAGGAACACAAGAAAAATACATATAGTTATTTTTAAAAAGAATAAAAAAGACTGAGTAGGGAAAACAATTCTTTCATGTTTATAGGTATTTTTTTTAAGAAAAAGATTACACCATTGGTAAAAGAACAAAAAGGAATCATCAAGGGTAGAGAACCAATGAACTCCTAAGTCACTCAGATTTTGAAGATTTATGAGAAAGGAAGAGGTTGATTTATCTTACTCTCACTCTGTGCTTAAATGAAGGGTCTATGGTAAGTGGCAGGGAGGGCTGGAGAAGCCCGGGGGAAGGGACAGAAGTCGGGAAAAAGGAAAAGAGCACCTTAAAAGAGTCTGTTGTGGGAAAGGCAGGCTGGTCTTTCTGAAGCTGGAAGGACAGAGGCGCTGACTGCTGGAGCTGCAAGTGCCCCAAGAGATCATCTGGGCCAGTCTCCTAAATTTACAGATGAGGAAACTGAGGCCAAGAGAGGGAAAGAGACTAACCCAAGGTGACAAAGTATACCAGTGGGAGGCCTAGACTTTTCACTCCTGGTTTTTCAGTCCCTTGCTGTGAGATTCTCAGGGTAAGGTGTGTCAGATCGGCTGAAATGGCTGAGGCTCTGTAGGCTCCAGGACAAAAGCTCAAAGTGGGGTATGATGCCAGACTAGGAGTTTCAGTTCTGGCTCAATCATCAGCTCGATGTGACCTTGGGCAAAACCTTTTTTCCACTTCTCTTTTTTGGTAAAAACATGGAATCTGACTCTATAGCCCCCCAAATCCTTATCAGCACTAATGGTCTATTAACTGCCCCTGGAGTCAGTTCAAATCCTGCCCCCAACACCACCACCTGTGGGAACTCGGCAAGGCATTTCAATTCCCCAACCCATTCCTTCATCTATAATACAAGGGGTTGGATCAGATGGCTTGTGAGGTCCTTCTAACCCATAAAATCATGGAATTGCTTTAAATGTCCTCTTTCCAGTCAGTCACTTTGGCTCTTAGGGAATTTATGTGCTCTTTTAATGTAACTGCCGACTTTTGCTTCTCTTCTGCCAAATTTTCTTCTACTTAATAGTTTTGCAATCAAATTTTGTTCTCTCTCTCAGAGCCTCTACTGCTGTGGAGAGACTTTCCGCCAGGTATTCAATTTTTTCTTACTCAGCTATTTATGTTTTGAAATTCTTCCTAGCTCTGATTTTTGATCTAATTTCATTTCCAATACCTTCTTCCAAGTTTTATTTCTATTTTGCACCATTCTGGAGTTTCTTGCAGCTGTTCTATGATACCTAGAGAATACAGAATCCATTTTCACTGGTTCCCTTGGTTCAATTTCCTTAATGGCATAATATTTATTTGTTATTCTCTTCAGATCTTTATTTTTTCACCAAATCCCTGCACAAGGAAATGAACAAGTACCACCTGAAACCAGAGAGGCAGTTTCAGTAAAAGAGAAGCCCGGCGGAGCTCCCACACAACACAAGAAATGTTTGTGTTCACAAGTTTGCCCTGGGGAACTGGTTCTCAGCCACTTATTACTGGCTAAGTCCTTTCACTATTGAGATTCAGTTCTTTTATCTGTAAGATGGAAAAACAGTAATGCATGCCCTCCTGACTACTTTCAGAAATGTAAGTAATCCTTTTCACCCACACCAGAAAGGATCTGTGAGTTACAGGTCACATCCTCTCTGCACCTCATGATGTGGAGGACCTCCACTCACCAAGTTCATCATCCTGTGCCTAGCTCGGTGATGCCCCAGCTCAGCTCCAGGTTGAAGAGGGCTGGTCTTTGGACAAGGCCTACCTAGCACAGAGCCTGAATTGGAGGCCTTTGGGCCTGGTAGAACTGGCCCAAGTGTGTGCTCTACTGGCAGAACCTTTGAACCTTTGGCAATGACTCTGGGTCATTGCTGGTGTTCCTGTGACACACCAGGGAGCTTTGTGAGAAAGAAAGAAGAATGTGACAGGGTCGGAGGATGAGAAAGGAGAGCCTTATCCAGGTAGCAGGGGAGAAGACAGGGCCTGGACAGGGATGACAGCCAGGGTGATGGACCAGCTTCAGGACTAGACCTTTCTGCTTGGCCCCAAGAGGCCAGCATGAGGAGTGACTTCGGAAGAGCAGAGCAGAGCAGGGTTCTCCATGAGCTGTCTCCTTCCTGCCACAGGAGGAGGTGAGTTTCACATCACCAGAAGACTTCGCACAATAAGCGCTAGATGAAAGCTTGTCAGGGACGTCACAGGGAGGCTTTGTGCTCAGGGACAGGTTGGGCTGGGGGCCCTGGATCCCATCATCTCTTCCCACGCTGAGATTCTATGGTTTTTTGAAGAGTGGGGCCATGAGCGCTGCTACCTGGCCATCCCTAACTTCTGAAGTAAACTTCAACTGGCCCAGCCCTCACTTCCCAGTGTGCCTGAGGACAGAGCTGGAGGGACCAAGGGGTTGATCTTATTTTTTGGGGGGGAAGGAAAGAGGATGTTGTTCTTATGCTACACTCTGAGAAGCAGGATGTGAAAAAACAGAGGAAGTATTAACAGTGAGTAGATGACCAAGTATGGAGGGAAGAAGAGAGAGAGGTAGCAAAAGAGAGAAGAGGGAAAGAAGAGAAGGTAGAAGAAATGGGAAGGAGAGAGATGAGATGAGAGGGAGGAGAGATTGGGTGAGAAGGTGCTGGAAGGAGATGGAGGGGAGAAGGGACCAGTACAGTGGGAAGAAAGAGAACAGCAGCTGCTCATGCTGAGTGTTCCCAAGCACTCCCCTGCAGCAGGAGCATGGTTAGGTTTACAGATGAGGAGACTCCGAGAGGTGAGAACGGCCCAAAGCCAGGTGCTCTGCTGCCAGTTCAAGAAGCAAAGATTGCAGAGGGTGCCCATGGAGGCAGGGGAGCGCTCTACTTCTGCCGTGGGTGCCTGAGGAATGGGCTGACAGAGGGAGAGCCCCAGCCCCCTTCCCCTAGTCCTGGGCAACCAGACAGCCTGTCCTCCCCCCATCCCCAACATCCCCTCCTGGAGCTCAAAGGCTGGCCCCACACATTTCATTCCCAGTGCTCTCTGCTTCCATGCAGGGTCCCTCGTGGACCGGTGACCATCAGCCCTAGGATCACCAATGCTCCAAACGCGAAAGAAATTCTAAGAGTTCCTGCTTCTTTTCCAGTAAGAGATCACATGGAGGCTTCCAAAGCCAAGTAAGACATTCTCCAAGTAAGACATTCCAATCAAGGAAAGAGGAAACCACCAGCAAAGTGAGAACAGAGACAGGGATGAGGGGATCCTGGGAGAAAAATCCCATTCATGGAGATCGCCTGTAGCCAGAGGGCTTGCAGGAGCCTCCATAGTGTCTAGCTGTCACTGGAGCACCCATGGCTACCAGGGGAGAGCAAGCTGGGGTCGAACCACTGCTGAAGCCTCATAACACACAGTAAGAGCACCTTCAGCCACCAGGACTGGAGTAAGAGCTGCTCAGTGTGCGGGGGCAGAGTCCCAGTGAATGTCTATCTGTACTGGCAATGAGTGTGGATGCCTGATAGAGAGGAGGAAGAGGGGCCCTAAGTGCCAGTACCTGGCCCCCTTTGCCCCAAGTTCCTGCTAGCTGTTCTCTCTGTCTTAGGGCTGTCGGGACCCTCCTAGAGCCAAGTCAGCAGATGCAGCAGGGTGCCTACCAGCTTCTCCCTGGGAAGGCAAGGTGGGGTGGTAGGGTGTGAATGTTAGAGATAAATCTGGGGGACTCAGCACTCGGGAAGGGAGTCAGGCCAGATTAAGCCTGTACGAGTGGATCTGAGCACCAGCAGAGAGCCTGGCTTAGGAGAACAAGAGGATGGGAAAAGGAGCTAGACAGAGGCCTGATGTCTGCCTTTAGTGATGGCTCCCATTCCCAATTCAGTAGAAGAATGTACCAGCTCCAGCTCCAGGACCACTGCTGAGGCAATGGGAAGACTTTACAAGGAGAAGCCTCGGATGCCAATGAGATGCTTCTGGTCCCTGGGCCCAGCTGAGGGGCATCACTGTGGAGCAGGGTGGCGAGCAGGAGGCTAGGATGTACCTGGGTGCTCAGCCAGAGCCCCCGTGCCCCTTCCCCGCCCGCCTCGCCTTCGCAGGTGGGCAGCCTGTGACTCACTCATGCTCTCGATGTCTAAGGAGTCCACGACCGAGCGCTTGTGCTCGTCCCCGGCGATAGCTCGCTCAAACGCCTTCTGCCGCACGATCTTGTTACACTCCTGGTACTTCAGCTTGGCATCCTTGTCATTGGGCTTGACTTTCACCACCTGGACAGGAGACAGAGGAGGTTTGAGTCAGTGGCCAGACAGAGGGAGCTGTGCCCCAGAGGTAGGAGCCCCAGACCTCTGATCTCCCGTGAAAGGGACTTCACAGGTTATCTTACAGATGAGGAAAAGGAAGGATGGTGGAGGGAAGGGGGCTGCACACTAGGATGGATCCCATATCTTATCTCCATGCACTTTTATCTAACCTGCTCAGAATTCAAACCCAGGGGTGGCTAGATGATGCAGTGAATAGAGCACTGGGCCTGGAGTCAGGAGAACCTGAGTTCAAATCTGGCCTCAGATACTTAACACTTACTAGCCGTGTGACCTTGGGCAAGTCACTTAACACCAATTACCCTGCCTTCCAAACCCAGGTCTTTGGGCTCCAAAGCCAGAGTATACTTTCCACACCAGTCCCACCCACCCACCAGCCTGGGCAGGAGCAAGCAGCAGCCAAGGACTGAGACTGACTCCTGGCATCCTGTGCTCCTAACTGTGCCCTCTGACTTCTCTGCCTTTGTGCCGGCCCTGCCTGACCTACAGGATCTTCTTCACCCCCCACACTCAGCCTGGTGACCACAGCACCTCTGGGTTCTGGCAGGCCAGGCCTGCCTAACCCCATTTGCCACTTGCCCTCAAGGCAAGGACAAAGAGAAAGCAGGGGAGGACCAGCTCCTGCGCAAGGTGGAGGATGCTGCCAAGGAACAACTTCTTTATTTTTTTACGCTTTTTGGAGGGCAATTGGGGTTAAGTAACTTGCCCAAGGTCATATTAAGTGTCTGAGGCTAGATTTGAACTCAGGTCCTCCTGACTCCAGGGCTGATGCTCTATTCACTGCGCCACCTAGCCACCCCCAAGGAACAACTTCTGAGCATTAGGAGGTGGCGAACAAACCTGAGGCTGAAGCAAGAATAAATGGGGAGGGGGCAGACTGGTTGGGGGAATCCCAGGGGGCTTCTGAAGGGAAGAGGGAGAGGCACAGCTAGGGGAAGATGAGGCAGGAAGGACCTAGGAAGACAGGACTGGCGGTGAGCAATGAGGAGAGCAGAGAAGGACCTCCCTCCACCCCTGAAGGCGCTGGAAGGGCCTTCCACAGCACGCAGTCTATCCCCTTATTTTCCAGATGAGGAAACAGAGTCCCAAAGAGCAGAAGGAAGGGGGCAGGCCAAAGAGCCATTCAGCAGCAGGTGGGCCTAGATGCCAGAACCCAGGATTGCTGGGGCTCACTGGGAGCTGGGGCTGGAAGGGGCAGCCAGGAAGGTCCAGCTCGTCCCCCATGGAGCAGAAACTCCTGCGCTGGCACTGCTTCTTGGGATGCTGCCTCGCTAACACCCCGATGGAGGCAAAGCCCACCAGGGGTTAGTACCAGCCTTGGCATGGCCTTGGCATCTGCTACCTCCCAGGGGCAGATACCTGATTGGGCCTGGCCACGCCAAGGGAAGGAGGCAGCTCTCCTGCTAAATGCTGGAAATTTCAGGGGTCAAGGACATCGGGCTGCTCCCAGCCCTGGTGCAGAGAACAAGGCCAGACTTAAAATGACCACAGGGAAGGGAGCTGGGGCTCCTTACCCAACTTGGATCAGGAGGGTGGAGCTAGTATAAATGGTGAGACCTTGGTCTCCTTCCCCAAACTGTGGCTTGACAACAGGACTCAGGGAGGGAAAAGAAGGGAAATGGAGGCCAGAAATAAACTCATTCCTCAAAGTCCAGATACCAGGGAGCTTGGAAACTCTGATTCATGTGCCTGATGCCAGGGCTTGGAGCCAGGGGAGGACCCTTTGATCTTACTCTAGCAGGGCTGGGGAAGAAAAACAGGCCCCATTCTCTCCTCCTCTGAAAAGTGGCCCCCAAAGGACCCCAAAGAGCTTCCAGAGGAGACAGGAGAGCTGCTGGCATGGCCAAGCTCTAACGGTCTGCTCAGCCAACTGCTGGTGAGCATGAGGGTGGCACAACCATGTGTGACCGGAGAGGAGGTTCCAGAAAATGGGCCCCTTTCTCCCCTGACAGTGCATGCTGAGGGCAGGCCAAGGAGGGGCCAAGGTGCATGTTCTTACCAGGGGCCCCCAAAAGGAAACACAAAAGCCTCCTTTGTTCCCCCACCCAAGTCCTCCAGAAACCCCTTGAGGACCTCCTGGGCAAGGGGGCAAGGGTCAGCAGTACCATTTTTACAACACACTGCTGGGGTTAGGGGTGGGCAGGGGGAATAAAAGATTCCTGGAGCAGGAAGAGCTGTGAGTGATCTGGTCTAAGCCCTCCTTTGGGTGGCTCCTGTGTCCCAGGTCAGGGCTCATGACTGGGTTCATTTATGGGTTGCCTACAAGGTGCAGGGCCCTGAGTATGAGGAGCTGGGGATTTAGAGGCAGGAGAAACAGGCCCTCCCCAATGGGGCTCAGGGGTGAACCTGTCTGATTCTAGTGCCTTCCTTACCGCCCAGCCTAGTTCTCCCATCCTGGCCCCAAAGCAGACACCATCTCTTCCTCACCTTCCCACGGCCACCAGGACCCAGGACAGTCCAGGTCCAAGGTTCATTCCCCTGGCTCCCCAATATACCCCATTCCCTCTCCCAAGCCTAGTTTCCCCCCACTACATCCCAGACTCAAATCCTGTCCAGCTTAGAAACTACAGAGGTTCCCATTCTGGGGTCTGAGGACTCCAAAGGGAAGAGGACCCAAAAGTCCACGTGTAGATCCTTACAGAAGCCAATATACCTTCTGGAGCCAAAGAGCAAATACGGTTTGTACATGTTTGTACATGGAACACCTTGGCCAACATTCCTGACTACCACCTTCTGTCATGACATAGGCTCTTGATGAACCAATAAAAACAGTCTAACTGCTATTAGGCAGGGATCTCCAAAGTGTGTGGATGTTAAAAGGGGCCCTCATCTGGAAGACGGAAATGGTGATGTCTGCACTGAGAGGTGGTGTGGACATGTGAGGTGTATGCTGAGTCAGGCTCAAGGGTCAGAGAGACCTGGGCTCAAATTTTGCCTAACATATATGAGCTGTGAAAGTCCCTTCCCTCTCAAGACCCCAAGCTCTCTTTGAAATGATAAAGTTCAGAGTAGGGGCCACTGGCAGAGAGGACTGCCCCCCACCCCAAACCAGGAGATCCCCAGCCCAAGGAGAGCCTGGGCGGCTCAGATCCTCCTGCACCAGGGAATCCAAGAACGAACATCCAGTGTCCCATAGGGGAGCCTTCCCACACTGCCAGGTACCCCCAGGCCTTGGGCAGCATGGTGGGGACCCTGATAGAGGAATGGACTGTTCTATTACTCAGACGGAAAACAGAGTCACTTACTTAGAAAACCTCAGAGAATCAGCAAAGAAACAGAGACAATGAACATCATCAAATATCAAGACAGAAATAATTTCACAGAAAAGTGAGCACATCTACACAGGGCTAACAAAAGCTGGGGAGACAGAGAAAGGAAACACCATCACGAGATCGGGAGGATGCTGGGCATGCCCCCTCAGCCTTGCAGAAACACAACAAAACCGCTCGTTACTGAACCAATGGCTGCAGGGAGAACCAGCGCTTCTGACACACTGGGCCAGGCTAATGAGGATGGCGACAAAACCATCATAAACAGACACGCTAAATAAATGATCACGGGCACAGAAAAAACAGCAACAGATTTGGGGGGGGGGAACCAAGGCCCAGAATCTCAGGGAGAAGATGAAAAGCAATGTGCATGGGGTAAGGGCAGAGAATTCGCCATGACCGGGCCCCAGCACAGCACTCATCTGAACCGAGATGCCAGTCGACCGGCCAAGCCAACAGAAACGCACATGTGCCCGCTGGTGGGGCTGTGGGAAGGCAGACATGCTCACATACTGCTGGATAACAACGGGAATGATTCTGAAAACCTCTACACCCCTGGGGCCCGGGATCCCCCTCCCTGGCACCTGCTCCAAGTCGGTCAAAGATTCACAACAGCACCTCTGTGGTGGCCAAGAACCCAGAACATTAACCAGGGAGTAGATAAGCGAGTTATGGTCCAAGGTATAGGGGAAGAGCACTGTGGTGATTTACAAACACACGGGAAGATCTCTACTGGTCTCTGGGACCACAAGATGAGACTCAAGAAAGAACCAGTACTGTTGCCGGAGAGCAAAGGGAGGTACCTGGGGGGGACAGAACGGCGGGTGCCCTCTCTGACTCTGACCTCATTCCATTAGCTGTTTTTTCTGGGGGGAGGGAGTAGCAGAAGGTTTCAATGAGATGGGGGGTGGGACTATGTCCAGAAATGATTATGATGTAAAGATAAAAGACATCAACAGAAGTCCTTTTTGCGAGAAAACTGAGTTCTCAGGAACACGGGTGCCCCTAGTTCTGGACTCTTGTTTCTGACCATGGCTTTGAAAGGAGAATTCCCCTTCCTCACCTGTATATACTTTGTGGGTTACAAATGGGTCCCCAAGCCCCCAACCTTCCTCTTAACAACCTATTAGGGGTCTATCAAATGGGAGTTTCTCTCAATCTTTTTAAAACCGACTCCTACTTTCAGGCTGGGATACCATTTGTGGAGCCGCGTCCCCTGCCCCCAATCTCCAAGTCCTGCAGTGGTTTCTCCATGGCTGCCTCCTCTCACACCCTGCCTCAGGGCCCCTTCCTGTGTGTGGGAGGACGACACTCCTGGCTCTTCTCCTTGATTACTGCCCCTCTCTGGGCCCCTATTGCCCCCTTTCAAAAGGAGGAGGCTGGATGATCCTATAATCCCATCGGAAGGCTATCCACACTCCTGGGCCTGGCACTCAAGGCCTCTGTAGTCCGGCCATAGCCTTCATCTGCAGCCAAGGACAGGAAGCATGCAATCCCCCCTCAGCCCACCCTCCAGCCCAGCCAGGGACCCCGAGCCCTGCAGAGTGTGGGGGAGCAGAGCAGCAGATGCTCACCGTCTCATAGTCCCGAAGAGCCGCCTTGAACTTGCCCAAGGCCATGTTGCTGGTGGCCCGGCGGTAGTAGCCCTTGATGTACTTTTTGTCCAGCTCCACGGCACGGGTGGCGTCGGCCAGGGCATAGCCATAGCACTCTGTCCGGAGGTAGGCCAAGCTGCGGTTGCCATAGTAGATGGCATTGTTGGGGTTCAGCTCGATGGCCTGGCTATAGAACTTGACTGCGTTTTCATAGTCCTTGCCTAGAAAGGGCAGGGGAAGGGAAGGGGTGAGAAGCTCTCTCATGCTGCCAGACAGACAGATATCTGGCCACGTCACTGCGGTGCACCCAACCTGTACGACCTTGGAGGTCCTGCTGGCACTGTCAGGCACTAGGAAGCCCCTCTCTGGCCACTCCCCTCCCCCACCTCAGTCTTTCCATCTGTAAAAGGGTGACCTGAGGCTCCTGATCCTACACCTGGAATGTCTTCCTTCCCCTTCCTCTTCACCTGCAAACCTGGAAGCCCAATACACAGAGGCCAAGAGGCCTCTCTTGATCTCCCTCGGGACCTGTCAGAAAATGTAACTCTCCTAGTTCTCTGCTGGCCTGTGAGCTCAGGGAGGGAGGGTAGGCACCACATCCTAACTTTCTCTCAGGCTCTCCGCACTGACCATGTTGCTCTGCACACAGCAGGGGCTTAATGTTGAATATCTGTTGAAAACACACATGTATACACACACACCCAAGCCAGACAGGGCCCTGTCCTTCTGTGTGTAAATATGGCCCATCCAAGTCAGACAGGGAGCTCCTTCCTTGTCAGAAGGGAGAGAACACATGGGACCGTGTGCTCTTGGGGGGCAGCCCGAGGATGAGGAAGTACTGAGTGGGGGGGTTAGCTCTGGCCCTCATGAGATGTAGCTTGGACACCACACCTGATCTTCCTGGGGCTCAGCATCTCATGGGTAAGTTGTGGGGAGTGGTTTGAGTGGCATTTACGGCCCAGCCCCCTGGCCTCCCATGAGACAGCACTCTACATCACTGGGGAAGATGTCAGCCGTCATCATTACCAACTCCCCAGGGGCCAGGGCTCGTTGACAGCCTATCTCTTGGCCAGTTCTGATAGGGCAGCAAAGGGGTGTAGGGGTGTGTGTGTGTGTGTGTCTGTCTGTCTCTCTGAATGAATGCACAAGTATGAGCCAGGGAAGGCAGAGCCAGAAAGCAGAGAGCAGTTCATCTGAAGAAGAGCTGGGGGTTTCAGAGGACTGAAAGCTTAAGGAACCAAATCACATCTAGGGTAGGGGGCTTCGCTTGGGTGCACCCCTTCCCACTGTGCCAGAGAGGGTTTAGAAATGCTGATGGGTTTCAAGTGCAGGCCATCTGAGGGTCAGATAAGGCTTGGAGGAAAGGAAGACTAAGAGGGCTGGAAGGGACTTTTCTTCAAGTGCTAGAAAGACTGTTGAAGCCTCCAGGGCAGACCCTGAAGCAATGGGTGGGAATCACAAAGGAGCAAGCACAGGCTTGCCATAAGGAAAAAAACCTTTCTCCACATCAGCTCTCCCCAGCAGTGGGATGGTCAGCCTCATGGCAGCACACCTCCCTTCCCTGCAGGGTGCCCAGAGGCCCGAGGCCCCCCAGGCAGCCCTTGGTGTGGGCCTCCTCTGGAGGACAGGCTCAGTGATGAGGTCCTTCCTAGCTCTGACATACTGCACCCAGAGTGTTGCCCTGGGGAGCCCACCAGCTCTCAGCTGGGATCCCAGCAGGAATAAGGCATTGGCCTCAAAGCCTCAGTTTCCTCCTAATAAAATGGAGATAATAATATATGTAATTGTGGGGCTCACACAAGGCAATGAATGCCAACTTTTTGGCCAGCCTTAACCACTACACTGCAATAATTACTGCGTGTCAGACTAACTCCAGCTTCTCACCTGCTTTCTGCCCTCTTCCCCTCCAGGCCTCTCGGACCTCCCTCCCTCCTGAGTCCTCCTGGTCCCTTGGGTCCTGGATGCCACCAGACCTGGGCATGGCCTATGCCTCCTGTCTGCCAAACAAAGGCCGACTTCCTCTCCCTGGCAATCGGAGCCCTCAGTCTGCCCGGCAGCAGCCCTGACCTCAGATGTGTGGTGGCCCCTCTGTCTACAGTGTTCCCCTTTCCTCTTTCTCTGCTGAATCCTTCCACGTGTCATATCGGCCAGGAGACCAGCTGGCAAGCCTTCTTTCCTTCCTGGACCGTGCTTGTGGCTTATCCCTGTGATGGACAGTAATATCCATGAGGGCAGGCAGACCAGCCACCTGGACCCCAGCCTGTCTCAGCACAAGGCTCTCTAGAGAGCAGGCGGGCACTTGCTGAAATGAATGGCCCAGGGCTCGGAATTTCAGACACCAACATAAATGGACCAGCCTTTCTCTCTAGGAGAGTCTACAGACCCCCAAAGAAAGCCTGGACACAATGTCCTGGGGAATCCCAGGGGGCAGAGGAAATGGCCTGGCTGGGTGAAATCAGGGAGGGTTTCCTGGAAGAGCTAACAGCTAAGAAGGGCCTTTCACAGGTGGGGTGGGGAAGGTACATAGTGCAGAAAGGGGGCAGCTGGAGTGGATGCGGGGCCACTGGTCTAGGGGTCGTGGGGCAAGAGGAGGAGAAGGCAGAGGACACTCCTGGAGGCTGTGAAGCAAGAGAGTGACACCAGAGAGGAGTTACTGTCTGAGAGAGAGCTGGGGAGAGCTGGGGGGCAAAGGTCAGCTTTTTTCCCCTCCTGGGGCAGCTCAGCTCCACCCTCTGTAAAAGGTCACTAATGTCCTGCCTACCAGCGATGTGCCAGGACTCTCAGAAGGTGGGGTACAGCCAGAGGGGCACCCCCAAACTTGGCCCTGCAAAAGGCAAGGGGCAGCGCCTCCTTCCCACATGTCTTCATTTCCTGCTGCCGCCCCCTCCTTCTTAGACTCAGCTATTTCCTGTTGGGGTTTGATGGTGAGAAAAGGGTATCCCCCTTCCCCCCAGACACACTGTTATCTTAGAGAAAGTCCCAGAAAAAAAAGGTCAATAAGTCTGGGCTTTGCCCCTGGCTCTGCCCTGAATTGCTGGGAGGCCTTGGCCAAGTCCCTTCTCCCTGGGTCTCAGTTTCCCCACCTGTGAAAGGCGGCTTCGACAAGAGGGTCTCTGCCAAACCCTCTGGTCTTGTCCTTCCCCTGGCCTCACTCTCCTGGGGTGCCCTGGTCCGTTCTGGGGCTCACCCTCCTCCCTGGCTCCCTCCTCAACGGGGCACTGCATGACCCTCACAGACCATGGCTGTCGATCTCTGACGAGGAGGGGAGGCTCATCATATGGCAGGCCATTCCTCTGCCATCTCGAGGCTGGGGGGGGTGACCCCTGCCCTGTGACCACTCGGCTCTCTCATCCCACAGAGAAGGCCCAAAGAAAGCCAGCAATGTCCACACTGCTGCCACAAGCCGAAGAGCCCAGCTCAGCGTGAGGGGAGGAAAAGAGTCTGCCTCGGCTTCTTCCCCCGTGTGCCCTTCCAGCCTCAGTTTACTCATCTGTGGAATGGAGAAGGCTGGCCCTTCTGAAGTCCCTTCAGCCTCTTCCCCTCTCTCTCCTAGTCCAGGCTCAGGGCTGGGTTTTGGGGTCACCCCGGGGGCCTGGGGCAAGACCCAGGCTTGGGGCTCGCCTGTCCGTCTGTTCCCACCAGATCCACCTCTGTCTCCCTTCCCACCCCCATGGACACTTTTTGGCAGCACATCACCTCTCTGTAATCCCTTGAACAGGATTTCCTGGTCCTTTCCAGGTTTCCTACCTGGCCACACTCTTCCTCAGAGCTCCCTATCTGGCACTGGTCTCCTCATATTTCCCTATGGCTCCCTATGTGGCAACCTTCTTCATATGTCCCCACTGCTCACTATCTGGCAAAGGTCTCCTTGTGTCTCCATATGGCTCTCTATATATGGGGCCCTATGGCTCACTATCCGGCAGCACTCTCATGTCTCTCTATATGGCAACTGTCTCCACACTTCCCCATAGCTCACTATCAGGCAGCAGTCCTCATGGCTTCGTGTGGCTCACTATGTGGCAACCTTCACATTTCCCCATGGCTCACTTCCTGGCAACAGTCTTCATGTGGCTCACTATGTGGCAACCTTCACATTTCCCCATGGCTCACTTCCTGGCAACAGTCTACATATGGCTCACTATGTGGCAACCTCCACATTTCCCCATGGCTCGCTTTCTGGCAGCGAATCTCCATAAGGTTCACTATGTGGCAACCCTCCACATTCCCCCATAGCTCACTATGTGGCAGCAGTCTCCTCATGTCTTCATGTGGCTCATTATGTGGCAACCTTCTCCCCATTCCCCATTCCTCCCTATCTGGCTAAGATCTCCTCCGGTGTCCCCATGTGGCAGAATTCCCCCTGGGGCTCCCTATGTGGCAGCTCCTTCCTCTATAATATTCCCATGGCTCCTTATCTGGCAGCGCCCTCCAGCCTGCCTCCTCCCCCCCGCCCGCCCGTTGCCATGGCACCGCCCGCCCGTCCGGCGCCGCCGCCTTCCCGCCAGCCCCGGGGGGCACCTTTAAAGTACTCGTTAGCCTGCGTCTTGAGCTCCTCGGCCCGCTTCAGGGCGCCGTCAGCCGGCGGGTCTTCCCGGGGGGGAGGCGCACAGCCAGGCCGCTCGCTCTCCGCCATCGCCATGCCGCAAAGCGCGCCTACCCCTCCACCGCCACAACCCGGGCAACGGTAGCCGGCAACTGTCGTAAAACCCCCGCCCGCCCCTCTTCTCCCTCTTCCTTCCCTGCCCTTCGCATAGTGCGCCGGCCTCGCACCCCGACCTCACGTGCGCATGCGCACAGCCGGCCCGGGAGGCAGCGCATTACCCCCTCCCCCGGGAAGGGGGCGGGGCCTCGGTTGCGAATCATAGAGAGTCGGGAGGACCCAGGTGCTAGAGCGGCCCCAGGCGTCCCGCTGACCATCGAGAGACCATGAGACTTCTAGAACATCTAGAGCCGGCAAGAACGTCCCAAGATGGGATGCCCTCCGCCCGCGTTTTCCTGGGACCATGGGCCAGATGCGAAAAACTGAGGCGGGTCGGGAGATACAGCTCAGAGTCCCAGGGCGAAGCAGGACGGGAAATCCCGGAGGGCTTCCTGGAGGAGTGGCTCATCTCCCGTTTATTTCTGTCCTTTACCCCAGAGGTCATGCGTGCCTCCAGGGCCAGGGCTTCACCATCTCCTTTCTGGCAGGAGCTCAGGGCATCTCAGCCCCCCAGATTTCCGGGGCCATGTGTGCACCGGCTCCCATTGCCTCTAGGACAAAACGCAAACTCTGGGGCAGCCAGAAAGCTCTCCCACCGCACTCCCCGTCCTGCACCCCGGACCAGGCAGACGGCTCTGAACTGAGCCCGAGATCTCCAGCCTCCCCGCCTTTGCCCAGGCTGTCCGCACCCTCCCCTCCCTCACCCCTGGAACGCCCTCCTTCCCAGCTCACCTTCATTTCCTAGGTTCAGCTTAGCTTTTGGCCTCTTACCAGAAGTCTTTCTAGCCTTGTTAGTGCACCCTCCCCCTTCCAATGCTATCTTAGTTCCTTGTTTACTTGTGATATCTTCCAGTAAAAAGTGAGGTACATTGTTGGTGGAGCTGTGAATTGGTGCAACCAGAAAACAATTTGGGATCATGTGGAAGAAAAGTGATAAAATGTGCGCACTGGGGGGTTCCGGTGCTAAGACTGTCTTTTGCTTCTTTTTTGTGTCCCCAGCGCTCAGCACCTTACAAATAGCAGACACTTAATAATCTTAAGTCATTGATGGATTGATCCCCAAAAGGACGGGAAGGTCCGACATATACCAAGTATTCATAGCAACACTTGTGGCAGCAAAGACTCCAAAACAAAGGAGAACGCCCCTCCTCTTGGGAATGGCCAGGCAGTTCCAGGTGCACGAATGTCATGGGGAGGGGTATGAAGCCACAGGAAGAAGCACGGAATACATTTAATACAGAGAAGCCCAGAAAGACTTGTATGAACAGATGCAGGGGCAAGTCAGCTAAAAGAACTATGACAATGGGAATGGGAAAAAAGATGGCAAAATAAAAAACCCGAAGGCTGGGTAATTACGATGACCAAGATTGCCCTCAAAGAAGAAAGGGCAGAACATTACCTCTCCCCCTTTCGAGGCAGAGATGGGGGACTGTGGGTGGGGAAGACTGAATACACACAGCACTTGACTAGGCTGGGCACGGAGTCAGAGAGAAACTAATTTGATTCTTGCCTTAGATACTGTGTGACCTTGGGTAGGCTGATGAACCTCTCAGCCTCACTTTTCTCATCTGTAAAATTGATGAGGTGCAGGTTCTGGGAGCCCTTTGAGCTCTGCTAGAATCTTACTGTGGAAGGCATTTGCCTTAGGCCATGGGCCTTAAATTGTGGCTCTGCTCAAGTCCTTAGCTAGCCCTCTTGTCCAGCAATGTCCCACCCTTGATCCTCCAGTCCCACCCTTGAACTGGCCTGGCCCACCATTGTCTATGGTCTCCAGGTAGCCTCCAGCAACTTCCCACCCTTAATCACTCATTACTGGAGTCTGACCTCACTGACTCCTCCTGAAGACCCTCCCCAAACTCCTCCTCTAGACCGCCCCTAGATTCCTCAGTATATAAGACCCCATCTTCCCTCCATGTGGTGTGAGAGTGCCATAGAATGACCTAGCACAGACTTATTGTACTCTGTGTCAGAACTGCTCTGGCCTGCTTGCCCAATGCAAGCGTCACAGAGACCTAGGCTCCTTAAGAATCTACCCAAGATAGCGAACTTTTAATGAACTTTCAATAAACTTGACTTTTCTTTGGCTGAGGAAGACTTGAGTCGAATTCATTCAGCAGGACCCGGCGTGTTGGTATTTTGGGGTCTCCAGAGCAACCCTAACCCTAACCACATCAAAATGGGGATAATAATTGCATTACCTTGAAGGGTTCTTGTGAGGAACACATTGAGACAATAATTGTGAAGTGCTTGGTACACAAGGCACTGTGTAAATGTCAGCTGTCATTATTGCATTCAAGAGGAAGCATCCTTGTGAAAAGCAGAGAACGAGTCCCACTTCCATACCTTTGTCCAGGTTGGGATCCCTGCCAGGAGTGCCCTCTCCTATCAGTACCAAACCCTCCCTGTCTTTCTGGGGCTGGCTAGGGCTACCTCCTCCCACCAGCAGAGCTCTGGCCTCACAAACTCTTCCAAGCCTGGGTTAGAGAGGAGGGGGAAGGTGTGTGTGTCTCATCTCTCCAGCCAGCCTGGGAGCTCCTCTCCCTCCCTGGAAAGGGCAGAGCAGGTTCTGCTTGGCCTCCCGCCCAGCCCCAGTCACCCCAACCCAGGGGGCGGCAAGATCCCAGGTCTCATTCCCAGTGAGTAAAGTATGTACCTAGCAGACTTGGAGGAGGAGACTAGGAGTCTGGAGTCCAGCCTGGGGCTCCTGGGTGGCCTTGGGGGAGGGAAGAGGGAAAGGTGCCTTCTGGGTAGGAGGCTTCATGGGATAGGAGGCTGGTTTGGAGCACTGCTGTCCTGGCCCCCAACCTCATCAACCCAGCCATATAGGAAGTGTAAGAGAGAGCGCGCGCACACGCGCGCGCACACACACACACACACACACACACACACAGAGTCACATAGGTGGCCTGGAGTTTGGTCACTGAACCATGAAACATCAGAGCAGGAAGTGGGTCTTGGGGATGATGCAGGCCTGCTCCTCACTCTTAAGCCTCAAGGGCAGGGCTCTAGAGAGGGGGAAGACATCCCCAAGGTCAGGGCGGTAGAGTCCCCAGCCAGGATTCTGCTCCCAACCCCGACAGGCAGCCACCCAAAAAGGTAGCTTGGGGGGTGGGGAGCAGGGTGTTGGGCTCACATAAGGGTTAGGGAGTTTGGGTGGATCAGACCCTGCTTGGCATCTGCACCTGGGGTCAGTGGCAAGATATAGATCAGGAGGACCAGAGATGGCCCCAGATGTAGTGAGAGACCTTGGCCTCTTTGAGCTAAAGTTTTTCCAGGTCTCAGCTTGTCTGAGGCAACACCCATTCAGTGATTTAGGCTAGGCAAGGATGAGGCAAAAAATAGGTCCTTATACCTAGCAAAAAAAAAAATCAATCTGGGAGGGGAAGACCCTCAGGGTTTCTGGCCAAAATAGAAACAGTTCCTATTTACCTTCACTCTGAGCCATCCATCCCCAAAGACCACTAAGTGGGGCTTGGGCCAGGGCCTAGTCTTGGTCAACCAACGAGAGCCAGAGTGATTTGTGTTAAGGCCTCGTCTGTAAATTACCCAACCAGACCACAGTTCTCTCCATCTGCCCTTCCACGTTACCACTCTCTCCCACGGGATGCAAAGGAGCTAGTGACCTCACCCCAAAACACAGGCCCCAACTCACCCACCCACTCAGAAACACAGCGGCCCACGTTTAGAGAGCATTTTAAAGCTGGCACAGCATTTTACAGATATTCTCTCATTTAATCCTCACAATTCTGTAATGGGTCAATGCTATCATTCCCCCATCTTACAGATGAGGAAGACTGAGGTCTTCTTGACTCCAGGCCCACTGTGCTGTGACCTACTGTGTGCCAGGCACCAGGGATAAAGGATCTTAGCAGAGACAAGGTACAGATAAGACACCTATTATCTGTAAAGCCCTTTGCAAACCTGACAGTTAGAGGAATTGTAGACATTCTTATAAATGCTGGATTTCCAATTCAAATCCTGCCTTGGGCAAAACTCCTAGCTTCTCTGGGCCTCAGTTTACCTCTCTGTAAAAATAAAGGCAGACTAGATCTGTGATACATGCAACGGAGGAAAAGGCCCAAGACACAGATACAAGGAGATGGGAAGCAAGCTCTGTCTGTATAACTGTTATACATGGAAACAAGAAGTGACCCAGACATCTACCCCCTCCCCCCGACTACTGCAGATGGAGCTGTGTGTGTGACCATAGGAAAATCATTCCCCTTCCTGAAACCTCAGTAAATGAGGGCATACCAGTTTGTCCTTGACGCACAAACACACACAAAGTCAATGAATACAAGTCTGCCAGGGGAGCTCTGGTGCCTTTCAGGCTGAAGGCTTTATTGCAGGTGGGGGTGGTAGTTACAGAAGTAACCTTTCCCCCCAGTTCTCCCCTCCCACCTCCACAGCCTCCACTGAGGCCTCTGACCTCCTGGGAAAGCTGGGAGAAAGCCCTGGTCCTTACCCCACTGACCCCATAGCACTGTCCGGTTAGACTCCTTGACTCCCCAGCCCAGGGGGAGGGCAGCCCCCAGAAGGGGATGGTGGCAAGTTACCAGGTGGTTTATGTGTGTGTGTGTGGGGGGGGTTTCTGTGTCCCCAGCTCCAGACCTGAAGGGTAGCACCATCGTGCAAACAGGGAAGAGGGGAGAGGGGATGAGAAGCAGGCGGCACCGAGGCGGGACAGAGGAAGGAGTCCCCTCCTAAAGCACGTCCCGGCCAGAGACCTGCAGCTAGAGCTGTGCGTGTGACTGGGCGGCCTGGAATCTGGGCTTGGCCTGAGAGGAGTGCCTCACCTGGGGCTGGAGGGGAGAGAGACGGAGGCAGGGAGCCTGGAACCAGGATGGGTCAGAGGCCACAGGTAGACCCTCAGCTTAGTTATCAGTGATTTTTCCATCTCTGGGCTTCAGTTTCCACTGGCATTAATTCTGAGTTGGATGGGTGATCCCTAAGGGCCCCCTCCTCGATCTGTCTTTTTGTGCTTCTATGACTCACTGTGTGGCAAATGCCTTCACCTCTCTGAACCTCTGTAAAATGAGGGGCGTCAGAGATGATCTCTAAAGCCCAGCTCTGAATTGTAAGGTTTGAGGTTTGGACAAATCCCTACTCCCACCCTACCACCTCTGACATATGGGAAATGAGGTCTGGAGAGAGAGGTGTCCACTCACAGACCCACAAAAGGGCAGCGCTAGAAGGGTCCTTACTGACTGCTAAGTCCAACTACCTCACTTCATGGAAAGGGAAACTGAGGCAGGGGAAAGACAAGGGGAACCAGGCCAAGTCAGATGAGTGCCAAGGCTGAGGCCAGGGGCCAGATCTGCCCACCATGCCCAGTTGTCTGGATGGGGTAAGGTCTGGAATGAGAGGCAACTGGGGGGGGTGAGAGGTCTGAAGAGAGGTGGCATTTGTGTACAATGGGGGGGGTCTGCTTTAAAGGCCCCCCCCTGAAATCTAGGGGGAGGGGTTCAGGATTTTGTATTCCATCAATTCTCCCCAACCCCCTCCCCGTACCTTTAGATTATAACAATTTTAAAAAGAGATCATTTATCACAAAAAGGGGAGATTTTTCTCATGGATAAGGTGGTTATATGTACCCCAGAGTTAAAAATAAAGCATGCCGTAGAAAAGATCCTTAGCCCTCCCCCACCCCCCTACCCTGAAAACCCCCATTTATAAAGTAAACCTCTAAAAATATGGGTGAGGTAACGGTATAAATAAATGAGCACCAAGAGATCCTGAGAGGGGGGTAGGAGGAGGGAGAGGGGAGGTCCCTACCCTCCAAGGGGGGGTGTCATTGAGCTGAGCCAGGGCTTAGGAGGACCCTGCCCCCTTAGGAAAGGTGTGGGACCAGTGGGAATGAGATGGGACTCCCTCCATCCCAGCTGAGGCTTGGTTGGCTCTCCCTGGACCACCCACACCCCCTGAGACACAGAGGGCTAGGGTGGGAGGGAACAGTGAGGTAGGGCCCGGTATGGGAAGGAGTGGGGATGGGAGGGAGCACACGTCCCTCTCCCCTGGCCCCAGATCCCTCTATCCTGTGCGTAGGCTGCAGGCTTGGAGTGTGGCTGAGGTCCTAGGTGTGGGGAGGGAGGAGGGGGGAAGAGGGCACGGGACTGGCGGGTGGGGAGGACAGAGGGGTGGTTCATGTGCCTGGGGTGAGCTCCTGAGGTAAGGTCTCCTCCAGCTGGAAATGACCCCTGGGCTGAGCAGCATCTTCATCCTCATAGAAGGAGAGCAGGGAGGAGCGGCCCAGGGCTGTGCAGGGGGTAGGAAGGGCAGTCAGTGAAGCCAGAACACTCTGGGTGGTCCCCCTGCCTCAGTCTCTCCCCATTTCAATCTATTCTCCACTCACTGCCAGAGTGGTCTTCCTAAAGTCCAAGTCTGACCATGTCACTCCCCTCCTCAATAGACTGCCATGGCTCCCTGTTGCTTCAACAATCAAATATGAAATGCCCTGTCTGGCTTTTAAAGACCTCTTTGACATGGCCCTTCCTAACTTCCCATCTTACACTTGGTTCTTCCATGCATTCTCCATCCAGCAACACTGGCCTCATAGCTGTTCCTAGATCAGAACCCCCCCCCCCCCCAGCTGCTGGGGCTTTTCTCTCTTCCATCTGCTCTATAGGTATCTTGCATGAACATGCACGCATGTTGTATGCACATATAGCATGCATGTATCTTATATGAACATGCATGTATCTTGTGTGTTGCCTCCCCTGTTAGAATATAAGGGATGACATTGCCCAGGGTCACAGGGTAGTTTGGGGATGTTCGGAGGGTCTGGATGACTGCCCTGAAGGGGAACAGCACAGCTCCCATGCTGTCTCCATCAGGCAGTCAACAGACAGGTATGAAGTGTTTACTATGAGTCAAGTAGCAGGGAAGCAAAAACCATCCCACCCGTGCTGGCAGGAAGCTTAGAGATCATTCCTCCTGGGAGGCACACTGGCTTTAGAATCAGACCTGAGTTCAAGTCGGCCTCAGACACCTACTAGCTGTGTGACCCTGGGTAAGTCACTTGACCTCATCTGCCTCAGTTTCCTCATAGGTGAGGGGGATGAGCTGGATGGCCTTTGAGGCCCTTTCCAGCTTTGAATCCTGTGATTTCTCTCATGCAACAGCTAGCCTTCATTTAAAGGTCTCCCAGGACTGGGAACTCACTATATCCTACGGTAGCCCCGCTGAGCTATGGGATATCTCTGGTGATCAAGGTGTGATTTCTCCTGCTGAGCCAAAATCTGCCTCTTTCTGCAAATCCCCCTACAAATCGCCTCACCAAGTCTGCAGATCATTCAGGCTGGAAATTCCTTCTCCTGGAATTCACTGGCCCATCTGGGCTTTCCTGGGCTCTTGCTGAAATATCCCCTCCTGCCCAGATTTCCCTCACTCACCCATTGGCTCTTCAAGGTCCAGGAGCCTGGTATTGGCATCTGGCTGGGGGCCAGGGGTGGCCTCACCACTCAGGAGAAAGCTCTGATGGAGAAGGGAGGAGGCAGAAATCAGTGAGTGCTCTTTGGGTTCCCAGATGCACTGTTTCATCTCCCTACTCCCCGTAACTCCGAGGGCCACCCTTCTCTGTTCCCTAGGGGCAGCACAAAGCAGGAAGATTCCACTTTCTGAATTCAAACCTGGCCTCAGACACCTACTAGCTGTGTGACCTTTGGCAAGTTACCTAACCCATGGTAGAGCCTTCTAGGGCTTTTCCAGGTACCCAGAGTCACACCCGGGTTTCACACCTGTGTCAGAATGAGACAGCAGCAGAGAAACTGTCTACACAGTCATCATCCTAGCAAAATTTCCAAATAGACTTCAGGTTTGAGAAGCACTTTGCATGTATGACGTCATCTGAAGCTCACAACGACCCTGGGAGGAAGGTGCTATTATTGTGGCCATTTCATAGATTGGAAAACTGAGGCAACGTCACTTAACCATGGTCATGCAGCTAGCACGTGTCAGATGTGAAATTTGAACCCAAGGCTTTCCTGACTCTGTCTAGTAATCTTCATCTCATTGCCTCCATCGAAGAAACATGAGGTGGTATGGGGAAGGAGTTGGGGCAGGTCAGCTCAGACCCTGGTGCCATGACTCAACAGCTGTGGACTTTTCCCCCTCTGGGCCTCACTCGCCTTCCCAGTCAAATGAGAAAGTCAGCTTGGAGATCCTCTGACTCTCCCGCCAGTCCCCCTCCCTGGATGGATGCCCCAATTCCCCGACATACCAGGCTGAGGGGTGGCAGCAGAAAGTGTTCTGGTGCTGGGCTGGGGGATCGCTTGGGGGGCTTTGCTCCCAAGGCCTCAGTCCCACTGTCCTCCTCCAAGTTCGGGGGCAGGGTCCTGCAGGAAAGAGAAGGAGAGTTCAGGAGGCAGAGATGGGCACCGCATCAGATGCCAGCATTGGTGGGTTGCAATCCTTCCCTCACTTTTGCAAGGAGGCTTTTTTTTTGGTATTTATTTTGGATTTAATTTTTCCCCAGTTACATGTAAAAACAATTTTTAACATTTGTTTTCAAAACTTTGAGTTCAAAATTCTTTCCCTCCCCCCCTTCCCCCTCCCCATTGCAAAGGCAAGCAATTCATCATGGAATCCTCCCTACCAGGTAAGTGTTTTAGGCAAGGAATCTTGACTGAGTATCTCAGATGTGCCCAGCCCTGGACATGTGCCAGGCACCAGGAGGGGAGAAGAAAGAAGTCTTGGTACCAAGGACTTCTCCACTTAAGAGATCAGCTGTTGTTCATGACCTCCTACACATAATTAGACTTTAAGGTCTCTGAGGGCAGAGACTGCCTTTTGACTCTTTGTATCCTCACATCTTGGCACAGTGCCTGGCATATGGTGGGAACTTAATAAATGTTTATTGGTAGATTAATTAAGGCTTTCTCCCATGTTGTCACTGTCCTTTGCTCTTGAAGAAGACCAAAATGACATTGCTATGTTGGAGTCAAGGTATGGCTGTGGCTATTGAGACCAACATGAGCTTGGCATGCTCTGCCACAGACTGGGCACAGATTGTCCATGGAGAGATGTTTCATTTGAGCTACTGCAGTTCTGCTTTGCCTATAGAGCACAGTGCCATCTTTGATGAGGGCATGCCATGCTGGGCGGTCCAGTGCCAGTGTCTCTCATGCCTGGGTCACTGTCACGTGAAAGGACAGGATGTTCCTTCAGGCACATGTAAGCTCCTTGAGGGCAGGCCGTTTTTCCCTTTTGTCTTTCTTTTCCTATCATTCAACTGAAAAAGACATTGTTTGACACATGTATGAAGTGCTCACAGGATGGTTGAACATTCTCATAGAGTACCTAAAGGGTCTTGTCTTTGGCCAAGTGATAGTCAACATTTCCATTTCTCTTTTGAATAAAGGTATAGAAATAATGTTTATCTGCAGATTCCATACAGCTCTGGGAGGCAGAGCTAAAGCACTGGAAAACTGAGTCTGGGTCCTAAAAAGATCTCAACAGAATGGACCCAATCTAAGAAAATCAGGTGGAGTGGAAACATCAGGGGAGTAGAAACATTCACATTTTGGTTTAAAAAATCAACTTCCCACACCCAGGATGTGCAGTTCTCTGCCCTTAGAATGCCAGACTAGCTTCACCGTAAAAGGACTGGACTCTCAGGCTTTCTCCAAGGAGCTCCCAAGCCCCTGGGACTCGACAGTCTAATGGCTTCCAAACAGAAATAAATGAGGATTTTTTGAAAAAAGGAATTGAGGTTGTCCTTGAGGTTTCATGGCTCAGGGCACTAAGGCTCTGCTGCTTGGCGTGGCTTCCTGGTCACCTGAGTACTGCGAGTGAGGAGACGTTCCAGCTCACCCAAAGACCACCATGGACAATGCCGAGTCTGGGCAGCAATGCTGAGCTGAATTGCAAGGTGTCCTTCATGAGTCTCCTCTCTGAGTGTTCCAGCTAAGAAAACCTCCTCTGTTAACTGTCAGCTCTCCTCTGTGTATTCCATTTCATTTAATATCATACAGAATCAGATCAGAACCAGGTCCAACAAAGGGCAAGCTCTGAATACAGGCTGATCACATAGGGAGCATTGCATAGGGAGCATTGGTCACTGGAGATAGTGTTGAAATGAGTGGAAAGAACAGAATGTATGGGCAAGGATATCAACCTGCGTGACCCTGGGCAAGCCTCCAAACCTTTCTGAGCCTCACTCTACTAATCTGTAAAATGGACTTAGTATTGCACAACTGGTTTAAGGAAGTGCTTCTTAAAAAATAAATCATGTTTTAGCTGTATGGTTATCACCATCATTGTAACATTACTTCTCTGCTTAGGTATTTTCCAGTGCCTTCCTCCTGCCTTTGGGATAAAGTACAGATTCCTCAGGCTACCTAGCATTCGAGGCTGACCACATTCCCGGTTCTAGTTACCCTCTCTACCCACTAGTTCACTTGATAAACTCTAGCTTTCAGTCTCACTGTCTTGTTGGGTCCTCTACCGCCTCCATGCTCTTATCCAGCACTGCGCCTCCCACCCCCATGCCTCTTCCCTGCCACCAGCTGACAGCCTTCTCCTTCCTTCACATTCCAGGCTCAAGACCTGCCCTGATCACCCACACTCAAAGGGCCCTCTTTCTTCCTCCTCAGATTTTCTTGGAGCATCTGTTATTTTTCCTCCACTCACATTCTACCTTATATCACACTCATGTATTTTTATACTGTCATTGTCTAGCTCCCTAGTAGATTGTCCTTGAGGGCAGGGGAAAAAATGGCCATCGTTTTCCATTTCTGTACCCTCAGGATTAAGAGCAGGGCCTTGCATTTACGGATGGGGACTGGACCTGAGATCTCCCGGATCTTTATTAATGCATGTTGGCATCTTCTCTGAAAATTACAGTCTTGAGAGAGGTGCTTGGGGGTTCTGAGAAGTCAATTGACTTGCCCAGGGTCCTACAGCCTATATGACAGGGCAGGATTTGAACCCAGGTCTTTCTGGCTGCAAGGCCAGCTCTCTATCCACCATGCCCATAGAAGGTTCTTAATCAGAGCAAATGTGATCTCAGGACACACTAAGAGAGGTGGAGGGGAAGGAGAGAGGAAACAAGCATTTATTAGGTGCCTGTCATATGCTGGGCACCAAGCTAAGGGTTTCACAAATATTATCTAATTTGATGTTCACCACAATCCTGTGAGGTAGGTGCTATGATTACTCTCATTTTACAGCTGGGGAAACTGAGGCAGGCAGTGGCAAAGTCACTTGCCCAAGGTCACAAGGCTAGTAAGTGTCTAAGGTTCTATTTGAACTCAGGTAGGTCTTCCTGACTCCTGGCTCAGTGCTCTGTGTTGCCCCCTAGCTGCTTCTGTAAGCAGTGCAGCTTCCAGGAATAAAGACGGGGTTCTCTAGCTTAGTCTAACCGTTGCTAGAGGAGGGGAAAGTGAGGAAACATTTATTAAGCATCTACTATGTGCCAAGCACATGCTTTACAGATTTTGTCTAACTTTTCCTGCATTTACAGCTTTTAAAACACAATGGCGAGCTTGTAGACACAGATCAGTGAACATCATCATCATCATCACCACTAACACCCCCACCCCCATCACCACCTGACTGTATTCCAATATAATTGGCTTCCTTTGTAATCCTCTATATTTCATTCTATGCATTTAACAATGTGATTCTGAAAAGGGGTCCCTGGGCTTCATCAGATTGTCAAAGGGGTTTAGGATCTGAAAAAGGTGAAGAACTGTCCATCTTTGGCTAGGAGAAGAGTCTAAGATTCAGAGGGGGACATGACAACTCTCTTCACATACTGAATTGGGAGTTCTTGGCCCTAGAACCAGGAGCATGGAGAGAAATTGGGGAGAAACAGATTGAGGGTTGGCATCAGGATGTCAGAACTAGGTCAAAGGTCTCCAAGAATGTCAGGTGGTGTTTACTGGATAACCGACTGCTTGGCAGGTCAGTGATGTACATGTGTGGGCTGGTCTAGAAGGTGGCCCTGAGTCCCCTTCTCGCTGCAAGCTTCAATGTGAAAGCCTTCCTGAGACCCTCTTCATTCCAATGCCTTCCCTCTGTTGATTGCTTTCTATCCTGTCTACCAATTGTAATACACATTATTAGGAACACAAGATTTAAAGTTGGAAAGGGTGACCGACCCTCTCATTTTACAGATGGGGAAACTGAAGTGGAGAGAGCCCTTAGAGGCTACCTAGACTAATCTCTTCATTTTACAGATGAAGAAACTGAGGCAAACAGGGTTAAGTGACTTGCCCAGGGTATCTCACCTAATAACGATTTGAGGTCAAATTTGAACTCAAGTTCTCCTGATTCCAGGCCCAGGGCTCTATCTACTGTGTTACCCAGCATAGAGCTGGAATTTAAATTGGAGTCCTCTAATTCCAAATCTAGGGTCCCAATCTCCCTCCATTCCCATCCCTCTGTACTCTATCCTCCCTCACCTCTTCCGAGCTCCAGCCTGAGAGCTTGTATCTGTGGGATGGGTTTTCTGGCTCAGTCGTGGGTCACTCCCCCACCGAAGCATAGGGAGAGACTCCAGGGGTCGAGGTGACAGGCCATGGAAGCTGCGGGCGCGGGGGCGAGGGGTTGTTCCTGGACTCCTTCGAGGGGTCCTATAGGGTTGCTCGCTGGTGTTGAGCTGGAAATCATCATCCATGGAGATGTAGGGGGCCAACATCTCTAACTCTAGTGCCTCGATGTCCTGGGTAGAAGAGAAGGAGAAGCCCATGTCAGAGACCCTCCTCCTTGTAGCTTATTGGCCTTGGAGTTGAGGTAAGACCCCAGGGAGCCAACCACATCTGGTTCTGGGCTTGGGGAGACCCATAGTCCTTTCCTTCCTATGACACTGTCTCTCTCCTGAGTCACTCCAAAAGAATGGAAGACCCCACACCCAGAGCTGGCAAGAGTCTCAAAGATGATCTAATGATTCCCTCGAATTTTACAGATGAGGAAACTGAGGCCCAGAGGTCAAGACTTGCCCAAGGTCACACAGGTCAGGGAATCCTAGGAGCACAGATTTCAAGCTGGAAGAGACCTCAGAGGCTCTCCAAGGTCCAAGTCTCCCAATTTATAGATGGAGAAACTGAGGATGACTGCTCCTTAGTAACAGAGTTTGATTTTGAATTCAAGCCCTGACTCCCAATTCTGAGATCTTAAGCTGCATCCATCACAGAAATGTTGAGCTTTGGGGCAGGAGCGCTGGGACTGAACCCCAGATCTGCTGCTGACTGAGGATGTGTGAGACCCTGAAAAGTTCCCTTCAGCTCTCTGGGGGCAGTTCTCTTCCCTGGGGAAAAAAAAGGTGATGTTGATGCCCTGAAGTACCTGCCCATTTCCCAGTGCTATTTGTGAAGCCTGGACAAATCCATATCCTCCCAACAACCCTCATGGGCTAGGTCCTGCTGTAGTTATCACATCCATTTTACAGGTGAAAACATTTGGAAAGTCAAAGTGACTAAGCCAGGGTCACCCATGACTAGCCCAGATCTCTCTGGACCTCTCTGCTTGATCCGGCTACCTCTCAAGAGCTCAGGAAGAGGCAGAAAAAGGCTCTGAGCAGACACAAGAGCTGTCACAAAGCCCAAGCATTTCTCCTCAGAGGAGCAACATTCATCACATGGAAACACTAGCTCCTGCCTTGTACAAAGTGCTAACAAGCCTGGGGGTGTGGGATGGGGATGCCTAGGAGATGGAGAACAGTAAACTGAAGAGAGAAGGAAAGCTGCTAGAGACAGGCACCCAGAAAACAGCAAGACATGTCACCCAGGGAAGAGAAAGAAAGTACAAAAAACCCGAGAAAGCAGCCAGCTCCCCTCCTCCAACCACGCCCCCCCAAGGGTAGGGTCTTAGTCCCCAGGGGCCTCAGAATTGCAGGACAGGGTGATAACAGAAACACTGCAGGGCATAACAGTAAAAGTCAGGTTGCCTTGGGGTCCAAACCCAGGACCTCCCAGTTGGAAGGGGCCTCCAAGGCCATCCGTGATAGAGAACTCTCACTACCATAACCCTGAAAAGAACTCAACCAGCCTTCCCTGCATAGAAGCTTCCAAAGATGAGGAGCTCACTACCTCCTCGGGCAGTCCATGCCATTCTCAATGTCTCATGAGCACAAGCCCAAGCTGGCCTCTTTGCTGCTGTCCCATTGCTCCTGGTTCTCCACTCTGGGGCCAGGCAGAAGGAGGTTAATCCTCCCTCCAGAGGACAGCTCTTCAGGTGCCTTCCATTGTCCAGGGTGAAGGTCCCTAGTCCCAGCAGCCTAGAAAGCCAGGGGTGAGGGGCAGTGAAATCCTGCCTTTCCCACTTCCTCCCTCCGTAGTTTGGGACCAGTCAGCTCGCCCTCACTGTCTTCATCTGTGAAGTGAAGGATCTGGATGAGATGACCACTGGGCTTCTTCAGATGGGGTCTGAGTGAGGGGGAGGAGGAAGACAGGGGCTGATGCTTCCTCAGGCCTCTGGACAGGTTCTGCCACAGCCCAGACTTGATCCCAGGGCACTGCCAGGGCCTCTTGGGTTTTCATCTCATCCAATGTTCTGTTGCTCTGCACCCCGCCCCCCCCCACCCCCCAGCAGAGGCTCACCTTCTACTCCTATCACCACCACACTCCTTACAGGTCAGACTCTATCCCCTCTTGGGAGGAGTTTTGTTCAGGAGGGGGCACTGGGCACCCTGAAGGCCTCCCCCAGCAGGGGCAGAGAAGGTGGGGGAAGGGGTCACTATTCAGCCTTATGGTTTCAACAAAGTACCCTTCCTCATGCACCACAGTAACCACTGGTTGGCTGTGTGACCTCCTTGGCCCTCAGGTGCTTTTTTCTGTAAAATGAGGGTGGGTTGGACTAGAGGACCTCTGAAGTCATGCTCTCTACATCCCATGACCCTCCTTCATGACAACGATGTGCTAGGTGGGGCACAGTAGAGCTGGGAGGCCCTGAGTTCAAATCCTGCCTCAGACATATAGTAGTTGTGGGACTCTGAGCAAGTCCCATTATCTCCCTAGTCCTCAGAATCTTCATCTATAAAATAAAGGGGTCAGGTTTGAGGGCCTCCAAGGCCCCTTCCAATTCTGCATCTACAATGCCACGTAAGGCACTCAACAAATGCCATTTCTGTACTGCTGCTGTCCCATTGTGCAGATGAGGACACTGAGGCAGAGAGAGAGGGAGAGATGTGTCCATTCAGGGAAAGGAGAGAGGCAAGGGTGTGACGGGGGAGCATTGTCTTGGCCCTACCTGCTCCACATCCAGAGTGTCCACAGCTTCCAGGGTCTTGCCAAATCCAAACATTTTGTGTACACTTTCCATTTCCAGGAGGAGATCATTTGGGAGATCCGCCTGGGAGCGAGATGGAGACGAGAAAAGAGGTGAGTCCACAGCTCCATCAAACAAGGGCATCCCTAAGGTCAGGATAGGAAGCCCAAAGTCCAGCCAAGAATGGAGACGGAAGCCAATCACCAAATAGTAGGAGAAATGCTACGGGGACAGCTCTGCCCAAGGTCAGCAAAGCTCCAGTGCAGGGGGTCAAAGGGGAGCATCCACAACTGCTCACATGGTAATGGAAGCTCTGGAAATGATTTTTTAATGCTTGATAAACATCACCAACAAACAGAAATATTTCCATGTGCAAAGAAGAAAAGAGAAAAAAAGATTGTGTGAAACTGGGAATCTCAAGGTTAAAGGCTCTAGGGGAAGGGGCTGAATGTCCAAGGTCAGCTAGCTCAAAACCCAAGAGAAAGCCTTGGTCTCCAACCATGGGAGTAAAATATCACGGATCACTGATTTTAGACCTGGGACCAAGGAATCCCCTTGCCAGGCAGGGAATCAGGAACTTAAGGAATGGGAACAGTGAAAAGTCAGAGAGGCCAAAGGTTAGAGGATAAGATCAGACCCTGCTCTGGGTTAAAGGTGAGTAAGTGGAAGAGCCTGTCAAACCAATGAGGATATAGAGGAGAAGGGAAGAAGATCCTGGAAACAGATCATTTAGAACTGGGAGGGCCCTTAGAACAGAGAATGTCAGAGGTGGGAGAGACCTTAGAATATGGAGTATCAGAGCTGGGAGAGACCTTAGAACAGAGAATGTCATAGCTGGGAGGGACCTTAGAACACAGAATATGAGAGCTGGGAGAGACTTTAGTATAAAGAACATCAGAGCTGGGAGAAGTCTTAGAACAGAGAATGTAAAAAATGGGAGGGCCCTTAGAACATGGAATACCAGAGTTAGGAGAGACCTTAAAACAGGGAATGTCTGAACTAGGAGGGGCTTTAGAATGGGGAATGTCAGAGCTGGGAGAGACCTTAGAATAGGGAATGTCAGAGCTGGGAGGGTCTTTAGAACATGGGATATCAGAGCTAGAAGTCTTAGAACAGAGAATGTCAGAACTGGGAGGGCCTTAGAACACAGAATATGAGAGCTGGGAGAGACCTTAGAATAAAGAATGTCAGAGCTAGGAGAAGCCTTAGAACAGAGAATGTAAAAATGGGAGGGCCCTTAGAACATGGAATATCAGAGTTGGGAGAGACCTTAAAACAGGGAATGTCTGAACTAGGAGGGGCTTTAGAATGGGGAATGTCAGAGCTGGGAGGGCCTTTAGAACATCTAATATCAGAGCTGAGAGAGACCTTAGAACATGGAATGTCAGAGCCAGGCACTGTGCTAAACACCTTTCAAACATTTCAATTCATCCTCACATTGCTTTACAAATATAACCCATTATTTGCTAGAACAGGACACCCAGAAAAGCAGCCTTGGAAAGTGTGGCAACTTGGCCCAGAAGGCCTGCCTACCGGGGGAGGGCTTCGAGGACGCTCTTTGGCTGTGGGTCCGCTGGGGATGGCAGCGGTGGCGGTGGCAGGGGCAGCGGCAGCAGGGGCAGAGGTGACCCCATCCAGGATGGGGGCCAGGAGGTGGCGAAGGTCTGGGCTGCAAAATCGGCGAGGGTCAGCAGCCAGAGTGGCCTCACTTAGAGCTGGGGGCTTCAGGAAGGCCAGGATCCTGGGGCCAGAGGTATCTGTGAGACATGTACAGTGATGGTTACATGGGGTGGGCTGGGGTATCACAGGGGCCACCCCAGTGATCCTGACCTTTGTCACCATACATTTTCTGAGCAAGCACTTACTGTGTGGGGAATGTTGGGGGTTTTTTTTGGTGGTGGGGCAGAGGCTGACCTTCATATTGTAGGGAAGAGAGAGGAGATAGAAAAGCTGGTCTGGTATCTGTGAATCAAGGGAGTGAGCTGTCTAACTAAGCTGAAGAAACAAGAACACCACAGGCTAGGAGAGACTAGAGTGAAGGTAGAAACTCATCCTGGGAGGCTGTTGGATCTTGAGGGTAGAGGGATGAAGGGACTGGGGAGAGGGCACTGGGACCTATGAGAGCCTGGAAGCCTTCCTGGAGGAGAGTCTATGTGAGTCCCATCAGCACACAGTGAGTATCAGGGGACATTCTAGGCAGGGATAGGGTGGAGACTGGACAGGCTATGCCCAGAAGCTTATGGATGAGGTAGAGAAGGAGATGGGCCAAATGCTTGGCTGAGTGGGATCATGGGAGCCAAGGAAGTGGGCAAAAGATCAGAGGCTGGCAGCCAGGAAGAGGCAGGAAAGGATGATGCCAGGACATGGAGAGGGATGATGTGGAGAAGGGAGACACCCCGTAAACCTCCCCTCCTCCCCCTGTCCACCCCCATACCAAAGCCGTCTCCGGGACCCTGGGGGCTCTTCTCCAAGGGAGGCCCCCGGTCGGCAGGGCGGGGGGGCCGGCGGGTTGGCTGCTCCGTCTGCTCCAGGGATAGCACTACCCCAGTCTCCTCCACCCGGCTGGGGGGGTCAGGATGGGGCAGAGGGGGCAGGGTATCAGGGAAGGGAGATCAGAGTTGGGCATGACTTTTGTCCCCTGGAGGGCCACCCCAACCAATCTGCCCCAAGGGTGATATCCCAGCTCCAAGGTCCCCATAGGCATAAATTGGCAGAAAGAGGGACAAGCTTCATATAGATTATAAAACCACTGTATTCCAGAACTGGAAGAAACTATTAAGTCCAGCTCCCTCAATTTTACAGATGGAGAAGTGGAGGCTCTGAAAGGGAAGGAGGTTTCCCAGGAGCCAGTAAGTCAGGAGCAGAAGCCAGGATTTTGAACCCAGATCACCTGACTCCCAGCGTAGGTATCCATCCTTTCATTATAAAGATCTCAGCCTTTGTCAGCCCCCCTCCCCCCTCCCCAAGGGGTCACAATCCCTTCCCTTGCCTGGCACTGACCTCAGCACAAAGTGGACGCAGACAACACTCTCAGGCTGGGGACCTCGGCCGCCTGAGATCACTGTGGCCTGGGTCTGGGTCCAGAGGTACCCTCCATTACGGGCCAGGAAACGATACTGCCCAGTCACAGCCTGGCCCTTGCTGAGCACTGGTGGGGGCAGAAGGCAGAGAAGGATGGTCAGGGCAGCCAGGGAGGCAAAGACTCCCAGACTTGGGCTAAGATTCCCCTCGGTGGAGATCAGGGTGAGGGGGAGGGTCTGGGGCAAACTCACAGGTGTGGATGCTTTTGCTGACAGCATCAAAGTCCAGGGCATGGATGTACTCGTAGGCTGAGCAGCCAATCAGATCATCTGGGCTGTATCCCGCCACTTCTGAAATCCTGGGGATGGAGGAACATGGACCCTGTCAGTTCTGGCCTGCTCCAGACCAGAATCCTGAGAATGGGGGAAGGAGGGAAGAGGATGGGAGGGTGGGGACAGTGGAGAGGACAGGGTCTGGGGGGAGGGACTTGGAAGGAAAGGGTCCGAGTCAATGGCAGAGTGAGAAACAGGGAGATCAGGGGAGAAGGAAAGAGTGGGGACGAGGGCAGACTAGGGCTATTAAGAAAAGGAGAAAGAAGAGAAGCATCGGGATCTCCATGGGCCAGGAGGGACACAAGACGGACCTCTCATCACAGTAGGTGAATTTCATGTCTAAGCTGTGCCGGCTGAGGAAGGCCCCTCGTCCCAGGGGCGGCTCCAGGCTGCTGGGGTGTGGGATGGCTTCACAGATCAGGACCAGGCAACGCAGGGGTGGCTCAGGCCCGGACCCCGGCCCACCACCCATAGAGGGCTCTGAAGGTGGGGTATAGGCCCGCATATGCCCTGTACAGTGTAGAACCTGGTGTGGGGAAGGGAAAGGGTCCTTCCTGGTGCTGCCACACTCTTTCCCCAGCCCTGCCCAATGCCAGTGGGCTGGTCCTGTCCTGCCCCTATGCTTTAGGCTTTCTGGAGATGTGGGACTCCATAGCCCCAGCTTCTGGCTCCCTAGTACTGCCCCTTCAATATCTCAGATGGGTCCTCTGGTTTTCCCAATTTTTCCCATACTTGGGCACCTGACTCAAAGGATTGTAGATCTAAGGATCAAGGGGCCTCAGAGACCAGTAGTCCAATTTTACAGGTCAGCAAACTGAGACCTACAGAAAGGAAGGCATGGAGTGTCCCCAGAGACGGCCCCGCTCTAGCTTCTCCAAGACTTTCCCCTTGGGTGCTCAGATCCTGTCTCTCCCTCCCCACTGTTCCCTAGTCCCCACTTCTTTCGAGGACTCCTGCCCTTTAGAGACCTGACTGACCTAGTTTGTGGGTCCCCTGAAATGCATGCCACTGGCCTCAGTTCCCTAAAGTCTCCAAACCTGGGTGCCTGGATCCCCTGTCCCCAAATCTGCTGAGACCTTTCCCAGGGACTCCCATTTGCCCAAAGTTCCCTCTCTGTCTGGGGCTCCCCATTTCCTAGCCTCCTTTGGGCTCCCTGGGTCCCCCACCTTCCAAGTGGCAGCTTTGAGGTTGAGGGTCCGCCCACGACTGGTCAGGGTGCTCTTCATTCGGAGGGAGAAACTCCGCTCTGTGGGAGCTTCTGGCTTCTTCTTGGATAGGCCTGAGGGGGAGCAGAAGGCAGCCCACATCAGGCCTTAGCTCGGGGGCCCTGCCACAGGGGCTGGTCCCCAATCCTGCATCACTCAGTCAGGCCAACAGCTTCCTGAGGGCAGGGCCTTGAAGACAGGCTTCTCCAGGGTCCTTCCCTCAGAGCTGGGAGGGAGCTTCAAGGCCACCTAGCTCACTGTAGACAGACCCAGGCCCAGGGAGGTTGGACTTGCTCTAGGTCACACAGCTAAGCTTCAGAGGGAGGATTTGAACCCAGGGTCTCTGATCCCAGGAGCAGTTCACTTCCACTTTAGCAAGCTCTCAAGGCTTTGTTCCCTGCCCTGCCCTCCTACTCCCAAGACCCAGGGGCAGCAGGGAGGACCCTTCAAGATGGGCAAATCTGGGGGCCCCCTTGGGATGGCAGCTTCCTGGAGGCAGAGGGGTATCTATGTTGGGGGACAGGGGTCAAACACAGCAAAGACTCACCCTGCCGGGGGGTCAGGACATCTTGAAGTTCCTCTTGGTCACAGGGATGGACAAAATCAAAGACACTGTGTCCAATAAGCTCTAGCTACAAGGGGAGGAAGGCATTTGAGGAGGGGGGGGGGTCCAAATGACTTTCCCCAACCCCAAGACCCTTCCCTTCTGGGGTAAGTGATGAGCCAAAAAGCTGACCCTGGAGACCTGCTCCTCCCAATTCCCTGCCTGGCTCCTGCCTCTAATTTCTTGACTTCCTGTCCCCCAACTTCCCTTTCTCCAGCCTGGCTCAGCACCTGCCCAGGGTCATCACCCCCAACACCCTGTCTCTGGTAGATGAACATACAGACAAGGGCAGAGAGACAAGCTCAGAGGTGAAATGAACCTTCGAGGACATCTCATCCAGCCCATTCCTGAACACCAACTCCTTTATAATATCCAGCCTCTGCTGGAATTCCTCCAGTGATGGGGAACTCACTAATTCTCAGAGACTGAGAAAGGGAAATGTTAGAAAAGAAGAATTTTTTAAAAACCAAACAAGCCCACCCTATAGCATCAAGTTGCTGTGTGACTTTGTGTAAGTCCCTTGTCCTTTCTGGGCCCCCTATTAAAATGGAAGGGGCCAAATTCAATGATCTCTAGGGACCATCACAGCTCGGGGCATCTCCTAGTATATGGTCCACACGCCCATCCCAATGGGAGCGCCTCTCACTTGGCTCAGTCCTAGGTGTTTGCTGACATTCTCAGACAGATAGGCCATGTCCCCTTCGGCCGTCAGCACCATAACAAAGCCGTCCAAGGCCTTCAAGTAGCATGCGTCCAGTGGCTCCCCAGACCCTGCACCAGCTGCTGAAACCTCACTCCAGTCCCCTGGAAGAACAGGCACCAGTTAGCCCCCAGCAGTTCTGCCTCGCTCTGGGAGAACTCAGAGCTTATAGCTCTGCCCAGAAGACTCCAAGGAGATTGGTCTCTCTGGGCAAAGGTGTGAAGGGGCACAAGGTTATCAAGAGGGCACGGTGGTCTCTGGTGTGTGTGGTGGGGGGAGGGGCTGCTCAGAAGCAAGAGAGCTGAAGGGAAAAGGGGGAGAGGGCTGCTTCAGAGCAGGATCTCTCTGTATGGAATATCTCTGGAGCTAGGGGCTCCTCCTGCTGCCACTCTCACCTGCTGCACACAGACGGTGCATTCGGAGGTAGCTGATGGTCAGCCGCATGATGGAGGCCTTGTCCAGATGGGCACTGACCCCCCGAGCAAAGGGCAGAGTGTGGGCCAGCTGGTAGAGCACCTCTGTCTCCTGGCTCCGGCGGCTCCGGGCTGCATCCCGGGACTTCTCCTTCCGAAGTTCTGTGTTGGACCTGCCCAGGAAAGGAAATGGGGATGGAATGGTAAGGAAACTTCTACCCAGTCCTCTCCCTGAGTGAAGCTCTCCAGCCCCTCAGACCCCAGAGGACACCCAGGATCTGGGTGCAGAGGAAGATCTGAGTTGGGGAGCAAGAAGAGGGAGAAGGCAGCTGCCCTCTGGAGACTTTCCCAGAGGGCTGGAGGCAGGACACCTGGGGTCCATGTTTGTTCTGTCATCTTGGGTCCTTCTCAGCTCAGACACTCCCTGTTCTAAGAGCCTTCCCACCTTAATATTCAGTATTAGAAATGGTTTCCCATCTCTGGCCTTCCTTGTTCTACCCCCACCCCTCCCAGCCCTGACATTCCCTGTTCTAAGGGCCCTCCTCCCAGCTGACATTCCCTGTTCTAAGCTCTCCCCTCTCCCAACTCTGACATTTCCTGTTCTAAGCTCCCCCCCTCCCAGCTGTGACATTCTCCATTTTAAGGGATCTTCCAACTCTGACATTTTACACTCTGTTCTAAGGACTTTCCTAAATCTGCTGTTTGCCGTCCTTCTCCTCCCCTCCCCCAGACCACTACCTGTCTCTGTCCCAGTGCATGCCACCTGGATTCCTGGCTCCTCTCCCTGTCTCTGCTTGTCCACTCTGCTCCCTGCCTGGCCCCTTCCACACCCTAACTTATCTGCTGTTTACTAGACCAGGAGAGGTCCCAGGGCTGGCACTGAGCCAGGAGCCCCTGGGGAGGTACTGAGGCCCCAGAAGGGGTTAAAGGTCTCAGATCTTGGGGAGGAGGGGTGGGGGAAGAGGCCGTCTCTCCTGTAGGTCTCAGGAGAGGCCCCCACTCTTTTCTGTTCCTTTTTAGCAGAGCCAGGAGCTGGAAGACTGATCAAGACCAACCCCCCATCCCTGAGGGAGGTGGGAAGTGGCCCAGCTTAGCAGACAGGGCTGGACATGGGGTCAGGATGCCTTGGGTTTGAATTCCACCTCACCCACTCACTACCTGGGTGAGCCCAGGCAAGTCACTTAATCTCCCCCAAACTCAGTTTCTTTATCTGCAAAATGGGGAGGGCAGGAACCCCTTTCTCACAAGATTGTCATGAGGATTACGTGAGATAATGCCTGCAAAGTGCCTTCCTAATCTTCACTGTCACTGTTACCACCCCAACCCCCTGTAATCAGCATGGCCAAAGAAGCTTGAAAGGAGCTTTAAGCTCCAGCTTCCATCCATCATTGAATTTCTACCTGGAAAAGGCCTTAGCTCTTATCTAATCCAGCCCCCTGCCTTTACAACATGGGGAAACTGATACTCATGGGGTAGTAATAAATTGTCCATGGTTACAGAAATAATACAGAAGCAACAGCAGAGTGAGGGTGCCAAGTCTGGGCCTCAGAACCTGAACATCAAGTGCTCTGCAGGCTGAGGGGACCCTGGGGGCCCACCCTGTAGGTGTCCCTCTCAGTCCTGCCCTACAAGCCAGGGTACTACTTTCCTCCTTGGTCCAAGAGGGTGGGGACACTGTGCTTCAGAACTGGCAGCCGGGCAGGCTCCAGGGGAAAAAAAAATCCCTCTTTCTCACTCGTCTGGGATTACTATAGAATGGGGGTAGGGTGGCGGCCTCCCCTAGCCTGAAGTGGGTGGGGCTGGGAGCTCCAGCTGGCTCACCCTCCCCTCTGCGGTGGGCGGCCAGGGGGCCCCCAGTCCTGGGAGGACATTCTGTTCTGTTCTGACCGTTTGTTTTCCTGCCTAGAGGGTGGGGGTGGGAGGGACAACCAGAGCCAGGGGGGCCCCAGACACGCAGGAACAGGGGAGTAGAGGAAGGGAGGAGGGAAGAAGGGGAGGAGGGAGGACCTGGGACAGCAACACGAGCCCGGAGGCCCTGCCCCCTCTGGCAGCTGTGGGCCTGGCAGGGAGGAGGGGCACCCCACAACCAGAATTAGAAAGGCTGGGAGAGATGGCCCAATAAAGGGCCAGATTGGGAGTCACGATGTGTGGGAAACCTAGCTTAGCCACCTACTTATTACCTGAGTGACCTTGAGGAAGAGATTGTACTTTCCCAGGTCTTAATTTCCTCATTTGTAAAATGGGAGTGGGGGGAGACGAGATTGGAGACCCTGGGAGGGAGGGGACCTCGGTCTTGGCCTCAGTTTCCCCTCTGGAGTATGATGGGGTGGGGTCAGAGGAGCTCGGCCTGGTGGCAGGAGGGTAGAAACTGAAGACCTTTGGGCACCTCTGGGAGGAGGGACCCCAGGCAGCTGTATGATCTTGGGCAAATCATTTATTGCCCTGAAATCTTACCTCAGTTTCCTCTCTAAAAAGGAAGACAATCAGACCAGGCTAGTAAAACAAAGTATCTAAGAAGGGGAGAAAGGAAAAACATTGTAACCTTAGTGTGGGGAAGGAAGTGGCCCAACGGATCTCTGGGCTGAAATCTTTCCCAGCTCTGACAGTCTGGGTTCTCAGGGGCCTCCCAACTTGGTCATGCCATGTTCCAGGTTCTCAAGAAACTCCCAGCACTGACATACCATGTTCTAGGTTCTCAGAGGTCTCCTGGCACTGATATCCACATTCTAGGTTCTTAGGGGGCTCTGAGAGAATCTCAGCACCAGATTCAAGGTGCTGCTGAGCTCATCACACCCACACAGGGCTCTGCAGGTGGGCCCCCCCTTCCTACCCCAGAAGCTCTATCCCCACAGAGGCTTGAGAGATTTTGTATCCCCCCCAAGGGTTTGGGTCTCTCTTTCTGGACCTATCCTGAGTCAATAGCTGGATGTCAGTGGCCTTGGGCTAGATTGTGCCTCCATGGGTAGCCACATGGGCCTCTGGGTACCCATTCATGATTTGGTGTGGGTGTCTGGGTCCATCTGGCCAGGGAACTCACCCATCCTACTGTCAGCTCTCCCAGACACTCCCCTTTCTGCCCCGCCCTGGCTTCCTCTCTTCCCCAGGCTGGCCGGTCTCCCTGCCTGGCTCCCAGCCTGGCCCTTCTCCGCCTCTTTGGCCCTGTGCCCAGCTGGGACGTGCAGCTGGGGGGGCCATCGCCCTCCCCATGTTCCAGCTGAGAACAGGAGGCGGGGTCAGGGAGGCCCCTGGCAGAGGCCAGGGAAAGGGGGGAAGGGCAAGGAGGAGGTTGCCTCTTCTTCAGCCCCAAACAAGGAAAGACAAACCTCCCCCACATAGAAACACATGAGTCTTGGGGCAAAAGACCAGTGAAAAAGGCAGGGGGGCTTCCTCACAGTTCTAAGCTCTCCGGCCTGTGGCCCCAAAGACCGAGGAAGAAAGGTTGAAAGGTGGGTGGGGTGGGTGTTAAGCTGACTTCCTGGGGCCCAGGGCTTTAGGGGGTTCTATGCTAGCTCCTAGTCCAGACAGTGGGGAACCACTAACGGGTATACAGATAACACCCAAAGGGATGGGTAGGTGTCCTAGATACCCCTATAGGCTTTCCAGAGATGGGCATATCACCTCATCCCCATGGAAAGGGTTAAGGGGATCGGCAGGCACATCCTTTTCCAAGCATCTCAGGAAGAAGATGGGTACTCCAGGGGATCCTGTCTCCTGGGCGGCAGCTCCTCCTCCCAGCAACCAGTGCCAAATCTGCTCCCTGGGCACTGTGCCTACCGGGGAGTCCTTCACTTCATCCCCCCCTCCCCACTCAAAGGAGGTACCTACCATTCAGAAGAGGGAGGGAGAATAGAGAAAAAAACAGGGACCATCTATCCACCCACCTCCCCAGGGCCCACTCACCATTGCGTGGATCCCCACCACTCAGGGCAGCCTTCAGGACCATCCCTGGTGTCCTTCCCCCTAGACTGGTGCCTGTGCCCCCCATCCCCATCCGTCCAGGGGGGCCTAGGCTGGGGGTAAACAAAGCCAGAAGAGAATAAGCCGTTCCTGGCCCTGAGTGCGAGTTGTGAGTGGATGGTGGTAGCCAAAGGGTAGGGGAAGGGGGGGTGGATGACAGTACAGGAAGGGGCTGGGCTCTGGGGTGGCTTTGGGGGGAAGAGACACCCCAGCTCAGCCAAGAGACAGGGTGGGTGGGGCTGCACCCAGCCAGGCCCTGGCGCCCAGGGGAGGGGCCAAGTCTGCCCCCCCCCTCCAGGGGGTGTTCCCTGCCAGGGTGAGAGCCAAGGCTCAGGATGGGGGGGAAGGGTGGACAGTAGGGGCGGGGATGTCTACAGGATGGGAAGAGATCTAAGCAGGCCAGGAAACTCAGAGGGAAGAGGTGGAGTCTGGAGAGTCCCAGAACCCGGACCCCCTCGGGAAGCTGCTGTTGGCACCAGGTATCCCACTATCTGTCTTATGGCACGCCCATTCTGCTGCACCTGCTACGTTATACAATTAGCTTTGAGCACCACCCCAACTCCATTGTCCCCAGAGGAGAAGCTGACCCAGAGGGACAAGGCAAGGCTCTGCTATCTTACCCCTAAGCCCAGGGTTTCAGAAATTGTTATGCCTCAGCCCCCCAGACTATGGTTTGGGGGACCAGGAGTGGGCCACATCCCTGACGCTAACACAGTACTTTAACTGCCCTCCTCGGGATCCCAGGGAACTGGTCCAAGGGCCCCCACAAACGCAAGTCCTAGAGTCTGTCCTACCTTTCTCTGGGAAAGCTGGTCTTAGGGGTGGGGGTAGAAAGGTGAGGAACTTGGCTCTATGAAAAGACCGCCTGGCCTTCTTGGCTCTAATGGGGAAGATTCCAATCTTCAACCCAGATTCTGTTCCCTTATGGGGTTCCATGACAGCCGTTTAAAGGGACCTAACCTAATTACAAGGGGTGCCCAAATACCAGCCTCCTCCCCTAGGGACCGATACCTAGGATATTTTGCTCTAGGCAGGATTTCCAGGTAAGGGGAAGAAGGAAGCCTTATCCTCCCAGGTCCTAAGTAGGGAGAAGTCCTGATTCTTGCCCCTTGGGGTCCCAGGGAGCTGCTCAAAAGACTGCTCTGCAATTCCAAGGGGAGCCGGACTTCAGCTCCACCCACAGCAACTCCAAGCCTGGGACGTTCTAATCTGAGGGAAAGGGGCGACGACTTCACCCCTTTGACTCTAAAGTCAAAACCTCCTGGGGGTTCCCAAAAGTCTGGGAGGGATTGATACGGGGGTCCCCATCTCCAACCCGCCCAGAAGGGGGCGCCCCTTGACCAGGGTCTTCAGGAGTTAGGTTAGATCTCGCGCACCCTGGGCGCTGCGAGGGGGCGAGAGCAGCCTCCAGGGCACCCCCTCCCCGCCCACGGCTTGCCCTCTTCCCGTACCTGGATCTCTGCAGCCCCCGATCCATGGCTGCCATCGCCACTGCCGCCGCCGCCGCCGCCGCCGCCGCCGCCTCCGCCACTGCAGAAGCTCCGGCCCCGGGCCCCGCCCCCTCCCCTCCCGTCCCCTCCCCTCCCGCGGTCCAAGGCGCCCCTTCCCCAGACCCGCCCCTAGTGCGCCCCCCGCTGAACCATTGGCCGCCCCCCGGACCCGGCTTCCCTCAGCCTCGGGGATTGGCTACATGGAGAGTCATTCAAGAGTGTGTGTGATTGGGGGGGGGGGCTGTAAAACAGAGGGGGAGGGGGCGCCCCTCTGTTCCACCCCCATCCCCCATTCCAGTACAGACACACCCCCTCCTCCAGCTCGCCTACGTACCTCTGCCTGTCCCACTTCCCCTTCTGCGCCCCTCATCCCTTCCTTTATCCCCCCTACTTCCCCAACCATTCCCAAACACTCCGACCTCGCTCAACCCCCTCCGCGCCCCCAGTCACCCCACCTCGCTCAACCCCTTCTGTTCCCCCACTCACCCCCACCTCGCTCAACCCCCTCTGTGCCACCAATCCCCACCTCCCTCAGCGCCCCCTGCTCTTCCAAGCACCCCCCAATTTCTCCACACTCCTTAATCTCCTCACAGTCAACCTGTCCCTACTTCTCTCAACCCACCCTACACCAAGCACTTCCTCAGCCCCGACTTGGCCTTCGACTGCCTTCTGTCCTCCCACTAGGCTCCTAATGCCAAATCCAGAAGCTCCGAGGTGGCCGAGGTGGCCGGGTGGATGCTCCACTGGGCTTGGAGCGCTGACAGGCAGAAATAAGTGCGAAATCAACTTGAGACACTTATCTGTGTGACGTGGGCAAGCCATATAACTCTTATCTGCCTCAGTTTCCTCAAATGGCCATAATGTCAGCCGCGACCTCCCAGGGTTGTTAATACAAATCTGTAAATAAATGGCTTTTGTGCAATGCTCGGCACTTAGTAGGAGCTTAATACTTGTTTGCTTTTTCCTCCAGTGCCCTCAATTCCTCCCATCTTCTTTTCTCTACTTTTAGCCGTTTTCCTCACGCCTTCCACTGATCCTATCCAGGCTCTAGTCTTCCCAACCTGTATGATTCTGATCAGGCAATTTAACTTCCCAGCCTCAGTGTCCTCAGTGGTGAAGATGCTGTTCAGTGAGATCCTTCTTCTCTAAATCTTAACCTAAGCCTTCCACTTTTCTCCTCACCTTCAGCAGACCCCACAGACCCTGCTCTGCTCCACCGCTCCCCATTCTCTCCCCCTCACCTCTACAACTTCTTCCTCCTAAAATAAGCCCAGTGGAGTAGAAAGGATCATGGAATCTGCAGAAGATCTGGGTTTGAACCTCAGCTCTTGGCAGCACGTTGGTCATTTGTCCCTGGACCTAGCTTCCTTATCTGTAGTAACATCCAGCGTTTCTAAAGCTCCTGAGTCTGCAGACCATGCTAACCACATCTCCTTTGAGTCACAATAACCTAGTGAAGGCAGATGCTGCCAGTATGACTACCCCATTTTGCAGATGAGAAGGCTGAGGGGGCGAGTTTAAGGACTGGCCCAGCAAGCAGCTCAGAGGCAGGGGGCAGAATTTGAACACAGGTCTCTCTGGCCCCTAGTCCAGCTTTTCATGCATCGCCCCCCCCCCCCCCCCACCTTTACAGAGCTGAAGGAGTACATTGCCTTTGGGTTTGAGGCCTGGTCCCAACCCATGCGAGCTGTGTGGCCCTGGCCAAGTCACTTGCTGTCTCTGAGCCTCAGATTCTCTCTCCTGCGAGATGAGAATTATAAATACACTTTCCCTGTCACGTTATGAGACAGGCATGTGATAAATAAGAAGGAGACACAGAAATCTGAGCTGTTTTTATTATTCTTCTCACCTCCCCTCACTCCCACCCCCACCCCCATCTATTGGCACGTTAGCCAGTGTGGAGCAAGGAGGGATGAGATTGGTTGGGTATTTACAGAACACGGGTAAATGGGGATGGGGGGGGGGGGACGGATTATGTAAAAGAGAAATGGAAAAGCTACTTAAAAAAAAGGCCCCCTCCCCTCCCACAACTTTGGATTGGGAGTGCGCTTTATATATAGGCAGCAGGGGCAAACAGCGTTTGATTTATAACCTTCAGTATGGTAGCAAGGACTAGAAGGTGGGAAAGAGACTGAGAGGCCCAGAGCTGGCCGGGGCACATTCCCTGGGGTCCAGAGGGGCACTGGAAGAACGTCAAGTTCAAGTTCGCCTCTCTCCCCTCCCCATTTAGCAATCCCAACGTGGATCCACGGCACATGCGCACGATTCACGAGCCTCTGAAACCGCTGGCGAACGTGACTACAGTGACTTGAGCATGCGCAGAGGGCAGACTTTAATTCCCCCACCCCTCCCCCATCCTGGCTTGCTGCCCATGCGCAGACCACTGCCTTCTTTCCTTCCCCCTCCCACAGCACCACGGATTCGATCTCGGCAGCAGCAAGTTTCACGACTCCTCCTCTAGGTGGCGCCAGGCAAGCGCAATAGTTCCTATGTTCCCCGGCAGGTGGATTGTGAGGCCAGCCAATGAAAGCCCAGCTGGTGGACAGACCTGTCAAAAGAGGGTGGGAGGGAAGGGTGAGAGGCGGGAAATGCACAGAAGTGAGAGGCACATGAGTGAGCGGAAGATGGATATGCTAGGCACAATGGCCATCTCCCTGCTTCTCCTGCTTGGTCTCCTAGGACCTCTAGCTGCCATTTCCCCTCACTCTCTCCCCACCTCCCTTCTCCTCTCTGCACTTCTTCTTTCTTTTTCTCCCACTTCTCTTCTTTCTTCTTCCCCCCTCTCCTTCCCCTCCTCCCTCTTTTCCCTCTCCATATTGTTCTCTTCACACTCTTTCACTCTCCTCCTCTCCCCTCTATCCCTCTCATCATCTCCTCTCCTCCCCATTCTCCATTTTCTTTCTCTTCTCTTCACCTTTCTCCCTTTCTTTTTCTCCCACTCTTTCCTGATCCTAATTTCCTCTCCTCCTCCTCTTCCCTTCTATTTCCTATCCTTCGCCTCCCTCTCTCCCCTCTTCCCCTCCTTTCTCCCTTTCCTCTTTGCTTCTCTTTTTTCCCACTCTTTCCCTTTCTTCCTAACTCCTCCTCCCCTCCTTTTTTTTTTTTTTTTTGCTTTTTGGAGGGGGAAGACAGGGCAATTGGGGTTAAATGACTTTCCAAGGTCACATGGCTATTAAGTGTTAAGTGTCTGAGGCTGGATTTGAACTCAGGTCCTCCTGACTCCAGGGCTGGTGCTCTATTCACTGCAACACCTAGCCACCCCATCCTCCCTTTCTTCCTTCTCCACGTTCTCTTTCTATCTTCCCCATCTCCTTGCCTTCACAGCTAATCTTTCCTTTTCTCTTTCCCTCTCCCCTTAATGTCATACTCCCCACATCTTTCCATCTCCTCCATGATAATGGTATGAGATACTTTATTGAAAGACTTATTAAAGTCTATGTAAATTATCACTTCTTCCCTTCCTTCTTCTCTTTCCCTCTCCTCATTCCTTCTTCTTGTCCCTTCTCTTCCCCCTCTCCTTCTTTCATCACTACCTTTTCAGTCATTTTTAGTCACTGTTTTCATAGCTCACTTTTCTCCTTACCCTTCCCTCTTTCTTTTTCCCTTTCAGAGGACAGAAGAACTATCTCTAACAACCCACAGGAACAGTATCTCCCCCTAACCTCCAAGTAGTATGTCATAGTTGATAGAGACCTGGGCTTAGAATTAGGAGGATATGGATTTGATCCTGCCAACTGACACCCTCTTCATCATCAAAACCTTTTTGTTTTGTTTTGTTCAGCATCCATCATTTTGCCCTTCACATTGTACCAAACACTCTTATACGAGTTCTCTGTAAGCTTATGGTCTCAAATAGACAAGCTGACATCCACAAGTGTGAGTGACAAGAGAGGGGTAACATTGAAAAACACCAGCTGCCTAATTAGAATGATTCACCAAAGAGGCAGCTGGGCTGAAAGCTAGCTTTTTGACACATACTAGTTGTGTGACCTTGGACAGGTCACTTAAACTCCCAGGAGCCCACACAAATCCTCATCACTATTAACTTTAGAACAAATGCTAAATCTATATTGGCGGGGAGAATGTCCTCGGAGGGAGCTCCCTGTGCAAATGAAATCACAGGTTCAGTTGAAAAGCAAATGAAGTAAGTTTTGACAGTGAGTGCAAAATGTGCAGATAAAGACCACATAGAGAGTTAGCTACATCTTTGGTCAAAGGTCTGGAAATTGGGAATAGGAGATGAAGGCTAGAGAAATGACAACCTGAGAGCATGGATTTTTAAGAGGATGTCTAGCAGGCGTCTCTAACTCGGCATTTCCAATATAGGACTTGCCATGGCCCCTTTCTTGGGTGACTATCTTTCCACACTATGTTATCTTCTCCTTATGTTTCTGCCATTGCCTCTGTCACCCTCTGCTGGTGGGTTCTGTTACTGATGTGCCAAAGGATACCATGGCTGCCTCCTCACAGACTTCCCAGCACGTCTGGACATTTCAGAGCTCCCAAAGCTGCCTGGATACTTCCATCTCAGGTTACTCACTTGTCTAAGAAAAGAACAGACACAAAGGAACCGTGACAGCATGTGCTCATGATCCCATGGGGGCCTAACGAGAGGCTGGGCAGCCACCTCTCTCCCACTGTACTTTCATGCTCTTGGGACCAGCTTGAAGTTATCCCCACACTTCCTAACTGGAAAGGGGAAAAGAGGTGGAGTGGCAGGTCATTTAACCTGTCTCAGTGTCCTTAACTCTTTAATGGGGATCATAATAGCATCTATCTCCCAGGGTGAATGTGAGAATCTAATGAAATAATAATTGTAAAGAGCATAGCACAATGCCAGACACCAATGTAGGGTTAGATAAATACTTACTCCTTTTTTCCTTGCATAGGACTTTAAGGAATTTCACCCATCATTTCACCTAATCCATCAACATCAGGAATTCCCAGTCCAAGACTCCCTCCCCAAATGACCATCCAGCCTTTCTGAGAAGGACAGGGGGAGCCTAACACCCATCAAGGCATCCTATTCCTCTTTAGGACAGCTTTAAATGTTAGCAATGTGTTCCTGAATCACAGCCTCTGCACTTTCCTCATTGCCCCTGGTTCTACCCTCTAAGGCCAAATAGAACAAATCCAGTCCTCTTCCATGTAACTGCTCTTCAGATACTTGTAAGCAGATGTCACTACCAACCCCCTATCCCCACCCCTCAGTCTTTCTTGCAGAGCAAACACATCCAGTCCTTCCAACCAATCCTCATATGACTTGGAATCAAGGCTTTTCAGCAATCTGTTACCCTCCTTTGGACATTCTCCACCTTATCAATGTCCTTCAGCTGTGGTGCCCAGAACTGAACACAATACATTGGGTCTGATGAGGCCGGAATACAGTGAGACTATTACCTCCCTCCATGTTCCAATAGGATTCTCCTTCTCTAATGCAGCTCAGTGTGGCATTAGCTTTAGGGACAGCCACATCACACTCTGCTCATATTGACCTAATAGTCCACTAACATCCCCAGATTTTTTCAAGAACAACTGCTATATAACTCTACCCCCTCCATCTGGTACTGATGAAGTGGATTTCTTCCTTCCTTCCTTTCTTTCTTTCCGCCCTTCTTTCTTTTCCTCTTTCCTTCATTCTTTCTTTTCTTCTTTCCTTCCTTCTTTCTTTCCTTTTTTTTTGGAAGGTGGAAGGTAATTGCAGTTAAGTGACTTGCCCAAGGTCACGTGGCTAGTAAGTGTTAAGTGTCTGAGGTCGGATTTGAACTCAGGTCCTCCTGACTCCAGGGCCAGTGCTCTATTCACTGTGCCACTTAACTTCCCTCCTTCTTTCTTTATTACTTCCTATATTTCCTTCTATCTTTCCATCTTCCTTCCTTCCTTTTTTCCATCTGTTCTTCCTTCTTTGCAATTCTCTTTTCTTCTTTCCATCTTCCTTCCTTTCTTTCTTTCTTTCTTTCTTTCTTTCTTTCTTTCTTTCTTTCTTTCTTCTTCCTTCCTTCCTTCCTTCCTTCCTTCCTTCCTTTCTTTCTTTCTTCCTTCCTTCCTTCCTTTCTTTCTTTTTCTTTCTTTCTTTTCTTTCTTTCATCTGGGTGATACATCAAATAGACCATTCGGAACGGAGTCAAGAAGACTTGGGTTTAAATCCAACCTCAAACACTTACTAGCTGTATGACCTTGTATGATCACTTAACTTCTGTTTGCCTCAGCTTTCTCATCTATAAAAGGGGGTAATAATAGCACCTCCCTCACAAGGTTATCATAAGGATCAAATGGCATAAAACTTGTAAAATGCTCATTGCAGTGCCTGGCATGTAGTAGGGGCTATATAAACGTGTTGGTTATTATTAGCTATAATTAGCCCTAGTATAGGACCTTACATTTATTCCTATTGCATTTCAGTTTCTTTTCTTCACCCCAGCGCTCTAGCCTGTTAGGGTTCTTTCAGGTCCACACTGTTAGCTACATCTCTCCATTTTGTGCCTTCTGTAAATTTGGCAAACGTGCCATCATGGTTGCCATTTTCCATCTAGTGTAATGGAGTACTGAGCAATATTTGGATGCACAAATAATTCCTTTAATGGAAAACAAGGTCAATAACTTCTGGGCAATCTCCAAGGTATCCTTGAGCAGGTAGAAAGCTGCTGGCAAGGGGATTAAAAGCAGACATCATGGACAATTTTGGGGGCATCTCAGAGCTCCTCCACCAAAGTCCTAAAACTGTTTTATGGCCACCTTGCCCAGAAGGTCCACATCTGGGTCCTTTATCAATCTACTTGAGGACAAAGTCCATTCAAGCTAGCCAACTGCTTCTTGACTCACAATAGTCCCAGTTGGTGGTGTAGAAGTGTGGGGGTTGGGGACAGAGTGAAGTGAGCATTTTAGTCTAGCTCTTCCAACATACCCCTATAAGCAACTTTAAAAAGAGCATTGAATTGAAAGGATGCCCATCAACTGGGGGATGGCTGAACATGATAATGGGAATTTGAACATCTTCCCTGCCGCTTGGCCCCTTGATAGACTTAGGTGACTTTGAGAACCTTTCCTGATTTGAAAATATATTCTGCCCTGTAATGGGCTGAATGTGGTCACATGGAGTCTGTGGAGGGAGGCTTGCTTTTCAGGAATGCTCCCACCTTGTTACTTGGTGATTGGGTTGTGACATTCTCTGACCCAGGAGAAGGTTATATATATCCTGATGTGAGGTTTTGCTTTGGGACTCACTTTGGGAAGAGTTGTGTAATTTGGCCGGATGAGACTCTGGTCAGCCGTTGAGTTCCCCAGATATGAAAACCCAGATGTTGGTTCTTCCCTCTCTGGGAACTAACTAGGTGTGGATGTAATGGTCAGACAGCTAGAAGCCCTGTCTGCTGATTTGTTTCTCTGTCTGTATTTTTTATCTGTTTGTAACTTCTGTTTGTATTCTCTGAAGTTCAAGGTGCTGACTTTCCGCCCTGAACTAGGTAAACAATATATGTTTGATTAAAGTAAGATTGTTAACCCATTTTGAGTTGCTTTCTTTTAGAAAAGCAGATCTAAGAACCTGTGCTAGCACCCACCCTGGGTATGCTAGGGTGCTTGCTGCTACAATCATTGTGATGAAATATTATTGTGCTATAAGAAATGACAAGTAGGATGATTTCAGAAAAACCTGTAAAGACTTACATGAAATGATGAAAAGTGGAGCAAGGAGAACCAGGAAAACACTGTACACAGTAACAGCAACATTATGTGATGAAGAATTGTGAATGACTTAGCTAATCTCAGCATTACAATGATCTAAGACAGTCACAAAGGAACAATGGTGAAGTATACTATCTGCCTGCAGAGAAAGAAATAATATTGTTTGAATACATGCTATTTTTTGCTTTCTTTCATTCTTTTTTTTTATTTGAGTCTTCTTTACAAAATGACTAATATAGAAATGTTTTGCAAGACTGTGCATGTATAACTTATTTCTGATCACTTGCCATCTTGGGGACTGGGGAGGGAACGGAAGGAGGGAGAGATAGAATTTGTAATTCAGAACTTAAAAAATGTTTTAACATGATTGGAGAAAAATAAAATATTATCAAGAGAGAGAGCGAGAGCATTAAACAGAATTCTGAGCAATTCTAGAAAAGTCACAGTAAGTCACTTTTCTAGCCTAGGGCAGCTTAGGAAGACAGAAAGAGAAGTCTGTAGACACTGGGGCAGAGGCTGACCAGGAGGGCATACACAGAAATGTAGGAGTTAACTCAATCCTCCCTAGTTCCACAAGTGTCCTGGCCCATAACATGTGACTTTATCAGAGTCATTGATAAATGATATATAGCACAAGGTCAAGCAGCTAGGTGGTGTCATTGTGCATAGAGCACTGGGCCTGGAGTCAGGAAGACACATCTTTCTGAGTTCAATTACAGTCTCAGACATTTGCTAGCTGTGTAACCCTGGGCAAGTCACTCAACCCTGTTTGCCTCAGTTTCCTCATCTGTCCAATGAGCTGGTGGAGGAAATGGCAAACTACTCCAGCACCTCTGCCGAGAAAACCCCAAATGAAGTCGTGAGGAGTTGGCCATGACTAAAACAACTCAACAATAACAACAACAACAGATTTCTTCTGGGTTACCCTACTGGAGACCTATCGCCACATTGACGGTAACAACGACTCTTTGTGTCCAGACCTCTGACAAGTTCTGAGTTTGCCTCTTATTATATAGTCCACATCTTTCTATTTTATCTTCAAGAACAGCATGAGATACACAATCAAAAGATTTGTTGAAATCTCGGTGAACTTGATCCACAGCATTCCCCATTCTCTTGGAGTTTAGAAATTCTGTCAAAAAAGAAAAAAGAAAAAAAAGAAAGAAATGAGGTTAGTCCCGCATAACTTGTTCTTACTGCTTTTTTGTAATGACTACTTTCATTTCTGGAAGTTCACCAGCCATCTCTTTCCGGATTCATTCTAGAATTTTCCCAAGATATAGTGTCCAGCCCACTGAGCCATAGTCTGTGGACTCTGTTCTTGCCCTTTTGGAACCACATTCATCCTTCTCCAATCTTGTGGTACCTCTCCCACTTCCCATGATCTTTCAAATATCTCAGCAGTAACACCTGCCGTTTAGCCAAGGCCAAACAAATAATGAATGACTGAGGTGGAGATTTAAGCCAAAGTCTTGTGACCCCAAGACCCATTGGAATTTTCCATTGTATCAAGTAATCAACAAATTGTCGTTGAACAAATATTAGGTGCTAGGGGAAATATAGGGAAAAGAATGCTTGAGTAGGATTCGAAAAACCCAGGTCTGAATCTTTGCTCTGTGACCTTTTTCTCTATGGGGCTCAGTTTCCTTCTCTGCAAAATGAACCATTTAGACTAGATAGTTTCAAAGGTTCTTTTGGGCCCCAACATTCTGGGTTTTTTTAATTTAAACTCTTTGAGAGGAGAGACTGTCATTTGCCTTTTTTTTTTTGGTATCCCCAGCCCTTAGCACAATGCCTGACCCATAGCAGGCACTTAAGAAATGCTCATTGACTGACTAACATGTCTTTGGTAGCATTTGCCTGGAATTTTGTCAGCTTTCTCTCTTGTTGTTTGGTTTCTTCTGCATAGCTATGTGATTCATCTGCTGTGTGAAGGCCTGAGGGCTGTGCAGAAAGCTGATTGCTGGGCTGTGACCAAGTCAGGATTTGTCGCCTATAAAAACGGTTTCTAAGATGCTATCAGTCCTCCTCTCCATTTTCTCTTGTGGCTATAGTTCCTAATAATTCAAATTTGGAAAAAGTCATTGGCATCGCTGCTGGATATACCCCACATATTCTAATCATGAACGAAATACTCCTCTTTCAAAGCCAGATTGTTGGCTCCATGCCAACCATCCTGGCAGGGCCATTCAGAGGTCAGCATGTAATTATTTTCAAAGTTATAAGTGTTAACAAACTACTTAGTGCAAATGCCTTGTTTGACAGGCAGGAAATGGAGACACTTGACCATGGTCAGGAAGTGTAGGGGAAGAAGAGAATTTGAGCAGGATCTGTGATTGCATTCATGTACATATCCTCAGTAGGCAGTTTCATGAATTTTTGTGGCTAAAGTTTTAATCATCTAGGGACTAAAATTCCAGTGATGAATCATTTGGATTTGGACCTTGGACCATATGGACCATCCTTGGACCATATACACAGAATCCACCTTTCTGCCTATACTTAAAACTTTTCCAAGATTTTCCAGAGCTTGAATTTTGCTGGCATAGCCTGTGAGAAACCAGGACCACCTGTATACCAAAATGAAGATTCAGGGGCAGCTAGGTGGTGCAGTGAATAGAGCACCGGCCCTGGAGTCAGGAGGACCTGAGTTCAAATCCAAACTCAGACACTTAACACAAAAAACTAGCCATGTGACCATAGGCAAGTCACTTAACCCCAATTGCTCTCCAAAAAAAACCAAAACAAAAAAACAAAAAAAAAAAGAAAAGAGGAAATAGCATGCTCTATAAAGAGAATGGAAAATAAACTATTTAAAAAAAACAAAATGAAGATTCAGAGGAGAATATTACTGGAGATCAACAGGACAGAACAGACACAACTCTCAGACATATCATTAAAAGGATAGTTAGTGGGTATCTAGATAAGGAAGCAGTGATCACAACAAAGCATATCGCTTTATCAAGGAGAGGTCATATTGGAAAAAGCTTCTTATGTCCTGATAAGGTTACTAAAAAAGGGTTAGAAGGTATGCTGAAGATAGAGGGTACCTAGATTTTAGCAAAGTATTTGATAAAGTGTCTCATGCTGTACTGTGGAAAAGATGGAAAGATGTATGAATAGTCCAACAGACATTTATTGAACATCTACTACTGTGCTAAGTACTGAGGAATCAAATAAGAAAAAGAAAGACGGCCCCTGTCCTCAAGTAACTTACAATCTAAGGGGAGAAGACAATACACAAAGGGAAGCTGAAAAGGGGGTACCATCCAGGTCCTCAGACTTGAAACCAAGCAGAACAGCTGGAAGGAAATAAAAATGTGTTAGGTGTCTGGATTCAAGGGGGAATCATTAAGGCAGGGTTCTTAACCTCTTTTTTAAAAAAATTAATTTATTTATTTTCTAGTTTACATCGTTCATTTCCATGAGATTTTGAGTTACAAATTTTCTCCCCATCTTTCTCCCACCTACCACCCCCAAACAGCGATCCCACTGTATACCCCCTCCCCCAATCTGCTCTCTCCTACTTCCTCCCCCATCGCCCCTCTGGCTCTCCAGTACAACCTCTTTTTTGCATCATGGACCTGTTGGACAGTCTGGTGAAACCTATAGATCCCTTCTCAGAAAGGAAACCAATTCTATTTAAAGATAGTCATCAAAATATTAACAGTTTAAGTTCATGTACTCCGCAAAATCTGTCTATGGATTCCAGGTTAAAACCACAGCATTACATGACTAATGTGAAAATATGTTTAATGTGCATGCATATGTACAGCCTATACCAGATTGCATGCTGTCTTGGGAAGGGGGAAGCAGACGATGGGGAAGAAAATTTGGAACTCAAAGGTTTGTGAAACTGAATGTTGTAAACTAAAACTAAATAAATTTTAAAAAAAATTAAAAAAAAAAACACCATTACATTAATGCTTTAACTGCAACTTGGAAGGAAGTCCTTAGCTAGCGACCCTGTACTGCTTAACATTTTTATCAGGAGTTTGGTGGAAGGAATAGAAGACCGCCTCGTCAAATCTGCAAGTTGCACAACAGAGTTGATGACAACATCGAGATAAAAAAAAAATCCTCGATGAACCAAATTAAGCAAGAAATAATTAAATAAGGAAAAACATAAAGAATTACTCTTGGACTCCAGAAGGCAGCTTTATAAGTACAATGTGGGGAAAACATGATTAGAAAGAAGTTCATCTATGAAAGATCTGGGAGTTTTAGCTTACTAAAATAAACAAGTAGCAAGCTTGGTATGGGCCAACAGTGTGATACGATGGCCAGGAGAGCTGATGCAATCTTGGCCTTTGGTCCTACTGTGAACTGGTTCAGCAATTCTGGAAATTTAAAACTATGCCCCCCAAAGGACTAAACTACACATACCTTTTAATCTACCATCACCACTATTAGGTCTATACATCCTAAAGCAATTAAGAAGAGAGGAAAAGAATTCAGAGGAGCAAAACCAGTTATAACAGCTCTGTTTGTGGTGGCAAAGAACTGAAAACTCAGGGAATGTCCTTCAACTGGGGGACGTCTGAACAAATGATGCTATATGATAGCATAGTGATGAAATTTTGTTGTTCGGTCATTGAAGGCATGGACCATAGCATGCCAGGCCCTTCTGTCCTCTGCTATGTCCCCAAGTCTGTCTGAGTTCATGTTCATGGTTTCCATGACACCATCTATCCATCCGATCCTCTGCAAGGGTCTTCTGAAGGCCAGCAGTATCAATGGTGGCCCTCACCCACCTAAGTGACTATCTTTGAAATACTTTTCCTTTTGTCTTCAATCTTTCCCAAGGGGAAATTGGGGACTTTTCCACGGAAATTTGTCTTCTCATCATGTGGTCAAAGCATTTAAGCTTCAGCTTCAGTATCTGATCTTACAATAAATAACTTGCATTAATTTCTTTAAGTATTGACTGATTTCACCTCCTTGCTGTCCAAGAGACTCTCAAAAATCTCCACAACTGCAATGTGAAAGCATCAAGTCCATGGTGCTCAACTTTCCTTTCAATCCAGCTCTCACAGCCATACATTATTACTGGAAAAACCATAGCTTTGATTGTAAGGACCTTTAACGGCAAGGTGGTGTATGTGTCCATGCTGTCCAGCTTGGCCATCACTTTCTTCCAAGAAGTCTTTTAATTTCATGGCTACATGTGATCTTTGAGCCCCAAAATATAAAATCTGGCACTGCTCCCTTTTCTTCTCTCTCTATTCACCAGGAAGTAATGGAATCAGTTGTCAAGATCTTAGATTTTTTTTTGATGTTAAATTTCAAGCTAGCTTTTATACTCTCTTCTCTCACTCTCGTCAAGAGGCTTCTTAATTCCTCTTTGTTTTAATGTGATGGAATACCTGCTGTAAGAAATAATGAAGGGATAATTTCAGAGAAACATGGGGAGACTTGTGTGACCTGAGCAGAATAAAGTAAGCAGAACCAGGAGAATGATTTATACAATGACAACAATATTAAAGACAAGCAACTTCAACACAAAATCAACACAAAACCATCTAAGATGCCATGATGAAATGTTACCCTGATAGGGAGGTGAGAGACTCAAAGTACAGATTGAGATAAGTTTTTTTTGGATGTGGCTAGTGGGGGAGTTTGTTCACTGGACTACATATGTTTGTAGTAGGAGTTTTTTTTTTCAATGTGGGGGGGAGAAGAGTGGGAAGAAAAGTTAGATTTTTGTTTATTAAAATGATTAAATTAACATTTTAAAACACAATTTTGTGAAATCTTAAAAACATCTTGGGTTCCATCAAGAGGGGTATAGGCAGCTAAATGGCACAGTGGATAGATTGCAGGTCCTAGAGTCAAGAAGTCCTGAGTTCAAATCCATCTTCGGACATTTAAGTCATTTACCACTATTTGCCTTAGTTTCTACAACTGTACGATGCAGATAGTAATAGCATCTACCTCCCAGGGCTGTTGTGAGGATAAAGTAAGATATTTGTAAAGGGTTTAATACAGTTAATCATGGGGCCCAGGACTAAGAGAGGTCATAATCCCAATGTATTTGGCCCTGGTCCAACCCCATCTGAAGAATAGGATTCTGGGCATCACATTTTAGAGGGAAAATTGACCAATGGGAGCATGTCTAGTGGCCAGTGATCAGGAGGGTGAGAAGACTGGAGCACATGTCATAACAGCATCAGCAGAAGGACCTGCTAACTGGCTTGGAAAAGAGAAAGCCGGGGACAGGGGAGAGGAGGAGGCCATGATGAATGTGTACAAGGATTTTGAAGATCTTCACTGAGGAGCAGGACACAGTTGGTACTGCTGGCCTTCAGAGGGCTGAGCAAGGGAAGAAAATGCTGGAAGGCAGATTTAGGCTGGCTCACAAATTCAGAGCAATGAGAGTTCTCCTAGTGTGGAATGGGCTGTCCCAGGGGCAATGGATTCCCTCCCCCACCGTTGGAGGTCTTAGCCACCACTTATTGAGGGTGTCTTAAAGAGGATTCTTTTTCAGGCTAAGGTTTGGGCTCCCAGCTCAGATTCTGTGAAACACTTCTTGAAATCCTTGGATTCAGAGATGGAAGCCCCAAGGAATCATCTCAGTATTGAGTCCTAGGATCAGGGGATCCAGAGCTAAAGAGGACCTTACAGACCAGCTAGTCCAGTTCTTTCACTTAACATGGGAGGAAACTGAGGCACAGAGCATGTAAGTGACTTGTCCAAGCTCTATCACAGTCAGTGAACATGAGTCCTGACTTTTTGACTCTCAATATAAAGCTCTTTCTGTTTTGGGAGCCTCAGACTAGACCCTGGATTTGTCACCAAGGGTTGTAATAATTCTGTTGATTTCTACAAAAGAGCACCTTCAGTCTCCACTGTTAGAGATAAGGGAGAGAAGAGAGGAGAAAAGAGAGAGAGGAGAGAAGAGAGGAGGAGAGGAGAGGGGAGGGGAGGGGAGGAGAGATTTACCCCACTTGGGGTAGTAGATGAGTGAGAGGAATAATCACCATTTTCAAATATCTGAAAGGAAGAAGGAATTGATTTATCCTGAGAAGTCCTGAGTTTCTGAGTTTTCCCCAGAGTGTAGAATGAGGTTCAAAGGGGTGAAAGTTTATCAAAGACAGATTTGGGCTCAGTATAAAGAACTAACTCAATGATTAGAGCTACCCAACAATGGATGGGCTGCTCAGGAGGTGATTACAAACTTAGAACTAGAAGGAATTTTAAAAGCCTCCTAGTCCAAACTCCAGTGGCCCCCCCCCCCCCAGATCCTCATTGCTAGAGGCATCTATGACTCTACATATCCTGGATGTTGAATATTCTGCTTCAGGCAGGCTCCATACCTTGGAAGCAGCATAAGAGTGAAAAGAACACTGGCTTGAGAGGCAAAGGACCTGTGTTCAAATCTTGTCTCCCAAACTTATTAATTGTGTGAACCTGGGTATGACTTACCATTCCTAGGTCTCAGCTTTCTCTTCCATAACATGAATGAATTGGGATAAGTCTGCCTCAGTTAACATACAGGTTTAAACCTAAGGTCTCCTCAGTCTAAATGTCCCCTGAGGACCCTTCCAGTAAAAGAAATTCTGTGATTGTCAGAGACAACTCTGCAAGAGAGAAACAGAAGTCAATGCTCTCTCTAGTGGCAGAAACTAGGAACAGATCTTGGAACAGCTCAACCATCCTCTTCCTGACTGCTTCTACCCCTGACATTCCATAGTCATATAATCACTAACCAAAACTAGATTGTTCCCTAAGACAGTATCATGAATCATCCCTGAAAACTTGTTTGCCTATCACTTAGTCATGGTGCATTTCCATACAGGTGACTGTTTTGCTGAATTATCTTTTTTTTTTTTTTTTTGGTATTAGGGATTTTCAACACCAACTATTGATGCTGAAGCGTGGGTTTACCCTGTGTGTTGTGATACATACAGATACAGCTAGGTGGAGCCATGGATAGAAAGTTCAAATCCGGATTCATATACTTACTAGCTCTGGGACCCTGGGTAACTCACTTAATCCCTGTTTGCTTCAGTTTCCTCAGTGGTGAAACGAGGCTGATAATAATAGAATTTACTCCCCCGAGCTGTTGTGAGGATCAAATGAGATACTTTAAAGCACTTAGCTTTACAAGTGGGTGGTACATAAACAGAGCTTAATCAATGCTTCTTTCTTTCCCTCCTTCCTTTCCTCTCTTCTTTCCCTCTCTCCTTCCTCCTTCCCTCCCTCTGTCCCTCTCTTCCTAGCTTCTTAATTATTAGAGTTATCCACCAATGGGATGGGCTGCTTCAGGAGGTATGGTGGGTATTGTGATTACAGTCTTAGAACTAGAAGGAACTTTAAAAGTCCTTCCTCCCCACCCTCCAGCTCCTCATTGCTAGAGGCATCTATGACTCTACTTTTCCCGGATGTTGGATGTCCTTCTTCAGGTGAGCCCTATTCTGGGGAGTGGGGGGGGGGGGGGGGTAGCATGGGAGAGAAAAGAACACTGGTTTAGAGCTGAAGGACCTGGGTTCAAATATTACCTCCAAAACGTTTTACCTTGGGTATCACTTAACATTTCTTCCTTCTTTTCTTTTCTTCCTTCCTTTCTTCCTCCCTTTTATTCCCTCTTCTTCCTTCTCTCCTTCCCTCAGTTCAAACTTCATTAAAATGAATCCTATGGATTAGGAAACTTAATCATATCTGCTCTCTCTAAGCCATCCTTTGCACAGCTACTAGGTTGACATTCCTAAAGTTGTTGTTCAACCTTTTTTCTTGAAGAGGCTAATGATATCAGGAGAGTGATGTCTTCACTTGCAAGTGAATTGGATTTAAGTGAGGCAGAGCTGTACAAAGTCATCAGCCTCACTCTGTCCTCTAGAGACATAGAAGTCTAGAGTCATAGAAGGCCAGTGGCAAGAGATAGGTCAAGACATAGGTGATGACCTTGGATGCAGTGGGAGACCTTGGTCTTTTTAAGCTAAGAACTTTCCCAGGTCTCAGTCTGTCTAAGGCAACACCCATTCAGTGATTAAAGGCTAGGTAAGAATTGAGGCAAAGGATGGCCTAATTTGCCTTCATAAAAGAATCAATCTGGGAGAAGAAGACCCTCAAAAATTTTGGCCAGAACAGAAACAATTGCCCATTCCTAAAGTATATGAATTCTGACTCACCACTCCCCTTCTCAAGAAGCTTCAGTGGCTCCCTCATTCCTCTTGGATCAAATACCAACTCTTCTGTTTGGCTTCTAAAGCTCACTGCAATCTGGCTTCAACCAAGGTTCCTGCCCATGACTCTGTCCATGTATATGATGCTCCAGACAAACTGACCTGCTGGATGTTCCCCCTACCTGGCATCCCATCTCCCATCTCTACCGTTGTGCTGGCTCTCCTTTTTTACAAGCATCTCGTGGAATCCCTAGTTTCCTCCAAACCTTACCTAAAGTGCCATCTCCTTCAGGGAGCCTATCTTGATTCCTTTCCCCCTCCCCCAGCTACCCTGCTTATTGAATTGAATAAGGTCAGCTCCTTTCACCAGGGTGGAATGTACCATATTCCCGCTAGAGAGGAAGCCTGCCCTAGAGATGAGGCACAGGGCTTGGCATCAGGAAGAATTGGCCAGATTTATCTGTAACTTGTTTTCCCTCTCTATGCCTCAGTTTCCTCATCTGTAAAGTAGGAATGGTAATAGTACCTGCCTCATATGGTTGTCAAGAGACTTTCTATATGTAGCATTTTGCAAAACTGAAGGAGGTAAGTATCAGTTATTAGTTTCCTTGGGTAGAAGATAAAGGCAACCTTTCTCCCTTCCTTATATCTTGAAGATTTGATTGAAACACAGACTCTTAAAGCTGGACTTGACCTCAGCAACCAACTAGTCCAAACCCAACCCAAAAAGGGGATCCTTCATCAAGTGGACATCTATACTCCTCTACTCTGGTGAGGGAGGAGCTTCTGAGGCAGCCCAAGCCACTTTGGAAGAGGTCTAGTTATCAGAAAGTTTTTCCTGATATCAAGCTATATCACGATGGCACAGCAGATGGACCTGTAGTCAGTACATTCTGAGTTCAAATTTGGCTGCAGACACTTATTAGCTATATGACCCTAGGTGGGCCATTTGACTGCTGTTTGACTCAGTTTCCTCATCTGTAAAATGACCTGGAGAAGGAAATGGCAAACCACTCCCACATTTCCATCAAGAAAACCCCAAATAGGGTCTTGAAGAGTCTTGAAGACTGAAGCGACAGCACAACAAATTTTCATGCGGAAAATCTAACAGTCTAAATAAAGGTGGCTAAAGCTGGCTAAAGCTGGCTCCAGCACACGCCTGCCCTTTTCTGTCCTGGTTGCCTTTTTCTGGATATTTTTTGCTTATTAATGTACTTCCTAAGCTGAAGTGCCCAGAATTGAACATGTGTTTTCTGACCAGGGCTGAGAGTATAATGGGACCATCAATTCCTTTCTTATTCTTAGTGGTTCTGTTTCTCTCAGTACAATCCAAGGTAGCATCAGTACTACATTGTGGACTCCCACTGAAGTCCTAGTCCACTAAAAACCCTTCAACTGTTTCAGGTGAGTGGGCAAATTTAGCCATGCCTCATGTCCTTAGGAAATTGACTTCTTAAACCCCAGAGTGAGACTTTACATTTATCCCTACTCATTTCCATCTCACTGAGGCCTTCAGTCATACAGGCCTCTGTCCTAGGCCCTGTGAGGAGATATTGAAAAGTACAACACCCAAGTCTTGACCTGAAGGAGTTCAGAATTAGGGTTTAGTTAAAGATATAACTATCAATAAGTGTTTTTTGACTGACTGATTGATCTGGAAATCAGAAGACCTAGGTTCAAATCTCGAATACACCCTGGACTGGCTGAGTGCCTTGGACAAATCTTTTCCTTTCTCTGGGTCTCAGTTCCCTTCCTAAGGACTATAGAGCGTTGGCATGTCAGTGTCCCCTGACTCTCTCCCAGAAGCAAATGGGTAGATGGAGGCTGAGCTGACCTTTACACCAATGGGGAAAAGGAGGTTTGCTCAAGCACACGTTCAGCAAAGACAAGTTCCATGTTTCATCTTAGAATACATTCTTTTCACGTACCTTGGGAGCATTCCACTTGCTAGCTACAAACATTCTTATCATCTCCTTAGCTGCATTTATTACAAACCATTCTTGTATTAAAACACGCCTCCCAGGAAAAGGTTTTGCTAGCACCAGAACTACTGAATGTATTTGAAACAAACACATATAGTTGGTCACTAGGGAGTGCAATTGATAGAGCCCTGGGTCCAGAGTCAGAAAGTCTTGAGTTCAAATCCAATCTTTGACAATTTCTAGCTATGACCCCAGGAGAGTCACTTAACCTCTGTTTGCTTCAATTTCTTCAACTGTAAATGGGGGATAACAGCACCTGCCTTGTAGAGTTGTTGTAAGGATCAAATGAGATCATATTGGTAAAAACATGATTGTTGTTATTATTCAGTTGTGTCCAACTCCTCATGACCCAATTGGGGGTTTTCTTGGCAAAGATGCTGGAGTGGGTAGCCATTTCCTTCTCCAACTCATTTTACAGATGAGGAAAAGAAGGTAAATAGGGTTAAGTGCTGTGCCCAGGGTCACACAGCTGGTCAAATTTGAACTCAGATCTTCCTGACTCCAGACTCCAACTCTATTCCAAAAAGTGATCAGCACAACAAAAATGCTTATTCCTTTCCCCTCCCCATTTGAATCAAGCTGGTATAAGGACCAGAGCATTCTTCATAGAATCAAGAAGTCTTGAGTTCTAAACTTGTCTGTCATTTACAAGGCAGCTGCCTGTGAGCCAGTGAGGGCTGAATTGGGGAGTCAGAGGATTTAGCTTTAAATCCTGACTCACTTATAACCTCATAGGTGACTTTACTTCTCTGGGTGTCACTTCCTACATCTGTAAAATAAGGGGGTTGTACTTGATTAATTTTAAGGTTCCTTCCAACTTTAAATGTATGTTCAAAGGCTCTGACTCCAAAGGAGCTGGGTTGTACTCAGATCTGCCACTGTGGGACTTTCGGGAAGTTTGCTTAACCTTGCTGGGCCTCAATTCTCTCATCTGTAAAATGGGGCAGTTTAGACAAGATCAACATTTCTTAATGTGTGGTTAGGGATCCCTTGTGATCCCTAAGGTCCTTCCCAAGGGTCCCCAAGGTCAAAACTATGGTCATATTAATACTATTTAACATATATATTTAATTTCTGGTATGATAATAGCAATAGATATAATCCACATCAACAAAAGCTCTTTGTGGGAGAAGAGAAGTTCTTCCTAATTCCTTAACAATTTTTAGGAATGTGAAATAGTCTTGAGACCAAAAAGTCTCAGAACTACTGGACTGAATGAACTCTGAGGACCCCCCTAAAGTGATGATTATAGACTTCTAGTCCAGAGGAATTAGGTTTAAATCTAAGACCTCCTGCTTAGTATGAGTATGACCTTGGGCAATTGCCTAAACTCTCTGGGACTCAGTTTCTTCAGCTACAAAGCAGAGAGGTAAGACTAGGTCTCTTCTAGCTCTAGATAGAAAGACCACCTGCCCCTAGGATAAAAATTCCCAAATCTCAGAACCACCTGATTTCTCGGTTTGCTCTGGATCTGGGTCAGTCTTTATGGGCAACTCCTCCATTCTTGGTGGAGTCCCCTGCCAGGGGCTTGTGGGTATCCCCAGAGAGGGGCTGTGGCTAGAGAAAGGAAGGTGGGAGCGAGTTTGCTCTGGTTGAAGGCAATATCGGAAGGCCCTCTGGACCTTGGGAATCCCAGAGTGTTTTTCCAGTGATGTTGCAGATTCCTCACATACCACAATTCTCCATTCTTCAGATTCCTTTCTGCATTCCTGTTATTCTCTTTCCTGGGAAGGAGTTGCCCTTTCAGTAGGTTGTATCAGGTAGCCAAGAGGGAAATCATCAGTAACATTTCTACTCTGAGGGTGAAACCATGTAACTTGTAACAGTAAGGCCTGTTATAGCAAGAAATACCATAAAGATGTTTGCATGTTGAGCTGTGTCAACATCCAGGGCTCCACCTTGAGAAAATGTAGGAATGAGCCAGGTATGGGAGGGGTGAAATCAATCTGAAGGAGCTTGGGGCTAAGAGGGATGTCAGAAAAGCCATCTCCTGCAGTGGAAAAGAAGCACTGACTGACTCTGGAGTGAGAGGACCCGAGTTCAGTTCCTGCCCCCTATCCTTATAACTTGTGTGGTCTTAGTCACTCACTTTCCCTCACTGGGCCTCAGTTTCCTTAGCTGTAAAATTAAGAAGTTGGATGAGTTGGTCTCTGTAGTCCTTTCCAGTGCTAGATCCCGGATCTAGGATTCATGGAATCTTTCTGGGTCTCAGTTTTCTCAGCTATAAAATGGAGGAGTCCCAGCTCTAGGTCTAGAATTTCTATTTTTTTACATTCATTTTTTAAAAATTTGAGTTCTAAATTCCTTCTCTCCTTCCAGCCCCTTCCCCACCAATTGAGAAGGCAAGAAACATGATACCCGCTATACATATGAAGTCATGCCAGACATATTTTTACGTTAGCCATGTCCCACCCCACCACAAACTAAAGTAAGACAAATAAAGAAGGTTTTAAAAATCTGCTTTGATCCGCGCTTAGATTTCATCCGTTCTCTCTGTGGATGTGGATGGTATTTTTCATCATGGGTCCTTTGGGATTGTCATGTATCATTGCACTGATCAGAGTAGATAGGTCTTTTGTGGTTGATCATTATTACAATGTTGCTGTTACTGTGTACAATGTTCTCCTGGATTGACTTACTTCAATTTGTATCAGTTCATTAAGTCTTCTCAGGTTTTTCTGAACCCATCTCCCTCATCATTCCTTATAGCATGATAGTATTCTATCACAATCATATACCACAACTTGTTCAACCATTCCCCAGATGATTGACATCCTCTGTTTCCAATTCTTTGCTTTCATGAAAAGAACAGCTATAAATTTTTGTACATATAGGTCTTTTCTCATTTTATTTGATTTCTTGAGGATATAGACCTAGTGAAGAGGTATGGGGGGGGTGGATTTCTATTGAAATCCTTTGAGGGTTCATCATCTGAAATGAATTACTGGACTCAGCTGTCTTTTGGCAGAGTTACAAAAGTTTATTGTTGAGCTGACTTTGAAGCAGGCAGGAGAAGGGGGGGGTAAGGGGACCTGCAAGCTTGTAGGGATCTAAGGCAGAGTTATAAAGTTCTATGTTATGCTTTGCAGTGGGCAGTGGGGTGTCAGAGAAAGCCTACAAAGTGCAGGGGCTAGACATGCAGTTTTTAAAGCCATAAAACTGTCAGTCAAAGGTTGATTATGCTAACTAGGTGGGCAAGGGTGGAGTTAGGGAGGAGTTTAGGAGTGATCAGTGCTTAAAGGAACATGCACTTTTTATATCAACTGCACAGGCATATTGCCCATAATTCACTGGGAGATCCCCCTTGGGGGGGGGAGGGAGAGGTATGGTTTTTGCTTTGACACGTCATTAGGTAACTTTTTGGTCAAGGATGAATGACGTAGGTCCAATATGGCTGTTGGGAGGATAGGCTTGATTGTTTCAGGAGGTGCCAAGTTTGGAAGCTAGACTGATTAGGGATTCAGTAGGTACCATATTGGGAGGGAGTTATCTGTTTGATAATGTTGTTTAAGGTTTCTGGGTACAGCTGGCCACTTAGAACAAAGGAGCTATGTATTTCTCTAAAAATACTTGGATAATGTATTCATGGGAAACTGTATCTAGGCAGACTGCTAGCTCAGGGAAAAGACTTTTAGGCTGGGGGCAGGGGAGAGGCAGAGTTAATGCCTTTATGGCTGGGGGAAAGTGTGACTTTTACAACTTAATTGCACAGGCTTGTTACAAACTGATGTTACGTACATAGGTACCCGAACACAAGTGAGATTTTATAAACTGAGGTTACAGACAAAAGCACCTCAGACCTCATCACTAGTAGTAGTATCACCAGGTCAAAGGAAATACAGAGTTTTATGGCTCTTTGGGCATAGTTCCAAATTGCTCTCCAGAATGGTTGGGCCAGTTCACAACTCCACCAATAGTGCATTAGTGGTCCTGTTTTCCCACATCCCCTCCAGTGCTTGTCATTTCTGATAGATGTGGGGTGGTCCCTCAGAGTTGTTTTAATTTACCTTTCTCTAATCAATAGTGATTCAGAACATTTTAATGACTATTGATGGCTCTGATTTTTCTTTAGAAAACTGCCTGTTTCTATCATTTATAGGTCTAGGATTCTAGAATCTCTCTTTGACATCCTGGAAATATGATTCCATCCAGGCTCCTTCCAGGCTTCTCTGAAAGACTTCTGGTGATAAAGGAACTCATAATCTCCTAAGGCTGCCCATTCAATTTTTGTTCAGATATTCCTCCCCTCATATTAAATGAAAATCAACCAATCAATCAACAAGGATTTATTAAAATGATTACTATATACCAAACACTGTGCTGATCTCTGGGAACACACAGAAGAAACAATCACAATCCTTGTCCTCAAGGAGCTTACATGCTATTGAAGGAGACACATCTAAGTCAGAATGCACAAAGTAAATACAGAGTTGATGGAAGGAGCCTAAGAGGGGGAGAGACTGGGAGAGGCCTCCTGGGACAAGTGATGCTTGAGTTTAAGGAAGGCAGACAGTCTAAGGGCTGGAAGTTGGGAGGCACGAGAGGACAGTCCATGCAATGGCATAGAGGTGGGAGAGTGTGGTGTGTGAGGGGCAAGTTATGACAGGGCATGGAGGGGAGTGATATGTTAGAATGAGTAGAAGGACATGAAGGGGTCAAGTTGTGAAGAGCTTCAAATGCCAAACAGAGGAGTTTATAGTTGGTCCTAGAAATAATAGGGAGCCATTGAAGTTTATTGAATAGAGAGCTGACACGGTCAAACCTGTCCTTTTGGGAAATCACTTGGGCAGCTCTGTAGAGAATGGGTTGGATTCCCTTCTCTGTGACTTTGGCCCTCTGGGGCTCAAAAGAACAAGCCCACTCACTCTTCAAACATGTGTAGACAGCTATCCTGATCCACTCTCCCCAGAGGTTTCTTTTTTTTAACTTTTTTAATTTTAGGACAAACATTCCAGGTCCTTGAAATCAGAGTGACATCTTAGAATTGGCAGGGACTTCTGAGGCCAACCCTATACCTGACTTAATCCCATTTTTGACATCCCTGTATAAAGGACCCTCCAGCCTCTACCTGAAGACCTCCAATGGGGAAGAGTTCACTCCCTCCTGAAATACCCATTCTACTTCTGGAAATGAGCCTCCAATAGGATGGCTTCAAGTCCCCTCACCATCCCGGTCACGCTCAGACTTGTCTCTGTCCTTCCTAAAATGGGCTGCCCAGAATGGAATACAGTATTCCCAGGGTGATCTATCTGGTTTTTATAATAGCCCAGGCCAAAGGTGATGAGAGTTTGAACTAGTTGTGGTGATAGTCAGAGCACAGAAAATGGGAGGATGTATGAGAGGTTTCTGAGGTACAATTTATAGACCTCGTCCACAGATTGGATGTGGGTGTCAGGGAGAGTGAGGAGTCAAAGAATTGTCTGGTTTGGATCTTGATGACTGGAAGGATGGTGGTGCCATCAACCAAAACATGGCAGTTGTCAAGGGGGAGGTTTGGGGGAAAGATGACTAGAGTTTTGGAACAAGTTGAATTTGAGGTGTTAGAGATATGGTTACAAGTAGCCAACCACACAGTGCAAAGTTGGAAATGTGGGACTGGAGTTCAGGCTAGAGACTGGGCCTAGAGACAGAGGTGGGACTGTGGGATTTAGGTTTGGAAAGAACCCAAGCCAACATTTATACAACGCCTTCAGAAGTGTAGAGTGCTTTACAAATGTTCTCTCATTTGATTCTCACTAAAGTCCTGTCAGATAAGTACTATGATGATCTTCATTTTACAGGTGAGGAAACTGAGGAGGAAAGTCATTAAGTGACTTGTCCAAGGTCACATAACTAGTGTCTGAGGCCAGATTTGGACTCAGGTCTTCCTGATTACAGGTTCAATGCTCTACCCACTATATCACCTGGCTGACTAAAAAACTGAAAGCCAAGAAAGAAAGCAGTTCTGGGCATCAGGGAGCCCCATTTTAATGGAGGGGAGGACTATTTATGGACTGTTTGTGCCCAGCCTGGGGTGGAGCTTTCTGAGCTCAAATTGGTCTGATCAACCACAGGCAGACACACTTTACCTTGACCCCAGGATAGCGATGCCATTTTGGTCTTTTTCGAGAACAAAGGACAGTAACCACCAATGGACCACAGTTACAAGGATGGAAAGCAGAGCCAGAATGGAATGACTCTATCATTTCCTATAGCAGAGGCAATATTGATCTGATTGTGGTTCAAGAACCAGAAAGGAAGGAGGAGGAGCATGGAGGATACCTCCCCTGTTGTTGTGAGGATGCAAGCAACACATTGCCCGTGTAGCCAGGCTAGTGACCAATCAAAGTGCCTACCAATCAGGACCTTGGGGGGGGGGTTCCAGGGTGGGCATTTTGAAGCTGAAAAGATTAGGCCATTTGGAGCATGATCTCTGGTCCCAGCAGCAAGGGACTGGCAGGAAGATGGCGGGAAATAAAGTGAAGTGTAACTAGAGGCATATATGTCCCATATATAATATTAGAATAGAAGGGTAGCACCCACTCTGGACAGTTCCTCCAACTGAGAATCATTAGATTTGCAGGATGGGTCCTCAGAGAATGACTGCCACCTCAAGTATTAAGGAAATAGTCTCTGGGTTCCCAGACCCAAATGTTCAAGCTCACAGGTATGCTTTTCATTAACAGTCAGCCAGAATGGTGGCAGCTAGGGGGCACCACAGTGGATAGAGCTCTAGGCCTGGAGTCAAGAAGACTCATCTTCCTAAGTTCAAATCCAGCCTCAGATATTAACTAGCTGTGTGACCCTGAGCAAGTCACTTAACCCAGTTTGCCTCAGTTTCCTCACCTATAAAACCATTATAAATATGTATAGTCAAGCAGAACAAATAAGGAGGGACAGCTACATGGTACAGTGGATAGGACCTGGAGTCAGGAAGACCGGAGTTCAAATCCAACCTCAGACATTTCCTATCTGTGTGACCTTGGGCAAGTCCCTTTACCTTATCTATAAAATGAGCTGGAGAAAAAAATTGCAAAACACTTCAAGATCTTTGCCAAGAAAACATTAAATGGGGTCACAAAGAGTCAGACGTGACTGAAAACAACTGAGCAAGAACAACAAAAGTAGACAGAACAGTAGCTGCAAAATATTCCCTTGGGGAGCATTTTCCTACAAATACACAGAGCAGTCAAGGGAAGAGTGGGTTCAAATTTAGAGTGCAATGATGGAGAGCCACACTCTTTCAGAATGACTCGTTATCTGCTGATGGGGAAGTTTACTGGGTGATGAACTCTGCTGATAGACATCATGACTGCTGGGGAGGGGGCAGAGTGGGGAGGTAACTCCCCAAGCCCCAAGAGGTCAAGAGCTCTGTCTTTGCTGATTTCTGGCTCTCTTTTTGACTGATCAAAACTGCTGGACTCTCCAAGAGCTTGTTTCCAGAGCTCAGCTATTTAAAGCCTACAGGCATATGGCCAATTTTAAGCCCAACAAATCAAAGTGACCCTCCTGGCTGAGAGAGTTGTAATCATACCTTGTTAGGTTCCCTGTCTGCCAACTTGTTGTTATCAGATCAATCTCTCATTGTCTGTGATTATGTCAACTGAATTGGGAGAATGGAGGCAGAAATCAATTGCCCCTCCACTATACTTCTCTCCTCAATTAAACATTTTCTTTCTCCAACACATCAACTGGGATGCTTTTTTTGGTATGTGTGTGTGGGAGGGGGAGAAGCAAATTCCATGTTTCACAGATCACACATAATCTGGAAATCCACATTTTCCCAAAAATATATAAATTGGCAGATCTGGGGATTTCACTCATTTCTGAATTAAAATTTTTTTTCCCAAACTTTATTTTTTTACTGTGTCCCTCTTTTATCCAGGCTAGAAGTATGGGGGGAGGGGCGCTACTTACGAGCTGGTCCCCTTCTGATCAATACAGTTGTTTTGACCTTCTCCATTAATGACCTAAGAGGGTTTACCCCTCTCTAGGCAATCCAGGTAACTCCCCTTCTCTGGAAAAAGTACCACACTACTGTCATATTTAGGGCAGTCACCCAATTGGCTTAGCCCATTATATCTCAAGAAATCTGTCAACTTCAGCCTTGCTGGAAGCAGGGATTACAAGGTTTACCACCTATAAATTGAGCTGAATTCAGATCACATTGTTTTAACAAGTAGGTTTTTCCAAATTATCACAGGTTACTTCATGTCTCAGTGCTTGCAAAAGGATTTCTCCAACCCAAAGATGATGAAGAGGAGGAAAAAAAAGTAAAGAGAGTCAGGTTTTTGCCCTCAGAGGGAAAACCACAGTCCCTACAGGGCTTCTCAAATATTGAGCAGATCATGGACCCATTGGTGTGCTGAAGCATTGAAGTACGGACTAGATCGTTGCTTGGGGCTATTCTGGCTCTAAGTGCTTATGGAAGCCCTGAATCATGGTGTTTCTGAGTTGGAAGATCTAGGTGGCCTTTTAGTCCAATTCAAACCAGAAGAATTCCCCTGGAATTGAGGTACGCAAGATGTGGGTTGTGTCACTTACTACATGTGACCTTAGGCAAATCAGTTAACTTTTCTTGACCATCTGTAAAAGGATGAGGTTGAATCAGAGGGTTTCAACTCTGTCTCTAATCCTAAAACCCTCTACAGAATACCTAGAAGAGGCAGCTAGGTGGCATAGTGGATAGCGGGACAGGCCCCCGTAAGGGAGACTTGGGTTCAAACCCAGTCTAAGGTACTTACCAATTGTGTGACCTTGGGCAAGTCACTTAACCTTTGCTTGCCTCATTTTCCTCATCTATAAAGCTCTTCCACCTGGATAATAATAGCACCTCTTTCCTAGGCTTGTCATGAGGAGCAAATGAGATCAAATGCTTTGCAAACCCTTACACATTATATAAAAGCTAGCTATTGTTATTTTTTGACCAAGGGTTATCCATCCTTTGCCTGAAGACCTCATTTGAAGGAAGGAGCCCCTTCTACTTGGAGACACTTCTAATTCTGGGGAAGCTTTGCCTGGCATGCAGCCTGAATTTGCCTTTTGTACCCCCCACTCATTGCTCCTGGTTCTCTCCTCTGAAGTTGAAGAGGTATAGAGAGGGGGAGGATTTCTATTGAAATCCTTGAGGGTTCGTTGTCTGAAATGAATTACTGGACTCAGCTGTCTTTTGGCAGAGTTATAAAAGTTTATTGTTACACTGACTTCACAGCAGGCAGGAGAGGGAGGGTAAGGAGACTTGCAAGCTGACGGGGATCTAAGGCAGAGTTATAAAGTTCTATGTTACACTTTGCAGCATGCAGGGGGGTGTCAGAGAAAGCCTACAAAGTGCAGGGGCTAGAGATGCAGTTTTTAAAGCCATAAAACTGTCAGTCAAAGGTTGATTATGCTAACTAGGTGGGCAAGGGTGGAGTTAGGGAGGAGTTTAGGAGTGGTCAGTGCTTAAAGGGACATGCACTTTTTATATCAACTGCACAGGCATATTGCCCATAATTCACTGGGAGAAAGCTAGAGGGGGGCCAAGGGGGAGCTGTGGTTTTTGCCTTGACACGTCACTAGGTAACTTTTTGGTCAAGGATGAATGACATAGGTCCAATACGGCTGTTGGGAGGATAGGCTTGATTGTTTCAGGAGGTACCAAGTTTGAAAGCTAGACTGATTAGGGATTCAGGAGGTCCCATCTTGGGAGGGAGTTATCTCTCTGATAATGTTGTTCAAGGTTTCTGGGTGCAGCTGGCCACTTAGAACAAAGGAGCTATGTATTTCTCTAAAAATACTTGAATGATGTATTCATGGGAAACTATCTGCTAGCTCAGGGAAAAGACTTTGAGGCTGGGGGCAGGGGAGAGGCAGAATTAATGCCTTTATGGCTCGGGGAAAGTGTGACTTCTACAGCTTAATTGCACAGGCTTGTTACAAACTGATGTTACATACATAGGTACCCGAACACAAGTAAGATTTTGCAAACTGAGGTTACAGACAAAGCATCCCAGACCTCATCAAAGTCAAATAAAACAATCCATCCCTCTTTACACCCATGTCAGACCTTCAAATACCTGAAGACAGCAATCATATCCCCCCCCTCATTTTTATTCCTGCCTTGTCTCATCTCAACTCTCTTTTAAAGCTCCATCAAAGTTCCCTCCTCCTACAAAAGGCTCATCCCAGTCCTATGAAGTGGAGGGATTCATTGGAAGCATTCAGCTGGCTTAGCACTCCCAGTATTCTCACTGTATGGACCCCTTTCCTCTGTTTGCTTTACTTGCCCTGAGAATTGTAATCAAACCAACACACCTATTGCCTCCAACCGGTCTTTCCCGGTGACTCCCTGGTCAATACTCTCTATTAGGACCTTGTTTTCTCCTTCATTAGAATGAATATAAGCTTCTTATTTGTTTTGCTTAATGTTACATATTTAACATGGCTTTGTTTTTCTTGTTTTCTCAATGGGGAGGGAAGATGAAGGTGGGAAGGAGAGAAATCAGAACTGAAGATACAATAAGTCTAAATTAAAAAGAGAGAGTAAGTTCCTTGAGGGTGGGAATGGTTCCAATTTCCTATCTGTATCTCCAATGCTTGCTTAACTTGGTACTTGACACAGCACACATTTAACAAACGGTTTTCCTTCACTTAGTCGATCATTTCCTGGTCATTTCCAATCGTGTCACCACACCCCAGCCTCTTCTTCAATCTCCTCGCACCAGACTGGACTTTGGCTTTCCCCCATTGGATTGCAAACTCTTTGAGATCTGGGACTGTTTTGCTTGTTTGTGTCTATCACTGATGTTTACCACAGTGCCTAGCTCTGATACAGGCTTTCATTGATTCATTGCTTCATTCGCAGTATCTAGCACACTGTAACAGATTAATAAATGTTTATTGGTGGATTACTCTGTACTGAGCCCAGAAGCGACCGCACAATTGTGTAACCCCAGGTTCTCTGAGGCTCTCTGAGCCTTGCTGGATTGTAGTGGGAATCCCATGAGATAATATCACGCAAAGTACTTGGCCAACTTCAAAGCATTGTATTAACACCAGCTGTCATTACTGTGATTATTAATTCTCATTACATCACCCGAAGCCAAAAGAAATAAACACACTCCCTCTACGAAATAGGATCATAGGATTTAGAGCTGGAAGAGATCAGAGGATTACAGTCTAAGTGGGAGTAACCTTAGAGGCCATCTGTGATCTCGTCCAGCCCCCTCACTTTAGAGATAAGGAAGCTGAGACCCAGAGAAGATCGTGCCATGGCCAAAGATACACAATGTGTTGGGGGTAGAGCCAGGCTTTACACCTGAGCTCCTTGGCTCCTAACCCCAGGGCTCATTCCATCGCTTGGTACTGCTTCCTCCAGAGCTGAGGACTCTTCAAATAACCCGAAGGTAGGGACCATGCTAGCCAAGCCTTCTCTTTCCAAGCAAAACATCCCCACTACCCTTTACTCACCTTCCCATGATATGGCTGCTCTTACTAGCCTGGTCACTTGTTCTTTAGTGACAAGCTCCACTTTTTCAATGGCCTGTCTAAAACATCTGGGATAGAAGGGAAGGAAGTGAGAGGAGAAGAGGTGGAACCTGGGGGCTCAGAGAAGCTCCTGACATCCCATGTTCAAGTCAAGACAATGAGCACTTATTAATTCATATTAATCACTGTTATTATTTAGCTATAAAATAATTATGGACCATTATTATATAGTTGTAAAATGAAATAATTATTACTGTTTATTATTATTACACAGTGTCAGGCACTGTGCTAAGCTTTGAGAATACAGACACAAGCAAAAAGGAAGGTATTCCTTGGCATCAAAAAGTTTATACTGTAATCGGGGTACATAACACATAAAGGAGGGCTGAAAAGCGGAGGAGGAGATGCAACATGGGAAAGAAATCAGATTTACTCTTTGTTTATTCTATAAATTAGGACATAGTTGCAACTATAACTAAATCATATATATTTATTAATTATATAAGTAATATATATTTATTATATTCATAGATCTTTATATACAAATTAAATTATATTTAAATATAAATCTAATACATTTACTTTTTAATAACATTTTAAAATAAATTTGCTGATAGGGTAAATACTGGTTCCCACTTTAGAGCGGTTCATTCATGTAATCTTTCCCTTTTGTCAGTTACCCTTGGATTGTGAAGACCCCCCGGGAATAAATCAGGGTGAAAAAATCTGGAGAGTCAAATGCAGAGCCAGGAGTAAGGTAGTAAGTCTGGCTGGCCTGGGCATTTCCTCCAAACAGAAGTTTAGGAAGGAACTCAGCAACTGGACGAGGCGGCCATTGGCTTGAGGAGCTCATCCAGGGTGAAAAGGACACAGGGACTGGGGCATCTTCTAGGTGGAGGAAGCTTCTAAGATATAGGAGAGAAGTACAGAGATTCAAGAGCAAAGCTAGGAGAGGAGTGAGGTGAAGACCAGGAGCAGAATGGAAAAGTTGGGGAGGTGAAATTTGGGAAAGTATTAGGAAAGAGGTCTCTTGAAGCACTGGATGAAAGGGCCAAGAGTTGGGAAGAAAGCTGGATGCTCAGGGGGTAGAATGGGTACACAAAGACATTGGGAGAAGAGGGGCAAAGACTTGGAGAAAAAAAGTTTAGAGGTATCCATGGTTATCTCCTTCAAATATATGAAGACTTTGGGGTATTCTGCTTGGCTCTAGAGGGAAGAACCAGGACATCCAACTAGAAGTTCCGAAGAGGCAGATTTCAGCTAAGTGGAAACTTGGGGAGTGAGGTCCCATCATCAGAGAAGCTGGGGGAGCTAGGTGGCACCATAATGGATAGCGTGCCAAGCCTGCAGTCAGGAAGACTCATCTTCCTGGATTCAAATCCGGTCTCAGAAACTTACTAGCTGTGTGACCTTGGGCAAGTTGCTTAACCCTGTTTGCCTCAGTTTCCTCACCTGTAAAATGGGCTGGAGAAGGAAATGCAAACGCCTTCAGTATCTCTTCTAAAAAAAACACCAAATGAGGTCATGAGGAGTTGGACATGATTGAAAAATGACTGAACAAGAAGCCGAGGATGGATGAGCCCCCATCGAGAGGGTTCAGGTTGGGTTAGACTAGAAAAGTTAAAACAAGGCAGCATGAGAATCATAGGGTTATACCTGGGATGGACCTTAGAGGTCATGTAGGACTGACTCCTGCATTTTTTTAATGAAACCTTTCCTGATCATCTCAGCTGCTAGGACCTTCCTTCCCCAAAAGACCTTGTATTCATTTTATGTGTGTTATGTGTTATAAACACATATGTTTACAAATGTTATATGCATGTGCTTTTTCTCCCATTAGAATGGAAGTTCCTTGAGGGCAGTGACTATTTTGTTTTTGTCTTGGGAGCTCCAGCACCTGTTGTATAGCAAGGTCTTAACATGGTTCCTGGCACAAAGTAAACTTTGAAGACATGTTTGTTGGTTGATCATAGAGGGGAGAAATGACTTGGCCAAGGTCACTTGGAGAGTCAGTGGCAATACCAGCGCTAAAGTTCAGCTCTCCCAGTTCTTTTTCACCGTGCCCCATGCCAGAGGGAATTCCCCTCTGCTGTTTCTCCCCCTGCTCCCCCCCCCCCCCACAGTAGTTCTGAGGGGAGAACGGGAACACTTCAGCATGCTTCAGCCTCGCCTGGGCATGCAGGGAGGATGGCTGGGAGCCTAGACCCAAACTGTACTTGGCAAGGCAGGTCAGCTCTTTTTGGAAAGAAAAGATGAATGTTCAAGTGAAAAGACAAGATTATAATTATCCAGGGTGTCCCAAAAGTCTTGGTGCAGTTTAAAGCCCTAATAACTCCAGAAACATAAATGTTACAAACACACCAAAATCAACACTTTAAAGATTGCTTATTTTAAATTTTAAGATTTTGATAAATTTCTTATTATAATTGCTAATAACTACTATCCTGTGCTGTTAAACATTCTAGTTGATTTTTTGAGCTTTGTAAAAGCTTTCATGAGCTACTGTTCAGTGCAAGACTACATTTTTAATCCTAGTCCTAAGATCACCCCAGAACAAGGTCTGATCCTTGATGTGATCCCAAAGGGAAAAGTCTGATGGAAATGGACCAGGTGACAGCGATGGGTAAGCAAGAGAACCTTCTCTACAGATTTACTGGTTTGAGAAATTGTCATCCAGAAAATTAAACTAAAATTCTTTATTAAAAATGAGCAAAACTAAATAATTTTCAAAAATTTAAATAAATTAACTCTCAAATGATGTCTTTTTAAGTTTGCAGTCCTTACATTTTTGAAGTGATTAAACTGCACTAAGACTTTTGGTACAGCTTGTAATTCAATATTCTAGGTTTCCTTTAAAAATCCTCTATATTTTATTAATATATATATATATATATGATATATATATATATATATATATATATGTGCACTTAAAAATTAAATCTAAAAATATTCTGAGGGGTGGCTAGGTGGCACAGTGAATGGAGCACCAGCCCTGGAGTCATGAGGGCCTGAGTTCAAATCCAGCCTCAGACACTTAACACTTACTAGCCATGTGACCTTGGGCAAGTCACTTAACCCCAATTGCCCTCTCTTCCCCCCTCCAAAAAGTAAATATATACATGTGTGTGTGTGTGTGTGTGTATGTGTGTGTGTGTGTGTGTGTGTGTGTGTGTGTGTGTGTGTGTATATTCTGAGAAGAGGTCTGTAGTCTTCACCAGACTGCCAAAGGGGCCCATGACACCAAACAGTTTAAGCATCCCTGATGTATTTCAGCTCCCTCATCGTAAAGATGAGGAAACAGACCACAAGGCAGTGTAGTGGCTGGAATGCCTGATTGGTAGTTAGGAAGACCCAAGTTCAGATCTGGCATCAGATATTTACTAGCTGTGTGACTCTGGGCCAGCCGGTTCATTTCTGTCTCTCAGTTTCCTCAGCAGTAAAATGAGTGTAATCATGGGGCCTCCCACAGTTGTTGTGAGGATCAAATGAAATAATACTTGTAAAGTGCTTAGCACAGTGTCTGGAACATACTAATAAACGATTATGATGGCCTGACTGCCCAGTGAAGATGAGCACCAGCTGGCACTTCATAGCCTTAGACTTGCCTGGGGACACTGAGTATAAGTGACTTAGCCAAGGTCACACTGCTAGGATAGATCAGCAGTAAGAGATCTTTCTGACTGAGGCAGGCTCTCTACCCACACCAGATCACGTTGACTCTTACCTTGCAAACAGCAGGGGCTTAATAAATGTTTGTTAAATTAAATTGAGTTGAATCTAGTTCAGCCTTCTAATTATACAAGTGGCAAGGCTTAGACACACAGATGTTATGTGACTTATCTAAGGTCATGCAGGGGATGAACCTCTGAGCCAGGATGAGAGTCAGATGCTCAGTTCTGTGCCGCCTCTGTCCTCTCTCCTGACTGTCTTTGAACTCTTACAGCTTGGCCTTTCATAGGGGATTTCCCACTGATCTCTCTCTGCTCCAGAAGGGATGGGAGCTTTATATCCACCACTGCCCTGAACACATTGTGGGCAATTCACAGACAGCTGCACAGCATGGTAGACGTATGTGGTGACCTTTGGGTCAACAAGATCTGAGTTCAAATCCTGACATTTGCTAGCTATGTGGCCCTGAAGTCACTTAACCTTCATCATCCTGTTTCTTCATCTGTTAAAGGAGGAGTAAAGCAGTGTCTACCATATATAACAGGGCTGTCAGAAAGCTCAGATCAGATCACTACGTGTAAAGTGCTTTGTAAGACCTATGGTTTTGAGAGCTGTTTAAAGGTGAGCTGTAATTGATTATGATGATGTGACAGGTAAAGTGTGGGTGGGGGGGCACTCAGACTACCCAAAGGGAACCCTGTCTACGAGAGTGTGGCTCTGCTGATGAGATCCCCGTGTGGACTTTAGAGCATGCTCAGGTATTCTTTACTTACCATTTGAAGAAGTGAAGCCTTTTAATTGGCTGCTGAGCTGAATTGAGGTTTACAGTGCACAGATGAGTTGCCTCTCTCTCTTGCCTGGCTCTGTTTGGTGGGGGGGGGGGGACTGTAACCCTCCAGGGGGCAAGAGAGGCCTTGAGCCTTTATCTCCGTACTTGGGGCTCATGGGCACAGGCCCTGTTACTGCTTTTACCTCTAATCAACCTTTCTCTCCTTCTTTTGTGAAGGCATCCTGGAGTAAGCTAACAGCCTTGTAATCTTTAAAAGTTCGGGAGAGGAGGTGGAGCCAAGATGGCGGCGTAGCAGCAGCAACACATCGCAGCTCTCACATAGCCACCCCAAAATACCCATAAAATAGGACTCTAAACCAATCCTGGAACTCCAAAACGCACTCAAAGATACTTCCCACTAAAGTTAGCTCGGCTACGAGGAACCATATCAGCACTGCGAACCGAAACCAGCCTGGCCTGAAGCCGCGGCTGTGCCCCGGGAGCGGTGGACGGGAGGAGCGAGGAGCTTCAGGTGAGCGGATTAGCGGCCGCTGCGAGTGGGAATTGTGAAAGGGGGAGATAAGCAGCCCGGCTGGAAGGCCTCCAGAGTGGAAAAGTGAAAGGCAGAGGTTTTGCACCCGCCTCGGCTTTGCAGCTTCCCGCCCGCGGCCTGCAGGCAGCAGGGGGACTGAGCGATTTTTCTCGGCCAGCTCTCGCGTTGAGTGGCCTGGATGGATCGCCGTCTTGGGCCTCGGTCTTGGAGTCTTTATTATCCAGTCTGCTGGAAGTATATAGGAAGAGTTCCCAGCCTCTCCCTAAGAGCTACGGCAGCTGGGAGGACCCCAGCGATTTGGGACAGAGCTTTCCCTTCTGGAAGCAGAGCCCCACAGAGATTTAAAAAAAAATCATGG
>CM053582.1:76732466-76778085 GCA_028627135.1 Pseudochirops cupreus
AATAGACTGGGGGAGGGGGGAAACACTGGGATGGCTGTTTTGGGGTGGTGGGCGGGGGAAAGACGGGGAGAATATATGTAACTCAAAAAAATTTTAATAAAATAAATTTATTATTAATTAAAAAAAAAAAAGAGAATCTCAAAAAAAAAAAAAGTTCGGGAGAGTGAGCTGCCAGAGGCTGGAGGCTGGAGTCCTCAGCAGATGTTGTGGATAAATGAGCCTAGTGAGGAGTGAAGTCCCAAGGGGCCTCCTTGATCCAGCATAGAAATAGATGGAGGGCCAGCAGGAGATAGTGAGAGCAACTCATGCATTGGCTAATCTGGAAATGAATGAGACAAATTCTGTGTAGAAAGCAATTTAAATTTGAGCCCACTCTCCCCAGGGACTGAGATGGTACAAAGCAGTGGGCCCTCAGGGTTTGGCGCAGGGAGAATTTCTGTACTGATCTTGCCATAACTTCTCAGTAAATATCCCTTTTTAAAAACTAATTGATGTTAATTGGTTAAATGAGACTAGGGTACTAATTATTGGTGATAGGTATTGGGAAAACACACTGGAAGGGGAGTTCCAGCTAGTAGCATTAGAGAAAACCCCAAAGCCCTCAGGGTTATCCCTAGAACCCTGAGGGAGTAATGTAGCCTTGCTTTGGAACAGTAGACTCATCATGCCAGTAGGGATTCAGATGAGGATCCCCAGAGCTTATAAAGGACACACACACACAGAGTCATGTAGTATATACTTTCCATTTCCATTCTCTTCATTCCAGACCCTGCCTCCTCTACTCCTACTTGGAGTATTGGACCAGGCTGTCATCTCTGCCTGTCCAAGATTTCTTGTGTAAACTCCCAGATCCCTCTCCTTAAAGGTCAGTTATGACCTTATCCCCTTGCCTACTCAGGAGCTTCTTTTGACTCCAACAGTTGAGAGGGCTGGCTTGGGGAGTAATGGGCTCCATAGCACCTGAGATAACGAAACAGAAGTTGGATGACCATCTATTGTAGTCTGGATAGATGAGATAACCTCCAGGTTCCCTCACATCTCCAAGAATCTATGATTCTTCACTGCCCATATAGAAGACAGGATCTGAAGTCAGAGGACCTGTATTTTAATCCTAGTTCTGCTACAAGCTACCTGTGTGACCCTGAGCAATCATTTGGACTTCCTGGGCTGCAATTTCATCATCTGTAAAATGAGGGGGATTGGACCTTATAATCTCTGAGGTCCTTTCAGTTTTAAATTCTATTATAAACCCTCATCTATTATAAACCCCTTGGTCTATCATTTAGTCTTCCATGATCTATTCCCAACTTGCCTTGGCAAACCTAACTCAGCACTTCAGTCACACTGGTTCCCTGGAACCCACCACCAACCTGCCCTCCTCCATGCTCCTGCTTATAGTACTCTCCCTGCGTGGGATGCCCTCCGTCTTCCTCTCTGCACAGTATAAATCCTTTTTATTCTTATAGATACCAACTCAAGTCCTACCTAATCCTCCAGGTATCATATCCCAACTCACAGTGTTTTTTCCTTCCTCTAAACTCTGAAAGTATTTACCTAGAATATTCATTTGGTACTTCTTATAAAGAGTTTTATATTTTAAATTTTCTTTCTTTTTTAATGTAAAAGTTTTTATATTTTATTTTTCCAACCACATGTAAAAATAATTTTGATTTCCAAATTTTCTCCCCTCTCTTCCCTCTCCTCCTCTTTGAAAAGGCAAATAATTTCATATAGATTATATATGTGCAGTCATGAAAAACATATTTCCATATTAGCCATGTTGCAAATGGTAACTCAGACAAAAAGAAGAAAAAAGAAAGCTTAAGAAAACATGCTTCAATCTGCATTCAGATTCTGTCAGTTATTTCTCTGGAGATGGATAGCATTTTTTTATTGTAAGTCCTTTGGAATCATCTTGCATCATCGTATTGCTGAGAAGAGCCAAGTTGTTCACAGTTGATCATCATACAAAAATGTTGTTACTAGGCCCCCTGGTTATGCTCATTTCACTCTACATCAGTTCATGTAAGTCGTTCCAGGTTTTTCTGAAATCTTCCTACTTGTCATTTTTTGTAGCACAATAGTATTCCATGACAATCATATTCCACAACTTGTTCAGCCATTCCCCAATTGATGGGCATCCCCTCAGTTACCACTTCTTTGCCACCACAAAAAGATCTGTGATAAATATTTTTGTACATGTAGATTTTTTTTTTAAATATCTCTTTGAGATGCAGACTAAGTGGTGGTATTGCTAGGTCAGAGGATTTACAATTTTATGGCCCTTTGGGCATAGTTGAAAATTGTTCTCCAAAATGGAGAATTGAATAAGTTCACCTCTACCAACAGTGAGTTAGTGTTCCAACTTTTTCACATCCCCTCCAATATTTGTCATCTAAATCCCCTTTCTATGTTGACCCTACAGAACACAGAATATCAGAACCAAAAGGGACCTTAGTATATCAAATGTTAAGGGACCTCAGAACCTAGGACTTAGAATGTCAAGTTAGTAAGTATTTATTAAGGTCTTGTGATGTGCTATTCACTGTGCTAAATGCTGGGAAGACAATGAGAGGCAAAAACGAAAAAACAAAATCAAAAATAAAAATCAGCAGTCCTTGCCTTCCTGGAACTGGGAGTCAGAGCTGGAAGAGACTTTGGAGGATGGAATATCAGAGCTAGGGAGGACATTAGGATGCAGAATATCAGAACTGAGTGAGGATTTAGAACAAAGAATATTAGAACTGGGAGGGAATTAGAACACAAAGTATCCAATATGAACCAAGAATAACAATTCCAAAATCACAAAGTTGGAAGTTAGTCCCTTCCAGTTAGATGGGTTAGAGATCCAACCTTTACCTGAATGTTACATCCTCACTGACAAATGGACATTTAGCTACTTGAAGACCTTCTGTGAGGGGGAACCCTGGTACCTCCCGAAGCACCCTTTCTACCTTGGACAGCTCTGTTGTTAGGGAGCTTTTCTCATGACATCAAGCTCATATCTGCCTTTCTGCAAGTTTCATCCTTTGCTGCTAGTTCTGCTCTCTCGTACCAAGCCAAAAAAAGAAAAAAGAATCCCTCCTTCCAAGTGCTACCTTTCAAATAGTTAAAAATAGCTATTGTGTCTCAACAAAGTCTTCTCTTCTTCAGGCTAAGAATCCCCAGTTCCTTCAACTGATCTGTGCATAGCATGGTCTTCAGCTGTTTGCTTTTTTCCCCTCAGCTTCTTGCTTGCTTTCCTTACAATTTGTGGGTGTCTTGTTAAAATGTGGTGTCCAGGACTAGACATAATACACCAGATGTGGTTCAGCATTTTTCTATCCAAGATATTTGCTTCTTTTGATGTAACCAAAAGTTTTCTTGGCAGCCATTTCACCTTGCTGACTCACATTGAGCTTGCAGTCCACTAAAAGGCTCAGATCTTTTAAGACAGGTATCATCATTGGAAAATACTCGCAATCTCCCAGCTGTATGGCATGTAAAGCTTTCAAACTATAGCAGGAGATCAAAATCATGTGAGACCAGGAAGGGGTGCCTCGAATCTCTTTTGTCCTGCCTGCTACCAGAGGATACTGGCAGTGAGCCTACAGATGACGAGCTGACATCCCAACAATTTTGCTCACTTCTGAACAGCACTTATTCAGTCTACCAATGTAAGGGTTCACAAAAACATTAGCTATAGGAGAATGCCTGGATAGCCACTTGACTCAGGAATGTTTCTAGCTAAACCACCAGAAAGTCAAATGAAAGAGGTGACAACAACAACGTAGTTATAATAATAATTGCCCACAATCACCTGGATGTAACATGGATCCATGAAAACTCAGAAACAATGTTTCTGATAGTTGTTCCCACACCAGATACTCCTAATCTCCAAGCTACATGGAAAGGAAAGCTTTTGAACTACAGAAAATGTTGTTCTGTTGTTTTAGCCATGTCCAGCTCTTCATGACCCCTTTTGGCTTTGCTTGATAAAGATACTGAAGTGATTTGCTTTTTTTCCTTCTCCAATTCATTTAACTGATGAGGAAACTGAGGCAAATAGAGTTAAGTGACTTGCCCAAGGTCACACAGCTAGTAAGAGAATTAGCAGAGATCAAAACCACGTGGGAACAGGATGAGGTACAGAGTATTACTGTTGTCCTGTCTGCCACTGAAGTCGTCTCAAGGATTCTTTTTTTTTTTAATCATAAAGATTTATTTGCATTTCTGGCATGCAGACCTCTTCTACATGCTGGCCAATGACAGCTTTGAACACTGATTACAAATTCCATGCCCTCCAAGTTGAGCAATAAACTGTAGGATCCTTTTAGGAGCATAACATTTCCCTTCCCCTTACCCTAATTATCCCACCCTCAAAAACATACAAAGCTCCACCCCTGAAATATAATTTATACAGTGGCCTTTTCTGGAAAGGCTTCCAATAAGTACATCCATTACAAAAAACAACACTAGTTGCGACTTTCTTTCCTATGAGGATATGCACTGGGTATTGCCTTTACAAAAGGCATCAACACTAGTCCATCTGCCCCACAGCACTGCACACTCTACTTGAAATTGGCACATGCCCTGAAGGATGCCCTCTACGATGGGTACTGTGGGATGGGGACAGTCACTTTTCTGAGCATACCCCCACCAGTGACAAAAATTCTAGGACCCCCTCTGGTGTCACAATGTGGACAAATCTGCTGAAGTTACTGTTGCTGGGGTACAGACCAATACATTACAACATTAATCAGGATAGATAACATTAAGCCGTCTTTGTGGAAGATTGGCCAACAGTCACGTCACCCCTCAAGGAACATTACTTTACATTCTTTTAGAATGGTTCTCTCTCTCTGGCGCAATAGGTTGGGCAAGGAGAATCAATATCCTTCAGTAAGAAGGGAAGGAAAAAAATGGAGCACTTGGTGCTCTGTAAAGGAAAGGGAGAAAGCATTTTGCTCTACATTCTAGAGGAGCAGGGACTTGGAAAGCAAGTCCGGATTTTCCTCTGGATCAAATAAGCATGGGTCCCCACCATTCAGAGTCCTCCTGCTCCTACCAGGGCCTCCAGAGGCTACTGTCAGAAGGTGACTGTCCAGGCGCTGGCTTGGTGGAGGCAGCAGGGGACAAAGAAGAGGAGGAAGGTGGCTTCAAGTCTTGAACAGCAGTCAGAGATGCCTGCGGTCTCTGGAAGTGATAAAGCAGCTTCATCTGGGTGTCTGTGTTGGCAGAGCGCAAGGTCAGGAACTGGACCGCTTCTTTGAGGCACCAAGAGTAGCCTTCACTGTAGTCCTGTTGCAAGCTCTTGGGGCAGGATGCAAGAGCCTTATTGTGTTTCAGGTAGCTGACAGTCATCTCCAGGATGTCAGCCTTCTCCAACTTCAAGTTGGGCTTGTGTCTCTGGAACTCCTTCTCCAGTAACAGTTTCAGCTGCTCAATGCTGCTGTTGATGCGGTCCCGGAGCATCTTTTCCACAACTGGCTTTCTTAGTCTGTTTTTCTCCTTGGGAGTGAGGATATCCATGGAAATAGCCTTGGGGGCCATGGCTTGAGGGAGGATGCTGGGGAACAGTGGCAGCTTTAAGATTCAGTTGTGAGCTTAGGCTCCTATCGCATGCCGTCTCAAGAATTCTTGCAGCAAAACTTCATATAAAGAAGTTTATAGCTTCATATTCTTATTTGAACTCTGAAGAGCAATTATTTTGTTCACTTGGTCAATAATATTGTTGAATGTAGCTTTCAGAGGGGCTATCTGATCCTGACCTAATGGTCATCAGATTTTAACCAGTTGGAGCAGGTCTTGAGGCTTCCCTGGAAACTCGCCATTGCTGCACCTAGAATCCACTCTTCTGACCAGATGTCACCACTCCTCAAATCTTCCCAGTCTTGTCTTCAGACTTTTGGCTATTTTGCAAAATAACTTATGTAAGTTTCAAGAGGCTGTGCCTTCCATGAGAATCCCTCCCTGTTGAAGTGTATTTAAACTCTGTCCCTTCTTCTCCTCTCAGGTAGTACAGGACTTTGCTATACAGTGTCTTGAATTGCAATTCCCTTGCCTTGATTAAAAACCCTTGCTGTTACTGCTTTGGTAGTCCTCTTTATGTCAGGCTGACAGTATCTGAAACATCAACTATAAAAGACTAAACAGCAGAGAGAAGGCATTGTTCTGAGATTATTTCTGTCTTTACTCCATAAAACAAGAGAAGATGGTTTTTCCGCAGTAATTCCTATTTCTTCAGTACTTCGAGTTTTGCCAAGTGCTTCCCTTACAACCTTGCGAGGCAAGCAATGCATTATTGTGCCCATTCTACAGGTAAGGAAACTGAGGCTCAGAGCTGTTCATTGACTTGTCCAAGGTAGCACAGTTGGTGGATGTCAGAACTTAGATTCAAATTCAGCTTTGGATCCCATTGGATCCCAGACCACACGGATCTGGGAAGACCCTCTGTCTAGGTGGGTAAGAAATCTGGGCCTTCAGACAGTTTAGCAGCTGATAGCAAGGAGGCCAACATTTGGACCATCATGGAGAGATGGAAGAAAAATGGAGAAAAGCAGCAGAAGGTGGTGGTTTCAGTGAGTCTGCAGCTGTGTATAAAAGGGCTCATGTCAGTGACTACAACATCTGACCAATGAGTTGGTAATGCTCTGGCACATGGGCAAGGTTTTGGTGAGCCAGAGGCAGTTAGGTGGCATGGTGGATAGAGCACTGAGCCTTGAGTTAGGAAGACCTGAGTTCGAATATGGCACCAGATGCTTACTGGCTGTGTGACCTTGGGCAGGTCAATTATCCTGTCTCAGCCTCAGTTTCCTCATCTGTAAAATGAGAATCATAGTAGCATCTACTTTCCAAGGTTGTTGTGAGATCAGATATGATAATATTTTTAAAGTGCTTTGCATAGTATCTGGTACCTAGTAGTCATTTCATAAATGCCTATTTCCTTCTAGGATCAGCATTTTGTAGAATCCCAGAGTTGAAACAGATGTTGGCAGTCCTCTAAATTGATGACTACTCTTTGGGTCAGACAGCTAGATGGCACAGTCCTGGAGTCTGGACGACTCCTCTTCCTGAGTTCACATGTGGCCTCATACACTTTCTAGTTGGGTGACCCTAGAAAAGTCACTTTGCCTCAGTTTCCTCATCTGTAAAATGAGCTGGTAAAGGAAATGGCAAACCAGTCTAGTATCTCCGTCAAGACACCCCGAATGGGGTCACCAAGAGTCAGGCATGACTGAAATGACTCAGCAACAATGGCAGCACTCTTTGGGTCTGATCATTTAATTCATTCTGAACCAACTTAGCTGTAATATCATCTGGTCCAGTGGTATCAAATTTATCTAAAGTAGTAGCATTTTTTTTTGGAGGGGGGAAGGCAAGGCAATTGGATTTAAGTAACTTGTCCAGGGTCACACAGCTAGTTAAGTGTCAATTGTCTGAGGTCACATTTGAACTCAGGTCCTCCTGACTTTGGGGCTGGTGCTCTATTCACTGTACCACCTAGCTGCCCTCAAATTTATCTAGAAACTGATTGCTACCAAGGTATGTCAGCTTAGAAAACTACAACACTATTAATCCTTTAACAGAGTTAATACATTTTCTGTGTTGTATTGTATCTGTACTTACCTTGTTGCGCTGTAATCTGGTTTGGCCCCGATCAGGAGCTCGGGGCCAGCGTTCTGGTAGTGGGCTCAGAGTTCGACACCTCTGACCCAGCCCACGTCTCTCCATCTTGTCCACAGCAGTACTAAGAGATACTCAGTAAATTTATGCTGCCCTACAACATTCCGCTTATCGGATGCTCCAGTTACACTGTCCAAGAATGGAATCAGATTAGTTCTTAATGAAGCCATTTGGCTTTTGGGGAATTACTACTTCCCTTTCTAAATATTCCAAAAAAAAATCCCTTTAATAATATCTTCTAGAATTTTCCAGAAATAGAAATCAAACTCACAGGTCTACATCAGAGCTGGAAGGAACCTTAGAACATAAGACATACAACTAGAAGAGATATTTGACACAGAATGCAGAATATTTGCTCTGGAAAGGGACTTAGAATATCAGAGATAGAAAAGACTTTGGAAATCAAATTGAAATCTTTCATTTTCTATCTTTTTAAAAAAAAACATTGAATTTATTGGCAGGGTCATAACCAGAACCCAGGTGTCTTAACTCCCCATTCAGCATTCCACGACTTGAGATTGGGGACCACATTTGTGTCTTTTTTTTTTTTTTGCTTTTTGGCTGGGGGAAGGCAGGGCAATTGGGGTTATGTGACTTGCCCAAGGTCACATGGCTACTAAGTGTTAAGTGTCTAAGGCCGGATTTGATCTCAGGCCCTCCTGACGCCAGGGCTGGTGCTCTGTTCACTGAGCCACTGAGCCGCCCCGTTGTGTCTTTTTCTTACGGCAACTTGTACGAGACCTTGTTCCTAGGTCTGGCTTGGAGATCAGTGAATCATAATGACTGGTGGCGCCAGACTCGAATGAGAACGGATCCCCTACAGGCCCACACGCTGACTTAGTAAGCCCCAAATGAGCACGACTCATATTTTGTTGTATTTTTGTTTACTTTGTTAAACGTTTCTCACTTAGATTTCAATCTGATTCAGCCTTGCTTGCTGAGAGAGTCTGATGCGTCCAGTTTAACAGTGTGGGACTGAGAACTTAGACCAAACAAACTGTGGGGAGCAAGCCTAACGGAATATCTTGGCTCTGCAGGAAGTAGTGATGAATTTTGAGAAGCACAGGAAGATTAATATGAACAGATTCAGCCTGAAGGAAGCAGAACCAGGAAAACAATATACAAAAGGATCATGACAATGGAAAAGGAAAGAACAACAACACCAAACAATCCAGACTGTGAAATGATAGTGACCAAGTTTGGCTCTCGAAGAAAAGATATGTGAACATGCTTGCCTTCCTTCTTTGCAGAAAGAGAGGACTACAGGTGTGAAATACTACATACAACACTGAACTTGATGGAGAAGTTGGTTATTTCTGCTGAGCTCTTTTCTCCTCCTTTTAAATCCTCTGCACTAACGGGAAGGCTTTCTGGGAATGGATGACAGAGGTATATTATGGGAAATGCAGGTATTGTAAAAATCAAAGGTGTAGTGCCCCTTCTGGGTTATCCCTCCAAGTCACATTCACAGGTTATATCTCCTGAGGCAGAACTACCCCAAGTTCAAAGAACTCTGAGGGTCTGTATTCCTAAGATTATAGGTTCCAAGTCCTCATCAGTAGGCAGTCATTTGGCACAACTAGCTCAAAGCAAAGAAGTTTACTAAACTGTCAGAGCATGAACAATAGAAACAAAACATTTTCCCTATAAAATGGGGGGAGGGGTACTCTCCTACAAATATACACAGAGTAGGAAAAGTGGACATACACATAAAGTATGCTGATAGAGAAACACATGTAAGAGACAGATGTGGTTAGGGCAGCACACAGAGCTCTGACACTGCAGGGCCCCACATCTTCTCATAGGGTCCTCGCTCTGTCCTCTGTAAATAAGTAACTCTCCTGGGCAGAGCACTCGCCTGGGTTCTTTGGTCCTGCTTCTGTTGGTGTCTTAACGCCACTCTGTGGCTGGACTTTCTAGGCGAGCTTTCTCCTGAGGGAGGCATCTCCTACAGGCTGAATTACTCTTCTGCAAGATGTGATTATAATGGGTGGGAGAGGAGAGAGAACTTCCCTCTTCCCACTGAATTCTAGAAGAGATTCAAGGGAAAAGGCAAAGGGCCATTCCTTCCCCAAAGCTGGGGCACTTCTCCAGAGACGGCTCTCTTCTCAGCTGCCAGAAGGGTCTCTGTCCAGCAAATCCCTGAAGACTGACTACCTCACTGGGTAGCTGCTTTTACTTTTTATTTTTTATTTATTTTTTGCCTTTTTTTTTTGAGAGCAATTGGGGTTAAATGACTTGCCCAAGGTCACACGGCTAGTAAGTGTTAAGTATCTGAGGCCGGGTTTGAACTCAGGTCCTCCTGACTCTAGGGTGGGTGCTCTATTCACTTCGCTACCCAGCCACCCGGTAGCTGCTTTTTAATGCTTGCCAGGGAGGTGGCTGATCTTTCAGCCAGTTGATTACTAGCTGCCCGGTAATTCCACAAAGTTGATGGGGATACTTTGAAGTGCGAGCACAAACTGTGACTGGGCCACTCTTGGCTTGACTCTTTACAATCTGCTGGTTGACCGCTCAGGAGGTGGGTTACACAAGTTCTAATACAATCTGAAAGAGGCACCCTCTTTCCAAGGTATGAATATGACTCCTCCAAGTATGAAAGGGGCAAACCCTTAATACCTAATCATCTCTGTTACCTGCACTTTTACATTCTGCAATCTCACCAAGGGGTCTGGGAAGGCTCAGTTCAGGAGATCCCCAAGAAGCTTCTGGAGTTAAACAACCTGGGTTCGAAACCCATCTCTGCTGTTTGTTACCAATGTGACTTTGAATAACTTTAGATCTTTGTTTCCTGAACTAAGAAAAGGAGGAAATCAGATCAGAGGATTCCTTTAGAGGATTCCTTTGATTCCTTGCAGCATTAGGTCTTAAGATCTTCGTGACCTTCAAGCCAGTCTCTGGCTCCAAGTGAACATAACCTTTGGGAAGCTTGCTCTTTGGATGCACCAAGCATCTTTGTATACATTTGTCTGCTTGCTGTCCCCCATTAGATTGTAAACTCCCTGAAGGCAGAGATTGTTCTTTGTCTCTTTTTGTGCTCTGAGTGCTTAGTGTGGTGCCTGGCACATGGTAGATACTTAATAAACATTAATAAATGATTAAGTTTTTGCTGAGTCGTTTCAGTCAAGACTCACTCTTCATGACCTCATTTTAGGGTTTTCTTGGTGAAGAAGTGGTTTGTCATTTCCTTCTCCAGCTCATTTTACAGATGAGGAAACTGAGGCAAACAGGGTGAAGTGACTTGCACAGGTCACACAGCTGGGAAATTTCTGAGGTGGGATTGGAAGTCATGAAGATGAGTCTGGCGGGTTCCAAACCAAGTGCTTCATCCATTGCACCACCCAGCTGCCTGTTGATTAAGACAGAGGAACAAAGATAGGGAGAAGCTATCCTGTTAACCTCCAGGAGATTGACCCTGGAGGCCCCAACTGTCCTGATTGCTTCATGCCCCATATTGCTTGCCCACTACCTATAAGCTGGCTTCAGCCACATTTATTTCCCTCTCCAGCTATCTTTGCTTAGCATAATGTTTAATAAATGCTTTAAAATTCATTCATCCTTTGATTGTCTACAAAGTGCTTTCTTTGAAACAAAAGCACTTTTTGAAGTTGAAACAAATTTGTCATGTGTCACAATTATGCCCAGTTTTCTAGACAAAGAAACTAAGGTTCACCGAGGAGATGTGATTTGCCCTTAGTTACCCAGCCAGATGGTGTCGTTCTTGAAACTCACATCGGATCTTCTGAATTCAAGGTCACCAATCATTCCATTACTTCCACACAGCTGACTGGCTTTACCGGGAACACCTGATCCTCTGCCAATTCCAATTCGAACCTGCCTCAGTGGTCCTCAAAAGCCCCACCTGGTTTTCCTTGGCTCCTGTATGGCACCATGCCTACTAGAGTCAGGTTGGGGCAGGCAACTGACTAAGCATCCCCTTGAAAGTCCAGGAGAAGGAGCCAAGGGCTCCAGCTCCAGGGGGTGGGGCCTGAGCCTTCCCCTCAGCCTCTCTCCTCCCTCTCCACCTCTGTTCCAAGTGAAATGTTCTTTTCTTTCATTCTTCCCAACCTGTACATGGATGGTAGTATACCCAACCCTACTCCACACATACACTATTCTCAGACTGTTTTGCAATAGGAGCCTCTGGCTAATGCTGCTCTGCCCCTCTGGGCTGCAGCTGCTCTTTCTCTCCCCAGAAAGCCAGTGGGGCCCTCCTGGTCCCAAGCTCCACTTCTAGGAAGAAGTAACGGGAGGGAGATGGGAGCTATTTTGGTGGCAGTTAGCTAACACCAACAAATCGGGGAGATTCCAGAAGGAAATGACTGTCTACTCAGCACGAAAGAGCAGGAGAGTGAAGGAGGAATGGTGTAAATGTTCAATGTTGGCAACCCCCTTGCCCTGAGCCCAAACACCAGAAGCAAAATCTTTAGCCACTCTGAGAGACAACCTGGACCTGAAGCTAGGTTTCCAGAGTCACCTTTCCTTTTCTAGGTGGGTGACCTTGGGCAAGTCACATCAATTCTCTGAACCTCTGTATCTTCATCTGAAAAATGAGGTGAATAAAGTAGCCTCCCTCACCAAGCTGTGGGGAGGAAAATGCTTTGGGCTGTTTAGAAGTGAGCTATCGTTATCACTACATTAAGGGATAGGATCTGGACATGCGATTTCATTGGCATAAGGGATTCCCAGTTAAGGAAACTCCCTCTCCCAGTACAGGCTAACCCCCTCTCTGCAGCTTGTACTTCCTGAGTCGCCGAAGTTGCCACTGAGGCATTTAGATAGTTTCTTGGATTGCACCACCATTACAGGTCAGGCAGGATCCAAGCCCAGATCTTCCTGGTTCCAAAGTTACTCCTCCATTATGCAACACTCTCTCTTTATCCTTACTACTGCTGTTATTAAATAGTAGCCCTGGGTAAAACAAGGCTGGCAAATGAAGGCCAGCTTACCAAAGCTGGAGATGGATACCTGTTTTTCTGGAGTGGCTGCAGTGATGGGAATGCCGTGAAGATGGAAAGTGCCTTGCTGTTATCATTGGTGCCTCCACTTCTACCATGACGAACCCTGATGAAGTCAAAGAAAAATTTAAGGAAGCCCTGGAGACCCTCATCATTAATGTGCCAAGAGGGGACAAGCTTATAACCCTGGACAACTTTAACACCAGAATAGGCACAGAACTGTCAGCTATGGCAGGGAGTCCTTGGGAGGAATGTAGTTGGAAACAGCCACAGCAACAGAAACTTACTGCTGAAGACTTCTGCATCTCATTACCTTCTCATCACCAATACCATCTTCCATTTACCTAAACTAATAAAACATTGTGGCTGCACCCTCACAGACAGGCAGGATGTGAGAGTGATAAAGGCGATGTGAGCTGCAGAGTGCTGCACTAATCATAGACTTATCCTCTTCAAGCCGAACATTCCCATTCAACAAAAGCAGCAGCCCCAAGACAAGACAACTAATGAAGACTTAATGTCAACAGATCAGAGCACTTCTCTGAGCATGAACAGTTCATTATTACTTGGACAATTTTCCCAATCACTAATGGAGTGAAGCATGACTGTGTGCTTGCTACCGTACTTTTTAGCATGATGTTTTCTGCAATGTTGGAAGATGAAAATGGCATCAAGGTCAGCCACCACCCTCATGGTGAATTATTTAACTTCAAAAGGTTACAAGCCAAGATAAAAGCAGAGGGAGAGATGGTTCATGACTTTTTATTGACAGATTATTGCCAACTCCATGTACCTCCTAAGGCTGAGATGCAACAAAGCATGGATTGATTCTCTGCCTCTTAGACTAATTTTGACCTAGCAATTAACATCAAGAAAACATACCTTTTCTACCAGCTGGCACCATACCATCCACACATGGAAACATCATTTATAGCAAATGGAGAAATTTTGAATGTGGTAGATAAGATCACTTACCTTGGCAGTATACTTTCTAAGGATGTACACATAGATGATAAAGTCAATGCCCTCACTGTCAGCTAGCTCAGTGTTTGGGAGGCTCTGAAGGAAAGTATGGGAGAACAAGGTATTAAACTGCCTACCAAACAGAAGGTCTATAGAACCACCATGCTGACCTCATTGTTGTAAGCCTGCGAAATCTGGGCAGTCTACCAGTACCACTCCAGGAAACTGAATTGCTTCCATCTGAATTGTCTTAGGAAGATTCCGAAGATCACCTGGCAGGATAAGGGACCAGACACTGAGAGGTCCTTTCTTAAGATAAACTACCAAGCACTCAAAGAGTGCAACTCCAATGGGCTACCCATTGTTTGAATGCCAAAAATATGTTTACCTAAAAGACTATTTTATGGAGAACTCACACAACACAAGTGCTCACGCAGAAGTCAGAAGTGGAACAAGGACAATCTCAAGGTCTTTCTGAAGAACTTTGGAATCAATTATGAGACATGGGAAACACCAGCACAGGACTGCCCAGCAGGGCGTGCCTGCACCAAAGAAGGCCTGTGCTCTGTGATGTCAAGATATTAGGAGACAACCTGTTTTCCAGAGTTTAGTCGCAGCAAGAAAGCTGTGACCTGAGCTTTGGACAGCAACAATACTTTGTGCTCACCCTCTGGTAAAATCACATAATTGTTGTATTGCTTTGACCAGTACCAGGTGTTCTCTGAGCTTGGACAAGCTCAGATGAGTCCTCATGTTTGATTCATGAAGCCCTGTTATGAATCAAACTTGTCTCGTTGTTACTGTGACCCTTCATTGTCAGGGTTACAGCTCACAACATAGCCATTAGTGTAAGTACTGAGATCTCCCACACTGCCTCAGGTCCCCCCACTATGGGCAGGGCCCTAGCACATGTATCTAATCTCCCTCTTTGCTTACAAGCCATTTTTCTCACTTTGAAATCAAACCTCCATTTGATTCCTGACTCTCCTACCTCTGACCTGCTCTGTTTGACTCTGGCTACCCACAGTTTAGGTGCCAGTTCTGTCCGGTTGACAATAAGAAGTATTGTATTAGCTCAAAAGAAATGTGAGATGTGTAAATTTAGAGACATCTCCACTCCAAAAGCTTACATGGACTGTGGGTGCTTGACCTGTGATAGAGCCTTCTGAGCTCATATTGGTCTAATCGGCCATAGTCGGACACACTGTCCCTTGACCTCTTCATCTAATGTCACTTTGGTCCTCTTCGAGAAAGAAGGACAACAACCGACTATTATTATTGCTAATAATAGGGGAGAACTATGATTTCATTGGCATAAAGAACTCCAGAGGAGGAAGCTTCCATTACCAATGCAGGCCAGCCCCTTCCCCAGGACTTATGGTCCCAGAGAATTGTCTAGAAGGCTTATAAGTTAAGTGAGGGGCCCACAGATCTCAGCTGCAGGGAGCTGGGCTTGAGGATTAGGGGTGGAGAGAGCTTTAGGTCAGCATTTAGGGTTCCTGAGCTGGCATCAAGGACAGCAACTCCTGCACCAGACAAAGTTCCAGGACTAAGCTGAGTCAATGGGGTGGGATTTCAAGGGGTAACCACAGCTAAGAAGGACCCACAAGGGTGCTCTGTCCATATCTTGTATTGACCTGCTTTTTAGTACATTGTCTTCTTCATTAGAATGTTAAATTCCTTGAGGTCAGGAACTATCTTCCCATATCTTTGTTTCCCTAGTAGTGTGTGTGTGTGTGTGTGTGTGTGTGTGTGTGTGTGTGTGTGTGTGTGTGTGTTCAAGGAGGATGAGCACTGCTGGTGTTAGGGCTTCCCTTTTCCAGGCTGCTCATCTACCTTTGGGGTCCACCTGATCCACCCAACTCCCACCTGTGGCTCTAAGAAGCTGTACCATGTGCAGCAAACACACCCTGGTCACTTGTCTAGGCAGATGAACTAAACCAGATTGAGGGTAGCCTATAGGCCTCAAACCTATCAGTGAGTCAAGGGGGTGTCTACCCCAAGCATTTAAAGACATCCCCCAGTGCAATGGGTGATTGAGAACAATTTGTTCTAACGGCCATGGAGGCAGATGAAGCAGTTGACATAGAACGCTTTGAGCTTGGTCAGACATCGAAAGATACCTAGGTCAACTACTGTGTACTGACCCATTGCCAGTCGTCCTGCCTTTTGTCTGGATGTCCTGACTCTGGAAGAGAGAGTGAGGTTGATAACTTGGTACAGCTCTGCCTCACTTAAATCCGGTTCAAGACATCAAGTCAAGACATCACCCTGGTGTCTCATTGGTCCTCTTTGAAATGAAAGATAAATGACAACACTGTCTGGCCCATAGTGAACACTTAATCAATGCTTCTTGGTTTAACTTGTAATAATTATTGTTAAAAATCATTAAATTTAGTTTAACAATTATTATTTAATCATAATTATTATTTAAAAATAATAAACTTGTTAAAAATTATTCCTTTGGTTGCTAGCCAGGAACTGACTGACTTTTTCCATAAGATGTCAGAGCTGGGAAGGACATTGTGTGTCACAGCAAGAAGGGTCCTTAGAACATAGGATATCAGATCTGGAAGGTATCCTCATCACCTCACAAATGGACAACTGCAATCTCCTTCTAACTGGTCTTCCTGCCTCAAGACTCCAAACCTGGTCCCTTCTGACCCTTTCCACTCTTTTTATATTTTTATATCTTATTCACTTTCACATACTCCAAGATCTTCCTGGAGTCAGGAAGACATGAGTTCAGATCCAGTTTCAGACATTTACCAGCTGTGTGACGCTGGGCAAGACCCTGTTTGCCTCAGTTTCCCCATCTGTAAAATGAGTTGGACAAGGAAATGAAAAATCAGTCTAGCATCTTGGCCAAGAAGAACTCAAATGGAGTGTAAAGATCATTCACTAATACATAGCATTTATATACATTTACCTACTATGTGCACTGTGAAAGGTGCATTGGAAATAACATCTCATTTGATCTTTACAACAGTCCTGGGAGGCAAGTACAACAATAACTGCATTTTACAGCTGAGGATACAGAGGAAGACAGAGATGAAGTGACCTGCCCCAGGCCACCCAGTAAGTGTTTGAGTCTGAATTTGAACTCAAGTCTTCTGACTCCAGACCCAACACCTAGTGGTGCCACTTAGCTGCCCCACCCCCACCCCATCTCTGCCCAAGGCAGGGGCTTTAGGTCCAGAAGTTCACAATCTCAGGATTAGAAGATACTCAGTCACCATCTGGTCCAAGGCATAAGAGTATCAGGGTGATGTGAATAGGTACAGGTCATCTGGGGCTAATTTAGAAGTATTACCAAAACGGTTATTGCAACAAATACCCCCTTCCCCACTGGCTCGTTTACTTATTAACTTTCTCTTCAGTTCTGAAGGCAATCTAGGAGTGTGTATGTTACCAAAAATTGCAAAGCTCTCTCATTGATGTGAGTCTCTATTATCTGACTTTTGTGTTTGTATCCACAGTAACTGGTCTGCTATGTACCTAGCATACAGTAGGTCCTCAGTAAATGCTTAGTGAATGAGTGAATTCAGTCTCTATTCCAGTCTGGTAAGATCTTTTTGAATTCTGACTGTATTCTAATGTGTTCACAAACTGACCAAGTTTTGTATCATCTGCACTTTTGATAAGTATGGTATCAGTTCCTTTATCCAGTTAAAAAAAAAACCGTTATACAGCATAGGGCCAAACTCAGATATCCGGGTCACCCTACTGAAGACCTCTTTCCAAACTGACCTCAAACCATTTAAAGTATCCCCCAGCCCTGGAGAAACTTAGCAATATGGAGAGTGGACCCAGAAGACATGAGGAAGTTACAGCAATATGGAAGGATGAATCACAAACTTTCGTTAGTGAGTCAAAGAAATGAGTTGGTGGAATTGGTTTCCTCACATACCTGACAGAAAAATCATTAATATAAAACCCAAGATCACCTTCCACTCCTCTTAATGATCAAGTCAGAATTGTAGTAATGTCCTTGTATTCCTACTACTTTAGATTAGATTGAGCTTAGCTACAACCTAAGTCCCCACCTTGGGACCTTTCCTTGCAAAACAAAGCTGACTTGAACCACGCCAGCTTCCAAAGTAGTTTCTGGTATCTTTATTCCCTTCTATTGGAATTCATGGCACGAAGGGCAAGACATCCAGAATGACAGGGTTTTCCTTGCTTGGATTGCTGGCATCTCATGCCCAGGCTACCTAATATGACCCCTTTCCCTTTTCTCCTAAAAGTATAAGGTCCTTTCCTGTAAGTCCGCTGGTGGGAGATCTCACAGGGTGGCAGGTTGGCGACTCTGTTATCTCCACGTAAGATGCCCTATTCCTCCACTTATGAGTTTGCTTTATTTTAGGACCTGGAATACCAATAGGAAAAAGAAAGCATAATTTACTCAGATACCTCATTTTCTAGTTCTCTGGAGATGCAGCAACATAAAGACTGCCATAAAAAACCAGCACCTGTTGCAGGAGGTAGAGAAATTCAATGAATAATTAGATGAAATCTCCCGAACCAAGTCAATACCTTTAGTGACACCCATGGTTGTTGTTGTTTAGTCCTTTCAGTCACGTCCATTTGGGGTTTCCTTGGTTAAGATACTGGAGTTGTCTGCTATTTACTTCTCCAGCTCATTTTACAGTTGAGGAAACTGAGGCACTCACAGTTAAGTGACTTGCCCAGGGTCACACAGCTAGTAAGTGTCTGAGCCTGGATTTGAACTCAGGAAGATGACTATTCCTGATTCTAGGCCTAGCACTCTATCCATGCACCATCATTGCAAAGACAAACCCCAGGAGAAGATAGCAAACAAGGGTTAGAAAATATGGGTCAGCTGTTGTTTCTTTTTTTTTTTTTTTACTTGTGTCTGACCCTTTGTGACCCCATTTGGGGTCTTCTTCACAGAGGTACTAGAATGGTTTACCATTTCTTTCTCCAGCTCATTTTATTGATGAGAAAACTAAGGCAAGCAATGTTACATGACTTGCCCAGAGTCACACAGCTAGTAAATATCTGAGGCCAGATTTGAACTCAGGAATACAGGTCAGTACTAAGAAACAAAAGGAGCCAAAGGCTTGTAGACTACTCAGAAGACTCACAGTTCCTTCTTCAATCAGAAGCTTCACACCTGTATACCATCTATAATTTATTCAAGAAGAGTAAGAAAAGTCAGGAAGTAAGATCATCAAAAAAATGAAATTCTCTGTGTGTATAACAGGCGCTGGCTGATCACTGACATGACAGCAATTCGTCATTTCCAAATTTGCTCCCTAAATGACACCAGCAAACCATTAGAGTAAAAGTCACAGTTGACACCAAATTAAAAGAAAGGATAAGCAAACCTATTCAAACAAGTTATAGATCCTGAAAACTCAGAAAAAAAGAACTTAAAAAGAGACATTACCAGAAACTCTCCCATCTCCTGCAGAAGTTTAATCTAGCATAACAAAAAAAACTAGACAATAAGCCCTTCACCTCTTTGTTGGGTAGAGGAATGTGGCAATCAGACGTAACGATGATTTAGGATATAAACTTTTTTTGCAAATCATCCCAGAGGATGCCAGTAGACAACCCAAATAGTGCTATGAGGAGTGGTGTAGAAGAAAATAGCTCTACAGACAAACTTTCCCATCATTGGGGATGATTGGGATCCAACCAAGAGCTTATCTAAACAAAACTGGAAGGACTGGGAGAGGAAAAATAGAACAGATGCATCGTTTAATTAAAGCTGACAGAAACAACGACATTCCTTTACTCATCCCAGTGACTGTGAATCCCAGATCCTAAAATACAATCTTATTTCTAGACCCCAACTAAACAGCTATGTGACTTGGAAGATAGAGCTCTGAACAAATCTGGCCTTAGATACTTACTAGCTATGTGACCCTGGGCATGTCACTTAACCTCTGTTTGCCTTAGTCCACTGGAGAAAGAAATGGCAAAGCACTCCAGTATCTTTGCCAAGAAAACCCCATCCAGGGTCACGAAGAGTTGGACACAACTGAATTATACCAATTCTCAGGAAGTCCCTGACCACCAGGTGTCTACCCCATTCCATTCAGCCCTACTGTCAGGGTTCTCTGTCAGAGTACCCTAACTTGCCTGCAGGGGAGCCGGTTACTTACCTCACTCAAGTAGGCCCTAGCTCATTTTAAGAACAGAAGAGTCACGGCTTGGAGGTGCAAGTAGAGAAAGTTTACTGAGTCTTCTCCATGGGGAAGCCTTACAGCTAGATCTTAAGGCAGACTTCAAACTATCCCCAAGACATAAGCCTTATATATACCCCAGATGCACATACCACACGTGACAGAGCCCAGCTGAACAGAATTGTGAGAGGGGAGGTGCAGTCACAAGGGCATGAAGGCCCCAGGGTGTGGAGACACTAATCAGGAACATCAGGTAACCCATGTAAGAGAATCTTGAGCAATGCAGTACCCCCTGGCCTCTAAATGACCAGGGGCGGTGCAGTATGCTCTGACCTATATGTGACCCAGCTAATTCCAGGGCCTCAGACACTCCTTGTGCCTCAGACATTACCACCTGCAGCCTGCAATTCCTCATACCCTACCTCTCAAATATCCCATTCCAGATCCTCTCCTTCCGATGTATGCTGACATGCCAGCTCCATAAATCTTTTCCTTTCTCATTATTTCCATATTCTGACACCTTCTAGATTTCTCTATTACTAAACAGGGCATCATCTTCCTTCCAGTTGCCCAATCCTATAACCTATTGCATCATTCTTGACTCCTTATTCTAACTGCCACATCCAACCTGCTCTCAAATGCTGTTAATTCTACCTTCAAAATGTCACATATACCTTCCTTTCCTTCATGCAAACAGCCACTACCCTTGTATCCTCATCACCTCACAAATGGACAATTGCAATCTCCTTCTAACTGGTCTTCCTGCCGCAAGACTCCAAACCTGGTCCCTTCTGACCCTTTCCACTCTTTTTATATTTTTATATCTTATTCACTTTCACATACTCCAAGATCTGCCTGGAGTCAGGAAGACATGAGTTCAAATCCAGATTCAGACACTTACTAGCTGTGTGACCCTGGGCAAGACCCTGTTTGCCTCAGTTTCCCCATCTGTAAAATGAGCTGGACAAGGAAATGGCAAACCTGTCTAGTATCTTGGCCAAGAAGACCTCATATGGAGTCATGGAGAGTTAGACATGACTGAAGAGGGACTGAAGAACCACAAAGATCTAGAAACACTGGCATTCTTGCAGCCCTTTACAAATGCTACTAGATCTTTATTTCTTTGCTTTTAATAAGTTGCCCCCTTTCCTAGAATGTTCTGTCTCTCACCTCCACCTCCTGAGTTCTCTTTGGATCCCAGCTCAGACCCCACCACCTACAGGAAGCCTTTCTTGGTCCTCTCCAAAGCTAGTGCCTTCCTGCTGTTAGCCTGGGTATAGCTCTTACTCCCAGCTATTTGCCCTCTTTGCCCATTGGAGTGTATACTCCTTGAGGGCAGAGACCATGTTTTCCTCTTTCTTTTTAGCTCCAGAGCTTAGCCCAGGGCCTGGTACATATTAAGTACTCAATAAATACTTGTTGGTTGGTTGTGGTCCGTTGTTCTCAAAGAGGACCAAAATGTCGGGGTCAAGGTGCAGTGTGTCCAGCTGTGGCTGCTCAGGCTTGGAATGCTGCCCTACTGGTCAGGCACAAATAGTCCATGTGAACATTTGAGGGGATTCTCTAAATTTGCTCATCTCACATTTCTTCAGAGTTACTTTAGTTCTGCTCTGCTCATAGGACACGGCACCATCTTTGATGAGAGCATGCCATGCTGGGCGCTCCTGTACCGGTGGCTCCCATGTCACATAATCAATTCGCTTTTTCTGACTTCCATGTGAGCACCTGCCCTGGGTGAGTTCTCCATAAAATGGTCTTTTTGGCAAGTGTACGTTTGGCATTCCAACAACATGGCCAGTCCATCAGAATTGTGCTCTCTGAAGCAGAGTCTGAATGCTCGGCAGTTTGGTTGAGTAAGGACCTCAGAGTCTGGTCCCTTATCCTGCCAGGTGACCTTCAGAATCTTCCCAAGACAATTCAGCGCTTGTTGACTGACTAATTGAATGATGTCCTGCCATCTTTATTATTTGATGACTAGTTTTTGTTTTTTTTAAGGCAGCATAACCCATGTGTCATTTGACTCCCAGCCCCATTCTAGGTCCTACCCAGGGGAACCTTGGGAATGTCATAGGTGACTCCTCTGGGTTTCCCCCAAGCAGCCCTTGTTATCTCTGTGAGCATTCAAGCTAATAAGACAGTGAATAGACACAAGGAAAATGCATCTTCCTTTCTGGATTGAATAACCTTCCCATCTGGTGAAGCCCATGCTTTCTTAGCACCATTGATTCACTTATTATACAGGTCAATACAATCATAATAGATCTGATCCTCTCAATCACCCTGTGAGATGAGTGTTCTTATCACTGAGGCAGAGTTAAGTGACTTGCCCAGGGTCACACAGCCAGTGAGCGTCTGAGGCAGGATTTGAGCCCAGGCCCTTCTGGAGTACCTGTAGGTTGGGCGGTCTCTTTGCTGATGCCCAGTTGCCTGTATTTATGTACGGTTCTGGCCCCTCCTTTGATCGTGTCTCCCTTGGGCCCTTACTCACGCTGAGGCTACATCTTACTACAGATCCCACAGTGCCTCTCTGAAGCTCTGTCTCTGATTTACTGCAGAGGACAATGTGGCCGCGAGACTGGGCTGTGGGAAGACACCTGACTCTTCCTGGCTGCACCAGACACACAGCAAGTCTTTGGACCTTTGTCTTCATCCAATGAGACCAGATGATGCTAACTCCTATTTCACAGGGTTCTTGTGAGGACTGAGCAAAGTGCTGTGCACAATGTGCTTTGCAAGCCTTCCAACCCCACATTGATTAAAAGTCACACCCACTGGGTAGCAGCTCACAGTGCCACAAGGCTACCTGAGAGCGTCTGTAGGTGCAGGCTGGCGCTCCCAAGCTTGTCTTTTCTAGGTCCTGTGCTCCCTCACATCTGAAAGTCACCTCTGTGAAGGAAGGAGGAAGGGGAAGGAGGCCTCTGTGAAGGAAGGAGGAGAGGGAAGGCAGACCTCTGTGAAGGAAGGAAGGGGAGAAGGAGGCCTCTGTGAAGGGAGGAGGAGGGGCAAGGAGGGCTCTGTGAAGGAAGACTCTCCTTACAACCTTGCCAGCAGCTTTGGGCTCAGCCCAAACCTTCCCCAACAAGGCACCTCCCACACGTATGTGAAGATTGCACAACATGCTGCCCTAAATGCAGCAGCAGAGATAACTTTGTTCCTTTATTGTCAGATTATCAATATCAGACAAGGTGTATTATTTAGGGTTGAAAGGTAGCTTAATGGAAAGAGCTCTAGACTTGGAGTCAGGAAGACCAGAGTTCAAATCCAGCCTAAGTCACTTACTAGCTCAATGACCCTGGGCAAGTCACTTAAAAAAACCCAAACCTCGTTTGCCTCAGTTTCCTCATCTCTAAAATGGGTATAGTAACAGCACCTCCCTCCCAGAGCTGTGAAGATAGAAGGAAATACTATCTGTGAGCACTTAAGGTGTTATGTGATCATTAGTCATTACTACGACTGCCCCTGTTATTACTGGTGCCTTGTGTCCAGAAGACCCATGGGGAAGCACGCTACCCACTTCTTAGCCAGGAGATGAGGCAGTTAAGAGGCAGAATAAGACACATGTTTGGGATGTGGCTAATTGGTCATTTGTTTCTACATCTCTATTTGGGGCAGCTAAGGGGCACCATAGTGCACAGGGTAGACTTATCTTCCTGAGTTCAAATCCAGCCTCAGGCACTTCTTAGCTGTGTGACCCTGGGCAAGTCGCTTCACCCTGTTGGCCTCAGTTTCCTCATTTGTAAAATGAGCTGGAGAAGGAAATGACAAGTCCCTCCAGTATCTCTGCCAAGAGAACCCCAAATGGGGTCACAGAGAGTCAGACAAAACAGAACAACAGCAAAGTCAGGAGGTTGGAAGACGTGGCTTCTTTCAGCTCTAAAGCTTGGACTTGTCCCAGATCACATAGGAGAGAAAGTGACAGGGTGCTACATTCGAGCCCAAGGGGACCTCAGGGGCCATCTATTCCGACCCCTTCATTTCTCAGCTGTGGCACAAAGGTCACCTAGGTAGTAACTGGCAGAATCAAGATTTGAACTCCAGTCCTCTGAACCCAAATCCAGCACTCTGGACAGTGGCCTGACCTGGCTTCAGTAGCAGAGCCAGAATTCGAGCCCAGGTCCTCTGATTTAGAGCCTAGAGTCCTTTTTCCCCCACATCTGTAGCACCAGGTCTCCACCCGACCCACGGGAGAGAAACAGTTGTCTGCTGCAGGCGTTGGCTCAGTTTCCTCCCCCTTCCAGACAGCGATTCTGACTGAGAACATGACTGAGCAGGGTCACTGAGGCTGGCAAGACGCCTTTGCATCATCAGTTTTCTCAACAGTCAGACCAGGGCTTGGGATGTGTAAACAGAGAGTGAGCTCATCAACCTGCTCCTGACATTTAGAAGCTCCTGCCTGCCTTCCAGGTGCCGAGTGTCTGGCCACGGGCCACGCTCTGTGTCACAGGAGGTGATGAAATCAGTCCAGCTCTAGCAGGGAAGGCAAAGGGGAAGAGCTGGCTCTCTCTCCAGGCCTCTGAAGGGCCAGGGCCTTTCCTACCATTCTGATCTTAAGTCATCTTGGCTCTGTTCATTTGGCCTGAGGTACCTCCCAGCTTTGGACATCCCCTGTTCTCAAGACCCTCCCAGCTCTGACATCCTCTGTTCTGAGAGCCCTCCCAGCTCTGACATCTCCTCTTCTAAGGCCCCTCCCAGCTCTGACATCCCCTGTTCTAAGGGCCCCTCCCCCAGTTCTGACTTTTCCTGTTCTAAGCCCCTCCTAGCCCTAATATTCCCTGTTCTAAGACCCCTCCCTGATCTGACATTCCCTAAGACCCCTCCCAGCCCTGACATCCCCTGTTCTAATATTCCTCCCAGCTCTAATGTTTCCTTCTCTAAGGGCCTTTCTATCTTCAACATTCTCTGTTCTAAGGTCCTTCCTGGATCTGACCCACTCTGTTCTACTTTCAAAAGTTCTGGCCAGCTCACATCTATTTCCTTTTTCAAAATCTAGTTCCAAATTGGCCAGTCCCCCCCATCTCCCAACACATACACACAGACTTTGCTGAAGGAAGCAGGGACATTCATCCTGGAGAAGAAAAGACTCAGGTGCAATCAATCGATCAATATTTATTAAGTGCCTACTGTGTGCCCAGGGGCAGCCAGCAGGTACAGTGGATAGAGTGCAGAGCCTGGAGTCAGGAAGACTCATCTTCCTGGCTTTAAATCTGCCCTCAGGCACTTCCTAGCTGTGTGACCCTGGGCAAGTCACTCTACCCTGTTTGCCTCAGTTTCCTCATCTGTACAATGAGCTGGAGAAGGAAATGGCAAACCGCTGTCAAGAAACCCCAAATGGGGACAAAAAAGTCGGACACAACTAAAATGACTGAACAGCAACAATAAAAACACGCGTGTGTGTGCTTTCCGTGTTTGCGTATGTGGACATGTATGTGTCCTCATGTTTACGTGTATATGTGTGCATACATGAAAGTGTACATGCCTACATTTGTAGCTGATTAGAGTGGCCTCGTCATGCAGTGGAAAGAGGATTAGAATGAAAATCAAGAAACCTGAGGTCTGTTCCCCTTATTGCCACTAAGGGATGTGTAATTTTGGACAAGTTACTCTGGGCCTTAGTTTCCCCCTCTGAAAAACTGGATACTTGGGCCAGGGGAGGCCCTGACTCCTAATTCAATGCTCCCCCTCCCCTTCCCATAATTCAATGCTCCCCCTCCCCTTCCCATACACCCTCTGTCGGGTCTGGTATGTTGGCCCCCACTCAGCCACCCCCATGGTTCCAACCTCTCCTCCTGATTTTTCCCCCATCCTGTGCTCATGTGGAGATCCGGGGGTGGGGATGGGGTGCCAGGTAGTTGGCACTTCTAGGGTCACGGACCATCTTCCTACAAGTGGAAAGGAAACATACTCCTTCTCTCTATCCCAAATGGTACTGACTCTCCGAGGAGGAACAGAGCCTGCCCCCAGCAATCCTGGCATGTGCCAGGGTGAGGGAGGACAGGCACAGGCAGATGCCCAAGGTAAAAATAGTAAAGGACGACGTGCAGTCTCAGCCTTCTCTTGGAACCTCTGGTTGCCCAAGTTGGGTGACGTTGGTGCCCCAGGGCTTGCGTGGCCCACGTAGAGATAGGGCAGGAGATAGAGAAAAATGAAAGTCAGAGCAAGAATGGCCTTGCCAACTCACTGGCTCCTACCAGGGAGACCTGGCACCCTTTCCCTACTGCCATGGGCACCTGGCTTCGGAGCAAGGAGGAAGGAGACAAGAGGGAGTCAGGGAGGCTCCCCTCTCACAGCCAGGAACATCATAACAGCAACAATAACAGGAATAGTGTCTTTGTCTGGTCTTTTCAGTCGTGTCCACCTCTTCCTGACTCCCTTTAGGGTTCTCTTGGCAGACACTGGAGCGGTTTGCCATTTCCTTCTCCTGCTCATTTTACGGATGAGGAAACTCGAGTGAAATGACTTGCCCAGGGTCACACAGCTAGGAAGTGCCTGAGGCTGGATTTGAACTCAGGTCTTCCTGACCCAAGGTCCAGTGCTCTATCTGCTGCACCACCTAGCAACCCCCAGCAGGACTGGCAGGAATCTACATTTATGAAGCCTACATTTATGTACACAGGGTACCCCAAAAGTCTTAAAACTGCACTAAGATTTTGGGGACACCCTGCTGTGGAAGTTAGGCTCACAAAGTGCTCATTTACACCTCGACAACAACCGTGGGAGGTAGAGGGTTGTTACTATGATCATTTTTCAGATGAGAAAACTGAGCTTCCAAGACGTTGTGTCTTACCCGAGGTTGTAGGCCAAAAAAGTGTCAGAGGCTAAATTCGAATGCAGGCCCTTCTGCTCTAGGCACCACCTCCAGCAAGCCTGGGGGGACTCGCCACTTGGTTCTCTTTCTGTTTCTCCTGGGCCTGGGTTGAGAAGCAGGGGTGCATGGGAAGGAAGGCCAGCTTGGAGTCTGAACTCCCCCCAGGTCTGCTGCTATTCTCACATTACCTGTTACTCTGTACAGTCCCCATATTGTTTATTCCCATAGGGAAAAGAAGCAGATTAGTTTGTTGTTGTTCTTGTTCTTGTTTGTTTGGGATTTTCTTAGGCTATGGGGTTAAATGACTTGCTCAGGGTCACACAGCTAGCAGATTTTGAACTCAGGTCCTCCTGACTCCAGGGTCAGCACTTGATCCACTGCCCACCTTGCTGGCCCTCTGCTTAGCTGATTCCTTCCATCCTTGATCTCCGAGTCACCTTCTGGATCTGCCGATGGTTCTAAGGTACCTTCCAGCTTTAATGTTCTGTTCTCTGAATTCCCCTAAAGCTCTCCCATAGCATGTTCTGTGTTCTAATGCTCCTTCCAGCTCTAACATTCTGTGTCCTAGGTCATTCAGAGTATGAGATCTGTTCTAGCTCTGACTTTCTTTTATGTTAAAAAGGTTCTTTCCATGCTAAGGCTCCCTCCCAATTCCAACATCCTCTGTTCAAAGCACCCTCCCAGCTCTGCCATTCCACATTCTCAGGGCCCTCCCAGTTCTGCCATTCCACATTCTCAGGGCCCTCCTAGCTCTGCCATCCCACATTCTCAGGACTCTCCTAGCTCTGAAATTGTAAGTTCCAAAACTCCCTGAAACTCCTACATTTTGTAGACTATGTTCTAAAGTCACCCCCAACTTTGACATTTCCTATTCCATGACATGCAAAGTATTTTAATTCTCCCTTTCCAGCACTTCGTACTTCTCCTAGTCCAGGGCCCAATTTTAATGTAAGGAACAAACCTGTTTCCTCTCATCGCTCTATATGGCCGTTTAATGCTATGGCCTCTCCTGTTCTATGCAGAAGTCCTTGCCTCAATTACCCCTTTTGTTGAATCATCCTGATATCTCTTCTGTCTTCCTGAGTTTCACTGGCTTCCTGTTCCCATGGGATCACATCATCTGTGGCCATATCACTTCACCTGAGGACATACAGGTCAAGATTTACTATTTCCCTGGCATTTGAAAGAGAGAGAGAGAGGAGAGGGGAGAGAGAGAAAAGAGAGAGAAGAGAGAAGAGGGGAGAGAGAGGAGAGGGGGAAGAGAGGGAGGGAGGGAGGGAGGGAAGAAGAGAGAGGGAGAGAGAGAGAGGGAGAGAGAGAGGAGAGAGAGAGAAGAGAGAAGAGGGGAGAGAGAGAAGAGAGGAGGAAGAGAGAGAGGGAGGGAGGGAGGGAGGGAAGGAGAGAGAGAAAGAGAGAGAGAGAGAGAGAGTGAGAGAGAGAGAGAGAGAGAGAGAGGGAGAGAGAGAGAGGGAGAGAAAATGAAGCTGAAAGATACCCAAGTCCTTCCAGGGAAGGTCAGGAAAGGCCATTTGCTTGGTCCCTTCTTCCTCCTTTCATGGAGTAAGAACATGCAAATGGACCAGCCATGGCTCGGCACACCTTAGGCGCTTTGTTAATTCTTGTCGTTTGAGTGTTCATTGAACTCACCAAAACCACATTTACATCAATGTAAATCCCCCCCACCCCCACCTGCTTTGTCTCTTGTCTGTGCAGCTTAGTGGTTAGAGTCCTTGATGCGGAGTCTGGTGGTGATTGTTATATGAGGTTTTCTGCCTACATCTACAACTCTCATTTTTAACAATCTTTGATAGTAAAACTCCAGACATGGATATTTTTCTCATTAATTCCCCAAAACATCCCTGTGAAGTAAGGGCTATAACTGTCCCATTTTGTAGATTAGAAAACAGAAATTAGGGAAAGTGTAGGAATGTACATAGCTAGTAGGTGACTCCACCAGGATTTGAACCCGGATATTCCTGTCTTCTGACTTCAAATCTGGCCTCATACATTTGCTAGCTGTGGGACCCTGGGCAAATCACGTAACCCTGTTCGCTTTAGTTTCCTCATCTGTAAAATAAACTGAAGGAGGAAAGGCAAAGCACTCCAGTATCTCTGCCAAGAAAACCCCATGGACAGTATTGACATGTTATGGTCAAGATGAGTCAGAAAAGACTAAACCACAATCCCTGTGTCCAGACCTCTAGTCCCTCTTGGGAAGGGAGGCTCCCAGCTTAGGAAGCTAATTTTTAGCTTCAGATTCATAATAAAGGCAGGAATCTGAAACAAAGGATTAAGAAGGAAGGGGAGAGGAAGAGGGAGACCATGGGACATTAAGCCTTCCAACATTAAGCCTTCCAGTCACAAAGATTCAACTTCTGGCCTAGGGTGGGAGTAGGTTCCTGCTGAAAAGTCAATTAATTAATCAACACATATTGATTAAGCACCTACTTTGTGCTAAACTCTGGGGATATGCAAAGACAGACAAAAAGAAGGCCCTGTCCTCAAGACCTTATAGTCTAATGGAGACGACTCCGTACACACAAGATACGAAAGAGACGGAAAGCTCAGATGAAGGCACTGATCCTGACTTCTCACCCTGTGAACTTGGCTCAGGCCTTTCCTCTCTCTGAGATGTAGTTTTCTGTAAAATGAAGACACTAAATTAGGTGATACTTAAGACTTGAGTTTGAATATGGTCTCTTATTGACAAACTGTTAGGAAAAATGATTTTTCTTTCTAATCATTACCTTGAAGACTCAGAGTTTCTCACCATCTCCTTGCTTCCAGATTCTCCTTGTCCTTGGTTAATGGGGGTATTCCTGCTCATTGTGATGCTCAGACAGGCCTGGGAAAATATTGGTTCTCCCCATTGTCAAGATAGGTGGTATGGAAACGGATGCCTCTTTGTCCAAGATTTGGGTGACCTGAGTCACATACCCCAAGACTCTCATTTTAATATAGCCTGTCTCCCAGCGTGTTTACCAATCGTTACCCCTTAGAAACATCTACTCTTTGAAGGACATATAACTCTACACCCAGCTCCCAAATTGAGCCCAGTTCTAGCCTGGATCCCTTAGGGATACCCAATCCTGGACTGCTGCTCCCATGCAATGCATGCATGTTGCCAGTTTGAGAGAAATAAAGACAAGAATGGACACAACCTAATTTGTTTCCTTCTTAGCACAAATTCTAAGGTTGACATATTTGGTGCCATGACTCGGATAGGACTGGGCCTTGGAGACTGGACTCTTCTCCCAATGGTTCTGGGACTGTGCACCCACGGAAGTCTTTTCTCCTGAAGTCCCAGCTTTAAAGGGTGGGTGAGTCTTATCACCAAAATCCTTTCTCCCCTATATCTCAGACTCTCTTTATTTGGTTATAATCCAGTTTTCTTTCCAAGCAGGCTCTGGGAGTGGGGCACCTCGAGACAAGTCTCCTTTGAAAGGATAACCTTTGCAGTTAGGTAAGTAATTGGCGCAGGAAAGGTAATTGGCATGTTGTATCCGAATCCAAATTTGTTGTTTATTAATTAGGCTTTTAGAAGGATATGGAGAGAAAAATTAGAGTAACTAAAAGATAACTCTGAATTTTGACCAGTCTAGCTCTAATTCTAAAATAAATAAATAAAATTCTAATTCTAAATTAGTTTATCTTAAAAACAAACTGAGCCTAAAAGCCAACAAGAAAATTAGATTTGTGTGCATTCTGTTTTGTCATTCTGTCCATGTTTCTGGGTTTACAAAATGACTGTCATGTTTGTTCTGAAAGATTTAAAATGCAGTCAGAAAAACTTCTAGGTCTATAATTAGAGAGAACACTGGAAAAGAACTCCCATCTTAGTCTTTCAGCAGGAGATTAAGACTTTTTTTGGGGGGGAGGCTCAACACTGGCCAAGTTGGGATTACAAAAATAAAGTTAGATATAGTTGAGACTCTCCCAGAAGTTAGTAGGAAGGTGGAATCAGCTAGTAGCAACTTTATGCGGATAGGATCTAGACCAAGCAGCCCAAAGATAGCACCCTTCCTCCACAATATATCTGACATCAGGGCAATGTAAACATATTACTGCAAAAATCAATTTTTCAGTCTTTTAAGACACTTTGATCAGGGTTTTTATATCATAACCTTAAATGCAACCATTTTAGGATTTCAGTGATTTGTTTAAAATGTGTGTGTGTGTGTGTGTGTGTGTGTGTGTGTGTGTGTAATGTTTGTGAAGGATGTGAGAGAAATAAAGCTCTCTTGATTAGTAAATTAGTGAATTATTAAGCATTAACTCCCTCCAGATTCTAAAAGGTAAAGAGAAGCAGGACAAAAAGGAAGTAAGTCTGATTTTAAATTTGGAAAACTGTGTTAATTAGGCAATCAAGCCGTTTGTAGTCTGTTAATAGGGTTTGGGAGTAGCCAGAAACCCACTCTTGTGTTTCAACAGGAACATAAGCTACTATATGTCTCCTAAATTTTTTTTTTAAATCACTGAAAACATCTAAATGGCTTAAATATTTCTTTACACTGTTCAATTATTTAATTATAATCTCTTAAGCAGGAGCTCTCTGCCTGGTAAACTGACCACACCCTGTCAGTCATAAATCCAATTTCTTAGGTATCCACCTAGTTAATTGGTTTTGTTTCAAGTTTTTAAAATGCAGGATGTTGTTTACGGCATTGTTATATTTCTAAATTTCTTTCTATTGGGTAATTTGGTAACAATTGTACCACCTATGTTGTTAGAAAAGCAATTTCTCTTAAAATCTACATATTAGATTAAGAATTGTCCTGTCAAAAAAAAAATGAATGGCTTAGGAAGCTATTAGATCATTCTATCTGACCATGTGTTGTAATATTCTGAAGTATTGTAATTTAAGAAATCATAAGAAAAGCAGCAGTACAACCTAGAGTCTTAGAATATTGACTCAGCACATTTTAAGCTAACCTGATGATAACAGGTGTGATTTCAAACTGTTTGTGAAACTTTATATGCATTTCCTAGTCTATACAGCCTGAAATTCCAAAAAGGATAGAGATGGGGAACTCCAATGCTTGGGGCAGCTCTTTATCTGATAAGTCTCAAAGGTAAAGGAGACAAGGGACTTCAGGTTTTTATGAAAGTGGAGTTAACAATCTTTTCTTTGAAGGTGCTGAGAGTATTGGGCTTTTAAACATGAAAATGTTTGCCTTTAGGGATTATAAATCCAGATTTGATTGATTTAATTCAAAATCTGTCCAGAAGGAATAAGAACAGCATCTGAGAGCGTTATTTATTTGGAATTAAGAAATTTATTAACTGTATGGCCCCAGGAAAGTTCTTTTCCCAGTTTTATAAGGGGATAATCATAAGAACCCACCTCCCAGGATTGTTGTGAGGATTGTAAAGTGCTTGGCACAAGACAAACACTATCTGCATGGTAACTGTTTTTATTATAGTTAACTGTTTTATACTTGGTAACTTTATGGGTTTTTAGATGTGATCAATCTATAATGCCAATAATGATTTTCTGTGTAAGGCATTTTGAAAGCAATCCTGTTGGGGGCTGCTTAGTGTCCAGCACTATGCAGTATCGGAGATGTGAGAGGAAAGTGACCAGGCCATGTGGGTAGTTCAAGGAAGATCCATTTAATGATGATTTGAACAAGATTTTTGAAGATCCAAAAGTCAAAGTTTCAAGTATTCGCATCAATAAGCTTAGTTTATCACATCCTGGGATAGTATCATAGTTTTATATTTACAATAGTCTGCTACACCCTGGAAGTACCTCAGATAAAAATCAGACTCCAGAATTCTAGGCACCAAAAAGTCTTGTGAAAGCCAAACAGGTCTTTGGGAAGTCAATTAACATTTTTAAAGTCATTAACAAAGAGGATACAAAGGAGATCAGGCTTAAAAGCATCTTAAGTTTGCCTATGCGTAATCATTGTCCTGAGTCTGTTGTACCTTGGAATCAACACAGGATGGAAAATCTATTAAGGGACTTGTCTTTTTAGATGTCTGAAGTTTGGGGGGCAAAAGGTCTGGTTGCAGTCAGGATCTCAAACAAAAAAAATCCTTTAAAATGTATTCCCCAGGGCTCCAGCCTTTTCAAGCCACAGTCACCTGGAAAGGTACATCCTTAAGATCCTTATCTGAATCCTGGAATCTGCCTCTATGGCCTCCCTCACAATCCAACTAAATTAAGGTCGAGTGATTGATAATTAATTGGTTTTGTTTCAAGTTTTTAAAATGCAGGATGTTGTTTACGGCATTGTTATATTTCTAAATTTCCTTCTATTGTGTAATTTGGTAACAATTGTATCACCTATGTTGTTAGAAAAGCAATTTCTCTTAAAATCTACATGTTAGATTAAGATTTGTCCTGTCAAAAAAAAAATGAATGGCTTAGGAAGCTATTAGATCATTCTATCTGACCATGTGTTGTAATATTCTGAAGTATTGTAATTTAAGAAATCAAACTTCCAAGTTTTGTCTATATTTAAAAAGGAAGTTTCAGCTAAAATTATTTGGCTATCACTTATGAAATTTATGAGATTATTTAAATTGAGATTTGATTTGAGATTAAAATGAGATTGTTTAAATCAAGTATTTACAAAGGTATTTTACATATATACATATGCGTGTGTGTGTGTGTGTGTGTGTGTGTGTGTGTGTGTGTTAATTTGGAAGTCTGTGAAGTACCACTATCCGTGTGACAATCCAGAATGTAATTGTTTTCTTAATTTCTAGTGATATATTTAAAGAGAAAGGGAAGAAAACATACTGAATTAACTTTTTAAAGTCCTTATATTAATTTTTAAAGTTGTTATTGTGATAAGGCTAATTTAATTGGGTATGCTCTTGGCTTATAAAAGCAGAATCTCCTCTTCTAATTTTGACTAGAGAATATAGGTAACTAGGAATTTTGTGGTAATTAGGGAGTTTGTTACAGTAACATCAGGATATATTGTAAACTGTTTTTAAGAAAGGGAAATACTTTTAGGAAGAAATGTTTTGCAAAATCTTTGGTGTGATTTTTAGAAGACCTACTAAATTTTCATTTGCAAGCTAATTTGTTACAATAATAATTTGACATGATAACAATTATATCCAAACCTACTGTAAATTTTCAAGTTTCATCCCTAGGTTTCTGGTATCCTTGGATGGGCCTTAAATGGGTGCTTTCAGAGAGACAGAGTCAGCAGCTCAATGGAAGCAGCAGCAGAGATCTAAGGCTAGTGATTAATACTAAAGCATCTGAATTACTGGAATGAGCTGGATATGGAAAAGATCTTGCTGTTTAGATCTGAATTCATTCCATGGTCTAACCAAGAGTTAAAATCATTGTTTAAACTTATCATATGTATAAGATTCAATTCCTGAAGTATCTTGTTCTTTCATGTTGAGTATGGTCAAGAAGGGTAAATAAACTTCAGAAACAGAGACGCAAATCAAACTATCTTGTGTTATCTTAATGGGAAATTCCATTTTACTTATCTTTGTTATTTAATCTGGAATTAGAGCACAGAAGGAGTGTATGCAACTGCTTCAGAATCACCTTAAAGATGGTTCCATTGTTTAAGGGCTTCTGAGAGCAATAATGTCTTTCTGTGATGAATCTCTTACTGTTACCAGTGTGGGATTATAGTCACAGACCTGAAACTCTGATTACTGGAACTTGCTATTCAAGACCTTATTGGACTGTTAACTGATGTTATTCTGAGTCCGACTCTAGGTATTATCATCAAGAAATGCTATTGAGTCAATGATCCATTATGCCAGCAACTCTGTGGGGCCTAGGAACTGCATCTATGAACCACAGGGGTGTTCTCATGAGAAAAGTTGGGAGAATGACTCTTCTGAATGAGCTGAGGTAGGATTTTCCTGACTCAGTTTCCCCAATATGAATATCCCAACTGGCTGACTTTGAGCCTGGCTCAGTGCAATTGGCCATGTACCTAACTTCTGCCTGGAATTGACATGAAGTTAGGGAAACATTGTTCCCTTACTAAAGTTATATACCTATTCTTCTATAGCAAATTTTTATAATCAAAAAGTTTTATAAGCACTATATTAAATAATAGATTGATACTGGAACATGTAAGCTACTATAGTAAGGTGCAGATATATGAGGGGAGCTCACATAGCCTGAGCTATGTGGTCTAGAATTTTAGCCCAAACAACTAACTAATTAAGTATTTAGCCTTGACGTTTGTTACTAGTTATATATTCCTGTATAAGTTAGGGTCCTTTCATTCCTCATAATGGTATGTGGATAATTAGGTCAAACACTTGTGAAACCAGGATATGATTCTATGACTTAGTTAATATGTAACTGGCTCAGTTCTGTTACGATTAGTTATCTTAGAAGAAGAAAGGCTTGTGGTCTATCAGGTAAATGCCTTAAAAGAAAGATCTGCTGCAATTCGAGGTAATTCATTTGAACACGGCTGGAAGTTGGAGTTGTTTTATTATAAATAACTTGATATGTACTGTTTTAAAATGGATTACTCAATGTATTTATGTATGTATTGGAGTCCATCTTCTTATTAAAAAGTATTGTTATTAATTCCTTAGTGGAATCTCATTCTTCTAATTGGGGGAATGAATTAATGTGAAGTCTGAAGTATAAAACCTGGGTCCTAATTCTTCTGTTTTTATTTGAGTTTCTTAGATATATTAACATGACAATTGGCAAAGATTCCACATTTTGATGATATAATAGTAGAGCCATAAAGGTTGAGTTAACTTTCATTATTTGACCTGGTTATTGACAAAGTAAGTTAAAATTGGGTTAAGATCAATTTTGTAGAAGATTTTAACAAAGAAAGAGGACCTCTACAAGAAGTCATAAGAAGAGAGCCTTCTGGAAACTTCCTAAACTCTTAGGCCAGAAAATTTTATCAGATGACGTTCAGACTGGTATATGAGATGAGATTTCTGAGATTCATTGTCTACTTTTTCCCTCGTATCTTCTGTCTCCTTAAATGGACATTTTTACTTACTAAAAGGGGACTACCCCCTCAGTTTTGTCAATGCATCAATCAATTTTTTCCCTTTCCCCCCTCCCACATTGTTACCCATCATACCCTCAGATCTCTTTCTGAAGTGTTAACCATATCACTGAGTGATTCATTGAGAAGACTATATGCCTCTCATTAGAATCAGATAGGGGAATGTGAAAAATCATTTTTCTTTGTAGTCATCATCTTGGAGACTCAGAGCTTCTCACCATCCCCCTTCTTCCAGATACTCCTTATCCTGGGCTAATGGATGTGCTCATTGTGTTGCTCAGATAGGTCTGGGAAAGCATTGATTCTCCCTATTGTCAAGATAGGTGGTATGGAAACGGATGTCTCTTTGACCAAGATTGAGGTGACCTCAGTCATATGCCCCAAGTCTCTCATTTTAAAATAGCCCACTTCTCAGTGTGTTTACCGATCAGAGTTGATTGACTTCCCTTGGGGACACCTGCTCTATACCCAAGTCCCAAACTGAGCCCAGTTCTAGCTTGGATCCCTTGGGAAGGGGGGGACAGTCCTGGACTGCAGCTTCAGTGTAATGCCTGTGTGTTGCCAGCCTGAGAGAAATAAAGACATGGATACTTACAACCTATTTGTTTGTGATTCTTAGAAGAAATTTTGAGGTTGACCCTGTTACCGTGAGCAAGTCACTTCGCTCCTAGCTGCCTCTGTTTCCTCAGCTGTGAAATGGGGATAATATAATAGCACCTCCCTCCCCGGATTGTTGTGAAGGTGAAATGAGACAATATTTGTAAAGTGTTTGGTGTGGACCCATTTTTGTAAGTCTTCCTTCTTTCCATCCATCCTTCCTGAAGCCTGGGGATCTCTAGTCCAGATGCCAAGCTCTGTATCAGATCCATACGTAGGTCCTCAAGCAAAATAAGGCTCTCAGGGGGATAACTGGGATGTGGTTAAACAGGCCCTTTGACTGGGTGTTTGGAGATCTGAGCTCCATTCCTAGCTGGAAGGGGTCTTAGAGTTTCTCTAATCTAATCTTCTCCTTTTATAGATGAGTAATTTAACTGAGGAAAGCACCAGGCCTGGAGTCAGGAAGATTTATCTTCCTGCGTTCAAATCTGACCTCAGACACTTCCTAGCTGGGTGACCCTTGGCAGGTCGCTTAACTCTGTTTGCCTTAGTTTCCTGATGTGTAAAATGAGCTGGAGAAGGAAATGACAAACCACTCCAGTATTTCTGCCAAGAAAACCCCAAATGGGTTTGTGGACAGTCAGAGATGACTGAAACAAGTGAACAACAACAAAATTAAGGCTGGGGAAGGGAGGGCATACAGGAATAACTTTCCCAAGGTTACAGAGAGAGTTGGGAAGAACTACGGTGATTACGCCAGTCTCCTAACCCCCAGCACAGGACACATTCCACTATTCCAGGTGATCAAGAAAGTGTCCTGAGCGCCCCTGTTCCTTGGTGGAGCCAGAACAACGTGGAAGCATCTCCCACTGTCAATGCCTCAGGCCCAGACTTTCCCCAAGCAGTGTTTTGTTTACCATGCCAAGTAAGAGAAAGTTGGGGAAGACTCATATGGACTTATCTGAAGTGAACAGAAGCAAGGGAGCAATTTATCCAGTGATGACAACATGGTCAAGAAAGAGAATTTTGAAAGACTTCAGAACTCTGACCAATGAAGTGACCCATCAGGATTCCAGAGGCCGGGGGAGGAAGCATCATCTACCTTCTGACAAAGAGGTGACAGTCTCAAAGGGCAGATTGAGCCAGACCTATTCGGGAGGTTGTCATAGGGAGGATGGTTGTAGTTATCTGCTATGACTTTGTAAATTGGGGGGTAGGAATTTGGAAAGGAGAGGGGAGAACACTAATGACCCCAAAAAGGGTCAGAGTAGCAGGAAAAGAAAAAAGAACAGGAGAAAAAGGACACGGAAGCAGAAAGGAGACACAGACCAGCAGGATAGCTTTGAGACTAACATGCGAACTTATTATTTATTATTTTATTATATAACTTTAAAGATAAAATACACGCAATTACGTGAGAGTGAAATGAGATTCTATACAGAAAGGAGATGTGACTGCATTTTAGGCATAATCTTCTTTTCTCTGAACTTCTTTGTCCATGGAAATGTTCATGATTATTAATGTTTGCCAGATTTGGAATAACCACAAAAAAAGTTATTTAGAAAAAGAAAAAAAAGACATCCAAGGAAAACTTGGTAGGTAGCCCGGCAGAAGGCTCAAAGCTGTGAACCTCATTCCTATTTATAGCTGCCGCTGTGTTAGTTAAATGGTACCGAATTACAGTAGGTACCTGGCTTGGCTGCCTCAAGATGCAGAGAATGTCAACACTGCAAGGCGGCTTAGACAAAATACGAGAGCCAGGAGTCTTTTGAACAGAGAATGTCAGGGTTGGGAGGGGTCTTAGAACAGGGAATGTCAGGGCTGGGAGGGCCCTCAGATGAAATTATTCCCTAATCAAAAATCTTCAGAAGTTTCCTATTGCCTCTAGGATAAATACAAATTCTTTATTCTGCTGTTCTGGGGTCCTTCCATACTGACTCAGTCTCCATTTCCAGACTTATTTCCAATTACTGCCCTTTGGGCCCTCTGTGTCCCAGCCACATGGGACACCCCACCCCCATTGAGGGCATTCCCCAGGTCTGGTCAGCATGAGGGCCATCTTCCTTGTCTTCTTGCTCCATCCAGACCATTTCTCCTGCATGAAGTCTTCCCTGATCCCCCCCAGCTGAAAGCACTCTCTTCCCTCTTTCGGTTTTCCCAGAAGGTCTTGGGAACATCTTCCTTTCCCTTGGCCCTCCATGCTGGGCCTTACATGGCCCTAGTCTGTGCACATGCTCACTCCATCCCCCTCCTCCCCAGCAGGATAGAACCTCCCTGCTGACTGGCTTGGGGCTCATGGTCATCTTTGCATCCCTGGTCACTAAGACAGCATCTTGCATATAGTAGGCACTTAATCAATGTTAAATTAGAGACCACTTAGCCCCAACTTCCCAATTTCACATTTGGTTAAAATGAATCACTAAGAAAGAAAGTGGCTCAATCATGAAGCTGCCAACCAAGTGGACCCCCTCCCCAGGCTGGCCTCTCAGCTCCCTCATCACCTTGGCTTCTCTCATGGGGCATGCCAGCTAGCTCTGATTCCACTTCTGGGCTAGGACCCATTGCCCTAAGGCACTGTCTCCCAAACCAGCATCTATCCTCAGTTTCCCCTTCTGATCCAGGACCCTGTATTCTCCTTCTGGTGACTGACCCTGTCATCTCTGAATCCCAAATCTTTGGTCTTCCTGTCCTCCTGAGCTGGGATCAGCCTGGAATCACAGAATTTGGAATGATTTTGGCTTAAGGGGACATAGAGGATCAGGCTGGTCAAGAAGAGAGTGGAGGAAAGGAATTCAAGGGACATATGTAGGTCTTGCTGAGGGGCAGGAAGAGGGTCATGGCTCTTCTCCCTTTCTTGAGGCCACGAGCCAGCTCAAGAGGGTGGGTGGGGAAGGGAAGCCTGATATGAGCAGAGATTGGGTTTCCTCTCTTCCTCCCCATGCCCCCCTTCCTCTCCTCCTCATGCCCCCCTTCCTCTCCCCTCTCCTCCCTTCCTTTCCCCTCCTCTGCTCTCTCCTTTCCCTCTCTTCCTAGCTTCTCCCCACCTCCACTACTCTATGCCTAGCTCCAGGGCCTGGCTAGTCTCTACTAGTAAGGACTCTTACGTCACCGTCCTCCAACACTGATAAAAGCACAGGATCCCAGGGATAAGAGTATCTCTGCTATCAAATTCTCAAGCAGTTGGCAGTTGTGGCACTGGCACCAAGTCCTCTAGACTCTACTCAAACAGGATTCATGGCATCAGGAAACTATATCACGGGTAAGAGCATTCATGGGAATCCTTCACCTCCTGGACCCCTGGGCCCCAGCCCCATTATGTCCCCATCAGCTCCCCTACCCTCACCTTGGTGCAAATCCCAGTGCTAATTCTGCCCTTGCTACTTCCCAGCTGGCATCCCAATCTTCTCATCCCTCTAGCCTCAGACCTGGCCTACAGCCTCTAACATTCATCTCAATTCCAACCCCACCTGAAAGTGTACCTTGTTGCCTTCCCAATTCAACCCAAACCTGGACTCTGACCATGACACTTGCTTACTATCTGTGTGACCTCTCTGGGACTCACTCCTCACTTGAAAAATCAGAGGGTTGGATTAAAAAGCCCTTATGGTGCCTTCTAATCATGATCCTATGTCAGTCCCCCAAACATCATTCTAGCTCTTATCATCCTCCCATTCTGACTATAGCCTAACCCTCACTCTGATTCTCACCACAGAACATTGACCTGAACTCTTCAGCCATCTCTGGTCCTGCTCCCAAACCCTCCACCAGTTCTATTTCTGATTTGGAACTCTGATCTCACTCTGACCCCAGGGCTCCCCAAGAGCTTTCCCCCAGCTCCTCACAGAATCCTTCTGAGAAGCCAAAGAGGAAGGGACCCCTTAGAGCTGTTTATTCTAGGGACCAAGCATATCCCTCCCTCCTACCCCCAAATTCAGAGGTTCAAGGCTTCAGAGCTGGAAGAACCCTGGGGTAGGGAGGGGAGGTTATGTGTTCTAACTTCCTCATTTGACAGAAGATGACATTGAGGACCAGGGCATTTAAACCACTTGTCCAAAGTTTGCTTCTGTTTTTGTAAAAGTCCTAAGAACTAGACTAGGAACCTAGGCTCCCAAATTCCAGATCTGGAGCTCACAGAGAAGCACCTGCATTTGTGAACAGGGTGACCTATGAACCTGACCCAACCCCAACCCCAAAGCTGCTTGGCCCAAACCCAAGCCAACTTTAAAAAGCCAAGGCTTCCATTTACCCCCAGCCCTGAGAGAATCATGGGCCCAGCATAAACCAGGTACCCCTGTATCTAGCCCAGGCCAGTCCTGGCTTCCAACCATTTCTGATTGCCAGACCCCAGGATGCAGAAGAGCACAGCAGGAGGTGCCCTGGAGTTGAAGTTTTAGGGTTTGATTCTGATCCTTCCAGCTACCAGCTGTGTGTCCTCCAGCAAGTCTCTTCTTTGGGCTCCATCATTCCTGTAAAACGAAGGGGTTGGACCCTTCCCGTTTGGATAGTCATGAAAAAGACCTAAGTGCCACCTTCCTACCTTTCACCATTTTTACAGCTGGGGTAACTCAGATTCAGAGACAGGCAAAGCCTTTCCTAGGGGAGAGGCAGGCTCCCAAGCCTTTGGCTCCATTTCCCCATTTTAGGGCTCTCTCCTCTACTCTGCTACCTCCTCTCAACCTCCTGATGTAGCCAAGCCTGGTGCCCACAGGTCTCCACAATAGCCTAAGCCTTCTGCCTCCTGACCTCAAACCTAACTGAAGGAACCCTAACCCTAAACCTCTGAGAGAGACTAGAACTACAAAGTTCAGCCCCAATCCTAACTCCATCCTGGGCCCAAACCAGCACCATCCAAAGGCCCTGGCTCACCTCACCTCTTTCTCTTTCTCCTCAGCAGTCATATTCTCCATCTTCATCATGGCTATTCTGTCCTCCTCAGGTGCTCCAGGTAAGGGAGGGAAGGCAAAGCAGGGAGGAAGATTGTGGAGGAGAGGGAAAGAGCCATGGCGGGGAGGGAAAGATGAGGGAGCAGGTATGCAGAACTTCTGGGAGCCTTTCTTCCCGAGCCAGTGGAGCTAATAGTCTGTATCATTCACCCTCCATGCAGTGATCTCCCCGGACCTCCAGGTGATCATGTGTCAGCCATGGCTCCTGTGTGGTATGGTGGCCTACAACCCCCAGGAGAATCAGTGCTGTGAGGATGGCAGTGTCCAGCCCTTGGCCCTGAAGTGCGGTCATGAGACCTATGACCCCTGCTCTCAGTATTGCTGCCCCAACTCTTTCAAGCAGATATTCACTGTTGTTGATAAGACCAGGGGAGGAACTGAGAAAAGTGATTGTGAAATGGCAAGCTCCAAAAGAGCTTGACATCAGGTAAGGATCCTCTCTCTCACCCCTTAACTCTCTTGTCTGCTTTCCCAGAACACTAAGGAGCCTGCTTGGGAGGGGGACATAGCTGAACTCTGTCCCTTGGGCTCATATCTGGCTATGTAGAATATCTAGCTGGCAGAGAATCCTGAACACTGGATTCTAGACCCAGTTCTCCCACTCATTCCCTGTGGGGTCCCAGGCAAGGTTTTCCCTTCACAGAACCTCAGTTTCCTCATTGGTGAAAACCCAACGATCTCTTAGGGTCCTCACAGCTCTGACACCCCATGTTCTAGGCTCTGAGATTTCTTCCAGCTCTAATGTTCTATGTTCAATGATGCCATTTTCTCTCTCCAGGTGAAAGTTGACCAGAAGGCTCCTCCTATCTCCAAAGGCACTTCCCAGACCTCAAGAGATCAAAGGACTTGATGCTGACCCAAAAGCCTGGGTTTCTTCAGTGGATGAGCCTGGAGGGGGGCAGGGGGAGGGAGAAGCCTGCTGGCCAGGTACCCTTGGCTGCACTGTCCTGCTCCTCCATTGTGGATCTGCCTAGAGGTTGGGCATTCATATGCCTTTGCTAGACATGGGCATAGAGACTTGGGGGGTGGGGTTAGTGTGCCTTCAGGGATGCTCACTTTATATTTCATTCCTATTTAGGTTGGGAAGACCAGTACTAGTCACGCACAACTCACTGGGTGCAGTTCTTCTTATGATTTATTAACAAATAATAGTAATCACCTCCTTACATAAAGCCATATCACCCATTCCCTTTACACTTTCACTGGAGCCTCTCACAGATATCCTTGGGAGGGAGATAGTCCAGTGTTGGCCCCCTTTTTACAGATGGGGAAACTGAGGCTCAGAAAGGGATCAGGATTTGCCCAAGGTCACACAGTGGGTCAAGACTGGGATTGCAACTTAGATCTCCTTATGCATAGCCCCCTCAATGCACATACAGATATGGAAACACAAACACCTGCCCTTACCTGCAGACGTCTCTTCCCAGTTTCTCTCTCTCTTTGGGCCCTGGTTCACAGCTTGGTAAATGCCATGTCCTGGATTTGAGGGGGTGTGGGTGGGAAGGGCAGTTAGCAAAATAAACTGTGAAGATGGAGCCCCCGGGCAATGCTGGAGACGCACAATGAGAAGGAGCTGAGGAGCAGGAAGCCTGCAGACCCCAGATCCCAGTCTGGTTCCACTCTGGGCGGGAGGGAAGGGTACTTATTGGGGGGAGAGGAAGACAGAAATAAAACTACTGCCTTGGACTTTCAAATTTGGCCTGCTTGCGTCACCTTTGTTGCCAAGGATGGAGAGGAACTGGAGCTATGCTACTGGTGGGGAAGGATTTCCCTTCTTACCTGAACCCAATCCAACAGTCCTCAGTGTGGCTGGGAGCCTGGGTGCAGCATCAGCCAGGGTAAAGTGAGCACAGAGCTCCCTCTTGTGGGCACAGAGGGAAGGAACGATCCCTGGTCATTCAGGGCTGTTGAAAGGGACTTGGGAAATTCACAGAGTGGCTGGAAATAAGAGTTCATGATAAGAGCTAACATTTATGGAGGCTTTCATACTTACAGGTGCCTTCAATAGCAAATCATCTCATTTTCTGCTAGGAGTAGAGCTGGGAAGCACCTTAAAGGTTGTCTAGCCCAGCCTCTTTACAGATAAAACCAAGGTTCAGAGGTAGAGAAGAGCAGGCAGGGGATTTGAATCCAAGACTTCTAGAGCTAGCCTTCCTCCTACTGCACCACACCACCTCCCTCCAGGGACAAAGAGGCTCAGGAATGGGAAGGGACTTGTCCAAGGTACCAAGAGCATCAGGACCTGAGCCCTAGTCTCCTGCTCCAAATGCTAGGCAGCCTTACTTGCTGAAGCCCTGACATTCAACTTGGAAACTGTCTAGCAAAGACTAAGCCAGGAGGGCTGGGAGGGTCCCAGGCAGGCCACCAAAGTGGATGGACAAAGGAGCAGCCATTCTCTTCATGTCTACCAGCCACTCCTTCTGTCTAGTGCTGTCTCCTGGAGCCAAGCAGTCAATCAGTCAATAAGTATTTAAATGTCTGCTTTGTGTCAGGCACTCTGCTAAATCCTGAGGCTACAAAGAAATAAAAAAGCTGTCCCCGACCTCCAGGAGCTCACAGTCTAATGAGGGAGACAGCATTTAAACAGCTATGGACACAGCCCCTCAGCGAGGAATAGGATAAATTGAAAATAATCAGCAGCAAGGCATGAGAATTATGGGGATAAGGTGAGGCTTCCTGTAGAAGGTGGGATTTTAGGGGAGACTTGAAGGAAATCAAGGAAGCAGGTGGTGATGAGGAGAGGAAGAATTCCAGGAATGAGGAACAGCCAGAGAAAATGTCTGAAGTCTGGAGATGGAGTGTCTTGTAGGGGGACAGGAAGGGAGCCAGTATTACTGGGAGGCAGAGTACTCCATGGGATGTAAGGTATAAGAAGACTGGAAAGTTGGGAGGGGTCAGGTTATGGAGGGATTCCAGTGCCCAACAGAGGATTTTATCTTTGATCCCGGAGGTGATAGGGAGCCACTGGAGTAGAGTAGGGGTGACATGACCAGATCTATATTTTAGAAAAATCACTTTGGTGGCCAAATGAAGGATGGACTGGAATGGGGAGAAACTTGTGGCAAGGAGACCAACCAATAGGCTACAGCAGTAGTCCAGGTGCGAGATGATGAGGGACTGCAGCAGAGTGGGGACAAGAGCCAGAGAGAGAAGGGGACATATATAAGAGATGCTGCCAAGGTGAAATTGACAGACCTTGGCAATAGATTGTATATGGGTGAGTGGAGTGAGGGAAAGAAAGAGTGAGACAGACAGACAGACAGAGACAGAAATACAGAGAGACAGACAGAGATAGAGACAGAGAGACAGGGAGAGAGGGAGAAAAAAAGGGAGACAGAGAGAGAGAGAGAGACAGAGACAGAAAGACAGATAAACAAAGACAGACAGAGAGATATGGAGAGACGCAGGGAGAGAGAGAGAGACAGAGACAGAGAGAGACAGAGACAGAGACAGAGAGAGATGGAGAGAAACAGAGAGAGAAAGAAAGAGACAGAGAGGAGAAGAGATTCAAGAGGAGAGGAGAGGGGGCTGGGGTGCTAGAAGATGACACCTACACTAGGAACCTGGGAGGCTGGAAGGACAGTGGTACCCTTGGCAGTAATGGGGGAAGGTCAGAAGGTGGGAGGGTTTTGGGGAAAAGAGATGGAGTTTAGTTTTGAGAATGTTAAGTTTAAGATATCTAAGGGAGGGCAGAGCCAAGGTGGTGGCGCAGAAGCAGGAAAACTCACTGGCTGCCCCGATAACCACCTCAAATACCTATAAAATATGACTCTAAACAAATTTTAGAGCTACAGAACCTACAAAGTGACAGAGAGAAACAAATCCCTCACTGAAGGCAGCCCAGCAGGCTGACAGGAGGAGTCCATCACAGCACACTAGGAGCAGAGACCAGCCCTGCGTGATCCCGTGGTTTTAGCCCCAGGGCAGCCCCAACCAGCTGTGCCTGGAGGGACTTTGGGAGAGTGGATCACCAGCAGCTGTGGAGGTTTCCAGAATTATCAACCCATAAATGCCAAAGACAAAGTGAAAGGTCAGTGGAACTCTGCTGGATCTGGGGGGGACAGAGTGTGGTCTGGCCTCTGTCCCTGGAATGAGAAGTGGCAGAAGTGGTGCCCTTGCAGCCACCTCCATGTGGCTGCTTTAGAGCTTCTGGCCTGCAGATTGTAGGGGGGCCAAGCAACCATTCAGAGGCTGTGTTCTTGCCTTAACCTGCCTGGATCTGGATCACAGTCTTGGGCGCTGGTCCTGAGGTGTGCGACCAGTGAGCCAAAGCTGGTGGGGGCTGTAGAGATGGCACCCTCCTAATAGCACTGGCAGCTGTGAAAGCCCCAGTAATTTGGGACAAAGCTCTTCCCTCTGGAAACAGAGTTCTACTGTGGCAAAGAACTCAAAAGTCAAGTAACTGAGTGGCAACATGAGCCAACAAAGGAAGCAAAGTAAGCACAGCCATCCAACTTTAGATTCCTTTTTTGGGGACAAAAAGGATCAAAGCATGGAATGGGAGGAAGACAACACACTCAGAACTCCTGCACCAAAAGCTTCCAAGAAAAAT
>CM053582.1:76778787-76790101 GCA_028627135.1 Pseudochirops cupreus
GCTAGGGTTGCTTGTTGTAACGCAGAGCTACCTGTCAGGTCTTAGATTCTTGAAAATTCCCCAAACCCATTCATTGGAGTAATAATAGCCACTTCATGATGGGGGTTTCTAACAAGCCTCTAATCCCCTCTACTTGTCATTAATTGTGCTCTCCGTTTGTATTTATCCTGTCAGTTTGTCTCTCTGTGCCTGAATCATGTGTGCTGTGAGCAAGTCTATGGTCTCGTAAGACTTAAAATGCAGCCAGAGACTTCTAAGGGCTTCAGCTAGGGAAATAAACAAACCTGTAAGACTTTTCCTTGTGGTTCCAGGTCTGGCCAACCTGGAGCTATGGTGAAAAGTTAGATACAGCTGAAAACATCTTAGCAGATTTAGGAAGTTTTGAGATTGATCATTAAGAGCTTTGGAAATTGATCATTTTGGGATTGCTGGAGAAAATTCCTGAGACTGGGGTTATTTCCAGGATCTCTCCCTGTGCTAAAACACCTCCTCCCCATCCTGATTGCTCAGTATTTCCCCCTCCCTTCCCAGAGTTAACAGAGTCTCTCTGTGTGTGGATTTATGTAGAATTAAAAGAATTAAGATTAAGAGAAGAGAGTGCTAGAGAATTATAGGGAAAACTTAAATCAGCCTTCCCAACCTGGCAAAAAGAGGGGAGAAGTGGATGGGTCAGGCCTACAGTGAGCATTCCCTGAGCCCTTCCACCAAGAATTGTCAGTACTGGGAAGGTGCTGGCATCAGCCACCGCAGCCCCTAGGCAGTGTGCCCTCTGCTGCACCCCCAGCACCCAGCTGCTGCTTGGGAGAATCCAGGTGCCTCTGGAAGGCCTGGTGTGGCATTATGAGAGGAGAAGCCAGCCAACCGGCTAGCCTCACTCTTCCAATTGCAGCAATGTGTCAGCTTTGTAATTTTTGTCAAGCTATTTTATCTCTGTTTGTTCCCTTTCCTGAATTGTAAAGGGCAACATAATAATAGTTGTTGTTATATGATCAAAATGATATAACGGTTGTAAAGCACTTAAAACAATGATTGGCGTGGGTTAGACACAGTATTATTATTATCTCTCTAATTTAATGTAATTGTTCCATATCTGATAACTTTGAAATAGTTTTAACATACCAAAAGTTAATAATTTCTATATGTGATAATTTGGAAATGCAATTGATCTCATATGAAGTTTATTATTTGTTATTACTGCATTTCTAAATTGTATTGCATTTCTAAAATTCTCTTAGATTATAAAATCTGAGAGACCATTGTGAGGTAGAAATGGTGTTAAAGCAATTTTTAATCTAGATTTTGTTGCATATGACTTGGACCTTAAAAAGGATGTGATCCAGAAATTAGATAATTTGAAAAATGTTAAATGGCTAATTAGGTATATTTAGTTATAAGCAGTTAACAATAATACTGATATTTACTATGATAGCAGATTTTTCATTTGAAATCTTTACCATTATGAAAATATATAGAATGAGATGAGTGATTCTCTGTGCAAGGTGATTTTGAAATATATTCACCTAAATTGATAATCTGTTGTTTCAAATTTTAAATGGGTAATAATGTTTAGGGCATTGCTACATTTCTAAATTATGTAGTTTGGTAAAACAATTGCATCAGCTATTTTGTTGGGAAAAAAAAAACACAACCCAATTTCTCTCATGATCTAGATGTAAGATTAAGAATTGTAAAAAAAAAATAGGGGAGAATGAATGGGTTAGGATAAACTTCCAAGTTTTGTCTGTATTTAAGAGGAAGTTTCACCTAAAATCTTATCATCTCTGTGCAAAAGGTTTCTGGGTTGTGGAATTCCTACTGAGTAAATGAGAATCCTTGGGGAAAAAAATAGGGGTGTGATTTTCAAGCCTGCTTCATCTAAGGATGTGTGTGTGTGTGTGTGTGTGTGTGTGTGTGTGTGTGTGTGTGTGTTAATTTGGAGGGTTTTGGACTGTTGCATTCACTGTCTATGTGAGATTCCAAAATGTTGAATTAGAAAAAATTCTAGTTACATATTTAAGGAAAAAGGGAAGAAAAAATATTGAGCAAAATTTTAAAGGCCTGGTAAAAGTGATAAGGCCAATTTAATTGGATATGTTCTTCTTGGCTTATAAAAACTGTATTTCCTCTCCATTATAGCATATTTTTGACTAAAGAACTTTGTGATATATAGGAATTCTGTAATAACTAGGAATTTAGCTTGTTGTGATACTTGGGAAATTTATGTTGCTTAAGGACATTTTACAGCAACTCAGTTTTAATGAGTTTCAATTTTAAAGGTTTATTTTTTCTTAAAAGTGGAAAAGAGAGATGTCTGTCATTTTTAAAGTTTCCAACCAATTTTCCTTCATAAAGGTTTAGTGATTATTCCTTTAAACATCAGAATAAATTTTAAACTGTTTTAAAAGAAGGGGAGATACTTTTATTTTTTGTTTTGTTTTTGTCTTTTTGTGGGGGGGAAGGCAGGGCAATTGGGGTTAAGTGATTTGCCCAAGGTCATACAGTTAGTAAGTGTTAAGTTTCTGAGGCTGGATTTGAACTCAGGTCCTCCTGCCTCCAGGACTGGTGCTCTATTCACTGCACTACCTAGCTGCCCCAGGGGAGATACTTTTAGAAGAAAGGCTTTGAGAAAAAAAATTCTCTTTTAGAAGGCCTACAAATTTTTCATTTGCAAGAAAATTTATTGCTAAATTAATGTAATGAGTTGTAAAGCAGAAGAGATCTTGCTATTTTGATCTGAATTTGTAATTATTGCATGGCCTAAGAAAGAGTTAAATTAGTGTTTGAACTCATCATATGCATAAGATTCAAATCTTGGAATATTTCATTCTTTCAGAATCAGTATAATTAGAGAAGAATAAACAAGCTTGTGAACAAGGACATAAATCCATCCACTTGTGGGGTTAAAGTCAGGAACTTCTTGTTTTGTTTAAGGAATGGAATTCCAGTACAGATAGTTATATTAGTGAAGAGCAGTAACTTATAAGCTCTTATGTGTTATGTTGATGGGAAATCTAATACTATTTTTAATCTGGAATTAGAACATGTGCAGAAATTTATGCAAACTGTTTAAGACTCACCTTAAGATGTTCTTGTTTAAAGGGATTCTGAAAATAGTAATATTTTTCTGTGATCAGTTTCTTACTATTACCAATGTGAGATTAAGTACTTATTATCTAGGATGTATGGTCTTTGAGAGCTCACCTCACCTGTGTAATAATAATGGAATTTGAAGATCCCTTCAAATTTGCAATCAAACAAGTACTTAGCACTTAGTTTCAAGTTAATTATATCAAGCCTCTGTTAAGAAAGAGAAGGTATGAACCCCTGTCAGCCTGTGTAACAGGAAGGGGCTGAACAGGGAGGAGCTAATACAATATATAAGGAAGAGCACAAGCTAGACAGTGAGAACTTTTAGTGGAACTTCTTGAAGAACTTCTTGGAGCAAGCAGTGTGGAGGTTGGAGAAAGTGATTTTGATTTTGAGAATGGGAGAAAGTGATTTTGATTTTGAGAACAGAACCTCTACTGAGACTTTTCTTCTGGGAACTTCTGCTGAGAGCTTTCAAGAGCCAGGATGAGGACCTACCATGAGTGAGAAAGGAGGATCCCTGCTTGAGAGAACCTGTTTTGTTGTGAAGGCTTGGGAATGTGGGTGTTCACTGCATTAACCATGTGTACCAACTTTGTGGTTACTGTAATGACTTTGACTTTCTTGTCCTGGGACTTGGTTTTCTGGTATTTGAAGAAAGGCTTTGGTTCTGTGCTCTGTGTGGAGAACCTCTTAAATTTTGTGATTCACAACTATACTAGTATATTCATAGCCACCGTGGGTGCTGTGAATATCGCATTGTTATTACAACCTGAAACTCTGATTATTGGAACTTGCTATTCAAGACTTTGTAGAACTGTAATTTACTATTGTTTTGAGCTTTGATTACAAGGATAAATTGTCATGAAGCCAATGGTAGAATGGTGTGTACTATAGGATCAGAACTGCTAAAGGGGGATGTTTGTTCCTGAGAAGAGTTTTGAGGACAACCTCAAACACAGCCTAGGCAGGATCTTCCTGACTTTATTTTTCAATTGTGCTATTTCCTTTCTGGGTAGTAAAATTCATCACCTCATTAATCCTGAGCCCTGCCTTTAACATGTAGTGACTACATGGTTGGCTTGTCAGATATAACTTGCCTGGAATCAAACAGAGCTAAGGAAGTTTTTTCCTTCTGTTATGATATGACATTGTCCCTCCTTTTCCTCTTTTGTCAAATTTCTATAATCAAGAAGTTCTGTAAGTACAATACCAAATCTATTTTAAAAAATGGAAACTGGAACATCTCTGAGTCACTATAATAGGATGCAAGAATGAATAGCTTACAACTTTAACTTATATTCATGATGAAATTATAAAAATATAGAGATAACATTCTTCAAAGGAGGAAATGATGAGACAAAGTAATAAGACAAAGATGTAATGTGATAGATGTCTAATTAAATTAGATAGCAAATTTTGAGAAAAGCAACAGGATTAGCCTGATTCCTCTAACAATTATATACAGATATTATATGATTGGCTCCCAAAATTTGTCTGTCATCGAGAGTCAAGTTTTAAGCATGTTTTGGTAATAAGATATCAAATTTGGATTTTTACACAAAAATAGTATTGGATAGTGGAAGTGAAACTATTTTCCCCTTATCAAAGTATATGTCTAATAATTTTAAAAGGTAGAAGAGCTCATTTTATGGTTGGACTCACATTTTAAAAGATTCTTATAACAGGTACAGGACTTAGCTAAGGACAGAAACAGCAGATGATGTATAAGCTGAAATTCTCTGAAGTTTCAAAGATGGAGGACTAAATTTAAAAGATTGTACTAATTTATAAGTAAGTAAGAATTTATAAGATAAGTCAGAATTATCTGGGAACTTTAAGATCTGAACCAGAGAAGCAGAACTCCCTTTTTAAACCGCCTAAGAATGAAACCTATTGTCCAAGAAAGGCTATCTAGGGACCAGATAACTACATGAGACATCTGGGCTTCAAAAAGTGCTGCTTAAGTGGGTGTTGGGAGGAGCTCACTGGGGTACAAGGAGCTGCGTGTTAGTTAACATTGGCAATAATGATTGCATTGATTTGTGTGATTCATGTTTAAGTTTTCTTGTTTATCTTCATCACATGTGAATCTCCCTCCTCAAAACTAGTCTATTGTGAACCCTCTAAGTAATTTAATCTGGACCTGACTTAAAGTAATTATGCAATTTTGTGGATTGTGAGAAAAACTTTATTGTATGGTTTGAACCTAGCCCTGTGTGGCTAGGAAACGGAACCATCTATGTTCCTTTAACCAAGGACCTCTGTTATGCTGTTTTCTCACAATTATCAACTCACATGTCTTCCAAGAGCCCCTCTCCCATCTATCTGACTAGTCCCATAGCTGACAACTGGTGGATGTAGACTCCTGGATCCATCTGTCACATCTACAGATTGCCTCTGCTCCTAAGTAGACATTTGAGTCAACAGCAGACCTTGCCCTCTGGTTTGAAAGGCAACATCAGATGTAGATAGCTTTCCCAAGAGTCCGGACCAGGCCTGCATGAAGAGCAGCTCCCTCCATCCCTGAGCCCCTCACACACCAGACTGGTTACCTATATCTTTGGTAGCTTTAGCTTACTTTTGCTTAGTTGCTCTGTACTCCCATTAAGCTTCTCACTCTCTTCACGTTGATCCCACTTCTGTTTGTTTGCAATTGCCTTGCAGAGACTGCCCATCTCTGGGGATGACCAGCCACGGTGGAAGAGCAACTCCTTCTGTCATCTCCCCACTCACCCCATGTGGAAGCTGGGTCAGGAGTCAGTCAGGCTATTTAACCTGCCCAAATGCTGGTTGTGCATTGACCCTCTAGGAGGCACTTCAATACAACCCATCTCTGCCTCTGACTGGGGGTCTATTGAGTTAATAGCCCAGGCCTATCCCACTGAGGACCTAAGATTCTCTGAAATAGGAGACCCTGAAGGGCTGCTTGTGATTCTAAAGGTAGACCAGACTTGGTCTGGCAAAGAATTCTACCTTCTCCTCAGTGTTCCCTACTTCCAGAAATGGTTGGGAAAAAACCCAATCCAACTAGTTTTGAATAGCACTCAGGGCCCTGTCTTTTTAAAAGCAACCTGGGCCTCCACAGCCTCTCCTGCTGCTTTCCTTGCTCTTATGTTATTAGGGGCTTCACTAGGGTTGACTTTGGCCTATAGATACTCCACCATCTTGGTAAACAAAATAATGCTGTCCATAGTCTGTGGAGCCCACTTCGGATGCAGAGATTAGTGCATCTCCCATATTACAAGGGACTCAATAAGCATAGACTTTATTTTTTATAGGAAGAAATGTAACTTGTATGTTTAAGATTGTTGTTAGTAATTGAGTAGTTCAAAAGAAAGATTGGGGTAGAGTTGAATATAATGTGATATTAAAAATCAAACCATCTAGGAAAAGGTAAAAGGAATAACTATTTTATACAAATGAGGCATGAGAGAAAGAAAAGACACAAAGGAATTAAATAGAGGAGGAAGACTGGTGGTTCTGGAACCTTACTCTCATTAAGAATAGGTTAAAGAGGGAATAATGCATATATATATCTAGAAGAGCAGAAAAGTCTTCTAAATTCAGAAAGAAATAAAAGGCTTAGGAAATAGAGAGGAAGGAGAGGATAAGTGAGGGATTTTAGGGTAGGAGAGAGAGAATAAGGGAGGAATCTTTGGTGGGAAGGGTAACTAAGATAATAGGAAGGCAAGGTAGTGAGTAAAGTAAAGTAGAGGAGTCAAGAGGGATAGGAAATAGAAGATATTTCTCACACAAACAAAATATAGACATCAGGGGTAGAAATCACTAGGGGAAAAAAGCAGGGTCAGTCATCATGATCTCAGACAAAGTTAAAGCTAAAATAGATTTAGCCAGAAGAAAAAATAGGGAAACTTCACTCTGTGTCAGATATATTGATCAGTGTTGTTGTAGATTACTTAAAACAACTAGCCAGTGTAAGGCCAGAATATTACTGTGGTACAGGAAATGATGAGTTGGTGGACTTAAAAAACTGGACCTATGAAAGAAGACGTTATCCACACTCAAAGCAACAGAGGACAAACAAGTATGGTTTGGTCCTACAGAGAGGTATATGAATGTTTATGTCTATATATGACTGTGATTATAGATATAGAAATGTGTGCGTAAGTATATGTATGTGTACATGCATGCATACATGTTTGTATGTCTCTTGTATACATGTGCATGTATGCATTTGTATATGTGTATGTGTGTGGATGTGCACATACACAAATATATCTGAACTTAATTGTAACCTCCTTGAGGAAAGGGGGGAAAAAGAACAAAGTAAAAAGTGCATAGCAAAGAACAGAAAATAACTTAGAAGGAAGTAAAGAAAAGAGCTCAGAACATAATATGTAGTATTCATTACATAGGCTTTCTTAAAATGGAAATTTATTGTTGCATAATTTGAATCCTCTCTTATGTTCTGCTGTGCACATGGCAATGCCTTTTCCCCTTTTCTTTTTTTTCTATTTAAATTTTAGTATTTAAGTTTAAAATGAATCAATTAAAAATACTCTGAAAAAAAAGGAACTCAGTGTCTGGTATCTTATCCTGCCAGGTGATCTTCAGAAATTTCCTAAGACAGTTCTAATGGAAATGATTCAGTTTTCTGGCACAGTGCTGGTATATTGTCTAGGTTTAACAAGAATACAACAATGAGGTCAGCTCAAGGCTTTGTAGACCTTCAGTTTACTAATCAGTCTTGTCTTCTCTCCCACATTGTCCTTCAAAGCCTCTCAAACCCTGAGCTGGTTCTGATAATGTGTGTATAAACCTCATTGTCAATCTGTGTATCCTTGGAAAGTATAATACCAAGAGAAGTGAACTTATCCACTTCGTTCAGAACTTCTCCATGTATTGTAACCAATGGTTCCATGTATGGCTGGTGTGGTGCTGGCTGATGGAGCACCTGTGTTTTCTTGGTGTTAAATGTTAGGCCAAAATTAGCACCAGCAGGAGAGAATATATCCATGCTTTGCTGCATCTTAGCTTCAGAGCATACATTGAATGCACAATCATCAGCAAACAGAAAATTGTGAAATCATCAAATCATGAAGAAAAGTAATTGTTAGCCTCGCTGTTTTTTCCAGAGTGATCCCAGTCCAGTGGCAGGACAGAGTCAAAATGACTGCTGATGACGCGAGATGCAATGGATGACACTGGGGTTGGGGTCTGACCAAACTCTAAGTCCTCCACAGTTTCTGCTTCAGTCACCTTCATGGCCCATTGGAACCAGAGGTTCTCATCTGCCCATTCTACCAGGGTAAGTCTTCACATGCTTGGGTTAGACACCTGCCTAACTCACTGACAGGTCCGAGACCCCTCAGGTACCGTCACCCTGGTTTAGCCCCTCTGCTGAAATGTTTTACTGGGATGTGGACACTGCATTCTACAGCTTCTTGGAGCCAATGGTGAGAGTTAGGTGGATCAAGTGGACACCAAAAGTGGAAAGCAGCCCAGGAAAGGACTTGACAGGTCTCATAGCAGAGGTATTAGTCCTCTGGGAACACACCCTACCTCCTGTATGAGGAGTAGTCCAGGAGTGGAGTGAATGTCCAGAGTGGAGAGATTTCTCTGGCCTGGTGGAGAAAGTCCTATAGAGAATCAGGATTGGAGCCTGCAGAGGAGTGTGTGCATGTGTGTGTGTGTGTGTGTGTGTGTGTGTGTATGAATGAGTGAGTGTGTGAGTGTGTCTGTGTGTACTTGCCTTAAAATCCCTCAGTGGTCTTTTATTAATCATTAATTCTAAGTCTTAGGGGGCCTTCCCTGTCCAAAAAAGCTATGGCCCCAAAGATAGGCTGGCCCCTCTAAAGAATCCTCCCTGCTGTCTTGGGCCAGTGGGTATATAAGAATATATTTTCAAAGTCCTAGGGACAATTTCTATGACAATAATGAGTACAAATGTAATAAGAGTCCCCCACCCTACCTCTCACATATGATGAGGTTCAGGGTGCAGAGTGGGAGAGCTGGTTCAGATTTTTGGAAGAATTCAATCAGACCTTCTCTTTAGCCAAAGAGAGCTTTATTAATGCAAAAGTATGCAGGCCTAAGACTTAGCAAGTAGCTAAACAAAGGCAATGATATAGGACAAGGACTAGACTTATATAGCCAGAAAGCTATACAGCCCATAGGATGGTGATGTAAGTTTTAGGGTTTCTAAAGGGGGTTGGAGATTTAGGGACAAGATAAGTCTTGTAAGATGAGGACACAGGATGGGGACAATGAATGACACAAGATAAGGAGGGCAAGGGAATCTTTATGACAGGATGGGAGGACACAAGGAATTTTAGGATAAGGTGAAGTTTTGTGGTATTTCAAGATAAGGGTTAAAAGGGGTCCCCAATCCTCACTTTATACTTACCTCGCTGACTCTTACCTTTCCGGCTTCAGCTTTCGCTGGCTTCAACCTTGAAGATCGCTCCCCCACAGCACACCCAGGACTCAGATCGGACTTTCGAGGTATTTATTGCCGCAAGCACAGCAAGCAACTTCACTTAAAACTTCCTCACTATGCAGAGCTTGTTCTTTTATCTTCTAGCCCCAGTCCTTCCCCCTTGGGTGGGATCACCGCCTGGTTAAGCCACTCACATCCAGTCCCGAGGATAAGGAGACATCTCGCATGACCATGCCTTCTCTTTGACTATGTGGCGTCCTTCAGTCGAGCCTGAAGGCTGACGAGGTACTTTGTGGCCACGGCTACAAGACATGCGGGCCTCAACCCAGTCCCCAGACTGTCGTGATGCGCTCCCATTGGCTGATGTTCCAAAACACCCTTACATCTCCTGTTTCTTGTTTTGCGTGTGACCGCCAAGGCCGCCCAATGGGAGGAGACTGGCTTTCAATGAAATTAGGCTATTCTTAAGAAGGACCAGGAGCCAACGCCACAGGCAACATATAACTAACAATCCTATAAGCAAATAAGAAATTGGCACTACACTTGCCACCAACATCTGTAACAAATGTTTCCCCTGAATCCAGTCAATCAAATCCTTTCCTATAAAATGATGTAAAGTCATGTTGTCTGCTTCTTTCTGCATATCTGCGACTAATTGTGTGAGTTGTTCTATTTCTGATGTTACATTACCTGCAAGGAATGCCCCTTGCAAATGTTGTTTAATCTTTTCCCAGTCCGTGGGAAAATGGGACTGAGAATTATTGGTAGATAAAGATGTAACACAAACCCATGGTAGATATTTGTAGTGGCATGGGATCTTCAGTCTCAATTCTAAAAGGGCCAATTCATTTCCCAACGCGAGTGTGGTTTGTTCCACAGCTAGAAGCTCATTCTGTAATTTCTGATCTACTCTAGTTTGTACTGCCCAAGCCTTACTTTGAGTCTGCATAAAAGTTTTTAACTTGGAGGCCAGATATGTCACCTGGTTCTGTAATTGTATTATCTGGAACTCCTGGAAGGCAGAGATTGCCAAATTGACTATATCAAACACTAAATCCACTATCTCCCTCTTATTCCTTATCATATTTCCTACCATTTTCCATGCAGCCTCAGATGGAGATGTGGCCCAAGGCTCGGCTGCTAAGACTGGCATCAGTATGTACGAGGGTTGTCTTACTAACAGTATCACCTTGCCTTGATTATTGTTTGCCTCCACGGTCATAATGTACCATTTCAAGGTGCAGTTATGTACACTGACGTTATACCCCAGCCCTATCCCTGCAGTTGGAGAAGTTACATTATACCCCTCACAGATCAAGAAAGCATGCCTCGATGACCCTATCATAGCTTGCCCCTCGAAGGAGTATCTTGATACAGTACAGTTAGCTCCATTCATCAGTCCCTTGCTTGTCTCTCCTGTCTTGTTGTCAAAGATACCCTTCCATAGTTCAAAAATATTGCGTTCGCATGGAGGTGGGTGAGGAGATGAACACCCACTGCAAAGGCATGTCTTAACAGAAATATTTGAGTGACGCAACATCAGCAGGAGTGCTGTTACAAGCTCCTTCTTCTGCTGCCGTCTCCTTCTCGGCCGTCTTCTCCTTCTCTGTTTTCTCTTTGCCCTCTGGTTTTTTAGAGTCCGCAGGCCGCACCCATTTGCTCGGTATCCATCGTCCCTCTTTTTCAGCGGCTCCATCTGGAATGACAAACACATGCCCTGGTCTTTCCCTACCAACCCTCCCAGGCCCATGCCATTCGCCATTAAACTGCCATATAACTTTTCGTCCTTTCAAAATCTGATGCGTTTGCTCTGACATAGAACTA
>CM053582.1:76790601-76819592 GCA_028627135.1 Pseudochirops cupreus
GGGGGGAAATACTGGGATGGCTGTTTTGGGGTGGTGGGCGGGGGAAAGACGGGGAGAAAAGATGTAACTCAAAAAATTTAATAAAGAATCTCATATAAAAAAAAAAGTAGTTTGATGCCATTTGGTCCATATATTTTTGGTACTGACATTTCACTGTGAATGGTGCTTTAAATGTAGCAGAGGCTTTTTGACTAGCTTTGGAGACATTCAGAAAGACTGGCCTTGTCCTGATTCTGGCTGTTCCTTGAACAATCCCCAGTCTGGAATTGGTTCTATTCCCTACTGTGTCTTTAAAAGGCCCCGCTTAGATGTCTCCAAATCTCCAAAGCTTCTCATCTACTTCTTGTGTATTCCAGGAATGAATGGGTGAGCTTATTGGTTTTTCTAAGTTTGGTCTTTTTTGGTCAGGAGTAGGCAAACCATGGTCCTTGGGCAAAATCTGGTCCTCCACCTGTTTTTGTGCAGCCTGTGAGCTAAGAAGGGCTTAAAAATTTTTTTAAATAAAGTTTTATATTTTAAAATGTAAAAAAATCCTATTCTGGGTTGTACAAAAATAGATGATAGGCTGGATCTGGCACTTGGGCTCTAGTTTGCTGACCCCTGTTCTCAATCACTGTTTTGTTTGGTGCCCTTTTAAATCTTTGCTGTGGTGTTAGTAGGGGACTTGGACTCCACGAGGACATTTCACATTTACATCTTACCTGGAAATCCTATAGCCTTGATGTCCAAAGATACCCCTTTCTCCTCTGCTACCTGATGAGTTATCCCCTTTAACAAAGAATAAAAGAGAAAAAGAAAAAGAAAAAAATCAGTTCTGCCAAACTAACCAATACATCATCTGAATCTTATTGTGTATGTAGTGCTCAACACCCACAGTCCCTCACTTTGGCAAAGAAGGAAAGGAGGTCCATTTTCTCATTTATTTTTTTGGAATCAGCCTTGGCCATTATAATTACACAGTGTTCAGTTTCTTTTTATTGTTGCTGCCTTTTCTATTTGTGGTGGTGGTGTCATTGTTTTCCTGGTTCTGCTAACTTCATTCTGCATTTGTTCCTACAAGTCTTCCCATGCTTCTCCGTATGCTTCATATTTATCATTTTAAACAAATTCAGTAATATTTCATTACATTCATGTGCCACTATTTATTTAACTATTCTCCAGTCAATGGGCGTCTACTTTGTTTCTGGTTCTTTTAGTACAAAGATTATTATCCAATTTCAGAGAGGAAAATTATAGAGAAATACAGACGGGAGAGAGGGCAAGAGATATGGACAGACCTGCTTGAGGAATTAAGGTAAAATGACTTGGAATATGTGTCTTTGCTTAGCAAGATAGTAACAAACACATCCTGTTTATTTCTCTGAACTCATATGAACTCTTTTCCCTTTGTGTATTTTCCTGGATTTTGTCACTGTGCTGATTCCCTGCAACTGCATTACTTCTCATGTAGGGGAAAGTTAGCTCCTCAGTATGTCTCTGATTTCTAACTTGTGCCTCCCTACAGACTTCAGGGAATTTCCCTTTGAGCGAGATCAGCTTGAGCCAAGATATCTTGCTCTTAGGGGAGAGCTTATTCACTCTTTTTTTTCCTGGTACATTCTAATCTGTACGGCTAGGTGGCACAGTGGATAGAGTACCATGCCTGGGGTCAGAAAAAGACTTCCTGAGTTAAAATCTGGCCACAGACACTTACTAGCTGTGTGACCCTGGGCAAGTCACTTAATCCTGTTTGCCTCAGTTTCCATATCTGTAAAATGAAGGAGAAGGACATGGCAAACCACTTTAGTATCTTTGCCGAGAAAATCCCAAATGAGGTCATGAAGAGTCATCCACAACTAAACAACGAAACCATGTCTCCAGTTTCTATTTGGCATTTATTTGGTATAGATGAGTTTAAGCACCATTCTACTACAAAAGAAAGGGAAAAAAACAGTCCCTGCTTTCAAGGAGCTCACAGCAGGAGTAAGCTAAGGGCTAGCCTTTCCCCTTTAAGGCACAGCAACCAGGGAAACTGATCGTTATTGGGAATCTAAAAATTACGCCCCTTGACCAGCCTATTTTTGGGGGAGAGGTAGGTGAAATTCTAGTCCAGTATAACAGTAATCAAAACTGATTACTGTTACATCCAGTATCCCTGTCTGAGAAAAAAATCAAAGTGGTCTTATGGCCTATTCCCTTCAAAGTGGGAAGTGCGATCTCCCTTGGAGTGGGGTGGGCAAGATTCCAGAAATACATGTCACTTCCTTCCCTTGGGCTGCCTCTCTGTGGGTTTACATATTCTATATGGATATTCCCATCTGGAGAGGGCACCCTCACACATCTTACACATGCCACAGATGGGATTAGACCCTGAGACACTTTGCCCTGAGTCTCTTCCTATTACACAGGCTCTGAAAGCAAAGTTGAGGCATAGTCTCTTTTGAAATCATGAGGCCTTTGGCTAACTGCCTCATGAGCATCTTGTTAACTTTTCCTCCATCTTCTCTACCCCCTCACCCTTCTCGTTTCTGGCCAAGATTGTGACTGAATTTTTTCCAGCTACCTCTCAGGAGGTTTGCCCTTTCCCCATCCTGAGCGTAGAAGAGTTAGAGCATATGTCCTGCTTGGGAAAGCCTGAGTGAGTCTGGGCTATAGCTCTTGTGCTGCCCCCCACCCCTACCCTCACCCCCATCCAGCTCTTAGAGAAGGAAGTTGGAAACAGTCGTGTCATATTCATAGCAGCAAAGGGAGAAGGTGGAGGGGGTGGACTGCTTCCGTTCTGAGCTTCTACCAAGGCATCAGTTTTTCCAGTTTGGTAGCCAGTTAGAGGACTCTTTGTCAACTCAGAGTTCAAAGCCTTTAGCTGTGAGTCACACATGGCTAGAAGCCAGCCCCAAAGCTCCCATGCAGGAGGTTGGAACCATTGAGAGAGAAACTTTAAGCTTACTCTTTGGGGGTGAGTGTGAATGGTCCCTGCTACAGGCATATACACACCTGTACATGTATGTGTGTAAATACATTGATGTGTATATAGATGTATGTATATAATGAGTATACTTGGCCTTCTCTTCCAGAGCTAGGCTGGCTGCACATGCCCCTCATTGTTCTAGGGCAGTCTGAGAGGTTAATGGGGTGCTTATTGTCTCCTTCCAGCAGCTTGAACCTCTACTGGCTAGGTCTCCTCCTCTGTTAGAAGCCAATGACTAACACTCTAGTTCTATTTAACCACTTAATATCAATTAACTTTTTGTTTAAATTAAAAAAGATACTTTATTTGTTTGAATCACTTTGGGATTTTTTTCAGTAGATGCTAGTAGATTCTTTCTATTTTTACTTTGCCCTCTGTTTCTAAGACATTGGGGCAATTTTCTCTTACGATTTTTTGAAATAGGATGTCTAGGCTCTTTTTGGGACATGATACCCAGATAATCCAATGATACTTAAATTTTTTCTCCTTTATCAATTCTCTAGATCAGTGGTTTTGCTATGAGATGTCTTCTATATTTTCAGCCTTTTGACTTTGTTTTAACATTTCTTATTGTCTTGTGGAGTTATTCTATTTGGTCCATCCTAATTTTCAGAGTTTGTTGCTTAGGCAAGGTTTGGTATCTCTGGTGTCAAATCATTAAGACCTTTTCCAATGATTTCTTCTATTTCTTTTCCATTTTTTCCCCATCAAATGCTCTCATTTCATTTATTTAAAATATTTAAACTTTCTTTAAAGAATAAACTCTTGCTTCATCGCTTCCCCTTCCAGGAAGTCTAGTTGAATTTTTGCCCAAGCTATGTTTTTCTCTGAGGCTTTGCTTGTAGATATTTTGGAGTCAGTCATTTTCCTTTTGTGGATTTGTCTGTGTCTTGAGCTTCCCTGGCATGACAATTGCTCTTTATGGCGGGATTCATTTTTCATTTGTTCGTTCTTCTAGTCTACTTCCTGACATTGGACTTAATATTAGGGCTGGCCTACAACACATTTGGATGGAAGGTCTGTGCTCATTCTTTTTTTTTTCATTGACTTGTTTATTTACTTTTAGTTTACAAGATTCAGTTCCACAATCCCTTGAGTTTCAGATTTTCTCCCCTCCCTTCCCCCCCCCCCCCCCCCATGGCGGCGTGCAGTCAGGTATAGGATCTGGAAATACTTTCACATTGTACATTAGTCTGGTTGTATAGAAGGGTTGTAATCGATGGAGTGAACAGTGGGAAAGAAGAAACAAAACTGAACATGAAGAAGAATGAGAGCACGTAGATTGCTTCAGTCTCCATTTAAACTCTGGTCTTTCTAGATCTTTCTGTGCATGTAGACATCTCCTTCCATCCTGAGACTTGTAGAGTTGTCTTATACCCATGCGTTGCTGAGAAGAGTCCAGTTTATCAAGGTCGGTCGTCACACATATGATGTGTCTGTGATTGTGTGCAAATTTTTCCTGGTTCTGCTCTTCTCACTTAGCATCAGTTTGTATAAGAGCCTCTCCAGGTAGATATGAAGGCCATCTCCTCCCCATTTCTTATAGCACGATAGTATTCCATTACATTCATATACCACAACTTGTTCAGCCATTCCCCAATTGATGGGCATCCCCTACATTTCCAGTTTTTTGCCACCACAAAGAGAGCTGCCATAAATATTTTTGTACATATGGGTCCTTTTCCCATTTCTATGATCTCTTTGGGATACAACCCCAGAAGTGGTATTACTGGGTCAAAGGGTATGTGATTATTTATAGCCCTTTGGGCATAGTTCCAGATTGCTCCCCAGAATGGCTGGATCAGTTCATCTGTGCTCATTCTATTGCTATTTTCTTGGGGCTATCGAGTATTGTGTTATTCCACGTTCTCAGAAGCAGGTTGAGGACCTGTGAACTTTCAGTGCTCCCACAGTGATCTGATCCAGGGGAAGTCTGATTGCTGCCTGCCTGATCTGAGCTGAATTGAGCAAGTTCCTGACCTGGGTTTGGGTCAGAGCAAGAGTAGATGCTGCTGACTCTGTCAGTATCAACCAGCTGGGAGGCTTTGTTGATTAAAGTGGCAAGATTGTGGGCTCCCCTTTGCTCTAAGATTCCTGTCTTGGTTATTCTTCTGCAGGCTGGGCTGATACTGGAAGTGAGACCCTGATCTGTTTCTGGCATCTGGGCCCCATAGCTGCTAGTTTCCAAACTTCCTCCTTTCTCCATACGCTATTTAGGCTTCCTAGATAGGATGCCAGTCCTGAGTCCACCCTGGGTTGGTGACCTAAAGCTAGGTGGAGGTAATAAAGCTGCCAGCTCATACCTGTCCTTGTTGCAGTGACCCAATATGAGTCTGGTGGTTTCCTAGCATGGATGGGGGAACTCCTTTTGATCTGGTGCACAGCATCTCCCTGGGTGCTGGTGTGCTATGTATGGTGTATTCTTTTAGCTGAATCTTTTTTTTTGTTTGTTTTGCTTTTTGGAGGGGAGAAGGCAGGGCAATTAGGGTTAAGTGACTTGCCCAAGGTCACATGGCTAGTAAGCATTAAGTGTCTGAGGTCGGATTTGCACTCGGGTCCTCCTGACTCCAGGGCCAGTGTTCTATTCACTGTGCCACCTAGCCACACCTTGTGTGGTATATTCTTGACTGGATTCCAATCCCAGTGTCCATGGACCTCTGCATCTAGCTCCCTGTATTGACCTGGGCTGGACAAATGACCTACTATGACTTTTCCTGGATTTCCCCATCAGGATTCAGTTTGGTACTTTTTCTAGATCTATTTAGAGAACTTTGTGAAGGGGATCTCACTGCATTGCTTCCTACTACTCTACCATCTTGGTTCCACATCCTCCATCTAGCTTTTACAGAGTGATATTTACCTTGAAAATATTTGAAGAACAAAGAACAAACATTTTCCTCAATACATCAAAGGCATCCTTTCCCCTACACCACCATAGGCTCTGGGAGGAATAGGCTCACAATTTAGTTCAGTTCCTGCATGCCATTGGTCCCACCAAGTTCATGTCTAAGTGTGGCATGACTATACATTCAAAGATGGCTATTTTTTTTTTCAAACCATGGGAATAGAACAGTGGTGGTCTAGCATATGGTGTCTTTCCGTGTGCAGGAGACTAGGGTGCCTACTCCAAGGAAAGTCATGATGAAGAGGAATACAAGTATCTTGGAGAGATAGTAGAGAATATATTGACATTCTGCAGTTGGTTTTGGATGGCTGACTATTGATAAAGAGGAGGCTCTGTTGCTGTGGAGGCATTCAAAAAAGGCTCCCAACATTGGCTATGCCCTCTTTGCTTCATTGCTTCTGAGAGATCTTGGTGACTTTTTCACTCATGGCATCCAATGGGAGACAATGCTGTAGGAATGGCCTTGGAGACCTCTCTCTTCCAAGGCCATATATATAGCTCTGTAAAAGGACCTGAGGCTTTGACCTCTGCATTTGTTATTTTTAGACAAAGGAGATGGGAGCCTTTGACCTTGCAAGTTTGTAAGGTTCTCTAGTGTCCCTTGTTTTAGAAGCTGGGTTCCAGAGAGCGTCCAGCATTGATGTCCTGAGGAGCAAGAGTAATCTTTGGGAGTAATTGTCAGGGCTACAGCCCAGTGATAGCAAAGATAAGGATTCATATGGAAACAATTCTACCTTTGTATGTCAATGTGGTGGGACCAATACTATGTAGGAACTGGATTGAGTATAGAGACTGTTCCCCTCAGAGATGGTTATATGGGGGACAACATACTCCTGAAGTCTTGGAGGAAAATATATGTATTCTATTCTTGCTATATCTATATATTTGAAGTATCTATCCCTTTGTAAAAACTTATTTACATTAAGTGGTTAAATAGAACTAGAGTGCTTATCACTGACCCCTAACAGAAGTGGGAACACAACCAGGGGGGCTCGAGCCAATGGAGGCAGAGAAGACACATCCCATAAAGACTTCAGAGCAACCTAGAAGTATATTTGCTCTTTGTTTTCTCTCTCTCTCTGTCTCTCTTTCTCTCTCTCTCTCTCACCCTTCTGTCTCTGTCTCTATCTCTGTCTGTCTGTCTGTCTGTCTCTCTCTCTCTCTCTCACACACACACACACACACACACATGCACACGCACATCTATATATCTGTCTATACTGGATCTGTTATTTCCTTGGCATGGAGCACTCCCAGAGAAGGAAATTATTTCCATTTTCATTAATCCAGGTCATCGCCTTTTCTTCAGTTTAGGGTCTTGAAGGGTCCTTAACCTGGGCTTCATAAATTTGTCTTTTTTTTTTAATGTCTTGATAAACATTTCCATAGAATTGGTTTTCTTTGTAATCCCATGCATTTTATTTTGTGCAAAACAGGTGTGTTTTGTCTCAAATTTATTTGTAGCTAAGCCAGAGAGAATCTTGGGAGTATTTAAGAGTATCTAGCCCCCAAACTGGATAGTTATCTATAATGGAAATCTCATGATTCTGAGAAGAGGTCCAAAGATTTCATCAGATTTTCTGCCCAAAGGGCACAGGATGAAAAAAAGGTTCAGAACCTCTGACCAAGAGAGCTGCCTGGAAGGAGAAGTTAATTACTTGCCCAGGACCCAAGAACACAACCAAAGGCAAGATTGGTGTCTAGGCCTTCCAGTCTTTGATGCCAGCTCTCTGCCCCCTAGGCAGTGCTGGCTTTCACTTATCTATAGATCTTGTACATCTGTATCTGCGTATACATATGCATAGGCTTATAGTAAACTAAACATAGAGCCTCCAAAGTCTTATAACAGTGGTTCTCAACCTTCTGAATGCCACGACCTTTTAATACCCATATGTGGGCGTATCTGCATGTGGGTGGACCTGCCTGGAGACAGAGGAGCAGTGTCTGGGTTCCTAAGACCATCAGAAATATGTGTTTTCTGATGGTCTTGGGCGACCCCTGTGAAAGGGTCATTCGACCCCCCCCAAGGAGTTGTGACCCACAGGTTGAGAACCACTGTCTTAGAAAGTCCTGCTGTTGGCCAAATGGGCTCCCAATAGAAAAAGTATACAAATATACTGTCTTTGAGGCATTGGAAGGCAGGTGCTCTCACATCTAGGGTGATTCTCTCTCTCTGTCTCTCGCTCTCTCTCTTTCTCTCTGTCTCTCCCTCTTTCTGTCTCTCCCTCTTTCTGTCTCTGTCTGTCCCTCTCTATGTCTGTCTCCCTCTCTGTGTCTCTCTTTCCCTCTCTGTGTCTCTCTCCCTCTCTGTGTCTCTCTTTCCTTCTGTCTGTCTGTCTTCCCCTCTGTCTGTCTCTCTTCCTCTCCCACCCCCACCCAGCTAAAAAATTCCTCTGCTGGATAGCAGCATACTATTTTAACTTTATTTTTTCATAGTTTTTTCCTTTATTTTGTTTCTTCTTTCACAACATGATTAATATAGAAATATGTTTTACATGATTGCACATGTATAACCTATATCAAAGTACTTACGGTTTTAGGGAGAAAGGAAGGGAGGGAGGGAAGGAGAAAAATTGGATCTCAAAATTTTATCAAAAAAATGAAAGTTAACAAAATGCTTATGGATTGAAAAACAAGTTAAACATAAAAAACCCTGAGAATGCCTTTGCTGTTATAGCAGTTGTTCCTGTCTCTGTACAGGAATCAGCTTGAGTTTGGATTAGCCTGGACCCGAGGCCAGGTGGCACACATACCCCTGATCACTGTGGAAACAGACTCTTAGAGTTAGGGTTCTCCTGAAGGCTCTGGCAGTACCCAGTGGGTTCTTACATCCGCCTACTTGCTGACAGGCTCACAATATTCTAATTCGGTCTGCCAGCCAAGTCAGCTGAATCAAGCCTCAACAAGGCCTAGGTGGGGTTCCCTCCTTGGCAGGATTGAACATTTAAATATTTCGAGCCTTGCCAGACGTGTGTGTGTGTGTGTGTGTGTGTGTGTGTGTGTGTGTGTGTGTGCATGTGTGCATGCATGTGTCCCCATTGCCTCGTACAGTACACGGGGCACCACAGGAGCTTGGTGCTTGGTGCTCTGAGAGCTCGGCGGCTACCCAGCCGCTACAACGTGCTAGACAAGTGGTTGGTCAGCCTGTCACTGGGTGGGGGAGGGGGGGGGAGTGAGCTGCCGCCTCTGGAGGCAGCGCTTTGACCAGATCCGGTGGTTGACGGTTTTCGTGGACGTCAACCCTCCATTTACCCCTTTGCTTCTTGCTCCACGCTCTAGCCAAGCAGAAGTTTAATCCCTCCGCACAACAGCCCTCGGGTCCTCCCCGAATCCTCGCTTCTCTACACCAAATGTGCCCCGCTCCTTGCTCTTTGTGTGCACTCAAGGCCCCTTCACCCTCTGACCGCCAGTCCCATTAGATTGTAAACTCCTCAGGTTCAGGGCCTTTTGTTTTCCCAGCACTTAGCGCTTCTGGGCACATAGTAGGTGCTTAATAAATGTTCATTGATTGATCGCTTGACTCTTGTCCTTTGGATGCTCCTCACCTTAACCTTCCTTTTAAAATGACGGCACTTAGAAATCGGCACAGTACTTCAGATGACCGCATTTATCTCAGATCAAATTTCCTCTCTGAGTTACCTCCAAAATTGGACATTCACCGATTTGCAAACTGAGCGGGCTGGGTGACTGCAATCTGGGGCTCCGGAGGGAACCCTGAGGGTTCACTCTTCTGCAAGAATAGTTCCTAAACTCCTCCTGACGAGTTTGCTTTTCATACTCGGCCAGCAGGCGCCATGATCTCAAGGCAAAGGCATTTACTAAGATGGAAAGGAGAGCGTTAGCTGCAAAACATCATCCCTTCCCCAAAATGGGGCTACAGTCCCCCAGAAATACACAGAGTATTCATGGGGAAAGTGAGTCCAAAGAGTGCGCTATTAAAAAAGCACATCTGGAGGAAACACCATGGTTAGGTGGCTCAGCGCTGAACTTGGAGCCAGGAAGTTCTGAGTTCAAATGTGACCTCAGATACGTATTAGTCGTGTGGTCCACAACACACACAGAGTTAAGTGACTTGCCCAGGGTCACAGAGCTAGTAAGTGTATGAGGCTGGATTTGAACTCAGGTCTTTCTGACTCTAGGCCTGGTGCTATCCATTGAGCCACCTAGCTGCCTTATTGCTATGATATTAACTTGACTAATTATAAGATTGCCTTGACCAATCTTATTAAATCAATGATCATCTTCCCTTCTAATTCTATTAGGGAGAACTTAACTATATCCTAAAGGGGTGACAAGGGAGACATATGAATTTGTACTTTATTAACATGTTAACTTACTCCTGCTAGTTGCTTCTCATATTCTGTGATTGTATTAATTAGTGATGGTGGTTACCAAATTTCCATCCCCCTTCTCCCCATGGCAGTACATTAATTTACAGCTTAGATTATGGCTCATTTCTAGTGTTTTCCCCAAAAAAGACAGTAGAAAAGTACTAAACGTGTAATGTAAATCAGGAATAGGACAGGTATTTTATTCCTATACACAAAAGAAATACTAAATGTAAAAGACTAGCAAGTATGCATTTGACTAAAAATAAAAATCCAAAGCTAAAAGATGTTTTATTAATGTTAGCCATAATTGTAGTTCCAATCTGTTGGGAGGCTGATATTTAAACTTTATCAGAACATAAAGCAGGTTGCGGCACTGCTAATAAGGTATTTTACATTTCACTTAGGCTTTGCACTGTCCAAACAACTCCTGGTGTTTGCCTCATTTCTTACCTACCCTTAATCACTGAATGAGCATTGCCTCAGTCAAACTGAGACTTGCTAAAGACCTTAGCTTTAAAAGGCCAGTGTCTTCCACTGTATCTGGGGGCATCTTCAGTCATCCTGATATGTATCTGGCTACTGGACCCAAATGGCTCCAGAGAAGAAAATGAAGCTGGTGACTTTTTACAGCCCTCCTTCACTTACATCCCATTCACTTGCATGTCATGGCGTCACCTCCCTGATGTTATGGTCTTCTTTGAGGACAAAGGACAAACAACAACAGTATTGTCCAAACATGTACTCGTGGTATGTGTCTGGTGGTAAAATGGCCAGTCTTGCATCAGTCTTCTTGTTGGTGGCCATCTTCTCCAAGAACATTAGAGTAGCTGCTGGGAATTCCTTTCCTTACACCATTCAACTTCGACCCTTTGGGACCCCAGGACCTCTGCAGTTCTTGAACTCACCTCCAAACCTGGACATATCCATATCAGGATACAAATTCACCTAAGATCAGGAAAGAATAAACACAGAAAAATGGAGCCTCAAGTTCAGTCTTAGCCTTGTGAGTCTGAAATGTCCATGAATATAACAGCAGGGTGCACTGGAGTAATTGACTGCACTTGTGGCAACACCAGGAATGGACTGTTGGCAAGGGAAGCCTCAGCATTAGAGAGGGTGGCTACCAGCAAGATCAAACTGGGTTATTTGATTAATTGGCAACTGAGGTGAAATGTAAATTGCCTGATTAGCCATTTCCCCAAACTATCATATGTTGTGATGACACTAAAATATTAGTCTCCCAACCAATTATAACCATGCTTATAAGCTGAATTCTGTTCTAATCATTCTGTGATTCTTCCATGCTTAACATTTCTTTCTGAGTTTGAATTGCTCATCCTTGAGTCATATTTGTGTGTTGAGTACCTCCCCACTCTTCCCCAACTTTGAGGATCCATACATTTTATTATAATTAATATTATCCTTGGGATACTAAGTTGGGACTTGTTAATGAGTCAGCGAATATGATCCCCCTAATTAGAGCATTGAATACCATCTAGGAACTGAATGCCTGGGCACAGAATAGGAAGTGATGTGGGACTCCAGCCCATGTGAGCTGAGCTATAATTCCTTAAGGCTAAATGATGAAGGAGAGACACCTCTGTGTCAATGTCTGTATTTTCCTATTGGCTTACACAGAGATGAGGAGATCAGGATCCTAATGAGAAGTCAAGTCATATTGAGTGAGGTCTTTGGAATTAGTTTCTGGGGAATGGGGGATAAAGTCTGTCCCAAATTTGTGATAAAATTATTTAGGTTGCACTTGTTAGGGGAATCCCTTGACCCACAGGTCCAAAGATATTCCCAGGAAGTAATTCCTCCATCTTTGTCTTGTTTGACATGTGCAGAGACTGAGTTTTTTCTGCAAGTCAAAATACAGCCCTAAAACAAGGACATGTTGCTATTGACAAATATTACTACTACTACTACTATTACTATTACTACTACTACTACCACCACCACTACTACTACTACTACTACTACTATTACTACTACTACTACTACTACTACTACTACTACTACTACTACTACTACTGCTACTACTACTACTATTACTACTGCTACTACTACTACTACCACTACTACTACTGCCAGGGACTATGCTAAACACTGTGCAGGTTCCTTGAACTTCATGGCATGTGCAGTTTCTGTAGCTCTTTCTTGTGATGGCTTCTGTGCCATTTAGAGGCAGGGCATTTTAGCTTTCAGGAAGATTGAAGAGGAAAAGAATCTGAAATCAGGAAGAAACAGCAGTATTTTTTTTGATCATTTTACATATTTTTGGAAAAACTTCTTGGACCTTGATGACAACTCTGTTCTAATGCTTTGTCAGCGTGCTGTAAGCTTTGTCGGTCCTACCAAGCCTGAAAGACTTTGAACATGGCCTTTACACTCTTAAGTCTATTTTCTCCTAGCTTAACCAAACTCATAGGGGCTCATTGGGGAGCTTGAGGTTTTTCAGCAACAGCAACTTTCAAAGATTTTAATTTAATGAAGAGCAGAAGGCATTGCTGTCTGTATTGGTGGAAGGGTCACCACATTGCCAAAATTTGTAGCTCCTTGAAGTGTCCTCAGAAGAGTTTTTTCATTTCTTGAAGTTTTAAGAATATGGCTCCAAGGAGTTAAAGTAAAGTAAGTGGGGGCAGCTAGGCGGCACAGTGAATAGAGCACCAGTCCTGAAGTCAGGAGGACCTGAGTTCAAATGTGACCTCAGACACTTAATCCTTATTAGCTGTGTGACCTTGGGCAAGTCACTTAACCCCAATTGTCCCGCCTTCCCCCCTACAAAAAGACAAAAAAATTAAGTAACTTACAACAATAATTTATTCATTTAATTGTTCCTTAGCAGTGACACTAAATCCTCACATTTATTTGGTAATTTAAAATGTAAGAAGCACTTTGACAACAGTGCTGTAAGGTTGATGGTATGAGTGTTATTATTCCCCTTTGACGGAGGAAACAGACTTAGAGCTGAACCTAGGAGTCCCGAGTCTATGACTGATACCATTCTTACTATATCAATATGCCTCTGGAGTGGCGTCATGGAAAGAAGTGAGAAGAGTGAGTAATGGAGCTTAAGTTCTATTTCTGGCTCTACCACAAATTAGCTTGATGATCCAGAATGCAAAAACAAAACCTCATCTCTCTGGATATTATTAAAGTTTGGAGTTCGGACTAAATGATGGCTATTCTTTCCAGATATAAAATTAGGTGATTTGAATGGTTCAAAATAAGGCAACCTTGAGTCACCGTTTCACAGCCATCCAACTGGCAAAAATAATTAAAAGCAATAAAATTCAGTGTTGGAGGGAGTCTCACAGACCCTTTGGGACAGCATTTTATTAATATGCAGCATAAGTCGCCAAAGTAATTGTACTCTTTGACCCAGTTATCCCATTGTTGAGCATTGTGCCCTGAAAGTCTTGTAAAAAACAACACAGAAAAAGCTGTTTTCATAGCATTATTATAAATAATTGCAAAAAATTTGAGAAATATTCAACAGTAAGAGGATAATTAAATAAATTGTGGTACATAAATGCAGGAATTTGGTTGTCTCACAACTATAAGGAGTACAAAGAAATCTGGAAAGACCATTAGGAAATAACGCAAAATTAAAAAAGCTAAAGTAAAAATGAATGGGTGAAAAATTCTGATTTGTGGGCCCTTAGTGGGAATGATTGAAAAAGCTCTGTTTTCTGCATTGAAATTAATTCACATGTGTATGGTTACTAAGCAAATTTAATTAGTTGCATTGTTTAATATTGTGTTTAACAAGTCATTTAATTAAAAAAGTTAAAAAAACATTTTAAATCTGAAAAAATAAAAGTGAGTGCATTTGTAGGGGCTCATGAGCTAGAGATTAGGAAATGCAGACCCACTGGAGGCCAGACCCTGTGATTTAGGAGATGCCCTGGGTATTATGACTCCTTGTCAGTTGTCACATAAATATGATAGTATTGGCAGATGAAGAAAGTGATGCGTTCTGAGGTATAACTAATGAAAAAGAAAAACACCCCTGGTATTAACCTAGCCTGAGAGAAAGAAACAATATTACTCTCCAGAGTATAAATAGATATTTTGTTCATATAAGAAGCCAAAAGATAGTAGAATCCCCATTGGATGGATGAATGACACCTCAGTCTTGCCTGTTGCCTTAGACTTAGCATCACTGAACTTCCATGTTGGAAGGGTCCCTAGCAAGAATCTTTTCCAAAGCACACCTAAGTGGTTAGTGTAAAGGGAAAAGTAAAATCTGTCATTTTCCCAAATCTTCAACTTTGGCTCCAGCTTCAGATTAGAGATCAGAATCCTGGTTTCAGTTTTGATTATAATTCTGGCCTCATGACTTTTCAACTCATCCTTCTGAATAAAGTTGGACCATGTGCCTGGTGCTGAGCCCTCCCTTAATACTTCGCAGGGCTTAAACTACCTAACTGAATTTGGAATTGTAGAGGAAGTAGTGGTTGGAGTAGCAGGAAAGGACCTGGATTTGGATAGAGCTTACCAACTCTATCACTTTAGGAAAAGATCTCCAACTTTCTAGGGGTTCAGTTTCCCAATGAGAAAAATGAGGGTGTTGGAATAAATGGGCTCTAAGATCCTTTCTAGCGTAGACATTTTGTGTTGTAATGTGCCTTTCAGCAATAGCATTCTAGATCTTGTGTCCTAAGATACCATCTGAAATAAGCATTCCATGTTCTATGAGCTAATAGTTATTTTAAAAAATCCCCCCCCCAATTGTATTTTATTTTTTCCAATTATATGTAAAGATAATTTTCAACATTCACTTTTATAAGATTTTTAGTTCCAATTTTTTTTCTTTGTCCCTTCCTCCCTTTCCTTTTCCCCAAGATGGCAAGCAATCAGATATTGGCCATACATGTACAGTCATCTTAAACACATTTTCACATTAGTCATATTGTGAAAGAAGAATCAGAACAAAAGGGAAAAACCAAGAGAAAGAAAAAAAAAAGAGAGAAAATGGTGTGCTTTGTTCTGCATTCAGATGCCATAGTTTTTTCTCTGGATGTAGACACATTTTCCATCATGAGTCTTTTGGAGTTGTCTTAGATCCTTGTATTGCTGAGAAAAGTCTATCAAAATCTATCAAAGTTAGTCATTGCACAATGTGGCTGTTACTGTGTATAATGTTCTCTTGGTTCTGCTCACTGCACTCAGCATCAGTTCATGTAAATCTTTCTAGGTTTTTCTGAAATCCTCCTTGAGACAGTAGTTTTAACTGAAAGGAAAAAAAGTAGCAGGCAGCATGTTGGGCTTGGGGGGACAAAGGCTGTTGGAGGAGAATCCTCTTCCTGCCAGCCAGGAGGTCACTCATGAAGGCCACTGAAGAAGGGAGAGGGAGGTGGTAAGGGAATGGGAGAGTTAGGGGATCAGTGGGTGGGTGGCCAGAATAAAACACCTCTGTGACCTTTCCCTTTGGCCATTAGTGTTACTTCCAGTAAAATGAAGAGATTTAATAGAGTAGCCTCTCAGTTTCCTCCCAGATCAGACATTCTTTATTCTAAGGACTTTCCTAGCTCTGACATTCCATATTCCAGAGCCATCTTAGCTCTGATATTCTCTGTTTTAAGGACTCTCCAAGTTCTAACGTATCTTCTGCTCTAATGATTTTTCAGTTGTGAAAGTTTTACTAATTGGTGAGGTCTCCCATCCTCTTTCGGGAGAGGAGCAGGCCTAGGGACATAGGGTGGTGTGGAGGGAATCAGGGCATCACAGACTGGGAGCTTGGATGCCTGGGTTTATTTTAAGGCAGACAGTTGTTTTCTCAATTCTTTATCCAGACCATGACTTGGTGTGGGTGTTACAAAGATGGAGACTATCTGGGGATGTGGCTTACAACCCTGGAACATATCAGTGCTATGGGTTTGGGACTCCTCTCTATGCTGTCCCAAGGTAGGCCATACTGTGGGCCTCACCAAACCTTCTGTAGATACCTGTTGATGCTATACCCAGGAGGGGGCTTCTCTGTCATCCCCAAGTACCCAAAGAAGACAGAGGTCAAGGATTGTTATAGCCACTTTGACCAGATGGAACACTTGGATCCCAGGTAACTGACCCTGGTGAGTTCAGGATGCTTCCCTGCCCCAAAGGGGCCCCCATCTGCTCATCTCTCCCACTGTGGGACATGGCGACAGCATGTGGACCCAGGAGTGGGGGAGTGCACTGCTTTCTCCTGTCCTTGAAGTCATAGTCGATGTTGTTCGCAGGCCCTGATTCTTGGCCCTTTTCTTCCTCTTTATCCTTTCCCACTGGGGGTGGGGCGGATAGCACTCTTGAGTCCTGTTCTTTCTAGGTGATTCCATTGTGGGTTTTGTTTTATTTCTAGACCATCGGGTTGAGCTGAAAGCCCCCTCTTCCATTCCTGGTCTGTCCTGAGGAATGTGCTGAGGGTTCCCCTGCTTCTAGTACTGCCTGTCTCCCTTCCACGTGGAGAGGAACCTGTTTTTTTCTTCAAGGGGTTGAAGGGACCTGGAGGGCCTTAGGTCTTTTTGTCTCTCCCACCCTCCCTCTGCTTTTCCAACTTCTTTTTCCATTAACATCTTCCTGGCTCATCCCCCATCAGACTTCTTCTCTATTCTTACTGTCACACCCTGGCACAAAGTGCCAACCTGTCTTGCCTGTTGCCTTAGACTTAGCATCACTGAACTTCCATGTTGGAAGGGTCCCTAGCAAGAATCTTTTCCAAAACACACGTAAGTGGTTATCTAGCCTTTTCCTGAAGCCCTCCCATGAGGGAGACCTCACTGCTTCCGAGGTAGCACATTCCACTTTGGGGACAATTTTCATCGCACAGAAGTGTTTCCAGACTTCCAGCCTAACTTCAAATTTGCTTCTTATAGCTTCAACTTCTGGGGCCAATAAGAGCTAGTTACATTAGTCTCCCACAAGACAGACTTTCAAGTACTTGAAGACAACTCTCATGTCCCCACTCACATAAGCACTCCAGAGCCTTCACTTCCTCAGACTAAACAACCCCACAGTTCCTTCAGTTGCCAGGGATGCAAGGCCCTTCTTCACTATCCTAGTTGTCCCCCAACTTATCGTATATTTCTGAAAATATTATGTCCAGAACCAAGCACAGTATCCCAGGTGTGGTTTGTCTTGAAGCTCTGTTTCTCTCAATGCCACCCAGGATTCCATTAACCTCCTTGGCTGCTATATCTGACCTTTGTTTTTTGTTGACCTCGAGGTTCATGCAAATCCCCAGATATTTTTTCAGATAAATGTTTGCCCAATCACTTACTTCTCCCTCAACTTGTACATGGGAAGTTGATTTTTTGGAACCCCTATAAAATTTCCCATTTATGCCTAGGAAATGCCCTTGTGTTCTATTTGGCCCACTCTCCTAGCCTATGAAAGGTTTGTTTGTTTTTAAATTCTGACTCTGCCCTCTAGTGTATTAGCTGTCCCTTCTAGCTTGGGTGTATGATTATGATGCAATGCTGTGGTGTCATAAGAAGCAGTGAGGCTGGGTGATGTCAGAAAAACATGGCAAGACCTCTGTGAACTGATGCAGAGGGAAGTGAGAAGAACCGTAACAGCAACATTGTAACGATGATGGACCGTGAAAGACGAGGCTTCTCTGATCAATGCAGTGATCCAAGAGAGTTCCAGAGGACTCATGATGAAAAAGCGTTATCTACTTCCAGAGAGAACTGATGGACTCTGAGTGCAAACTGAAATATAATTTTTCTTTCCCCCCCCATAATATGGTTAATATGGAAATGTTTTTCCTGATTTCTCATGTATAATTGATATCATATTATTTTTCTTCTCAGTGGGTGGGGAGGGGCAGAGAGAATCTGGAATTCAAAATGTAGAAGGAAAAGACGTTTAAAATAAATAAATAAATAATTGGAATGTTCAAGATTTTTTTAAAAAGCTTTTTGTAAATCATAAAGGGCTATTTAAATGCTAGCTGCTTAGTATTGTTATTATTATTGGCATCAATAAAACTGATGCTGCAAGGTCTTGCCTAATGCCATGTCACCCTTTCCCATAATGGCTGTCACAGGCCTTTGGCCTCACGAGTGATTCAAGAGCATTGGAGGCATCCAAGGTGGGGTGACTGACCTTGGCTCCCAAGCTGCCTCCCTCCCAATCCCCCACTTTTGGAGCAAAAAGCTTTGTGGGCAGAAGATGGAAGAAGTAAGAAACTTGGGAGCCGAGCGAGCGAGCAAGCGAGCGAGAGGGAGATATGGATGTAGGAGAGCCTCGGAGATCTGACAAGTGCAGAGAAATGAGCCTGGGGAGTCTGCATGGGGTCCGACTGCTTCTGTGCTGTCATCCCAGGAAAGTGAGAGCGGCAGCATCTAGGAGCCAGGGCTGGGGTGACTACTGAGCTCTCAGCTGCGAGCCTGCTCTAAGCTCCCCTACTTCCATTCAAGCTGCTTGTCCCTTTTTGGTTAGCTGGGCTTGTCTGGTCTTTCTCTGTTTTCAACTTAGATAGTGTTTGCTGCTGTTTTTCAGTAGGGTCTCTCTGTGACTCCGTGAACAACACTGTGCATGGGTTTTCTGGGCAAAGATAATGGAGTGGTTTGCCATTTCCTTCTCCAGTGGATTAAGACAAACAGGTTAAGTAACTTTTCCAGGGTTATGCAGCTAGTAGAGACTGGATTAGGACTTGGGTCTTCCTGATTCCAGGCCTAGTGCTCTATCCACTGCCCCAACCAGCTGCTCCATTTACCTACTATTAAGACCTGTTGGCCAGCAGACATGCTAAGCTGTGTCTGAATTTTATTTTAGGCTCACAAAGGTAGCGAGGATAAGAGAGAATGTGTGCTCCTTATTTTAGGGTGAGGAAATGTTTGGTTTGTACTGAACCTGTGGGTTTGGGAGTTAACTTAGAAAAGTAAGGCCAAAGTGAGAGGTGAGTATAAGCCTGATAATTAATTTGGAATTCATATGTTACTAGAAGTAAAATCATGAGCCAGTAAGAATAGCCAATCAGTCAGTCAATAAGCATTTATTAAATACCTACTGTATTCCAGGCACTAAGTGCTAAGGCTACAAAGAAAGGCAAAAGACAGTAATGGTAGCGACAACATCCAACAAACAAGATACAGAAGGGATCAGCTGAAAGTGGGAAAAGAGGGGAAGTGCCAGAATTAAGAGGAATTGGGATATGGAATGTAGAGTTTTAGCTGGGACTTGAAGGAAGCCAGAGACACCAGGTGGAGATGATGAGGAAAGAGAGAGTTCCAGGCCTGGGGGACAGTCAGAGAAAATGCCTGGGGGCAAGAGATGGGGCACCTTGTTTGAGGAAGAGTTAGGGGTCCAGTGTCTTTGGAACATGGAGTACGGGGGGAGGGCAGAGTAAGGTATAAGAAGGTAGGAAAGGTGGGAGTAGGGGGCACTTCTGAAGGACTTTCAATGCCAAACAGCATTTTATATTTGATTCTTTTCTATTTGAAGATAATAGAGTGCCACTGGGGTTTATTGAATGGGTGGGGGGAGGCTGACAGTCAGATTTGCCTCTTCAGGTTAATTTGGTAGGCAGGTGAGGATGGATTGGAATGGACGGAGTTGAAGCAGAGAGACCAACCAGCAGGTTATTGCACTAGTCCAGGCATGATGAGATGTGATGGCAGCAGTATCAGAGGAGAGAAGAAGACAGATTTGAGAAATACCACAAAGGTGAAATGGAAGGCCCAAGTCAATGGACTGAATATGGTGGTGGTGAGAGAGAAGGAGGAGTAGAAGATCACACTTGGGCTGTGAGCCTCGGCCACTGGAAGGATAGTGGTACCCTAGAGACAGTAAAAGGGAAGTCCTAAGAAGCTTGTGAAAACTTTCCCCGGAGGAATGGGTGGATGAGAAGTCTGTTCCAATGGCCATGAAGGTGGTTAAAGCAGGTGCTGTGGAGCACTTAGAGTTTGGGCAGACACTGAAGACGCCAAAGTCATGCACTGCATCCTGGGCCATCTCCAATCTCCTGACTTTTGTCTTGCCCCTGGACTTCAGTGACTCTGGAAGAGAGAGTGCGGCTGACGAATTTATGCCTCACAGAAATTCAATTCCTACGCAAGTCAAGACATGACCTAGTGCTGTCATTGCTCTTCTTTGAAAACAATGAAGGAGGACAACAACAACAGGGAAGTCCAGAAGACAGGAGGGCTGGGAGGAGAGAGTGAGCACAGATATTTGCTGCTTTTTCTTTCTGTTATCTTGGTATTGGCTATTTCCTGAAAAGCAAGCTCTGCAAAGAGAAGGGGAGCAATGAGTTGCATAGAAAGGAAAGGTAGCACCCTGAAGGGCCTTGATCTAGTAGGAAGTGCCCCCACATCAAGGGAGGGCAGTGACTTGTCCTGGCATGCTCAGTAGGGCTGCAGGCTCAGGGGCTGATTGACAGCTCAGCCTGGCCAGTTTCCTAGCACCATCTGCTGCTTACATTTAGAGGGTCTTTTAAACTGAGATGCTTCTACCAGTGAATGAAGGACATTGCTTGCTAGCAATGAATCGTGGGAAAGATGTAACTCTTTAAAGCAAAGGCTCTGTTGTACTATGGAAGGAAGATGCCTCAAGGCCATTCCCCTTGTCCCCTTCTCCCCTTGTCAAAGGAGAGACAAAAACACTTTATATTAACCAGTTCAGGAGACCCTCCCTGTATCCTTGTGCCAACCATCCACTTCAACTGACTGGGGCAAAAAGGAAACCCTCACTAACCCAGCTTCATTATTAATCTAGGGGTAATATGGTGTATAGTGGCTAAGAATTGGTTAAGTATAAAAATCTTCATGAATCAACACTATTATCTGGGAAGTTTCCAGTTCTTTTTAAACTGACCTCCAAATCCATACGAGTTAGGCACATGATGTTTGATGTGGTTGTTTTGTTTATTAAGCAGAGCAAAACTGCACCAAAACCTGTCAGTACTACATTGTTTCTGCCAGATTGAAATTTCCTCCCTCAGAGTCTTCTCAGCCTTCCAGGGCTAGGGAAGGCCCAGGGGAAGGAGTTGCTGGTCTGAGACCTTGGAGTTTAAACAGGAAGGTAAGTGTGATGCAGATAAAAAGGTCTGTCTCCCCATCCTCTGCTCCTCATTTGTCTTCTGTGTTACAGGAGAATTAATAGTTTCTGGTCTGCTGGAATTTGCCTCAGTAGCAACATTCCTGATTTTGGCCGGCATTTTGTGTCTCTGCTGCAGGTCTGGATTGTGTCTCTCTGCCAACCTGCCTGTGGTGACTAAAGCAAACCACTGCTGGGGAGTCTCTCTCTTTCAGTGGCTGCAGGGTCTGACAATACCGATTCCTCAAAGTCAATTGCTGCTAAGAGTCTGGCTCCTAAAGCAACCAAGAGCTTTTATTGCCAGTACTAAGAAGAAGGAAGCATAGTCTGAATCTCAAAGGCAAATAGGAGGAAGGGGAAAGCAAGTAGTCTAGTATGCTTATATATCACTCTTCTGTTCTCTTGAGTGACCTCCTGCTTGTGGCAACTTCCAAAGGCTCTCTTGCTCCTCAGAAGATGGCAGATGCTTAATGGGAAGGAAAAGCTGGCAACCAACAGAAAGGTGTGACTGTCCTTCCTTTTGTAACATGTGGCCATCTTCTCTCTTACCTTTGTGGGCTTCTTCTTTCTCTAGGAATCTTAAATCCTCCAATTTGTACATGTACTCAGAGATTGGGATTCCCTAGATGGGAGCAACTGCTCCAAGTACTCTCAGGATTCTAAGGATAACCCTGGGGGGTTTGGAAAATCTACACTTCTACTAGTATAGCCCTTGAGCCCCCATTGGTGTACTTCCCCTTAATAAGTCAGTAGTGAACTCAACCTTTAACACAAGCATTTACTAAAAAGTCAAAGCCAATGCACACAGAATCCATGGAGGGAAGCGAGCATGCATTTAAAGTGCTAAGAGAGTGAAGCACATGGGCATGGAATCTCTGTGATTGGGGAAACTTACAACTCAAGAACTGTAGGTCTCAATACTTTTATAAAATTCATTGATGAGAATGGTGTCTATGTTGGATGGGGAGTTTTCATGAGAAGCCAGAATGTTCTGGATTGTTCCAGTTATATGCCCTATTCTATTCTCCTACTGTACTAGAATATCCTGCTACTGTGGGATCCAGCTGCCCCTAACTGGACTATAATTCTTCTCAGCTATGCTCAGACTCTTTATTGCTGAAAGACTCTTTCAGATGGGAAAGAGACCTTTCTCCTGGAATTTGTAGATGTTTCACTAATACTGTTTCTTTGCTATACTCTGAGGGGTTTCCACCTGCCAGGCAGCAATGAAGAGAGGTATTACCTCTCTTTCCCAGAGTTCTGAGCTCTTTCCTTAGACCATCTCTAGCAGGTTAGGGACTGGGTCTCAGTGAGAAACCGGTCTCAGTAAGAAACTCAACTCTAGCTTATGTTGATTATCCACTAATTCTCATCTGTGCTGGCTAAGCCATGACCAGAAAATGTACATTTGTCTATGTAACCTGTGCCTTAAATGATATTTTCATGGGACTGTCTTCATTGATGAAGACTGATTATTCAATGCTCCATTCCTTTGTGAGAGGGGCAGAATTGGTGAGAACTTGAGAGAGAAGAGAGCCTGGTCTTCTGGCAGCTTTCTTCCAGCTTTCAAGGGAGAAGATATGTGGTTCCATTCTCTCCAGTTTCCTGAATAGAGAGAAAGATTCTGGGAAGAAACTGACATGTGGAGGAATAGATACCTCAATTTCCCCCCCATACCCAAGCTTGCTATCCTAGAGATTTCAGGGAATTTTCCTTTGGGTGATATCTGAGACTCTTTCTTGGTCAAGCAGAGTTATTTTGCTTCCAATGGGAAACTTCATTCATTACATATTGTCTATTATATATTCTCATGTGTTTACTTGCTCTGATTTCTGTTTACTTGAATAAATGAATTTATTTTCTATTCACTACATGTCTTCATTGTGGAACTGTCATTAGTTGGAAAGGAGTTGGATATATAGCTTGGGCACTCCTCCATTAAGGGATAGCAATTATTTCTGTGAGACCCAAAATATTTAAGGGAACAGGTAGATATAATTCTAGTCTAATACTTCCTTTTTTTGTTGAAAACTGAGTGGCCAGCCTCTAGCCCCAAGCTCCTGCTTCCCCTTCTGGAAGGAATTAAAATCTCCATAAGAGAATAGTGTGGGGAGGACCCTCTGGCAGGGGGTGCAGGGTGTTGTTCTTGTCTCCCTTTGAACCACATCTAGACAGCCTCAAATGAGCATACAGACCCTCAGATCTATAATAGTGATTCTCTAGCTTCTACTAAGGGCCAGGAGCGTTATATTTCACCCATGTCTTGGATTCTTCAGTACTTCAAAGGGATAACAAGAACATACATTATCCCTTTGAAGTAATTGTTCTTTGTAAAAGCTTGTCTGACTCTTAAGTGCTTAAATGGAACCAGGTGCTTGGCCCCCTAAAATTAGAGGAACACAATGGATGGGGGCCTGAGCCAATGATGGAGCTGAAAGCCCTTTCAGAGTACTGAAGAATCACCATTATAGATATGAGGGTGTGTGGGTGTGCTGTGTGCTGTGTGATTTTTGTCCTTGTAGGTTATGGGTGTTCATTTGGGGCTGTCTAGATGTGGCTAGAATTATACCTATCTTTCCCTTAAATATTTTTGGTCACAGGAGCCTAATCCTCCCTACTCCTACCTGGTCTTTGAGAAAGGAAGCAGGATTAGGTCCACAGCCTAGCATAGTACACTGGCAGCATAGCCTGAACCAATTTAAAATGTAATTGGGAAATATTTAACTAACTAAATAAAACATAGATAACATTACATTTTGAAATAAAATTGATTTATGGCTCTGAGGGATCCTTATATACTGATTAGTAGCCCCTTTTCTACTGAAGTTTGACAACCCTGTTATAGAGAATCTTGAATGCTCATCTAAAGAGTTTGCATTTTATTTCATGGTTCCTGGGCAAGGGTGTGGCATGGTCACATCTGTGCCCTAGGAAGATAATTTTGGCAACCCTTTGGAGGTTGACTTACAGAGGTAAGAGGTGATAAGAACTTAAATTTGGGTGGTGATATCTGAGAAGAGAAGAGTAGACAGATAGAAGAGATTGTCTGGGGATAAAAATTCATAAGTCTTGGCAACTGAGAGAATGTGAGGGAGGAGGAAGAGAGAGAGTTAGGGATGACCTGGAGTATCCCCGACCTGGATAATGGAGAAGAGAAGGAGGGAAGTTTTTTGGGGGGAGATAGATTTAGGGGGAGAGATATTCATTCCATATTGGATATATTGAATTTGAGATACCCTGTGGACAGCCAAGTGGAATTGCCCAGAAGGCAGTTGTCCACAAGGGACTGGAATTCAGTGGAGACATGAGGGCTTAGTAGGGAGGTTATATGGGATCTGGGCATCATCTGCCTGGGAAATGAGTGGAGGGAGAGATGAAAAGGCAAAAAAGCAGTGATCAGAGTGGTGCATACCAGCATGTTGGACAGTTATTGGTGATGGTGGAGTCGAAGGTGAATGGATTGGGGGGATGAAAGGTAGGTCATGGGTGCTGAGGTTGGTGACTTGAGAAGACAAGGCAGATCGACAGGTATACTGAAGCAGGTGAGGTGGGAAAGTGGATAGTGTTGGAGCTGAAGCTAGGAAGACCTGAGTTCTAATCCTGCTACAGGTGCTTCCTAGCTATATGCTAGTCCCCAGCAAGTCCCTTAAGCCTTCTCAGTTTCATTTCCCCCTTCCATGAAATAGGGCTCATTTATTCCCCCCCTCCCAGGGCTATTGTGAAGATTGAATGTAATAATATAGAGGCAATATAATAACAGATATCAAAGGAGACCCTACAGCCCTTTGCAGACCTGACATTGCTACTGTACATATTGTTTATTATTATTAATAGCTAGCATTTATACAGCATGGCATCCCATGTGCCAAGCACTTTACATTCTCTCATTTGATTCTCACAACAACCCTGGGAGCTAGGCACTAGGATTTTCCTCATATCACAGTTGAGGAAACTGAGGCAGACAGGGGTGAAACGACTTGGCCAGGATCATACCATTATTGTTATTTCCCCAAGTATGAGGGCAACGTTGATGTGGAAGAGAAGACTGTGAAGTCAGGTTATGGAATTCCTTGTCAAGCAGGACCTCAGGGTCAGTAGATGACAGCCACATGAATCTGGCTGGTGTGATACTGACTGATTGATAGAGGGGCTCTCTCAGGAGGAGACCTTGGGGGGAGGGTGGGAGGAAGCAGATTGGAAGCTCCGCCCTCTGATTAGTCTGGTGTGTTGGGGGATGAGAGTTCTGGAGAGGTGTTCTGCAGAGGGGAAGTCATAAAGACAGAACCAGGCTTCTGTAGCCTTATCTCAGCAGAGCGGATGATGGGAAATGTAGTTTTTTTATATGGAAGAAGGGACTGAATGACCATGAGAGAAAGGAGCTGCTTAGGGGTTTGGGGGTGTGGGAGGGAAGTCAGTGTGGGAAATCCTGGGGAAATTGTGAACTGGAGAACTTGGGGGAGGGGGTGGGAGCTGCTAGGGGTGGGGGGCGGATTGCAAGGGAAGGATGCTGCTACCCTGACTGAACTTAATAACGAGCCTCTTCTACCTCTGTGATCCCTTAAAGCAGAGATCTGCCTGGTCTTGGCAGCCCTGACCAGCTACGTCTTACTTCACCACCTTTCTGTGCTAAGACAGTTCAGCTCTGAGGTAAAAGGTTAAAAGACCTCCCTGGGGGCTCTTGGGCTATAGTTTAGCTTTATAAATGTCCCTATAACAAACACTGCCAAGCAGAATCCCTAAAGCCTGAACTCAGATTTCCCTTGCAAGGCTGAGCTGACTGAAACCACAGTACTGATGAGAGTGTGTACTGGTCCTGCCTGATCTGGGGGTTTGTTCAAGATAAAGGTCAGTGGCCCCACATCTCGGGAGATGACAGTCAGTAAACATTTGATTGCCTACTGTGTGCTGGGCACTGTGCTAAGCATTGGAGACACAAGAAAAGCAGAAGACAGCCTCTGCCCTCAATCTGCTTACACTCCAAAGGAGGAAGACAACACAGAAAAAGAAGCAGAAACATGGTGTTTGTGTGGGGGAGTGAGGGGGAGGGCACAGGGAAGAAGGTGCCCAGGCAGATGGTACCTAACACTGTTGCATGGTGGAGTTCACTCCGAGGAGTCTAACGGGTAGGGGGAAATGAGCTGGCCTGTGTGGGAGCCATCTATAAATGGAAGCTTTGGGAGGAGTGCCCTCCACCTCCTCCCATCAGAGGTGCGGAGGGTACCTCAGATGCAGATGAGGTATGAGTACCAACCTTGTAGTCTTTCACATCTCCCACTGTTGTGTGTGTTTCTAAACCAGGTAATCAAATTCTAGAGATAGCACAAGGACAGTTAACAAGCACATAATCCTTTATTATATGCCCAGGCTCTGCTGTCTTTCAAAGTACCTTTCCCCCTTCCCTTTCCCGTTCTGACTTTGTGACATTTTACAAACTATTCCCTTGCTTAAAGATTCATAAAATGAGGATGGGCCAGCCAGAGTCTCTTCTAGGAGCTGTAGTGACGGTTACTTCAGTGGGGCTCGCTAAAGGCCAATTCTGATTGACCCTTTCTCCATTCCAGGAAGAGGCCAAAGTTACCCATTGGTTCTTCCAGCCAGAGGGGTTTGCTTCAGGCTGCTCTGATTGGTGACTTCCTAAATGGATAGGACATTCAAAAATCTCTCATTATGTCTGTATTCTACTTCCCACCTATTCCTTGTTTTCTTAATTAACAATCTCACCTCTGTGTAACCCTTGTTTTGAATGCATCTTTCAGAGAGACCACAAATATATGTTTGTTGTTGTTCAGTCCTGTCTGATTCTTCATGACCCTGTTTGAGACTTTCTTGGCAAAGACACAGGAGCGGTTTACCATTTCCTTCATTGGTTCATTTTACAGATGAGGAAACTGAGGCAAATAGGGTTAAGTGACTTGCTCAGTGTCACCCAGCTATTGGGTGTCTGAAACTGGATTTGAACTCAGGTCTTCCTGAGTACAGGCCTGGAATTCTATCTGCTGTACCACTTAGCTTTGCTAAGAGCTCAAATAGAATGTTGGGGAAAAAAGCAGTTTTGTTTGGCGGCTTTAAAAAAGTGACAGTTGAGAAAGGTCTTGTTACAAGAACAGTTGAGAAAATGGCTTAATATGAAATGCCTTTCCCTATAGCAGTGGTTCTCAACCTTCCTAATGCCTCGACCCTTTAATACTCATATGTGGGCATATCTGCATGTGGGCGGACCTGCCTGGAGATGGATAGAGGAGTGGTGTCTCAGTTCCTAAGACCATTGGAAATATGTGTTTTCCAATGGTCTTAGGCGACCCCTGTGACTCCTGCGAAAGGGTTGTTTGAGCCCCAAAGGGGTCACCACCCACAGTTGACAACCGTTGACCTCCCTATAGTCAGGAAGAAGATGTGTGTTGTCTGCTATCCATGAGGACTATAAAGAATCTGTAGAACAGAAAGGAAAAAAGGTGAAGAGAGACTTCTTTGTGAGAACTATCTTTAGTGTTATTTTTGAGGAAATCCTATAAAGAGAATTTTATAAAGAAAATTCTATGGAGAGCTTGAGGGAACCTGAGAGACTATTTCCTGTGTTTATGGAAAAGAAGAAAAAGGAAAAGGGGGCTATCTTTGAGGAGAAATATTACCAATATTATTAAAATATTTTAATCATTGTCTGAGATGAATGATTTGAGATTGAGTTTTCAGACATGAAAAAGGAGTCAGCTACAGATACTGGGGATTAAAGGTCTCTTAGAATGTGATTTTGGTTATAGTCAAAGTGCTGGAACTAAGTACTAATGCCTTCATGTTTATTCTCAATTCTATTTACTTAAGTAAATGGATTACATTGATTAATTTTAACATTAACTTAATTATAGAGAAATGAAAGTAATTATTAATGGGCAAGAAGATTACATTTCATTAGTTAAGATTTAATGAACTTGAGTGGAGGGGCTTGAGCTAATTGATGGTATAGTGACTGCAAATTTGTTAATGAGAAATAAATTATTCAACACACTCCTAGATTTCTATAGAGCTCAGAAGGATAAAATCAAATATGCAGCAATGAGGTGAGTGGCAGACTGAGACTGAGTGATCTGTCAGTCAGTCAATAAGATTTATTAAGCACCTACTGTTTGCCAGGCCCTCTGCTAAGCACTGAGATGAGTCCACCATTCCTTTCTTTAACCATGCTACCATTGCAGTTGGAAGAGGTGGAATAGCTGACCTAAATCCCTTCCAGTCCTAAATGTCTGATGTTGTTCTTGGGGGAGCATCACTGGAGAACCGAGACAGACTGGGAGTGCATAGCACAGAGCAGACCCAGCAAACACCAGCCCTCTGAACTCCCAGCAGATCTTCCCTGCACCTGCCTCATTTTCCCACCAGGGGGCACTCCACCCTCACCATCAATTTCTCCCCTACACAACTGAGGCCAAGCTCAAACCCTTTCGTCCCCTGGGACCAATAGAGAAAGTGGTTGTTTGGGTCCTGGTCCCTTTGAGGCTGTTGCATTTGTGGCTGGTGGAATACCTTGTGCAAACTGAGGGCTGGGGAGCCTACAGGGGAAGAGACAAGTCTAAGCTCCTGCACTGCTCCCAACAGATTCACTGTCAGGTGACTAGACAGCCATAAGCCAGCTGGAGAGCTAGGAGTGTGGACAGTGAGCTTAAGGGTGTCCTGAGGGGTGGGGGTGGAGTAGGGGGGAGAGGAAGCGAGCTGCATCTGAAGAGGCTAATCACCTGACCCTAGTAGATGCAGTTCTCTCCTGCTTCAAAGATCGAACTAGTGATTT
>CM053582.1:76820092-76825092 GCA_028627135.1 Pseudochirops cupreus
TTCCTCCCAGGGGAGGGGGAGGCGGAAACCCAGCCGAGGGCCGTAGTGGGCAAGCCAGGTGGGATGAGGCTGTGGCTGTTTGGGGAGTGGTTTTATTTTGTTTTGTTCTATTTTTTAAACCGGGCAATATTGTGTTCAGTTCAAGCTGTGAAGAGAAATATAGATCAATGTTTTCCAATAAAATACAGTGACTACCTGGGCTGGCTCTCTTCCCCTTTTGTGATAATTCAGACAGAGAATGCTTCTTTGCTTTCCAGAGGGCCTTCCCCCCCAGAGCTGGGCCAGCCTCCCCACTGGTCACACTCAGATGGGTAGCACCCCCTGCTCCCTCGGATCTGTCACAGCTGGCACCTTGTGTCGGCTTTTCCTCATTGTTTCATGGAAGTCATCCTGAGTGTGGCTGGCAGAGCTGTGTCTTGCTTCCTGTCTCTCCCCCACTAAAACAACTGCACACTTTTTGAGCAGTCGTGGCCTGCGTCTAGTGACCCCAGTTGGGGGATTCTTGGCAGGGAGGCTGGAGTGGTTTGCCAGCCCCCTTCTCTAGATGAGGAAACTGAGGCGAATGGTGAAGGGACTTGCCCAAGGTCACACAGCTAGTGGTTTCTGGGGCTGCATTTGAACCCACGTCTTCCTGAATGCAGGCCCCACGCTCTATCCACTGTGCCACCTGGCTGCTCAGGGCAGCTTCACCAGATGGCTGGTGAAATAGCATGAACTCTGTCCTCCCAATTTAAAGAGTTTTACAAGAGTTTTGCTCGGGACCGTGAAGGAGGTGATACCCTTATTAGCCCACATTTAATAAATGAAACTTATTCAGTCAAACCTTGCACTTTCAATTCAAACATTAGGTACCTACAGTATGCAAGGACCTACTGGATAAAAAGGGCCTTGTGTTCAAAGTTTATTGAACCGGCACGGATGAGAACACTGTGCAGGGCACCCTGGAGAGTACAGAAAAGTACAGCTCAGGGCTTCATCACGCTGCACAGTTGTGGCCAGTGAGCTCTGCAGTGTGAGGTGGTCAGCAGAGGGGCCCAGGGGCAGCTGACACAGACCTGAGGCACCAGGCAGCTTGGGCAGACAGGGCTTAGCAAAGGTAGAGGGCATTGAGGCCACCTCCTGACCTCCTAAGGGGACCTGAGGTAAAGATGCTGCTCCCAGGGGGAGCAAGCTGGGCTAGGAGCCCCCTCACCCTCTCAGGAAGGGGCCTGGCTGCAAGGCCACGTCGCCAAACTAATGAGAAGGACTCAGATTTCCAGGACAAGTTAGGAATGTCCAGCCCTCGTTTCTTCTGCTGCTCTTGTGTTTCTTCCTCTACTGGGTGGAATGGGCAGGGATCAACCCAGGTGGGCTCCCCGGAGGAGGCGAGTGAGGGTAGCAAGTTGAGAAGGTGAGGGGGGTAGATTTAAACATTGGAGAGGCCAAAGTGGAACAAGATCATAGGACTTAAGGCTGAAAGACTCCGGAGCAGAGGTGCATTCCTCTCCCCATTACAGTTGAGAAAAGGGGGGTGGGGGGGTCGCCGAAGATCACAGCACTCACGGGACCTCAAAGCTCTGGCATAAATCCAGCATTTACCACGCCAGGCTTCTTACGGGGATCTTGGGGATCGTCAGGTATAACTGCCTTATTCTACAGAGAAGGAAACGGGCCTGAAAAGGCTAAGTGATTTCGCCCTTTTTGCTACAACGACGCACAGGAAGCAAAGGTGGGCGATGTTTGCTTCTAGGGATCAGGACGGAGCCGATTGTAAGAGCTGTGGGAATGCCCGTGGCCCTAGGTGAAGTGAGCAGGGGAGGAGCTGGGCTGCAGGGTGGACCCGCCTGAGCTGGTGGGGGAACGGCCCCCTGCTTCATCCCAGCGTTCCGGTACGGCCTCTGCTCACTCCCGCTGTGTGCTGTTACCTAGGAGTTCGGCCTTTGGTCTTCGATGAGTGAGCAAGGCCTTCGGACCGAGAAGCGGAAGCTGGAAGGAGCCTTGGAGCAGTCACCAAGTATGGGCCAGATCCCGAAAGGGGCCCGGGGCCCGGCTCTGCCCTCCGAGGCCTCACAGTCTATGAGGAAAGAGGAATGAATGGGCCAAAGACGAAACAGACAGCAGGGTCCTTTGGAAGGCTGGGAGCGGCCCTGATGCGGCTATTGAAGGGGGCTCGGAGTTAAACCTAGGGAGGAAGGGGCTTTCCAAGGTTTGAGGAACAGCCGTCAGTTTACAGATGGGGAAAATGCGGCCCGGAGAGGCAAAGTGACTGGCCATGGCCATAACATTAGCCCCTCCCCCAAATAAAATCTAAGCTAAATAAACAATTGGTGAATGATCGCGCACGGATCGTGACCTCCCGCGAGCAGGGCCTCGAGCCCAGTGCAGTCCCCTGGGCTGGAGGAGGGGCATGAGCTGAGCTCTTGGAAATCCCTCCCGAGCCCTCGAAGGTCTGCGAGGGGCTCCGTGTGGCCAGCAGGGGGAGGCAGCCGCCAAACCAAGAACCTCGTGCAGCTCCGAGGATCTGGGACCCCAAGGGCCCCTTTGTAACGTCTGAGGCCTTAGGACACCACCGCCCCCGCCCGCCTCGGCCCCCACCACGGCTGGCTGGCTGGTAGTCACCGACTGAGAAAGTCCATGCCCGGCCCGGGCCCTGCGATCCCTGCCTAGCGACTCCCCGTACCGGATAAATACGCATCCCCAGAGACGGGGAAGGACTTTCTCAAGGTCACACTGGAAGAGACGCCGAATCAGAGGCTAAATGAATGGTCTGTCCACAGCTCCCCGCTCCCTTTAGCACCTCAGAGGCCAGCTGCCCCAACCCCCTCCTTTTACAGATGAGGGAACTGAGGCCCACGGAGGTACTTGCCCAAGGTCTCACACGTGGTAAATGTCAAAGGCGGGGTTTAAACTCAGGGACTCGACTCTTGACCCCAGAGCTCCTCCCCCGAATCCCATTTCCCTTCCCCCCCAAAAAAAACAAAAAGAAACAGCCCACCTCCAGGGGTGAGCTTCCCAGGCCCGCCCTCCCCGTCGGGGTTCCACCCTTCCACGCCCAAGAGTTATGAGTAGGTGGGATTTCACCTTTCCCCTCCCTCTGTGCTAGAGCTTCTCCCCACTGGCTTCGAACGCCAGCGTCCCACCCGAGGAAGGGACCTTGAGAGACAGTCCAGGCCCACCCTCTCATCTGACAGACGAGCGAACAGAGAAGGAAGGAAGGGACTTCACACATTCAGCTTTTATCAGCCGTCACCCCGAAGTGGTTTCTCCTCTTGCCAACATTCAGTCTAACCTTCTGTCCGACTTTCATAGAGAGGGGAAAGAGTCCCTGGATGGGAAGAGAGGGGCTCCAATGTTTGTCCTGGCCCAGCAGCCCCACCCCACCCCACCCCCAGGACATCATTTTTGCTGATGTAGAATTCGTTGAGAGTCATTTCTTAGCTTTGGGGGAGAGTTCAAGCATGGCCCTGCTCTTTCTCCACCACCTTGGCCCCACCCCCAGGACGTCATTTCTACAAACAGCGAGACATTTGAGCTTCACTCCAGCCTTATAATGTTGGAACTACACAGATTATAATCCCCAAGTTTACAGATGAGCAAATAGAGGTTAAGGGACTTATCTAGGGTCACAGAGCAGATACATCTCAGAGCTGGTATCTGAATCAAGACCTTCATGATGCCATGTCCAGTACTGGAAAGGTGGAACATGGATGATATTCTAAGACCCCTCCCAGTTCAGACAGTCCCAGTCCTAAAGCCACTCCCAGCTCTGACATCCCCTGTTCTAGGGCCCTTCCTACTCCATTATATGTTATGTCTAATAAGGTTCCATCTAACTCTAAAGTTCTGTGACTCTGGGACCTTAATAGATATCTATTCCAGCTACACAAAGGAACAGATTGAAAGAAAAATGCCCTGCCCAAGGTCACACAGATGACTTAATGGCAGAAGGCCTAAGCCCAGACTTCCTGACTCTTTCAGCTCCATTGGGCTGGGACCCTTCTAGTCCTGCCCTCCAGGAGTCCTGAAGAGCCCTACCTCCCTTGTGCTGCCAGATTCCACCCTAGGCCAAGAAGTCCCCACCCCCCAGACTTTGGTGCCTTCCACCCTCCCCACTCTCCTATCCCCATCCATGCAGCATCAACTCCACTGGTTAGAGAGTGCCCCTAGTGTCCTGCAGAGTCCTGCTGCCTGGTCCAAATGGCAGAATGTGCTGGGCCTAAACCATCCAGGCTGAAGAGAACTAGGCACATCATAGAGGGTGGGGCCCACGTGGTCCAGAAAAGGGAAGTGGGATTTGTCTGTCAAGCTGTTTTCTTCTACTCACCCTCCAGTCAAGATGCCAACTCACCATTCCCTCTGGTGCCACAGATTAGGGGCTGTACCTCCAGACCCCTCCTAGACCCAAAGACAATCAGAGGCCTCGAAAGGGTCTCACCCATTTGCAGGGAGGGAACAAAAATTGGACTGTTAACTCGGGGGGAAAAATAGAGGGTTAGAAGGACTTGGAGAGAGGCTGAACCAGACTCTGGTCCAAGACTTATCACTCCAAGACCATCAATGGACAGGGAGAAGTTGATGTGCTTTGAGATCCAAAGAGTTTTGCCCCGTGAATAGGAAGCTTTGCAATGCTCATTTATTTGGGACTTGCAGGCATAATGCTTTGGGTACATTGGCCCATTTCCCAACATTTGGACGACAACATGCTTCCACGTTGCCTGTGAGCTACCCTCCCTGCCCCCCACCCTCTGTTTTCCTTCTTGTACTCTACCATTCCCCTCTTCATCCCTGCCAAACTCAACAGCTTCCCCCTACCCCCACTCCACCACCCCAGCTCCCTCCTCTTCCTCTGATCATCCATTCTAGACTTTCCTTTCACCTTGGGGCACTTCATCTCCCCTGGGACTGGGGATGGGGGTGGGGTGGGAGTATACAAGATGACTTTTTGGGGGGAGCTGGGAGAGGCCATTTGGGGGAGGAAACCCTTGAAATCTCAAAGTTTCCCATACTGATGAGAGGGAGAG
>CM053582.1:76830092-76834949 GCA_028627135.1 Pseudochirops cupreus
AAAGATAGCTGGGTTTCCCGAACTCCCAGACATCCCTCTCTTGATGGTCAGAGTAGAATGAGCCCAGATTGGCAGCAGAGACCTGGGTTATGGTCCTGGCTCCCTTTCCTCCCCTCAAGGGCTCATTCCCTTTCTGGGCCTCCATTTCCTCCCCTGTCAACTGATGGCATTGGACTAGGCAGACTAAGTGAGACCTCAGCCTGTGTCCACAAGAAGAGAAGGATCCAAGGGTTGTCTGGGTCCCCCTAGATAAGGTAATATCCTTCCCAGCACTGGAGTGTCTAAGCTGGGAGATGATTCTCACATGACCTCCACACCCTAGATTGTACCACGGTCTTGGTCTGCAAATAGAGCCCTATCTCCCCCTGCTTGCTGCCTCCCTCCCTTCCTGTCTTCTGGATACAGCTAGCATCCCATGCTTCCAGCAGCAATGGGGCTCAAAAAAAGTTAGATACTGGCCCAAAGGCCAAAAAAGGAGAGGAAACCTGGAAGTCTCAGTCTCTCTGGTCCAGCCCACTCCACACCCTAGCTGAGGAATCCTTTGTCCGAGGGCCAGAGTGGATCTTCCCACCTCAAGAATGGCTATTGTGTCTATCTGAGCATACGCAGTCACTGCGACTCCGCCATCCTCCCCAGACAGGCCAAGCCCAGAACTAAGAACTGTTTAAAAAAAAAAACCCTAGCAGAATATTCGTGAGGAGTCTATGGAAGGCTTTGACCTTTCCAGCTCCTCTGAAGCTCTAGACCTCTCCTTTGAAGCTCCCTAGTCTGGTCCATCACTTTAACTCCCCATCATCAGTCTCCAACAGGTTCTGTTTCTGAGGTGAATGGGAAAATGGTGGCCAGACAAGAAACGGGAGCTCTCCTCTCCTAGCCTGGTGTGCCGTGCCACCAGCTGTGTGTGACTGTAGACCAGCCTGTCCCCCTTCTGGGATGCAACTCCTCCCTTGATAACATGGAGAGGTTGGCCTAGAGATGATCTCAGAGGCCCTTTCCATCTCTCATAGTCCCAGCCTCTCTAACTGTGCGATTCAAAGAATATTATTAGATTAGTTTCTAATATTCTACAATCCCAATCCCCAAGCATCCTTTAATTATGAACCTAACACCCTGGTTCTCTCTTCTTTCGAAATCCCTGCAGTTTGACAGATAGGAATTTGTCACTCTCTGCTCCTCACGTTTTGACTCCAAGCTGATTATATTCTCTGAGAAGTACTGGGAATACGAGAGATGCAGCCTGGCTTTGCCTCCAAGCTAATGGGCCCAGGGGGAGGAGGGGGTTATCCCCCAAGCTGGGAAGTCTGAGACTCAGCTTCCTGGTAGCCTCTGGCCACCTGCCAGCCCCCACCCCAGGCTTCCTTGGAAGCCCAGGATTGGGATGGGCCCCAGACATCTTAATCCTCCCCCATGCCCTGGTCAGGTCATTTTCCCCTAGACACACTGGGGGGGGGGGCGCAGCTGGGGTTGCCCACATGCCCAGCCACTCTCTCACTCTCAGATGAGCAACTGGGGGGCCTAGCCTGGTGCCTAGGGGGTAGGTGGAGGGGAGGGGAGATTTCCGGAGGAGTGGGAAAAGGAAGTCCTTGGGGACAGTGAGTCAGCAGAGGCAATGGCCTGAGAAAGATGTCGTCTTCTTCTGTGGTCCCCTGTCAAGGAATTGAACTCAGGCATTCTTTGTCCCCAGCCCAAAGGGGGAGGGGCAGAGGAAATTCTAGACTCACAAAGTTAGATGAAGACCCTAGTCCAACCAAAGTGGGCAACAGAGATTTTCTTTTCTACCTAGATCTTATCCCAGTCTAGGGAGGGAGAGAAAGTGGTCGGTAGGGACCAACTAAAGAATTTAGGGTGGTTGAGTGGAAAGCCCCAGGACTTGAACCTGTTTTTGCATGTATTTCTTAACCTCTGGGCCTCAGGTTGCTCATTAGACTAGGTCTCCTCTAAGGGACCTTCTGGAGTTAGATCCTCTGATTAGCCCAGGACATTAGACCCAGAGCAGACTTCTCCTCTGTCACCTTCCCCTCTCTACTATACCAGTAAAGATCCTGTAATGATGGCTGATATTTGACACCTTCACAATTCAACCAGCCTCCTGTGCTCTTCCTCCCAGGCAGGACCCCTCCAAGTACTTGCATCCATCAGGGTGATCACAGCTTCTCTGTTCTTGCTCAAGCCCAACTAATGCCACCTGAGATGAAATGGCTCTTTCTCTCCGCCTGTCCCAGCTTTCTTCCAGCACGATCCACCTACTTGGACGTGGTCCCTCCTTCCTCTGAGCCAGCAGAGCTCAGTCTACAGCCTTCCACCGAGAGTTGGAGGTCTTAACCCACAGGTTCCATGAACTTCAATGAGAAAAAAATGACATCTTTATTTTCATTAGCATCTGATTGAAATTTAGCACTTCCTTCGATCATGATTATATCGTGGCCACGAGTTATTTTGATCCTCTTCAAGAACTAAGGATAACTACCAACAACCAAGACAACAAGCAGCACTGTCAGTAGTACCAGGGACTTAATCACCAATAGAAATCAGAGCTATTTTCATAAAGCATGACAGTGGTCACAGATTATCTCAGAATAATCATTTCTTGTCATCACTGCTTCAAAATGATTGTAGCTAGATCCTACATTACCAATCTTCTCATCTACAGATTGCACACAGACTTTTTGGTTTCCTCTATGATCTTACGAATTTTATTTTCTGCATTTAAAAACGTGATTCTGAGAAGAATGTCAAATGTCAAACCTCCTTATTTGTCCTAGTGTTGAATGGAACATTTTAGAGCTTGAAGGAGCCACGGAGGTTGGTTGTATAGTTTAGCAATATCAAACTCAAATAGAAAGGGAGGGCTAGTTTGAAAAAGTAGGGGGCCACTAAGCCCCCTTGCAGGATTCCTGCAAGGCTAAATTGGCTTAGAAAACCACATATTAACATTATCTATGTTTTATTTTATTTTTATCTGTTTTGTTAAATATTTCCCAATGACCTTTTAATCTGGTTCAGTCCACACTGGGGATTGTTTTGGGCTACATGAAACCTGTGTATTTGACCCCTCTGATCTAGTCCACCCTTCTCATGGTTATAGACAAGGAAATTGAGCCCACAGAGGGAATGGACATGCCTTGGTCCCATAGGCATTAGTGGCAGAGCCAAGATTCAAAACCACATACCCTGACTCCAGGTCCAGCACTCTTTGGACTAAACCATGCTGATTTTAAAACCAGAAGAGTTGTCTCTTTTGTGCCAAATAAGGCAGGTATAGCAGTAGAGACATTTCAAAAAGATACTTTCAACTAGGCTAGTCGTGGTTCACTCTACATATTGAGGGGCAGGGGACTCCTCTCCCCCTCTAGCTCCCAAGAATCTGAGCTTCAGAGGCTGGGGGCCCCAGACACTAGAGACACAGGCAGAACCTGCAGAAGGTCAGCCAGGGAAGGCGGAGATGGCATATCTAAGTGATGAGCAGAGATTCTGGGTTAAAGAGAGAAATGGAAAGTAGCAGCCCCTGGGAGAAGACCAAAGTGACTCCTGCTAAATTCCCTGGTTGCCTGCTTCTGGAGCCAATGGAAGTCATTATGGATATTGGCAAGACAATTCTTTTCCTTTTCCCCAAAGATTTTGAAAATGGAGAACAGCTTTTTGTGGTAACAAAGTAGACACCCATCGATTGGGGAGCAGCTAAACAAATTGTGGTACATTAAAGTAATGGAATATTACTGTGCTGGAAGACACAACAAACATAATGAATACAAAGAAGTATAGGAAGATATATATGAATAGATGCAAAGTGAAATAAATAGAACCGGGATAATAGTATCTGCAAGGGTTCTGTCAATGAACATTTATTAGGGGTACATTAAGCATCAGGCTCTGTTCTGAAAATTGGAGATACATAGAAAAACAAAAGATAGCCTCTGCCCTCGAGGAGCTTACAATTTAATGGGGGAGACAGCATGCAAACAAATTATACAGGATAAATAAGAAATAAGTAACACAGGAAAGGCATTAGATATAAGAGAGATTGGAAAAGACTTCCTATGGAAAGTGAGATTTTACCTAGGACTTGAAGAAAGCCAGGAGGCAACGAGGAGGAGGGAGAACATTCCAGGCATGGAGGGTGGGGCTGGAGCAGAGAAATGGAGCAATAGAGTGTCTTGTTCAAGAATGGTCTGGAGGCCAGTGTCGCTGGATCGAAGCATATGTTTGGGGGTCTTGAGAGGTGGAATCCAGGTGGCAGTAAGGTTTAAGGAAGCCAGAGGAAGGTCAGGTTTTGAATGCCAAACAGAGGATTTTATGTTTGATCCTAGAAGTGATAGAGAGCCAGTGGAGTAGTTTATTGAGAGGTGACATGAATAGGCCTGCACTCTAGGAAAATCAGTTTGACAGCTGGAAGACAGGAGAGTCTTGTGGTGGGCAGACCAACCAGTAGGCTAGTACATGTGTGAGCATTTGTACCGGGCAGTGTCAGAGAAGAGAAGGTGACCCAGTAATACCACTTCTGGGGTTGTATCCCAAAGAGATCATAGAAGTGGGAGGAAGACCCATATGTACAAAAATATTTATTGCAGCTCTCTTTGTGGTGGCAAAAAACTGGAAATTAAGAGTATGCCCATCAATTGGGGAATGGCTGAACAAGTTATGGTATAGGAATGTAATGGAATACTATTGTGCTATAAGAAATGGGGAGGAGATGGACTTCATAATTACCCAGAGAGGCTTATACAGACTGATGCTGAGTGAGAAGAGCAGAACCAGGCAAATCCTGTACACAATCACAGACACATCTTATGTGTGATACCAACTTTGATAAACTGGACTCTTCTCAGCAATGCACAGGTATAAGGCAATTCTACAAGT
>CM053582.1:76835049-76847660 GCA_028627135.1 Pseudochirops cupreus
ATGTGAAAGTATTTGCAGATCCTATACTTGATTGCATGCTGCCATGGGGGGAGGGAGGGGAGGGGAGAAAATTTGAAACTCGAGGGATTGTGGAACTGAATCTTGTAAACTAAAAGTAAATAAACAAATCAATTAAAAAAAAAAGAAGAGAAAGTGACACTTGTGTGATAAAGATAAAATCAACAGGCCTTTGCAACATGTTGGATATAGGAGGTAAGAAAGAATGAGGACTCAAGAATGATGCCTAGATCTCAAGCCTGGGTAGATGGGAGGATGCCATTCCTCTGGAAAGCAACAGGAAAATTAGGAAGAGGGGAAATATTTTAACGAGTTCAGTTTTGGATCTGTCGAGTTTAAGATGTCTATGGGATATTGAGTTCAAAACGTGCACCAGGCAGTTGGAGATGTGAGACTGGAGGGGAGCAGAGAGGTTAGGGCTGACTAAGTAGATCTGAGAATTGTCAGCAGAGAGATGACAGTTGAATGTGGATTCACGAGCTCACTAAGTAAAGTAGTAAAGGGGGAGAAGAGAGGACCACCCAGGCAGAACCTGTGGGGCTAGTAGTCAGCAGATCTGACTCAGATGAAGATCCAGCAAAGGAGACTGAGAAAGAGAGGTCAGATAAGTAGGAAGAAAAACTTGAAAACCTAGAAGAAAGGTAACATCAACGAGAGAAGGATGATAGCCAGTATTGAAGACAACAGGGAACGCAAGAAGGGTGAAGACTGAGGAAGGGCCATTCGATTTGGCAATTGAAGAGATTGTTGGTTACCTTGGAGAGAGCAATGTGACTGAAGGATGGGGTCAGAGAATAAGAAAGTGAGAGGAAAGGAAACGGAGGCAACCATTGTAAATGGTCTCAAGGAGTTTAGGCACAAAAGGGAGCAGAGATATGGGACAATATAGTAGAGAGATATGAATCAAGTGAGGGTTTTTTAAGAATGATGGGAACATGGGCATGTTTATAAACAGCTAGCAGACAAGGAGAGTTTGAAGATTAATGAGAGAGTGGTCATGCCAGAGAGGGGCAATCTGCTAGAAAACACAGGATGTAATGGGATCATTTGTGCATATGGAGGGATTTGTCTTGGAAAGGAGAAAGGCCACCTCGTGGGTGACTGGGGCGAAGGAGGACGCGGTGGCAGAAGGCATCTGGGTAATGTGAGATGAAGAACTCTTGGTGAATGGCTTACCACAACACATATGGAAAGAACAACTACAAAGCAGCAGGAACTGAATGTTGCAAAAAGGGCGTGGCGTGTTTTTCCCGTGTGGGTTACATGACATGGGTCTTTCTAGGTGTGTCTCGTAGGGAGGCAAAAATCGGTATTTCTGAAGTCTTCTCCCTAACCCCTGCTCCAAGGGAGACTGATTCCTGCAAGAAAATAAGCAGGATTAGGGTCAGAGAGGCTGACCACCCCTCTCTCCATGGAGGGGATAGAATGACAGCGATCTGATCCCTTAAACATTATTGTTCAAGGAAATACACACACACAAGCGCATGTATGTAAATATATGTATATAACTATTTCTATCTATGTATTAGGTCTAAGCTTTGTTTTGTTTATTATCCCTTAATGGGGAAAGAGTGCCCCAAGTTCTATAGCCAAGGCTTGACTCTCTTTTTGTCAAATGCCAGTTTCACAAGGAATAACGTTTTCTTGTTTTTGTTCAGTCATTTTGGTTGTGTCCTGTTCCTCATGATCCTGTTTGGGGTTTTCTTGGCAAAGATACTGGAGTGGTTTGCCGTTTCCTTCTCCAGTTCACTTTACAGATGAGGAAACTGAGGCAATCCGGGTTAAGTGACTTGCCCAGGGTCACCCAGCTAGTAAGTGTGTGAAGCCAGGTTTGAACTTAAGGCTTCCCAACTCCAGGCCCAGCACTCTAGCCACCACACCACCCAGCTGCCCAATAATGGATACATGTAAAGAATAGCAACTAAACTCCTTTATCCAAACCACTGGCAAACAGAAATCAGAGAAGATACACACACGGGAATGTCTATCAGACAAGTACAGAGCGAATGAACTCTCCCACCGGAAGCAAGATAACTCAGCTCAACCGAGAGAGCGAGCGTCCTTTCTCACCCAAAGGGAAATTCCCCAAGTTCTCTAGTGTAATAAAGAGGGGATAGGGACACAACTGAAGAGCTGGGTCCTCTCTGTGTCCTTTTTCCAAGAATCTCTCTCTCCCTTCAGGAACCTGAAAAGACTCCAGAACTGAGTGTCTTCTTCCACTAAGACGGAAGCCCAAAGACCAGGCCCTCTATTCTCCCAAGCTCTCACCGACTCTGTCCCTCAGGGAGTAGGAAGCATTGATTCTTCAGCCTCCGTCAGTGAGGAGTGCCTTATGAAAATGGGTTTTCAGCCATGGACTGCAGTTACAAAATTGTGAAGAGCAAACCTGGCTCCAGAGCAGGCGTACGAGAAGACACCTCCCTTCACTCCCTTGGAAAGACACCGCACATTGTATGGAACGTCAGATTTTTTTTCAACGTACTGATTGTTGATTTGTTTGTTTTTCTCTTTTTCTTTTTTCTTTTTTTTAATATTTCCTTTTTTTATTTTCCCCAGTTACATGTAAAAGCAACTTACGACATTTGTTTTAAAACTTTGAGTTCCAAATTCTCTCCCTTCCTCCTCACTCCACTCCCTTTGGGAAGACAAGCTGTTCAGTATAGGTTATACATGCGTAGTCATGCAAAACATATCAGTAATAGTCACATCGTAAAAGAAAACAGACCAAAAAAAAACTCAAGAAAAATAAGGAAAATTTTAAATAGTGTGCTTTCATCTGTATTCAGACACCATCAATCCTTTCTCTGGGGATGGATAGCATCTTTCACCCTAAGTCCTTCAGAGTTGTCTTGGATCATTGTATTGCTGAGAAGAGCTAAGTCATTCACAGCTGATTATCTTACAATACTGCTGTTACTTTGTACACAGTACATTTCACTTTGTATCAGCCCATACAAGTCTTCACCAGTTTTTCTAGGAGCATCCTGTTCATCATTTCTTATAGTATGATAGTATTCCATCATAATCACATACCACAACTTACTCGGCCATTCCCCAACTGATAGGCATCCCCTGAATTTCTACTTCTTTGCTCCCAGAAATGAGATGCTATAAATATGTTTGTGCATATAGGTCCTTTTTGTTTTTTACCTCTTTTGTGATACAGACCTAGTAGTGGTATTGCTAGGCCAAAGGATATGCATAGTTCCATAGTCCTTTGAGCATAGTTCCCAAAAATTGCTCTAAAGAATGGTTGACTCAGTTCACAACTCCACCAACAGTGCATTAGTGTCTCATTTTCCCCCACATTCCCCTCAACATTTGTCATTTACCTCTTCTGACCTATTAACCAATCTAATAGATATGAGGTAGGATCTGGGAGTTGTTTTAATTTGCATTTCTCCAATCAATAGTGAGTTAGAATATTTTTTTTCATATGGCTATAGATAGCTTTGATTATTTCATCTGAAAACTCATTATATCTTTTGATCATTAGTCAATTGAGGAATGGCTCCCATTTTTATAAATTTGATTCAGTTCTTTTATATGTTTAAGAAATGAGGCGTTTATCAGAGAAACTTGCTTCAAAATTTTTTACACAGTTACTACTGCTAACTGTATTTCCCTCCATCATATCCCCCAAATTTATTCTGTTTTCTCTCCCCTTTCACCCTGTTCCTCCTCAAAAGTGTTTTGCTTCTGACTACTCCCTCCCCCTGGTATGCCCTCTTTTCTATCACCCTGCCCTTCTCTTATTTCCCTCCCCTCCAACTTTCCTCTGAGTAAGATAGATTTCTATGCCCAATTGAGTGTGTATGTTATTCTTTCTTTGAATCAGTTCTGATGAGAGTAAAGTTCACTCACTTCCCCTCACCTTCCCCTTCTTCTCCTCCACTGTAAAACCTTTTTCTTGCATCTTTTTTGTGAGATAATTTACTTCATTCTACCCTTACCTTTCTCTTTCTCCTATTACATTCCTCTCTCACCCCTTAATTTTATTTTTTTAGATATCATCCCTTCATATTCAACTCACATCTGTGTCCTCTGTCTATATATACTCCTTATAACTACCCCAATAATGAGAAAGGTCTTATGAGTTACAAATATCATCTTCCCATGTAGAAATTTAAATAGTGTAAGCTTAGTAAGTCCCTTATGATTTTCCTTTCCTGTTTACCTTTTTATGCTTCTCTTGAGTCTTGTATTTGAAAGTCAAATTTTCTATTCAGCCCTAGTCTTTTCATCAAGAATGTTTGAAAGTCCTCTATCTCATTGAATATCCTTTTCCCCCCTGAAGGATTATACTCAGTTTTGCTGGGTAGGTGGTTCTTGGTTGTGATGCTAGCTCCTTTGTCCTCCAGCACAGCATATTCCAAGTCCCCCAATCCTGTAATGTAGAAGGTGCTAAATCTTGTGTTATTCTGTATATGGCTCCATTATACTTGAATTGTTTCTTTCTGGCTGCTTGCAATGTTCTCTCCTTGACCTGGGAACTCTGGAATTTGGCTGTAATATTCCTGGCAGTTTTCATTTTGGGATCTCTTTCAGGAGGTGATCAGCAGATTCTTTCAATTTCTATTTTGCCTTCTGGTTCTAGAATAATGGAGCAATTTTCCTTTCCTCTTTTTCTTTATCTAAAAGAAATTTTTGTTATGATGAGTGATTCCCTGGATAGGATGATAGGGAAGTATACAAGGGGAAACTGAAGTAAAATTAAAATGAAAGATAATAAAAATATTTTTAGATTAGGGTAAAAATCAAACAATATATAAGAGATTCATGATTTCTGCATACAGTGCTCTTTTTCTGTTCTTTCATGTGGAAATGTTTCTTGATGGTCGTCAAATTCAGAACAATAAATTAAAATTATGCTTTTTCAAATGGAGTGCAATGATGTACTCTCGTAAAAGGTTATTCAAATATACCAGGAATACCTAACCTAAGAATGGATGTTTCCAAAGTGGGAATTTTCAAGTCTTTAGTGAATAGAAATTATAGTGTTATGCTTTATAAACTCCAATTCCATTTAGCAAATGGATTTTAATCTACAAGATGGAATATGTATTTCTTTGAACCACTTGAAGTTTGGAAGAAAGGAAGAATCTTAAGGGAAATGGAGGCACAAGTCTTTCCAATTGAATTATGAAAAAGAATGATGAAATGGAATGGAACCCAGGCAGGCACTGGGAAACTAGGAGTGCTTCCTGGCACATGAACAGAAATCTGGGTATGCAGTCTATATTTACCCATGTTTGAAAGACCTGGAACTATTAACTCAAGTTTGGAGCACCACCTGGTGGCTCATGTTGAGTTTTATTTTGAGTAGCTATCCCAGGCCACACCCCTGAGAGGACGTGGGTATTGCTGTCCATTCACCTGTCTTTCCACTTCCAATTACCAGGTAAGGAGTGGATCCTTTCCTACTGAGAAAAGTTTCCAGTGCCTGGCACACCCCTTACGTGTGGGAGCTCATTTGGATACTTTTTTTTTTTTTGGCATTCGAGATATTTTTTATTTTGAAGTCTTGAACATTTTGTACTTAAGGATATTTCATCTAGGCTTGATGTTTTTCCCCACTTAACTGAAAAATAATCTTTTGAATTTTCATTTTTTTTTAATTTTATCTTTTTTCTTCATTCTACTTATTTCCTTCCAGTTTAATATTTGGAGCATTATCTCACCAGGACTGCCATCCTCGTTTCATTGGGAAACATTTTTTTTTCAGTTTTTCAAATATTTCTTCTAACTTACCTCAATTTGTTTTCTTTTCTCACTGTAGATTTTTTTTTCCAACTTACAGTATTCTGTTTGTTTTTCCCATTGGGATTCATTCTTCTGACCAACTCTGCCTCTCCCGTAGGATTCTAAATGCAAACTACATTGTGATTCCCAGTGTGTTACTGCTTGAAATAATGAAGCCTCTTCTTAATCAACCTCTTTAAGGTTATTTGCTCCTGATTTCCCAGCAGCTCATTGCATGGGAAGCTGGATTGATTGCCATTGCCTGCCTTTCCATACGCAGATTGCTGGCGCCATCTTTCCGGTTCCGATTAATACATACTTTATATGTTTGCTTACATTCAAATAGAACTTTAAGTTTTGCTGAGAACTTTCCAAATATTATCTCATTTTGAGTCTCATAGTCCTCCGAGGGAGGTGCTATTATTATCCCCATTATACAGATGAGGAACCTGAGTCAGGCAAAGGTTAAGTGATTTGGACAGAGTCACAACCTAAAGTGGCATTTGAAGTCAGGGATTCCTGCTTAGCACTCTAGCTGCCTCCAGGGTAATATGTATTGTTTGATTGCTTTTGCGTTATTGATTTGCTGAATGCAGTTTTGCATCTGAACAAAATGGAGCTTGAAATGCTAGAAATGGGGCGGCTAGGTATCGCAATGGATAGAGCACTGGCTCTGGAGTCAGGAGGATCTGAGGTTAAATCCGACCTCTGACACTTACCACTTACTAGCTGTGTGACCTTGGGCAAAGTCACTTAACTCCAACTGCCCAGCCTTCCCCCTGCCAAAAAAAGCAAAAAAAAAAAAAAAGAGTACTCTAGCTCTGTCTCCTCTGCTCTGCCCGCAGCTCTTCAGCTTTGCCCCTCACCCCCTGAGAATGTACACCTGCGCCAAGTTCATCTCTACCCCCTGCCCTTGTAAGGAGCAGCTCTCAGTTGCTGAGTAGACCATTATCTGCAGCGGTGCTAAGACGGCCAGAGGTTCCGACAGATGAGAACCTCAGCATTTTGGCAGCATCAGGTCCTTTGACCTCTCTTGTCCCCAGATGTGGATTCCAAACCAGTGTCGTCTCAAGGGACATTGACACAGCAGCCAAGTTTATTGGGGCTGGAGCTGCCACTGTTGGAGTGGCCAGCTCTGGAACTGGGATTGGGACTGTGTTTGGAAGTCTCGTCATTGGTTATGCTAGGAACCCCTCCCTGAAGCTTTTTTCCTACACCATCCTGGGCTTTGCCCTGTCGGAGGCCATGGGGTTCTTTTGCCTGATGGTGGCCTTCCTCATCCTCTTCGCCATGTGATGGAGCCATTTCTATCCCCCCACGTTTCTGAATGTTCCTCCTCGTTCTCCTGGTCCTTCCATGTCTCTTCCAGCCTGTGTATACCTCCACCTCCATCTCACCAGGCAGCCCTGGGGAAAGCCATGGGCTCAGGGTTTGACAGAGGAAAGACAAATAAATACTGTATTATTAAGCTGAAAAAAAAAAGAAATGCTAGAAATGAGGTGTAAAGCAACGGTTAGAAGTTTCTTTTTTTCTTTTTGCTAGTTTTGTGTTAAGTGTCTGAGGTCGGATTTGAACTCTCCCGGGATAAACATTTCTTAACTCTAAGAATATAGTTGTTGATGTTCAGTTGTTTCAGTCATGTCTGACTGTCTCATGTGACCCTCTTTGGAGTTGGGGTTTTTTTTGCTTGAGATACTGGAGTGGTTTGCCATTTCCTTCTCAAGCTCATTTTACAGATGAGGAAACAGGCAAATGGGTTAAGTGACTTGTCCAGGGTCATACAACAAAGTGTCTGAGGCTGGATTTGAACTCAGGTCTTCCTGACTCCCAGCCGGGCTCTCTATCTGCTGCACCACAGAAGAGAACATGACTGTAAAAATAAAACCCTGACAAGAAGTACCAAATATGAGAATGATAAATAACAAATTCAACCCAGGATTTACCATCCAATTTTAGAATCCCAGATTTAGAATTCTTAAATCCAGTCCCTAATTTTATGGATGAGGTAATTGAGACCCAGGGTCACATGGTCAGATGGTAAGTGTCTGAAGCAGGATTGGAACCCAGGCCTTCCTGCCTCAAAGTCCAACACTCTCTTCACTCTGAGTCCTCCAGGCTGGTTTTTTGTGAATTATCACACATACTTGATTATTCAAAACTTCCTGATGTGGTGAGAGTAAGGAATACTATTTGGAAATCTATCACTAAAGGAAGGAAGAACACAAGCATTTATTAAACGCTTAATAAATATCTTTTTTTAAATAAATATCTTATTTTATCTTATAAATATGTTATTTGATCCCCACAACAATCCTGGGAGGTAGACACTATTGTTATCCCCACTTTACAGATGAGGATATTGAGGCAGACCCAGGTAAGTGACTTGCCCAGGGTCCCACAGCCAAAAAGTGTCTGAGAATTCAATTCTTCCTCACTCCAGGCCCAGCACTCTATCCTCAGTGCCATCTCGCTGCCTTCCTCTGCAGAGAAGGAATTGCTTCAATGATTGGAAGCTTTGATTTTTTTTCCTTAACAATATTTTATTTTATTTTTTCTTGATTACCTGGAAAGATAGTCTTCAACATTCATTCTTATAAAATTTTGAATTCCAAATTGTTTCTCCCTCCCCTCCCCCCTCTCCAAGACTGCAAGCAATCTGATATAGGCTGTACATGTACAATCATGTTAAACACATTTCCACATTAGTCGTGTTTTGAAAGAAGAATCAGAACACAAGGGGAAAACCACAAGGAAGAAAAAAAACAAAAAAAATGAAAATAGTCTGCTTCCATCTGCATTCAGATTCCATAGTTCTTTCTCTGGATGTGGTTAGCGTTTTCCCTCATGAGACTTTTGGAATTGTCTTAGATCATTGTTTTACTAAGAAGAGCTAAGTGTATCATAGCTAATCATCACACAGTGTTGCTATTACTGTGTACAATGTTCTCCTGGTTCTGCTCACTTCACTCAGCATCAGTTCATATAAGTCTTTCCAGGTTTCTCTGAAATCCATCTGTTCATCATTGCTTATAGCACAACATCATTCCATTACATCCATATAACACAACTTGTTCAGCCATTGCTCAATTGATGGGCAGCCCCTCAATGTCCAATTCTTTGCCACCACAAAAAGAGCTGCTGTAAATATTTTTGTATGTGCGAGTCCTTTTCCCTTTTTTATGATCTCATTGGGCTACATACCTAGTAGTGGTATTGCTGGGTCAAAGGGTATGCACAGTTTGGTTACCCTTTGGACATAGTGACTGGAAGCTTTCATAGAAAAGTAGAAATCTGGGGTGGCTAGGTGGTACAGGGAATGGAGCACTGGCCCTGGAGTCAGGAGGACCTGAGTTCAAATCTGGCCTCAGACACTTAACACACACACACACAAAAAACTAGCCATGTGACTTTGGGCAAGTCACTTAACCCCAATTGTCCTCCAAAAAGCAAAAGAAAAAGAAAAGTAGAAATCTGCTAATGGACAAAGTGAAAAGATTGATTAGGTCTGAAAAAGTGATTTCATTCTCCAATTATAGATCCTAAGGGGATCAAAAGAGCTGGAAGAGATCTCCAAGGTCATTTAATAGGGAGATATCAAACTTTCAGCAACCTCCTAAACCCCTGAGTGAGGCAAAAACCAGATTAACGTGTAATTGAAAAACGTTATCAAAATAAATAAAAATACGAAATTAATCAAGTCAATCTGTGGTTTTCTAAGTCAATTTTCCTCCATCCTTTGTGAGTTTCAAACCACTGACAACCTCCTCATTGTACAGAGGAACATTTTGGACCAGAAAAGTGAAATAGCTGCCCCAGGTCACACGAACCTCAGAGCCACAATTCCTCTGCCTCTAGAGTTCCTGACTGTACCTCCCCATCTCCCTAGTGCTGGGGTCTGGATCTCTCTGACACAGAAACCACAAGCCTAATTTAGTGCTCAAACGACAACTGATATCCCCCTAAGGAAAAAGCAGTAAAAATGTGTATCAGTCACACAGCCAAATTACAGTACTAAAGAACTGAAAAGAGAGGGGTGGAGCATCAACATCCTCCACATGTGTACCAGTTCTGAAGACTGCCAATCCTGAAATCCCAGGCTACCAAGGCTTGCAAAAGCTGGGGCAATCTGGTGGGGACCAGGGTGTGCAGGAGGCAGGTGCTAAGTTCCAGATAATTACATTCAGCAAAAAAAGAGAGAAGATCTCTGACTTTGTGGTAGAATAGATAGGCAAGGATGGGATGCAAACTGCAGAAATGAGCAAGGCATTAATAGCACATATGGCCAGAGGCTGACCATACCAAGGGTCATTGTCAGTATCATCATGCTGACTGAAGAACAGAAATGAATGACTTGTGAGCAGATGCTTCCAAACAGTCAAAAGATAGGACAAGTGGGAGTGTCTTCAAGGAGGGGATTGACATAGGAAAATCCATTTTCAGTATGAGCTACAAAAGCAGGGCATGAAACTACCACTGGTCACCCAGACTTCAAGGCATGAACTCCCAGAAATCCTTCTAATAAGTGGGACCAGGAGTAGAACCCCTCCTCCTAAAAGTGATGATAATAATAATAAGGAATCTTGAGATCCCACTGGTGGAGGCGGCCTCAGGGAGAGTGCAGCTGAAGAAACAGAGCTATCTTCTGCTACCAATGTGGACGAGGTAGTGGCACGTGTGCTGAGTGCCCTCAGTGGGAGAGCCAACCATAGGTTTATCAGAGACTAAATGGAATCAGCCTAGCTTTGGGAAGCAAGGATAGGATAAGAGGCAGAGGTCACCCAGGTCCTGAAAACATTAAGCCTGATCTCATCACCAGTGATTTATGATTCTGAAAATTCAAGGTCTAGAGTATCCTGCTATGCTAGACTACAAGTCCCAAGTGACCATTGTTTTCTAGACATTCTATGAGAGTGAGCAAAAGAGTCCAGATGCAAAGCCTCAGCCCACACAGAGAGCTTTAAGAATTCTTTTAGCTGTGTTGCTGTTGTTCATCATTCTGGAAGAGAACCAATGACACCATGAATGAGGTCGTGACTTGTGCATGACCCGGATTTAAGTGAGGCAGAGTTCCATAGTCATCAGCCTCACCCTCTCTTCCAGAGTCATCGAAGGCCAGTAGCAGGACAAAAGTCAAGATGATTGGCAGTGGCCCAGGACTCAGTGGATGACCTTGGCATCTTCAATGTCTGACCACATTCTAAGTGCTCCACTGCTTCAGCTGCTTTCACGGCTGTTTGAACAAATTGTTCTCTTCCACCCATTCCCCTAACTTGCCAACCAGTTCAAAGCCTGTTGGTTTAAGCCGCAACTTGGTTTAGCCTGTCTGCAAAGACAGTTTACTGGAATACATGTCACAGCTGCTTGGAGCTGGGTGAAGGTGAATACCAAAGGTGAATGAGCAGCCCTGAAAAGGGCTCAGCTGCCCTCACAACAAAGGTGCTAGTCCTCCCAGAACACCCCATACACCCTACAAGGGGAGGAGGAAAAGGAACGCTACCAAGAACAGTCTCAGTGTATGGCCTGGAGGACCACAGGTGGACAGCACATGGAGTGAAGATGGGGGGATGGAAGAGGTATCTGTGCTCTAGAGTTTAAAGTAGACCCCATATGGGTGGTGAGCCACAGCTTAAGAAGCCATGCTCTAGACAAAGACTCAGAGCCCCTCAGGGCTCAACCTTCTATATCAATCATTTAAGACAAAGAGCCAGTATGATGCCATTGAGAGACTACTCCTTTGTTTACAAGTCCAGTAAAATAAAAATACTTTCCAAATTACCTAATAAAAAGGAAAGAATGAGGAACAAGGAAGTGTGAGGTAGAGGGGAACTGGAAACTGAGCCAATACCATTACAGCAGAAAGAGGCTGAAACAGAGTGCTGGGACCATACCAATGAACCATTTTTCACCAGTTGGCAGAGATATATTTGAGTAAAGACTCTTTACAGAGTATGAAAGGGCTCAGACTTTGTGGACTGAGTAATGGAGGCTATCTATATTTAGAATAAGTCTAAAACTTGTTAAGGAAGTTGGCGTCACCAAGAAGGTAGACGCCACATTATAGGCATGTCCCAATCCTGGTGGTCACATTTGCAGTGTCAGTATTTGAATAAGACCAACTCCAGCCTTTCCATGGTCCTAGAATAGTGGTTCTCAACCTTCCTAATGCTGTGACCCTTTAATACTCATATGTGGGCGTATTTGCATGTGGGCAGACCCACCCGGAAATGGATAGAGGAGTGGTGTCTTGGTTCCTAAGACCATCGTATTTCCAATGGTCTTAGGCAACCCCTGTGACCCCTGTGAAAGGGTCGTTCGACCTCCAAAGGGGTCACGACCCACAGGTTGAGAACCACTGTCCTAGAAGAACATTCAAATAGTGTGCTGGGGTCAGATACCTGAACCCCTTGAACTCATGTGTCTTACATGAAAACTTCCAACACAAGAGCACTGGATCCTCCAACTAAGAATGGATCCATAGAAATTTGATATTTATGACTTTCCTGTTCCTTAAGAATGAAAGGTTTCAAGCTCACCAAGGTCTTCTTATGAGATTGTTGCTGTTCATCCTTTGTTCTCTAAGAGGACCAAGGACCTCAGGAGGGTGGTGTCTTGGCTTGCAAGTGACTTGGATTTGAGTGAAACAGAGCCATGAAAAGTCACCTCACTCTCTCCTCAAGAGTCAGTCATCGAGTCCAATGACAAAACATAGGTCCAGACAGCTGGCGATGGCCCTGGATGCGGTGGGAGACCTTGGCCCTTTTCAGCTAAGGTCATTCCTAGGTCTCAGTTTATCTGAGGGAGTGCACATTCAGTAATTAAAGGCTAGGTAACAATTTAGGCAAAAAATGGCT
>CM053582.1:76847760-76860347 GCA_028627135.1 Pseudochirops cupreus
CCCCCCCCCCCCCCCCCCGCCCCAGTCACTAACATTCATTGAGCATTTATGCCATACTAGGCGCAATAGAACATCCTGAAAAACATTGTCTTTGCCCTTGGAGAGCTTACATTCTATAAGCCCAGATCCACCTCTCTCTTTAAATGGTACCTAGTGTTTGTTTTTTAAATTTTCATACTCATTTTATTTTTTATAGTATTTTTTTTCTAATTACATACAAAGACAGTATTTCCTACAAGGTTAGTTAGGGAAGATTGTACAGTGTGAGCTTTGGGTCTAACTTAGCTCCACCATCACTTGGTGAGTGAATTGGATTAGGGGAAGAGTTTAAGGCAAACAATAAAGGGTCATTCGGGGTAGGGCTTAGAGTGAGATTTTTTTTTAAACCACTATCTCACTAAATTAAGGGAAGATTTCCTATAGGACTAGAGGCTCTGCTTTGTAGGATGTAAGCAAAGGGAGAACAGAATCTCAGATACTGAGCCCAAAATATCATGCTATCTCTCCCTCACACAACGTTCTTCCCCCGTCCTCCACCACTGTAATAGGAGTGTGGTTGGTGACAAGGCAGAAGGAGAAAAGGCCAAAAGGTGCAGCTGACAAATTGGAGCATGGCCTTAAAATCCAGGGCAGTCTATAAGAGTAGCAACAAATTCTTTTCGAAAAGGACTTTGGAAAACCAAACCTGATAGTTACCCAATGCTGCTGCAGACCATGAGACTGGTAGCCTCTGTAAATTATAAAAATGCCATACCAAAAATGTAAGTGGGAATTAAGACTTTATTCAGACCACTACATTTTCTTTTCTTTTTTAGGCAATCACTGTTAAGTGATTCAACTAGGATCATATAGCTGGTAGGAGCAAGTATCTGTGGTCCCAAATGGAACTCCCACCCTCCAGACTCCAGGGATAGAGCTCTATCCACTGCACCACTTAGCTGCCCCTCCCTTTAGTTTTAAAAGAGACACTGAAAATCAGGATGAGGGTGAGGGAAGTAATGTTTCTTAGAGCAATATGAAATGCATGGAACTGTTGCCATTGGATAATTCTATACTTAAACTTATTTGTTTGTTTTTAAGCCTACAAAGCTACCAGCTACCAAGTGGGAAGTAAATCTTCAAACTGTATAATTTCCTTTAAAGACATTTCAGAACTAAAGATTTGATTTACATGAAAAGATATAGAGAAAGTAATTGAACAATCCATTCATAAAACTTGTATTCTACTTACAGCCACTCAATATACCCATTCCTAACAATTATGCTCAGATTGTTCATGAAAATTTCATAAGACGTTAAACACAGTTAGCCATCATCTCAAGTTACTTCTCTGTTAGCTATTTGTTACAGTACATGAATGTTGGACAAGTACCCCAAACACCGAAAAAGCAAAACACCTTAAAAAAAAGTTAAGTCCGTGAGCTTGTTTGCTTTTCACTGCTGTCCTTGATACAGAGGGACTTTATGAATATCAAGCAACTCTTTCTTAGTGCGTCTTTACTTGTACATTTGTTCTTAGGTTGCCTAAACCGTTTAAATCCTTTTTTTTTTTTTGAGGCCATTGGGGTTAACTGACTTGCCCAGGATCACAGAGCTAGCAGGTGTCTGAGTCCGAATTTGAACTCAGGTCCTCCCATCTCCAGGGCCTGTGCTCTATCCACTGTGCCACTGAGCTGCCTCATATAAATACAACTGAATGAGTGTAGGAAAAATAATGAAAGCAAACAGCTGAGAACTTTACAAATAATGGCACGAGAGTTATTTCTGCCTCTCTCCAGAGTAAATTCACTGGGCTAAAACTTGGTCTTAAGGAGCATTTTTACAACTGCCATCATCAAGGTGTATGCACTGAGATTATGTATTTCACAGGAACACATGGAATGACATGTCATATCTATGGGACATCTGCTTCTGCCACAGCTGTAAGTGCTCCAACCCTAAAGTACCTGAGATAAGAATACCTGTGGTTGGAACCAATTAGCCCTTCCCCCACCCTCATCCCCATCCTGACAGGTCAATAAGGGATGCGTTTTCTTTGCTTAGGCACAGAAGCCTTGTGAAATCACAATGTGGCAAAGGGACTGTGACGGACACAAAAAAAGCATATAAAAATTCCACAGCCCCATCTTGGCCACATCAGATGAGAACAGACAACTCCCCAAATGTTAACTGGCTCAATTCCCCTAAAATTAAATATAAAAACCACATGGGAAATAGAAAAATCCAAATAGAAGTAACATAAATCTGTCATAAATAGTAAACAAAAAGTATTTGTGGGACAGCATGGACGACCAGTGGTCTACCGGGTGAATTTTAGAACGAGGCAGACGAAAGTCAGAAGACTGGTTAACCCTCCCTCCTCCTTCCTGGGCAGCTTCGCGTCCTTGGGTGTCCGATGTCCAAGAACTCTCAGTAATTGCATTATTAACATGCTGTCTTTGTATGATTCTTCACTTAATGTATCAAATTCAGCATGGCTTCAGCCAAAGCTGTCTTTACAAAGGAGCAGGATCTCTGGAGAGTTCAGGATCTGCTGACAGAACACAGAGAATTCAAGGCCAGACCCAATCTTCCAGGATACGTTGGTTGGTTGCATCTCCTTTTTTCCAATTGCTTGTTGTGAGTGATCGGCTCTTCCTTTCTTGTCATCACCAGCAGCCACTTCAGCCAAAGAAAAGTCTCATTTCTGTTTCTTTTTTTTTTTTGGAGGGGGAGGGCAGGGCAATTGGGGTTAAGTGACTTGCCCAAGGTCACATAGCTAGTAAGTGTTAAGTGTCTGAGGCCAGATTTGAACTCAGGTCCTCCTGACTCCAGGGCTAATGCTCTATTCCCATGGTTCTCAACCTTCCTGATGCCTCAACCCTTTAATACAGCTCCTCATGTTGTGGTGACCCCCAACCATAAAATTATTTTCATTGCTAATTCATAATTGTAATTTTGCTACTGTTATGAATCGTAATGTAAATATCTGATATGTAGGATGTATTTAAATTGAACATAACCCACAGGTTGAGAACTGCTGCTCTATTCGCTGCACCACCTAGCTGACCCTCCTTTTGTTTTCAAATAGAAAATTTTGCTTTCTCCTTTGTGAAGCATTAGGAACCAAGAACTCTTCCAATAATGGCATCATCAGACTTTCTCTCTTAGCTCAGTCTCAATTTTCTCTCTGTAGTCTCCAGCCATCTGCTGGTTTTTGTTTTTTTCTCAGTACCTTGTTTTTGTTCCATACTTGAAATGACCCTCCAAGATGCTCTTTGGGCCCCTACAATATTTTTATAAGTAACAGAGAGAAGATTCCTCTCCTCACTGAATAAATAATTCAGCTCCTTGCTCAGTTACAGACTTCACCCAGGTTTCCATGCCATCATTCTCTCAGCCTGCTTAGCCAATTTGGCCTTCTATGCCAGCTCATTTTTATCCATGACTGAATATTCTGTGCCTGGAGTGAGTGGCCTTGGTTGTGGCAATGGCGGGCAGACAGATAGGGATGTGATGGTCTCTGGGCAGTGGCACCGGCAACAGCGGGGCTGAGATTCTGGTCTTATCTCTCAGCTCCTGTAGATAGCATCTGAAAACCTGTCGATTCATAGTAAACACAAGTTCCTACGATTATATCAGGCAGTATTCAGTCAGTAAACAGTTAAGTACCTATCAATATATCAGACATTTTATATACTAAGTGTCAGGCATACAAAAAAACAATAAAGGCAAAGACAATCCTTGGTATCAAGAGACTCACAGTCTGATTACCAGTTGATGGCATCATTGTAAAGTCTGGCAACCTAGATGCATCACTGATCTCAGTGGTCCTAGTTGTATGAAAAAAAAGACTGGATGTTCATAGACTAGAGGACTTTGAATGAAAGATCTAACGTGAAGCAGGGCAGCTTGTCAGGAGCTAAGGTGCCAGGAGAGTCTGCTAGGCAGCTACTGGTTCTCAGTGCTGGATTTTTGGAGACTGGATCCTGTCAGATATTTGGATAGTGTCTGGTTCCTATCACAGAAGAGGACAAAGAAAGTGGCTTCCATTTGCCCAACTGAATTTTCCCAGTTTGAGTCTCTGCCCCAAGGGATCTTAGGGGTGCCTGCCACTTTTCAGTGGCTTCTGGAGGAAGGTTGTTGGAGGCATGAACTCTATGAACATGGATCCGGATGACTTCATTGTCTTCGAGAACATCCTGCAAAAGCATGAGAAAAGACAGATGACAATGTTGGGTCAATTATAGGAAATAGGTCTGAAACTGCGACAAACATCAGTCCCACAGAACTTCTACCTCGTATGTGAATCATCAAGTATCTTGGCAAGGAAAGGTCACCCAAAGAAAACAAAAGTGACCTTCAAGTGACCACCTCCAAAGGACCTTAGAGAACTGAGGACTCCTCTAGGATTTGGTGGCTATTATCACAAATGAGTAAAGTGTTCTGCTAAACCACTGAGAGGGTATGATGGACAGAGCCAGGCCTGGAAGGAGGAAGACTCATCTTCCTGAGTTCAAATCTGGCCTTAGACACTTCCTAGCTGTGTGACCCTGGGCAAGTCACTTCACCCTGTCTGCCTCAGTTTCCTCATCTGTAAAATGAGCTGGAGAAGGAAATGGCAAACCCCTCCAGTATCTCTGCCAAGAAGACCCCAGATGGGGTCACAGAGTGTCAGACAGGACTGAAATGACTGAGCAACAACAACAATCTCACTTACGAGCGTGTATGATTAAGAATCAGAGGTAGATGGATAGGAAAGGTCACTTTGGTCGAGCCATCTGAGACCAGTGGAAGACGGTTGGATCGAGAGATGTGTGTGAACAAGCCTGTAATAACTTAGCCTGCTGCTCCCAGATCCACCATCATTGGTCCTCGAAGACCTCAGTGTGCCTTTTGACCTGCTTGCAGATAGATGTCAGCCTGAAAGACTTGGGCACGGTCTTGTACCAACACCGTGACTGTCACCCATCACATTTGCCAACAAGTAGTCTGGGGTTCTTGAGCTTAAGGTGAGCTATCACTGAGAAGTTCAAACTGTAAATATGGTGCTAAATTCCAAGGGTGGATGGACACCAGTCTGCTGGTCTGTATTTAATAGTACCAAGTTAGATGTTGGCTGCCAGACATGGGCAGTAGTCTGTGACTTCAGACCAGGCTCTCCCTGGTCAGGGAACACTAATCAGAATGCAAATGTTCTGTTTCATGGTTCACAGGACACATCTGGTGATGCTTGTTGGAGGAATGACAGTGATTTTTGATACCAAGGAAACTTGTCTGCAGTCAAATGTGAGTGAAGCAGAGTCAGAAATTCCCACCAGAGCTCATCTCTGGTATTTTTTAATCTTGTGGGGCCTGGGTCTGGCATCACCATTGCAGGAGGTAAATAGCCGGGCCAGAGGCCTGTGGTTTCATCCCATTCAATAATGAGATCAGTGAGGCCTGGACTCACAGGACACCAGGTTTCTGAGGCTGCCAGGGAACTGCCCCATCCCTGACCTCTTGGGTTCCTGGAGAGGAGTCCCTCCCCTGGTGCTGAGTTTCCAGCCCCCTCCCCTTCCTAGGCGTTTCACCTCTATTTTCAGTACCCATCCTCTTTCCAGTTTCATCAATCCAAGCTCCCCTGCCTTTCTTTGACCAACCCCTCAATTTATATAAATCCAGTCAAGTCTCCCAATCCATCCATTTGCCTCCCCACCCCTTTCACCTAACACACTTCATCCTCCAGGCATGGAATTATAAAATGTTACCACATAAAGACCTTCTCTCCCTCTTTCTCTCTTTCTCTCTCTCTCTCTGTCTCTGTCTCTCTGTCTCTCTTTTCTCTCTCTCTCTCACTGTCTCTCTTTCTCTCTCTGTCTCTCTCTGTCTCTCTCTCTCTAAACTAGTGGCAAACACTGTGGAACACAGTCAAAGGCAGCCAGTCACACATCCTCTTTCTCTCTTTCTCTCTCTCTCTGTCATACACAGGCACACACACCCATTGTATAGTTGGGGGTATTGAGGCCCCCAATCTGAAAGACATTCACCCAAGGCTACCTACCTAGTCTCACCTCAGAACTGGAATTTGAACCTAGGCCTCCCTGAGTCCCATCCCTGGGCTCTTGCCACTACTCCTCCCCGCCCCCAATCCCTGACCTACAGCCCCTTTTCTCCAAGCGTCCCTTTCTCGCAGATCAATTTGTGATACCTTTCCCTTCTTTGGGTCTTAACATGAGCTGATAGGGCTAAGTTTCTAAGAACCTGGGATTCACTGATTCCAAGGCTCTAGGGTTCTGGAATTCCCTGGGTCTAGCCACCTCCCAGCTCCTCCTTTTCCTTTTTCCACCAAAGAAACCCACTCCGCCAGCCCTGTGCCTACAGCCCAACCCCCACCGAATCCTGCCTCAGTACTGTTTCCCCTGGGACTCCAGCAGACATGATGCAACCCGGCCCCGGAGCCGGCGGCGGGAGGGGATGCAGATATAATGACAGCTCCGCTGTCCTCCCGGCAGGAAGGAGGGGACCCCGGGGACCCTAATCTAATTGTTAATAACTGAGCAACGACCTGTCGCCTCCTCCCCCCTTCTCCGGTTCCCTCTCCTTCCCCTGGCCCTCATCTACGCTGCCGGGATGGAGTAGTGTGGGCTCCCTTCTGTCCCACCCCTCCTGCGGTCACAGCCTGAGCCTCCATCCCCCTCCTCCCCCCAGCGCGCCCATCAATGTGCCCCCCGGGGCCAGAGGCGCCTCGCCTCTTAGACAAAGATGGGGGGTGGGTCTCAGTCCTAGCTGTTTCCCCCACCTGCGAGGGCACAGACAACGAAAAGCAGTACATACGAAGGCCCAGCTGGGGGGGGGGGAGGCAAATGCAGGGGGAGGCCAATGGAGAGCAATGCAGAGGCTCGGTTAGAGCGCCCTAGGGGCTAGTGTTAGTGCGTCGTCCCCCCCCCCCCCAGAAGCTGGCGGGTGATGTTCAGGATTCGGCTTGGGTCAGAACGGGAGATGGGCTATGGGATGTAGCCAAAGGGGGAGAATAGAAGGGGCCAGGCGTGAAGAAGACGGGAGCTGGCCTCGGGGAGTGGTCCAGAAGGAGCTGTCCAGAAGATGGGGGGCTGCCCACGGGCGGCCAGCTGCTGAGGATGCTGGCGAAGAAGGATGCTCCCACTGCCCCGGGGGAGGAAGCGCGACGGCGGTAAACCTAGCTCCCCTGCCCCAATCACCCCCACGCCCGCGCCTCAGTTTCCCCCACAAGGCCAGGAGATGCAGAAGTCATTCATTTTATTTCTGTATTTTTTAGAGGGCTGGGGGTTCAGAGCAGGACGCAGAAAAGTCGTTTCTCGCGGAAGGGATTCTCTGCCGCGGGCACCGGGGTCACCAGTGGGTCCTCCTTCACATGCGCCTCGCAGAAGGCCAGCAGCTCAGCCGCAGCTTTGGACACCTGAGGCGGGAGGTAAAGGGTTAAGCGCATCGCTAGCCAGGACCCACCCAAGTCCGCAGGGGCCCCCTTAGGCGACACCCTCTGGTCGAGTCTGGAACTACACCGAGTATCTCACAGTGATAGCCAGGGCGCAGCACCACTGCATGGCCACGGATGGAATCGCAGTCTTTCTCCCAGACATAGTAATCGTCCCCCCCCACCCACCCCCGCCCGGGTGGCCGAGCTTGGAAATGCACCCTTACCCTGCCTCTTGTCAGGGACACCCACGGGCGGGGCCTCTGGTCTAGGCTCCCCTCCCAGTACTGATACCCATAGCGCCACCACTTGGCCAAGCCCGGAATCTTAGCCTCCCCTTCCCAGCAGCGACACCCGCTGGCCGACTCCAAAACTGCAGCAGAGGTAGAAGGACCATGAGTCTCTTTCTCAGTCCTGACGCCAACAGTGACAACCAGTCGTGACAGCTTGGACTTACAGTTGTTTTGTCACATGATCACAAGATTCGGGGCTGGAGGAGATTTGAGAGGTGGTCTTAAGTTACGTGGAGTCAAAGATCTGAAGCTGAATGGGGGTCCCTTTCTTTTTAGGGATCAGAAAACTGACATTCAGAATTTCAACCCAAGATAACACAGGGAGTAAGAGGAGAAGCCTGGATTCAAACCCAGGCCCTCCGTTGACGAATCCAGCATCCCCCCTCCCCAGGCCCCTCCCCGGTGCACAGCATCATGCTAGCAAAAGGAAAGTATTACACAGCAAGAGGCAGATCCTCACCTCCAACCTAGAGCCCTGCATCTAGGAAGAACTCATATTTATGGCAAAGAATTTCCAAATTAGCAGGTACCTCAGTGACCAGCTGGTTAGATCTGTGCTCATAAAGGGTATCCCCCAATACAACCCACCCTGCAAATGGCCATCCATCCCTTGCTTGGCTGTTGGAAGACATTGAGTGAGGGAAAACCCACTAACTCCCACGGAAGCCTTTTGAATGGAACTAATTATTAGGAAGTTTTTCCTGACATGAAGCTTGAATTTTCTTTTTGCTCCTAGTTTTGCCCTTTGAGGACAAATAAAACAGGCTTACTCTCTCTTCCACTTATAAGTATTCAAATACAGTTATCGTCCCACTCATCCCTAGCCTACTTTTCTTCAATATAAATCTTCACCTCTTCTCCAACTTATAGCCTTGGAGAATTACCTGGGGGCGGTGAGAAGTTATGTACCTGGCCCTGTGTCACATAACCAGGATATGTTAGAGGCAGGATGGGAACCCAAGTTGGAATCAGGAAGACCTGAGTTCAAATCCTTCATCAAACCCTTACTAGTTATGTGATCCTGGGGAAGTTACTCCCTTGCTCTGTGACTCAGTTTACTCAATTGAAAAGTGAGGGAGTTGAATCCAGTGATTGCTAAGGTCTTCCTCCTCTTTTCTTTATTTCTTCTTCTTCTTCTCCTTCTTCTCCTTCTCCTTCTCCTTCTTCTTCCTCTTCTTCACCTTCTTCTTCTTCTTCTTCCTCTTCTTTCTCTTCTTCTTCTCCTTCTTCTCCTTCTCCTTCTCCTTCTCCTTCTCCTCCTTCTCCTTCTTCTTCTTCTTCTTCTTCTTCTTCTTCTTCTTCTTCTTCTTCTTCTTCTTCTTCTTCTTCTTCTTCTTCTTCCATATCACATTGTTGGTTCATACTGAATTTACAGTGCACTAATAACCCCAGATTTTTTTTCAGACAAATGCTATTTAACCATCAGTGACACCAATTTCTTGAACCTAAATATAAAACTTTTATTTTATCCTTATTGCATTAGACCTAGGTCCTGATTAGAGTAGATAGTGAATCCCCTGAAGTGGTCTTTTATTTGAATTTTCACTGCACATTTCCATTGGGCTGAACCAATTACAATGTTTTACATTTTATATATATTTATTTCTTTTATTTTCATATTTATATCTTCAAATAGTATGAATTCAAACATATTCAACCCCTTCAGGAGATTTGTTATTTTTATTCATTGGGACCTGGCTGCCTATCTTACTAGATTCAACCCAATGCTCTAGCCTGTCAACATCTTTGGGAATCCTGACTCATTCATCCAGGTTCAGCTTTCCCTCCCAGCTTTGTATTATGTCCACATTTTATAAAGACACCATCTATGCCTTTATCCAAGTCATTAAAAAAAAATTCAACATTACAAGGCCAATCACAGATCCCTCAGGCACTCCACTGGAGACCTCTTTCAAAGTTGTCCAGGCCATGAGAATCTATCCAGTTATACTTTCATTTAGCTCATTTCATGCATCTTTTTCACAAGAATTGGATGAGATGCTTTTTGGCTTACAAAGCACTTTTCTCTGCAATTCTGCAAGGCAGATAGCTCAAGTATTGTTATTATCCCACTTCCATATTTGGAAACTGAGACCCTGAGAGGTCTTCCTTACCAATACTTACCAACAGCCACAGAGGTGTAAGTGTCTAAGGCAAATTTTCAACCCCTTCCCCCGTCCGTCTTCAAGTCTAGCACTATATTTACTACACCAGACACCAGGTGTTTTTCCTTCTCTGCTTTTCTCTGGTCTCACTAGACAATGCAAGTCTTCCAGGTCTGAGGAGTAGATCCCTTTGTCCCCTATTTCCCTAGTCTCCATTCCCATGTCTCAGTCCCCAGACTGCATATACCTTCATACGTTCAATGTTGACCTCCAACTTCAGTTGCTCCACAGTCTTGCGGGCCTCAGCAATCTTGGCCATGTTGTTGGACATTGTTGTTGTGAGGAAGGGGTTAATGCTCCTACAGATGCCCTGGGGACAACGGGACAAAGGGATAGGGAACAGAGGGCTGGAAGGAATTGGAAGAAGGGAGTCAGGGAAATTGGAGAGAAATTGGAATGAAGAATGGAGGAATGGAGGATAGAGACATGGAGAACAGGAATGGAGAGAAACAGGAAGAAGAAAGAGAGAAAAGAGACAAAAATGAAAGAAAATCATCATGAGAGGACATAGGAATAAGGAACAGAAGTTAAAGGTCAGGAATGGAAAAGGAGATGGGGGTTAGGGATTAAAGAAAACAGGCATGGAAAGACATGGGTGAGGCACAGGGTGAAGGGTCAGGAATGGAGAAATGAAGAGGAGGCATAGTTGAAAGAAGTGGGAGTGCCAGGAGGAGATTGAGGAGCAGGGAGTTGGTAGAGAAGGACTGTGGTATAGAGGGTTGAAAGACAGGGTTGAGGAAGAATGAGATGTAAACAAACCAGGGTTGGTAAAAGAGGGCTGGAGGGAAATAGGAGAGATGAGAAAAACAAGCATGGGTGGACAGAGGGATGGAGGGATGTAATGTTGGAAGAGAAGGATGAAGGACCAAGGGATGGAGTATCAGAAATAAGAAACAAGGGACAAGAATTGTGGAAAACAGAAATGGGAAGAAGGGCAGAGGGATAGAGTTGGAAGTCAATGATGAGGGACAAGGAGGTGGGTGGGGTGGAGGGAAATAGCAAGGAGGAGCCAAGGATGAGGGATAGCGATGCAAGAAAACAAGCATGGGAGGGAAAGATAGAGACATAGAGTGGAGGGGCAAGAATAAAAAGAATCAGAGATGGGGACAGAGGGATGGAAGGACAGGGGGTTGGAAGATAGGGATAAAGAACAAAAGGATGAAGGAAAATCAAAACTCAACGAGAGGACAGACAGAGGGAAATGGGAAAAACCAGAGAGATATAGAAAGAGAGATGAAGGGCCAGAGAAGTGAAAGAAGTGAAGGACATGGATAGAAGAAAAGAGGAAGATGAGGGAACAGAGGGATGGGGAAACAGGAATGAAGAACGGTTCTGAGGGAGGAAGGGAGGTGGGGACTGGGACACAGGATTGGGAACATGAAGGGGAGAACAGATAGGGGATGGTCTCTCTATCAGTTGCCCCCCCCTCCCTGTTGTCTATTTCCTATTATTCCCCTGGAGCTAAGAGAGGTGGGGGATGATCTATATTCATATCTTGTTGAGTTTCAGGGCCAAGGTGGGGGGAAAGGTGGAAAGGAGGGGGTAGGATTCCCCATGCCAATTAGCACCAGCTCTAGAGCAAAAGGGAATTGAGATCCTGGTGGGAGAGGAGAGGGGGCCTGGGGAGGGGGGCTAATTAAGAGCTAAGCACCAGCTGCCCCTTCTTCTCCTCACCAGGAGGCTCCCACTCTTCCCCAACCCCCAGCTCCAAGTCACTGACTCATTAGCCAGCACTAGGGAAGAGAAGAGTCCAGACATCCAGGCTCCCAGCCCCCAGCACAAACAAACCTTGAGCTTCCACTCCTGGGAGAGAAGGACAGAGGGACAGAGGGACACAAGGAGGGAGACCAGAGAGATTGAGAACAACAATGGGGGACAATTGGATGGAGAAACAAGGGGATAGAAAGACAAGGAGATGATGGTTGGAGGAGGAATGAAGGGATGTGGTAAAAGGATGGAGGAATAGAGGGATAGAGGGACAGATGGGTGGTTGGGGACCCAAAGATGCGGGGACAGAAAGAAGGCAAATGAAGGGGAACGGGGCAGGAAGAGGCTCTTACCTGTTGCTCCTTCTCTGCCTCAATGGCAGAGGCTGAGGCTGGAGGGAGCAGCTGCCAGAGCACCCTGGGGGCAGCCCCGCCCCTGCCCCCCTCCCTTCAGATCCCCCACACCCTCCCCTGTTCCCTGTCCCTAGGGCCTCTTCAAGCCCTGATCTCACACACGCATACCCAAGCGTGCACACGCGTGCGCGTGCACACACACACACACACACACACACACACACACACACACACTCCCTGAGTTACAGTCACAGAGACACCACCACACACACACATACACAATCAGATGTGCACAGTCACACACTCTATCACAACACCCAGTGTTTCCCTTACAGTTACAGAGACATAATCAGTGAGCCCTACACACATGGGCGTGCAAACAGCAACACTCGAGTTCCCTGCTAAACTAGTGGCAAACACTGTGGAACACAGTCAACGGCAGCCAGTCACACACCCGGCATTCAAAACACATTTCAAAATCTCTCTCTCCCTCTCTCTCTCTCTCTCTTCCCCCCTCTCCCTCTCCCTCTCTCTCTCTCTCTCTCTCTCTCTCCCTCCTTCTCTCTCTCTCTCTCTCCTTCTCTCTCTTCTCTCTCTCCTCTCTCTCCCTCTCTCTCTCTCCTTCTCTCTCCCTCTCTCTCTCTCTCTCTCTCTCTCT
>CM053582.1:76860847-76872851 GCA_028627135.1 Pseudochirops cupreus
TCACACACACACACACACACACACACACACACACACACACACACACACACACACCCCAGGACCATGGTGTCATTATCAGATCAAGAAACCCTGTCCCACTCCCCATCCCAGAATCTGAGCCCTTTTCTCCCTTGGAATGACCCCAGATCCCCCAGAGCCCAGGATGTAATGCTTAAAATCACCACAGGGGGGCGACAAAGGAGCAAAAAAGAAGTCCTCTTAAATGCCTAGAAGGCGGGTCTCAGGGTGTCAAAGCCCCTTCCTTAGCCACCATTTAGGGTCATATGAAACTCAAAGCCCTAGAACCTCTGGGGAGAGAAGGAATGAGAGCACTGAGCCCAAAGTGTGTGTGTGTGTGTGTGTGTGTGTGTGTGTGTGTGTGTGTGTGTGTGTGTGCGCGCGCGCGCAGGTGTTTGTGCTTGTCAGCACTGGTGGATCATTCCCAGCAAGCCCAGAATATTAAAGCTGAAAGGTAACTTAAATCATTGAATTTCAGTCCCCTTGTTTTATACATGTGGAAACTAAGGCCCCAGAGGGAAACTAACCCAATGTCACAAGAGTCAGGAGCAGAGTCATAGAAATCCCAAGTACTCAGGGAGAATTGGCAGCCCTCCCCCTCCCCCAATTCATCACATCTTTCTTTCTCCTGTCCATTCTGTCTCCTCTTTTTCAGAAATAGAAATCTCCAGCCAGGGCCCCCTTCTCTTCTCCTTCCGTGCTCTATCCCTTGGAATGCTCATCAGCTTGAAAGGATTCAAGCATCATTTCCACATACCCAGCCCTAATCTCTCTCCTGAGCTGCAGCATCACCAGCTGCCTGCTAAACGACACCCAGCTGTTCTGGAGGCATCTCAAGCTTAATATGTCCATAATGGAACTTATTATCTTCACCCTTCCTTTCTCCGAACTTTCCAGTTCTCTCCACCATTCTCCTAATCACCTAGATGAGTAACCTTGGAGTTACCTTGGCCTTTTCTCGACTTCACCTCCCAAGTCCAGTCAGTTGACAAGCCCTATACATTCTCTTGTACATGTCCCTTTCTCTCCCTACTGCCAAACCAATTCAGGCTCCCTCACCTTTCCTGCACTGTTAGGAACTTCTAGTCTTTCTCCTCTCCAACCCATTTGTAGATGTAGAAATAATCTCCCTAAATCACAGGTCTGACTATGTCACTTCCCTGCTCAAAAATCTGTAGTGACTGCTTATTAATTTTCCAATTAAATAGGGACTCCTGGGTCAGTCATTTAAGACCCTTTCCATTTTTCTTTTTGGAAGCAAACAGGGAGAAGTGACTTGCCCAGGGTCACCTAGCTAGTAGGTGTCTGAGGCTGGATTTGAACTCAGGTCTTCCTGACTTCAAGAGCAGTGCTCTATCCACTTTCTAATCTGGCTGGGGTTGACTTTTTCACTTATGTCACAATACTCCCATTTATGACTATGTTTCAGCAATTTCCCAAGAAACAGAAGCAAAGGAGACAGGTGGCCCTAATGAACAGAGGCCGTGGAGTCAGCTAGGTGACACAGTGAACAGTGTGCTGGAAGAACTGCCATTAAAACTGTGTCTCTTACACTTCCAAGCATAGGACCTGGGCAAATCACTTAATCTCTGCCTCATTCTCACGACCTGTAAAAATGAGGTTAATAAAAGTATCCCACTCCTAGGGCTGAGGAGAAGTGGAGACAATATTAGTAAAATGTTTCCGGACCTTAACATGCCATAGAGATGCTCGCTATGACAAGGAGGAGGAAAAGAAGGAAAGGGAGGGAATGAGCATTTATTAAGCACCTACGTGTGCCGGCACTGTTTTAAGCACTTTACAAATATTCTCATTTGATCCTCTCAAAAACCCTGAGGTGGGTGCTATTATCCACACTTTACAACTGAGGAAACTGAGGCAGAGGTTAATGCCTAACACACATTGCAAGTCGCATTTCTGTGGCACATGCAGGCCTTCCTCCAGCAGGGAGTGCTCCCCCTCCTCACCTTCCATGGCTCCCATCCTGTTTCTCTCTAAGCTCAGCTCAGGGCTGTTCCATCTCAACCAATTACAACTGTGTGTGTGTTGGGCATCAACCAGCAGAATGTAAGCATTTAGAGGGTGGATTATTTAATCTTTGACTGTGTATTCCCAGTGCCTAGCACAGTGCCTGCAACGTGTTGATTTAATTTGAATTTAAATTTAACGAATTTTAATGAATGAAAACCAATCCTCCTTTCAGAGCTATTTCCTCCTCTCTGTGTGGGCTTCCTAGTGGCTTCTTCTCTCCCTTAATGTTGCTTTCCAGTCTCCTTCCCTTCCTCCCACACTTCCTTTCTTGTGTCCTGAGGCCTATGCTTGACTCTGCTCCTATGTCTCTCTCTCTTTCTCCCTCTCCCTCTGTGTCTTCTCTCTCTCTCTCTCTCTGTCTCTCTCTCCCCTCTCTCTCTCTGTCTCTCTCTCCCCCCTCTCCTCCCTCTCCTCTCTCTCCCTCTCTCTGTCTCTGTCTCTCTCTCTCTCCACCCTCTCCTCCCTCCCTTTCTCTCTCTCTCCCCTCTCTCCTTCCCTCCCTCTGTGTCTCATTCTATCTCTAAGTCTCTATGACAAGTTGGAAATGATCCAGATGAGGGTGATGGGCCATCGGATGACACCACAAGAGGATCCGAGGGTGTTTAGCCTGGAAGAGGGAAGATCAGGGAGGACATCATAGCGAACTTGGGAATGAGAAGGGCTGGTTGTCAGGTGGAAGCAGTGGGATTCGATTTATTCGCCTTGGGCCCACAGGGTAAAACCAGCTTCAACACCTGGAAGCTACAGGCAGGCAGATTGAGATGTGCTGTAAGGGAAAACTGGCTCTATCTATTAGCTGCCCAGCACAGAAGATGAATAGATTGCCTCAGGAGGCAGAGACCTCCTTCACTAGAAGTTCTCCTTCAAGAAAAGACTGAGTTATCACTTGTCAGCGTTATTGTGTGGATTCGTGTTCAAGGAGAAGCCGCCTCAGATGGCCTCTGAAGTGCCTTGTAATTCTCAAAAATAGGCCTTCCAGGCAGGGTTGGGCTTTGGAGTCAAAAGACTGAATTCAGAGAGCAAATCACTTTCCCTTCTCTGGGCCTCAGTTTCCTCACCTGAAAAATGTGAAGGTTGGACTAAGGCCCCTACCAGTTCTATCCATACGCACATGGTGTCTTTGTGTCTTTCTCTTTCTCTCTCTTGGCTCCCCCAACGCCCCACCTCCAGTTAATTCCCCCAGTCTCCAGGGCAGGTGCAGAGCTGGGCCTCCAAATGATCTTGTGGCCCCCAGGGAAGGGAACTGGTCCACATCCACGAGGCCTTGAGGGAAGACAAGCGCTTGGAGCAGAGATCAATCAAGAAGGGGCTCTGGGGCAGCGGCATGTGGAAGGAGGAGATCCCTGAGGGCCTAGAAGAACCTAGACCAATCAGGCGGATGCCCTGGAGAGGGGGTGACAATAGAAGGTGGGACCGTCTGGGGGAGGGGTCTAGAGAAAGGGGAGGCACATTGGGGGCAGGGCCTAAAATTAGAGGTGGGAGGGATGCTCAGAGAAGGGGGTGAGAGTTCTCAGCTCACCCAAATTCAGTGTTTATTTATAGGGGTTGAGTCAGCCGGCGCCAGGCCGGCTATGAAATGGGGAGGGCAGGGAAGGGGGGGGGGGGGCTTCCTTCTGCCTGATCCGGAGGCTGGGGGTTTCTGAGTCGCTGGCTTAGTTGGGATTTTTTTTTTTTGGTGGGGTGAGGAGGGAAGCCTGGCGTCCCCCCAGCCCCAGCAGTTCTAAGATTAGGCGGGAGGAGGGGGGCAAAGAACAGAGGGAGTAGAAGGTGCTGGCATTGTAGGGGGAAGGGACAGCGACTCCAACATCTGGAACACATCAGAGGAGACTGGAGCTGCCAGGAGGGACCAGGGCCCCCCCAGTCACAGGGCGTTCTAAAGGAGAAGTCGGCTCCAGGACCCTGGGGGGCGGGGAGAGGAATTGAGAGGGGAAGGGTAGGGTAGGGTAGGGTAGGGTCTCCCTCTCCAGGCCTGGAAAGGAGGGGTCTGCCCGCCGGCTGCTCCCTCCCTCCATTTCCCCAGCTCCTCGCGCACTTTTGGGGCTCTAACATTCTGAGGGGGATGGGAGCAGGCTTCCCCTCCCTCTACTGGAGGAGAAAGCAGCGTTTATGCGCTGGCGCGGGGGAAGGGGGGGCGGCCGCTGATTCCCGGCCTCCAGGCCGGCCCCAACATCTGCTTCTCATAAGGCAGAGGCTGGGAGGCTGAGTTGCCGAGAGAGGACGGCCTAGCCCTGTTCCCCATCCCCCAGTGCCAGGTGGGGGGCAGGGAGAGAAACCTAGAAACCCGAGCGAGATGAGATGGTCTCTAACGAGCTGAAGTTCTCCCAGACCTCCCACCGCACCCTGTAAGCTTCAGCATGGTATTCTGTATACTCCGTCCTTATGGACCCGTCCTACCTGTTCTCCCTCCTCATCTCCACCTCCCAGAAGCCCCTCGCTTCCTTCAAGGCTCAGCTCTAGCGCCATCTCGGAGATGAGGCGTTAAGCTTCCACGTGTACAGGCTCTTTCCCCCATAGAGTGTAAGCTCCTTGAAGGCAGTCAGTCAACAAGCTTTTATTATGTGCCTGCTATGGGTCAGGCTCTGTGCTAGGCGCTGGGGACACAAGGACAGAAATGAAAACAGTCCCTGCCCTCAAGGAGCATTCTTTCCGGGGAGACAATGTGTACATAAATAAATATATACAAGATATTTACCAACTATTTACATGGCCATGGGGTAGGGCCACTAGCAGCTGGGGGGAGGGGAAGGGGAAAATGAGGAAAGACCTCTTCAGTCAGGTCTTAAAGGAAACTAGGGCTTCTGGGAGACGGGGGTGAGAAAGGAGAGCATCGTAGGCACTGGGAACGGCTTCTTGGTCTCCTAGTCTATCACAGTGCCTTGGAAAATCATAGGAGATCAGTAAATGTTTGTGATTGTCCGACTGGTGCGGGCAGCTACTGTGCCCATCTAAACTGAACGAGTATCTCCCTGCCCACAAAGGGCACACGGTGCCCTTATTAAGTGATCATAGGGTGAGGTGGATGGCAGGACCACAAGCCTTGAAGCTGAAAGGAACACTGGGGATACCAAAGACGGACCAAATGTCAGGGTGGGGAAGCATCCTGAGAGACCCATCTCCTCCCATGGAGAAAATGAGGCTTATTTCAAGTACCCCCCCCCCAAAGACCTCTCCTGATTCCCCCAATTATTCATGCTCCCCACGCAAATGACTTTGTATTTTGAATGAGAGGCAGCCATCCAGCCAGAGTGAATAGAAAGCTGGTCTCCCAGCCAGGAAGAGCCAGGTTCAAGTCCTACCTTTGACACTTCCTTGGCTGTGTCTCCCTGGACAAGTCATTTCAATTCACCGTGCCCTAGGCAACTCTGTAAAACTAGAATTTGCAGAGAAGGTGTAGACCTGCAAGAATAGAGGGGATGTCCTCACCTGAGAGTTACCTAAAGCCATTCGATCTCAGTCCCTATCCTTCCTTTGTATTTACTTGCCTGGGTATTCTGCCTGGGGGTTTCTGCCTAGTGCAATGTAAATTTCCTATCTCTGGGTCCCCAGCTGCTAGGCCAGAGCAGGGCACTTTGATAGGCACTTAATAAGGGACGGTTGACTCGGAGTGAATGCTCTCTCTCCTCACCTCAGCCTCCTGGAATCCCTAGCTTCCTTCCAGGTACAATTCTGACCAGATGACTCCCCTGCTCAAGAACTTCTATTGCTCCCCATTGGCACACCGGTGCTTCTCTTACAGAAAGTCTGGAAGCCCTTCTTGGTGTTTTTAGTTATCCATGTGATTAATTCCTCTTCCTCACATTGTAGTGTTTCTACCTGTCTGTTTCCATGATTTGATCACCTCCAGCAGAACGGGATTGCCTTGAGGGCAGAGATTGTTCATTTCCTCTTTGTATCCTCAGGGCATGAGGCAGCAAGGCTAAGGGGTAGCCAGAAGTAAGGACCACCTCCAGCACTGCATATCTGTGTGAGACTGGGCAAGACTAAACTTCTCAGCATCCCAGGACCTCGAAATAATTCTCTATAACTAGAGGTGGCTGGGGAGATACTCGTCTGAAAGGGCATAGGATGATTCCTACACCAATTCAACCGCAATTCTGCAGCCTGTAGTCTTCAAGAGCATTGAGAAGTGAAGTGACTTGTCCAGGGTCACACAGCTTATATGAGACAGAAAAGAGATTCGAACCTAAGCCTTTTTGACTACTAGACTGGCTATAGAAAATGCATTTTTAAAAATGCTTATTGGATTAGATTGACCCTCTCTGCACGGCCAACATGTCAGGACCAGGGCTAGAGGAAGCCACCAGTGGGATAACATCGAATTTATTTACAAAGAGAATATAGAAACAGACAGGGTCTGGCTCCCGTGGGGCAAGGGTGGGTACGGGGCAGGATCGCCATCCTCAACCCTCCCACATTCACTCGCCTGGGGAGTCGCCGTCATTATAATAAATACAGCAACTTAAAAAACAAAACTAATTAGGAACTGGTGCCCCTCTGGCCTCCTCCCTCGTCCTCTATCCCTGGAAATCTACTTCTTTCTTCCCACCCCCACCCCGTTTTACTTCTCACTCAAGGTCACCAAGAAAGGGCTAGAAAGCAACGGGGAGCTCAGACCCTCAAGCACTTTTCAGCCCCCAAACAGCGATCAGAAAAGATCACAGGGAGGCTTAGACCTACTGGACTCTACCTGGACCCATGAGCAGTCCACAGTGTATCCCCTCAGAGGTTAGGAGAGTATCCCACGTCATCTACTGGCCATTGCTGTCATCTCGATGACAGGTAGGGTAGGGTTTGGAGAGTGAATGGAAACGTGGCCCAACTGAATGTCAGGACTGTAAACGGGCCAATGAAGATGGGAAAGGGAGAAGAACACCCAATAAAGAAGGAAGTGGGGTGGGGGGACCCAAACTTAGAGGATTTCCTTGGCCAGAAAGGGATAGGAAAATAGAGACCCCTTCAGTACAGGGCAGGGGCTCCTTAGAGGCTCGTAGGTTCATAGAATGTCAGAGCTGGCAGGGACCTTAGAAATCGGATGTCCAACCGCCTCACATTTCAGAAGAGGCGACTAAGGCCTCAAGAGCGGAAAGGACTTGCTCAAGGTCACTCAACTAGAGAGTGGCAGAGGCAGGATTTGAACCCAGATCTCCTCATTCCAACTTTCTTTACACCACGCTGCCTACTTCACTGAGTCCATTCTATAGCCAGGGAAGCCGAGGCCCCGAGTTCGCCCAAGTCCACACCACGGATCAGCGGGCGAACCCTGGCGCTCTTGGCTCCCAGTCTAGTCAGCCGAAGAAGGGTTGGGCAAATAGCCTCGAGCTGCGCCCGACCAGCTCACACTGTGGTCATGACCTTCAGTGATCCTGAGCGGAACCGTAAGATCTTCTTCTTGAGTGCGTGGGAAGCCTTGATCTTGACGAAGACCTTCCCCTGGGCTCCACCGGGGCCTCCGCCCGGCCCGGCCGCTGCCGATGCGGCCGCCAGCTGCTGGGGCCACACCAGGCCGCCGCCGCTGCCCTCCGAGTCGCTGGAGGCTGAGCTGAAAGCCAGGGACTCGCCGTCGCTGGCACTCGACTCGCTCTCGCCGTAGGCCGGCACGTAGCCGCTGCCGCTGCCTCCCAGGGGAGGACCCCGGCGACCGACGGCCCCGCCGCGGCCCGCCGAACACTCTGAGTCGCTGCCGGCGCAGTCGTAGAGAAGGCGGCGCGGAGGGGCAGGCGACGGCCCCGGGACCCCTCCGACGGCCCGGGCCCCGCTCCCTCGAGGCGCCGCCTTGACCCGTCGCCCGCCCTCGGCCTCCTCGCCGCTGATCTCGGCCGTGGAGCGCCAGCGACGCGAGGAGGCGGGGGCCGCTCCCGCCGGGGTCCGACGGGGCCGGGCCGGCCGCGGCTCCTCCCTCTCCACCGTGTGGTACTTGGGTTCGCCCGGGCCAGCGCCTGGCCTGTTCAGGAGGCTGTTTTCTGACTGCGAGCGGGCGGCCTTCTTGCCCCGAGGGGAACCCCGGCGGGCCGCCCCGTCGGGGAACCTGCCTTTTCTGGTGCCGCCCGGCCGGGGTCGCTCTCTCGGAGGCGATAGCTCCACGCTGCGGCCCCGAGTGAGCGGGGGAGGTGGTGGGCCCTTGCGGCGGGCAGAGCGGGCCACTGGAGGCCCGCGGACTCCTCCGTGTGCCGCGGGTATATACTGGGCCTTCACCAGCCGGCCCTCTCCCGGGCTGGGGGGTGAGGAGCCCACCACGGGCGCAGGCTCGGCTGGGGGCGGGCTGGAGTCCCAGGATGGCCAGCCCCCTGGCCCCGGAGAGCCGCCTACGCCGGGGTGAGTCGACTCCTCTGACCGCTGCCGCGCGCTGTTCTGCCGTCGGAGGGCGGCCGGAGGCTCAGCTGGCCCGGGGCCGGGACTGGTGCGGGGCTGGCCCGGCCCTGGCCGCCCACGGAGTCGCCGCCGGCGCCTCAGAAGGCCCGAGATGTAGCTCTCCAGGTGTCGGCCTGGAGCAGCGCCGTCCGGGGGCCCAGCGATGGATGAGTCCGGATAGAGGCGGCCCCGCAGACTGGGGCTCTGCAGGGCCACTGCATGGAGCGGGCTGGGTGACAGGAAGGAGGTCACGCCCCCGGGCCCGGCCTCCTGGGGAGCTGTCGGGTAGGGAGCGGAGAAGGAGCGAGGCACCCCTGCCTGGCCTCCCATGGAGGCCTCCTGGGAGCTGGGGACCGCTTCTCCTGCAGGGAGAGAGGAGAGAGAAGGGATGGGGACAGTGTCTCCTTCTTTCATTGGAGGACACGCCTCTTCCCCCCATCTCTTAGCTCTTTCCTCGCTCCATTCCCTCCCCTTCCCTCCTTCGAGTGAACCCATAAAGTCAGAGTTGGAAGGAAGGATGTTAAAAGACCATCCATCCCAGCTCGGTTATCTTACTGACAGGAAACCAATCATAAGACATTTAGCTTTGGAAGAGATCTCAGACAGCGTCTGGTCTCTGAATTTTGCAGATGAGGAAACTGAGGTAGCCCGAGATCGGGGGCTCGCCCACAAACACAGCCTCAGGCACAAAGCCCAGTACCTAACCCCGCGTTCAGAATAGCCCCTCTGCACCACAGCTACTCCAGAGAGGACTTGTCCTGGGCGGCTTTAGCCAGGCAGAGGGGGAATGGCTCCCATGCCAGCGGCTGACGATGATTTTCCTAGATCTCTTCGCTCTTTGTCCTATATAGCTGTTAGAAGACCAGAACTGGAAGGCAGCTAAGGAGCGGATGGGCCCCAGCCCCGAGTCAGGAAGGCCTGAGTGCAAATTCGACCTCAGGCACTCACCGTGACCCTAGACAAATCATTTAACCCTGTTTGCCCCAGTCCACTGGAGAAGGAATGGCAAAGCACTCCGTCATCTTTGCCAAGAAAACTCCAAATGTGGCCACCAAGTCAGACAGGGCTGGACAACAAAGCGTTCTGCAAACCTCAAAACATTAAATTGCAGTTGTTACCTCCAGCTCTAGGTGGGTGGTCCCCTTTCCACTAATTTTCCCCAATTCCTTTTCCAGACATTCTCTTGCCTAGTTACAAGGGCAAGCATTCTGAGGGCCTTAGAATCAGCCCTTGATTTTGTGTATTGGGCAGCTGAAGGCCAAAGAGGAGGAAGGACTTACCCAAGGCCACAGGGCAAGTTAGGGGCATCCAGCTCCTCCCCCCAGCCCTGTGAGCAAATCTGGTCTCAGCTGCCTCTTTGTTCTCCTGCCTCCTTTACCTGTCTTCACCTCTCCCCTCCACACATATACCACACATACCATACATGCATATACATGCACAAATCATACACATACACTGCACACACATACACATCCTTCATATGTACACATATATATACCACAATATGGATATGCATACCACACATGCACATACAGCACACACACATACACATACTACACAATGCACGCCACATGCCACATACATCCACAGCACACATGCCACACACACATATAAACACACCATACATACACATACACACATTACACATAAGCATACACATACACACCGCACATGCACACCACACACATGCACACGCCATACAACATATTTGTATACACATACCACATATGCACACACATACACACTCATACCCACACCACACACACAAATACACACACTTTCTTCAGATGCTCTCAGCACAGTTCCCTTCCAGCTATGAAATTCCATGAGTCGGTGTACCCCTTTCCCAGCCCCTTCCTTCCACCTCCAACTTATCCAAGGGTCCCTTTCCTAGCCTTCTTACCCAGAGACTTGGGCCTCTTGCTGGCAAATACTCCCCGAGGCTCAGAGGGGCCTAGACGGCTATAGGAACCAGAGCCAGAGAAACCACTGTCACCTCCAAATGTTGAAGGAGGGGAGTCTGGACCAGTAGGGGAAGGGCCTTCATAGAAACCTGGATGAAGTAGAAAAGGGAGAGACTGAAGGATAAAAAGAAGGATGGGGGAAGGGGGGGAGGGAGATAAGAGACAAAAAGAGGGAAGGTAGGTTGGGGCCTCAACTTTGAGAGTTGAGGGGATTTAGATTGAGGTTGCTGGGTTTCCTCTCACCTGAGCTCAGCCCAACATCTTCCTCCAGGCCTTCAGCATCCAAGCTCAGCTCTCCCAGATGTTGACCCAGTTCCCACATCAACCCAGGCAGGGCCTCCTGAAACAAGAATGGGTGTGAGGGGAAGGGAAGAGGAAGGACCCAGAAAAAGACATTCCTGCACGCTTGCCGTGAAATATGGAGCCTCAAGTCCCCTACAAAAGCACCAGAAATAAATCAGACCACAAGTGAGGAAGAGAGAAGAAAAAAGGACCAGAGACCCCTTGGGGGAGCTGGAGAAGCCTAGGAATTTGAGAACCTTCCGCTTACTGACCATGACTCTCAAGAAGAGTCTGTGGCTCCCTTTTGCTTTTAGAATAAAAGACCAATGTCTCTGCTGGCAGTGCTTCTGCATTTTGCTCTGGCCTGTGTTTCCAAGCCAGTTATCCATTATTCCCATCATGCTGTGCAGTCCAGCCAATACAGAACATCTCACTTCTCCTCTCCATGCTTTTGCCCAGGGTTCTTTCTGTCAGGCTGGAATGCTCTTCCTGCTCACCTCTACCTCTGGGAATCTTAAACTCCTTCAAGGCTCAGCTCATGTTCCCAAAGTAGAACCTAGGCCCCCTGAGGGCAGAAACTTATCATTTGTCTTTGTGTTCTCAGCACCCTGGACAGTACAGAGCACAGTAAGTGCTCCACAAATGCTGGTTGAATTGACTAGGACAGAGGCTAGCCTGGAGCCAGGAAGAGTCTGAGTCCTTTCTGTGGCTTGTGTGACCTTGGACAAGTCTCTATGCTCTTCTGTGCTAGACTAGTTTGAAATCTCAGTGGGTTCTGGGGTTGTATCCCAAAGAGATTATGGAAGTGGGAGGAAGACCCATATGTACAAAAATATTTATTGCAGCTCTCTTTGTGGTGGCAAAAAACTGGAAATTAAGGGGATGCCCATCCACTGGGGAATTGTTAAACAAGTTGTGGTATAGGAATGTAATGGAATACTATTGTGCTATAAGAAATGAGGAGCAGACAGACTTCATGTGTACCTGGAGAGGCTTATACAAATTGATGCTAAGTGAGAAGAGCAGAATCAGGAGAAATTTGTACACAATCACAGACACATCGTATGTGTGACAACCAACTTTGAAAAACTGGACTCTTCTCAGCAATGCAAGGTTACAAGACAACTTTACAAGTCTCAGCATGGAAGGAGATGTCTACATTCAGAGAAAGATCTAGAAAGACCAGAGTTTAAATGGAGACTGAAGCAATATACACTATCGTTCTTTTCCATGTTTGGTTTTGTTTCTTCTTTCCCATTGTTCACTCCATCGGTTACAACCCTTCTATACAACCAGACTAATGTCCAATGTGAAAGTATTTGCAGATCCTATACCTGATTGCACGCCGCCATGGTGGGGGG
>CM053582.1:76872951-76926180 GCA_028627135.1 Pseudochirops cupreus
GGAGGGCATGCCCTCCCTGAAGGGGAGGGGAGATACAGAAAGACAATGAGCTTTCTCTAGTTTGCTTTGGGAAACAATTACTATTCCCAACCCTCCTCTTCCCTTTGAATTCAGATGGGAATTTTCAAGTCAGCAAAATCAACAACCCCTTATTACAAGGCTACTGTGGCTTGGGGAAGCTATAAAGTTGATATAACCCCAGTGGTGCAGGAGAAAGGGCACAGGGTTGGGAGTAAGAGGGCTTGGGTTCAAATGCTTGGGTTCAAGTACTAGCTCTGTGAGCTCTGACGAATCCCTCAGCCCCTCTGAACTTCATTTCCTGAAATGAAGAGAAGGGGTGGGGAACTTGAGGCCACCTGTGGCCCTCTAGGTCCCTGGGTGAAGCCTTTTGACTAGGTCCAAATTTTACAGGACAAATCTTTTTATTAAGGGAATCTGTTCTGTGAAGTTTGGAGTCAATCAAAGGGCTGTACTTGAGGACCTAGAGGGCCACATATGGCCTCAAGACCGAAGTTTCCCCACCCCTGGACTAGAGGCCTCCCAAGTTGCTCACAGCTCTATGACTATGATCTTGTCACTTCACCTCCACTGGCCTCAGCTTCCCCCCTTTGTTAAAAAAAAAAAAAAGGAGAGAGTTGTTCTCAATGGCTTTCTCAGTCCCTTCCTGTTCTAAAGCTCTAGTCCCTATGCTCAGGGGCTATGACAAATCCACTAAGGTGTTTGTGAATGCCTTTGCCAGCCAGAAAGCATCTTGTCGACATCACCCATGATGACAGTGATACAAAAGATTAGGTAGGTGAAGGAAGGGTGGTCCAGGGTATGGGAAAGGCTTCACAGAGGAAGTGGAGCTTGGACTTGGCTTTGAAGGCCTGGCAGGACTTCAGCGAGTATCCAGATGAATGCAGAAGGGAAGTAAAGTTCAGTCAGACTTTTGGGACACCCTGGAGCTACACTCTTGGGAGGGGGAAGGGCACAAAGGACACAGTTTGGGCTTGGGGCTTAGGTTATATTGCAGGTCCACCTACGCCTAGGTGACTGAGGCTCGAGCACTGACCTTGAACTGACCAGCCTAGAGCTATTGGGCTGGGTCAAGAAAAAGGCAGGGGGGGGATCAGCTGCAGAGATGATTTTTTTAATCTGTAAAATCCTGAGAGACCTTAACTGACCAGAAAGCCAAACAGCTAAGAGGGATTTCCAAGGATGCAGCCGAGTGTTGCAGTGGATTGACCACTGGGCCTGACTCCAAATCCAGCCTCAGACACTTACTAGCTGTGTGATCCTGGGCAAGTCATTTTACCTCTGTCTCTCAGTTTCCTCATCTGTGAAATGGAGATAATAATAGCACCTACCTCCCAGCATTGTTGTGAGGATCCAGTGAAGCATTTGCAGGTGCTTGGTACATTGTGGATACCAAAGGATGCTAGCTCTTAGCATAATTACCAGCAGCTTGCCTTGAGGCAGAGGCACTTGGCCAGTGCAGGTACTATCACTTCCCACCACAGTCCCAAGGCCACAGGTGGCCCTCTAGGTCCTCAAGTGTGGCCCTTTGGCTGGATCCCAACTTCACAGAGCATGTGAGTGCTTGAAGAATTCAGGAACCCGGGCTTCTAGAGAACAATGGGAAAGCCCAACCTTCCCCCAATACCTCAGTCTATCCTCTCTGTATTTCATCCAGGTTTCTATGAAGCCTTTCCCTGTTGGACCTGAGCACTATCAGACCATTGGGAGAGAAGAATGGTGTCCCTCCACCCTCCCCAACACACACACAGCCAGAGGAACAGAAAGCTGAAAGGAAGCAAAAACACAACAAGGGGAGAGAAAAATACCTGGCCTTTTTCCTAAGCTATTTTGGTGAGTTATTCAGGCAACACAGGTTCAATGGAGAGGGGGTTGCCTCTTTAGCCATCCGAAGTTTCTTTTCTTGCAGTGAGAGGTCCTCAGGGTAGTGTTACAAAGCTGGGTACCAGCATAGATTTCTAGGGTGAAAGCAGGGCTCAATGGAATGTTAGAAGTTTGTGTCTCTAGCTAAGTCTGTCCTTCTCGGACAAGGTCAGTCCTTTAGGATAGCAAAATAAGGCAGGGAACCTGAAGGTGGCCTTTGGGCAGAATTAGACTAACCCAGTTGTCCAGGGGAGGGAGGATGCCTTGTGAAAAGCCCCAATTTTATTTTCTTTCTGATGGAAATCCAAACTGTGGTACCATGTGGGAATCTGGGGAATTGTATAGAGCCTTGAAAGGAGAGAGACTCAGCAAAGGAGAATGGGCCATTGTTTATGTACTACTTCGAACCTCTTACATGTTTTCTTCCGGGGAAAAAGAAAGGCTGTACTATGATTGATATACGAATTGTTACCTTTGCTGCTTTCATGGAAGTGGAAGACTTTCACCTACTGCTGCAGAGACCCAGACAAAAACTGTATTGGGGATTATATTTTGAGATTCTCTAGAGGAAACTGGGTGGGGTAAAATGAGCCAATAAGTGATTCACCCTCCATAATTCCCCATGATTGAATCTGGTTCATCTAAAGTCAGAGTTTAGGGGATGTAGGTCAATGTTTGTAGAACTTTACACTCATTAAATCTTTCACTTACAAACTTACGATAGTGGATGTTTACATCCATAGAAACTTAAAATCTAGGTCCTTATACTGAGAGCTGTAATTACCTTAGAATAATATGTCGAAAGTAAAAGGCAGACAACATTGAAAGAAAGAAATGTGATCCAGAGGAACAAAAACAGCTTTTTATAGCAGTTTCTTGTGGCAGGGAAAGAACTGGAAATTAGGTGGGGTGCCCCTCACCTGGAGAATGGCTGAGAAAACCAGGCTTCGGGCAGGTAATGGAATATGCCACTGTTAGACTATTAGACTGTTAGACCTGGAGGGCAAGACTGTCTTTTGCCTCTCTTTGCCAGAGTTTAGCATATTGTAAATTTTAAATAAATATTTATAGGCTGACTGACATAAGAAATAATAAAAAAGATGGATATAGGAAAACCTGGGAAGACTTTCTGAACTGATGCTGAGTGATGTGATGAGAGGCAGGAGGACAATTTATACAATAATCAAGTCTTTGAAAGACTTCAGGTCTTTGATCATGGCAATGACCAACTATGATGCCAAAGGATTCCTGACAGAGCGTGATGGGATCAAGATGTAGAATGAGACATATTTTTTGGACATAATGTGGGAATTTTTTATCATGATCTTATATTTGTTATAAGGGTTTTGTTTTTCTTTTCTTTTTCCTTTTAAATTGAGAGAGGATAAGAGAAAAAATACATGCTCGTTCATTGAAAAAGAAAATTAGAAAGCTAAAGTGCAACTCGAAGTTAACTTTCTCCTATGCTCTCCTTTTACAAATGGGTAAACTGAGGCCCAAGTGGGAGAAGACATGAATGCCTTCTCCCATGCAGGATCTATATCCAAAGTCCAGATCAGAAGCCAGGTGTGAGCTTGCCAGTCTCTGGCCCCTCCACTGTGATTCCTGACCCTCAGACAAAAGCTTCCTGTCTGGGTATTAGGGGGTGGAGGGCAGAAAGAAGGGGAGATTGGCCTCCCTGGTCCAGGAGCTGAGAGGAGAGGAGGGGCAAGGGGCAGGGCTTCACCAGAAGAATCAGTTCCTTCCCTATTTAGGGCAGAGAGAAGGGGGCCCTGGAGGAGACTCTCTCCACCTCTCCTCCCCAGCCCTCCCTTCAGCTCCTTCAGGGCCAGATGCCAGAGAACACTGTTGAGAGATCCAGGATTTCATAACACTTACAGCTTCCAACTCATTTAGCCCAACCCTTCCTTTTACAGAGAGGGAAACTGAGACCCAAGGTTACACAGAGATTAAGATTCAAATAGAATAGAGATTCCGATATAGACGGATTTTCCCCCACTGCGTTCCATTCCTCCTCTAGAGCTACCCCGGCGACCTTTCATCCCCACTAGAAAGTCCATCTAAGACTAACTTTGGTCCTTCTTGCTTCGAGGCTAAGAGAGTCCAGTTCCTCATGAGGGTACATGGTGTATTCGGGGCTCGGGCTGGAAGATGGGTTTCCCCCACTATCCCCTCCTCACCCTCCCCTCAGAGAGTATATTTAGCCTTCCTCCTCCAGCCCATGCTGTCTCTCCCTCCCTCCTCCTCCCCTCCCCCCGCCCCCCGTTCTGCTCTGCCTAGAGACAGCTCTGACTGGGGCGGCCTCTCCCACCTCCCCGGCCCCCCCTCAGGCTTCCTGACCCCAAGCGGGTGAAAGAACCTTCTCCTCTGAGACTCCCCAGGGCGCCCAGCCCTCCTGGAGCCCACCCGCGGTGAGAAAGCTCCCCCCCCCCGCCGGATATTGGAAGACACAAGGGAGAGCCAGGGAAACATGGGGATGGGGAGAGATGGAGACATAACGAGAGAGAGCCAGAGAAACAGATACAGCTGTGGAGATGGGGAGAATCATCTACCCTTCCTCCACTTTCTCAGCCACCCGGCTCCTCCAACCCCCCAGAGCAAGTTCACGGCTGGCCTGGGTACTAGCCCCCCCACGGCATAAGGCCCTCTCCTCTCTCCCTCCTCCCCTTTCCCACCCCCATCCCCATCCCAGTGGTTCTCTCCTCCACTGGAGAAGAGCCGAGGCGGAGGCCAGGAGGGGCGGGGCCTCCCACAGCTGTTTCTGCTTGGAAAGAGGAATGTGGCCAGGCCCTCCCGGGGGAAGGGGGGGGGGTGTGAAGGAGGTCTGCAAAGCCCTAGGCCTGTTCTCCCCCATCCCCCTCCATGGGTTAAAGCCCACCTCTTCCCCCCTGTAAAAATAAGGGCTAGCATTTCCTCCCCCATCCGAAGGCCAGGGCTAGGCTGAACTGCAGGAGATTTGACCAGAGAGCATCAGGTCAGGGAAATTAGGGCCTGGAGGGAATGACATGGGATTGGGGGTCGGGGGTGGGGGGGGGAAGGGCAGGGCTGGAAGGAGAGAGATCTGGATGGTTAAAAGGGGATGCATTTAAGAAGCTGAAACCAAATGATACACAGAGAGACCAAGAAAGGGGAACCTGAGGGATCGAGAGGGAGAGACAATGCCCCGCCCCCCTCCCCAGTTGACCTTCGCATCCCTCGCCAGGCTTATCCCCTACCCCAGGTCTGGGAGCCCTTAAACTAAGCTGAAGTCTGGAGAGGAAAGGAGGAGCGCCCCAAGCACCCGCCACGGGGCCTACAGCCTCCAAGAGACCCCCTGGGCTCTGGGCCTCTCCTCCTGGGAGATACCCAACACCTCTAGCACGAGGGGAGCATAAGGAAGAGAGTGGAGACGGGGAGCCCAGAAGGGATCCGAGGATGGGGGAGGTGCCTCAAGTCCCCCAACAGTTCTTAAACGCTGAGCCCCCTCCCAGCCCTGCCAGAGAGGAGAGGGGACCCCCAACCTCAGCTCCTCAATGGTAGAGAGACATGGGGACGGCTTGGGGATGGAGGGGGAAGTCCACCCCCTTCCGCTCCGACCCCCCCTCCCCCTCCAGTCCCTTCTAACGGATCCGAGGCCAAGACAGACGAAAGGGCCGAGATGCACAAGCACGGGGAGGGGGGGGGTCCACGTAGGGAGGGGGGGGCCGTGATCCCCGCGGGGAGGGCTCGGAGGGCACGAGATCCTCCCGGGTCGGCTGGGGCCGGGGGTCTGGCCGGGCGGGTGGGATGTCGCCCAGGCCCAGCGAGGGGGGAGGACGAAGAGAAGGACACGAGGGCGGGGGTCTGGGAGGGGCCGGACCCCACGGGGAGATCTCCAAGCGCCCTTTTCGCACTCACCAGCTGCTCCTCCAGCGCGGCCGCGGCCCGGCGCGCCGCCGCCTCGTCGTCGTCCTCCTCGCCATCATCGTCGCCCAGGGCCTCGTCCTCCTGGTCCCGGCCGTCGTCGGCCGCCCCGCCGGGCCCCGCGCCCGTGGCCAGCGGCTGGCCGAGCCGGAGCGCCTGGCGCACGCGAAACTCCTGGCGCTCCCGCAGCCAGTGCAGCTCGCAGAGGCCGGCCAGGCTGCCCTCCAGCCAGCCCCGCAGCCGGCCCCGCTCCGGGCTCACAGGGAACGAGAAGGCCCGGATCATGGCCGCGTCGTCCCCTCCGCCGGGCCTCGGCCCCAGCTCCCGGCTTCCCTGGGGGCCCCCAGCGCCCCGCCGGCCGCGCGCCCGCCCGCCGGTCCGGCCCGGCTGTCACCGTCTCATCTGCATAGGCCGCAGCCCATTGGGCCGCGGAGCCGAGGCTGATCTGCATCGCCCCGCCTCCTCGGCGATACCAGGGGGTTGCCCATTGGTGGCTAACCGTTGAGCCACGCCCCTCAACTCCCCCAGCGGCAGGGCCATTGGTGGGCCTCCGGGGTCTGAGCAGTGAAGATCCGCAGAGACCACGCCTCCCGCCCCCCAGACTCCGCGGTCGGGGAACATTGGTGGGCCTCGGGTTCGGGGCTTGATTAGCGCCGCAGCCACGCCCTCCACATCCCCCCCTCCCACTGCCCTCGGGGGTTGCCGGCCATTGGTGAGATTTCCTTCTTCTGCATAAGCCCGCCTTCCCCTCCCTGCCTGGTCCCATTCTGCCCACCCTGCTCCATTCGACCCACCCGGATTCGCCACGCTTCCCTGTCCTTCAACGGTGCATCCCACCCCCAGGCCTCCCTTTTCTTCCTGTAATTGCTGCGTAAGGCCCCTCGCTTCACGGCGCTCGCTGATTCGTCCGTCTGAGGGAAGGGCAGGGCGGTTCCTTTGGACCCGCCCCATTATGGGCAGGCATCAATAAACTGGTCTCTGGGAACTTGAATATTATAATTGGAGAAAGTTGGGCGGGGGCAAAAGAGAGGGCCTAGAGCCCTTTCTCTTCTCCGCCCATCCAATCGAGTGACGGTTAGGGGAAGGAAGGCGGTTCGTTCTTTATCCTTCTCCTCCTCCTCCCCTCCCCAAATCCTCCCATCTCTCCGCCCCCGCCCGCACCCCAGCCAGGCAGCGCTCCAAAGCTCTACCTCCTCCAGGAGGACTTCCAGTCTCCAGCGGCATTTACAATCTGGCTGCCGGCATGGTCCTTTCCATCTTGGGCCAGGCTCTCATTATGAGCCCGCGATGAAGCCCGGCAGCTCAGGGTGGAAAGGGCTCCCATCCCCGGAGAAGACTTAGAAGAGACTCTAGAGACGGTCAGTAACCACCAAGACTGTAAGCTCCTTGAGGGCAGGGCCTGGAATGGCGCCTAGGGACTCCCTGGTGAGAAAATTCCTCCTCCCAACACACGCCTGCACCAGGCTTGGATAGATCCCAGCGTCCGCAAAGCTGGTTCTCTATTACATCACCTCTAAGTGCACACACTAGGTGCTTCGCGCGTGAGCTAACCTGGAGGATGCGTAGGGCCGTCTCGTGCACGGCGGCTGTCAACTATAAGCAATAGCTGCATTGATTAAGATTTGCAAAGCGCTTTATGAGTATGCCATTTGACCTTCACCACACCCCGGCGAGGCAGGTGCTACTGCTATCCCCATTTAACAGATGAGGAAACAGAGGCAGGTGGGGGCGAAGTGACTCGCCCCTGGTCACAGGGCTAGCAAGCTTCCGAGGCTGGATTTGAACTTGGGTCTTCCTGCCGCCAGGGTCCAGTCCACTGGACTGAAGTTTTTCTGTTTAATTAAGAAGGGGGGGCGGAGAGGAAGGGAAAACAGTCTAAAGCAGATTTTTGTCTCCAGGTAAGAAAAACCTTCCTATTAGAGCTGCCTAAAAATGGAATGGATTGCCACCGGAGGGAGTGGTCTTCAAGCTTGATGGAGGGGAATTGCCCAGAGGTCATTGGCCTGGTTCATGGAGAATCTGAGCCCTGGTTCTGTCTCTGCCTTGGGCTGTGATGTGGACAAACCATCTCTCTTGTCCAAGACTGTTGCCTTGTATATAAAATGAGGGAACCGAACTCAGTGGCTTCCAAAGAGTCCCATATGTCTCAGACATCACAGTCCAGGCCGGCTGAATTGGGCTTGTTTCACAAGTGGCCTCCTGCCTTCAGCCTGGTACAGTGACAGGGGCAGGCAGGAATCTCCTGAACTATCCCTTCCCATCTAGACCTCCATATCTTTACCTAGATTAGCCTTGCGGAATCTGTTCTAGCTCGGACCTTCCCTGCTCTAAGGGACCCCCCAGCTCTGTCATTCTAAGCCCCTTTCAGCTGTGATATTTCCTGTCCTTAGGGCCCTTCCTTCCGATGATCTTGGGAGGCTCAGGTAGAATTCAGAAACATGGTATGATCTTTCCAGGGTCTCCTCCTCCCACCTCAATAGGCTGAGCACTGTCTGTCTCCCCAGCCCCATCTTTTTGAAAGGAGGGGTCTTGACTCCCCCTGGTGGTCCAACTGCGTGGCTGTCCCACACTCTTCTCATCTCCGCAAGACTTGATAGGCTCATAGATGGAGAGCAGGAATCGACCTTGGAAGTTCCACTCCCCATCCCCCAGAGGACCTGTCCCCATCACCTCCTGCTATAGCATCCATCGGGAGCCCCAGAGTCCTTGTGCTGGAAGGGGAGGGAAGGCACCCCAAAAAGAGTTCCTAGAGGACCCTCAGGGTTTCACCCTCTAAGAGAAGAACCAGCATCAGGGGACAGTCAGACCGACAGACAAAGGGGGCTCAAAAACAAGGTCCCTTTACTGTTCCAGAGGGAAGGGCATGTAGGGGCGGGGCGGGTGGGGCACGGTCCAGGGCTGTTCCTGGTCATCTCTCACTCCACCTCCGGCCCGCCTCAGTCCTCCAGGTGTAAGGGGTGAGGGGAGTGGGAAGCGGGGCAGGAGCTGGAATAGGCCAGTCATGTCCATAAAAGAGAAAAGGCAGCTCTCCTTCCACCGGAGGCGCTCGGAGATCCTGGTTAGCCAGCAGCCTCAGAGGACGCTGACCCGCTCGGCCAGGCCCTGCATCTCGTGGTCCTGAGGTGGGAAGGGCTGCTCGACCTTCCCCAGGCCCCCGCCCCCGTCTCCAGGCTCCCCGCCCTCTCCCGTCTTGCGCAGGTGAGCCGGATAAGGCAGCGTGTGCTCAGCGGCGAACTGCTCCCAGCGCGCGTCGTCACTCTCGTGGGTGATGTGCCGCTCCCCCATCTTGCCCTCGAGCTCCCGCAGGTCCAGCCAAGTCTGGTAGTCCTGGGAGGGGAAGAGTTAACCAGGGAGGGGACCACTCCCAAGCCCCACTACCAATGGGATCCCAAGATTCCCGCCCCTGTTGCCCACTCGGCCAATGGGAGAGGGGTGCACATCTATTCAGGGCCAAAGGCCACCCCCCACCGCTCACCTGGAGCCAGGGGTGACTGAGAGACTTGTCTACACTGTAGCGCTTTCGCATCTTCACTTGTAGCAGGTTGTTGATCAGGTCTATGGCTGTGGGTGCGAGGAACAGGATGTGGGGGGACGGTCCAGCCACCCAGCCTCCCTCTCTGGACCAGACCAGCCCTCCTCAAGGTTGTTAGACATCTGGGCATTCAGTTCCTCCCTCCCTCGTTCATTCATTCCCATCCCCTCTGGCCTCCCAGCAGATACCTAGCTGGCATTCCTAAAATGCACCTTCAATGAAACAGTGACTATTGGTCATCTCTGAACTCCATATGAGGCCAGTGACCTAATGTTTCCGATCTGGACCTGGGCTCATTTGTATGAGCAAGCTCTCCGAAGAGAAGACACAGGCTACCTCTCTCTGCCTCTACAGTTGCACCTTCAAATCTTTGAAGGTTTCCTGGGGGCTTTGAGAGGCTAATTAAACCCCTTGCCCAAGGTGGAAAGCTACTACTCGTCAGAGGCAGGGTTTGAACTCAGGTTGGGTGGGTTCCAAGTCCTGCTCCCTTTCCTCTTAGACCGAATCATATCAGAACAATTAAGGAAGGAGGGACATTGAGCTTTGATGCCTCCGTCTGCATGGATTGAATGCCGACTGTGTGGGAGGTTCAGTACTGACTGGATGCAGGTCACACAGTCAGCATTATGCCCTGGGGCTTCACCCATCAGCTGGAGCCTCTCTTCCTCCTCCTCCTGCCCCTTGGTCCCAGTGGGGTACCTCCAGCAGAGATGTGGCTCCAGGGGCTTGCTGGGTACATGAAGGCTGCATTCTGGATCTGGTCGTTAATGTCCTCGTCCTCATTAAAGGGGAAGGTACCACTGAGGCTGACGTACATGATCACACCCACAGACCACATGTCCAGTGAGCGGTTGTAGCCCTGATTCAGCAGCACCTCAGGTGCCAAATACGCGGGGGTTCCCACTACTGATCGGCGGAAAGACTTCTCCCCAATGATACGAGCAAATCCAAAGTCACAGAGTTTTACCTGTGGGCAGGGAGGGGGCCTTAAAAAACACCTAAGCCAGGGCCCCATTTTACAACAGGCTCAGAAAGGGGAACTAGGCAGGTGATAGCTTCTCACCCCTACCCAACCTAGGATTGCTCCATCACCTTTTATCAGCCTGGCCCCCCCACCCCCAAACCATAGCATTCCTAGGTGGGAGGAACCTCTGTGCATCCTAAATTCCTCAGTAGTAGGGATGGTAGAACACATCTGCCCCATCTGGACCCAAAGCCTCAGCCCAGACCTCCAGAGACCATGCCTTCCTCTCTGGGGCAGCCATTCCAGCCATCCCCCCCCAGGGATGGACCCCCATCTTTCTGGAGGATCAGTAATCCAATCAACAATTTTGCTTCTGAAAAGGGCCCCATCCCCCATCCCCGGGATTTCCCAGACAAACACCCTACCTGACCTGGCCACAGCTCCCCTAATCTGTATTGTATAAACTCCCTCCGAGGGCAGGGCTTGTCTCACTCTTGTACATGCACCCCCAGTGCACCTAGGACAGTGCTTGATACACAGAAGATACTTAATGAATGCCCTTTCATTAACTTATGTTCAGGAAGGCAAGGCTGGGGAGGAGGTCCTCAAGACCTGACCTGGGGGAAGGGGTCTGCTGAGGCCAAAAGCACATTCTCAGGCTTCAGGTCACAGTGAACGATGTTCTTGAAGTGCAGGTGTCTTAGGGCCACCAGGATCTGGGGAGAGAAACCATAACAAGGTCCCAGTGAAGAGACCTTCCTCACAATTTCTCCTCCAATCCCCTGGCTTCTCTTCCCTCATCCCCATCATCTTGGCCTAGGGGAAAAAGAATGGACTGGAAAGAGAAGGGAGGGGACAAAATGGAGAAGAGAAGGGGGCAATAGGATGGAGAGGGGAGGGGGCAGGATGGAGAAGGGAAGGGGGCAGGATGGAGAAGGGAAGGGGTAACAGGATGGAGAGGGGAGGGGGCAGGATGAAGGGCGAAGGGGGATAAAAGAAAGGGAAGGAAGGACAGACTTTGGGGGAAGTGGGGAGAGGCAGGGAGATGGGGAGCTGAAGGGGGGCCCTAAGGTGGGGGTAGAGGATCCACTGGAGGAGAGCAGAACCAGGGTGTCACCTGAGTGATGAGGAACTTGGTGAGCCTCTCAGGCAGCCGTCCCTTCTCACTGGACAGAATCATCTCCAGCATGTCTCCGTGAAGCTTCTCCATCACCACAAACACCTTTTCAGGGGTCTCAAACATACACTCCAGGTTCACGATCCCTGGGTGCCGGAGACTCTGCCAAGGCCAGATGGGGGGAGGGGTGGGGTTCAAGCCCTTCCCTCCCAATCCCAGCTAGCTTTCTGCAGACCCCTCCCTCCACCCTCCCCTCCCCTGACAGCACCAGCCAGGCAGGGGCTGAGGCAAGGACTGTGTGCCCAAGGAGGGATGGTCAGCCCTGTCGTCTTGGAGCTGGGGCCAGGAAGGCCAGGGCCCTCACCTGCAGGATGGCCACCTCGTTCCGGAGCTGGCTCTCCTGCTTGGTGGGGAACCGCAGTTTGTCGATCACCTTCACAGCCACATCCCTGCCTGTCTTCCTGTGTTTCCCTGCAGATGGCAGGTGTGGGGGTGTCAGTCCTACGCCATGGTCCCCCCACCCCTGGAGGGCAACCCAATCTACAAGTGAGGCTCCCCAAAGGGGGCTAGGCTCGGAGTCAGAAATCCTGGGTCTGATGCTGACTAGCTGTATAAGTCACTGGTCCTCATCTGTACAATGAGTAGTCATTACCTTGTCCTACTTGCCCTTACAGGACTGTGTCTGACTCTCCGTGACCCCAGGTTTTCTTGGCAATGATACTGGAGTGATTTGCCTCTTTCTTCTCCGGATCGTTTTACAGATAAGGACAAAGTAAAGTGACTTGCCCAGGGTCACACAGCTAGTGTCTGAGGCAGATTTGAACTCGGGTCTTCCTGACTCCAAGCCCAGGGCTCTAACCACTGCACCACCTACAGCTGTCCCATCATCAGCCCTATACCTTCCAATCCCACAGAGCTGCCTGGGGACCCTGAGAGGTTATGTTCACACAACGAGTCAAAGGCAGGACTTCAACCCAGACCCTCCATGATCTGAAGCCAGGTTGGGAGGAATCTCTTATATTAGACATCCAGGGTGTCCCAAAAGTCTTGGTGCTGTTTTAATCTCTTAAAGCTCTGAACTGCTCTAAGGCTTCTGGGATGCCCTGTATATGAGTTAATGTTAGTATTAAGGTGGAAAGACCTCGATAACAATTACACAATTGTGTAATACTCCGAGGCTTGCAAATGAACTCATCTGACACATTAGTGTGTTTGATCCCCATAACTGCCCTCTGAAATGAAGCTATCATACCCGTTTGAGGAATGTGGGGACCTGCCCCCGTTACACAGGGAGTAAGTGTGAAACAGGATTCAAACTCAGGTCTCCCTGACTCCCAGGCTCAGTCCTCTATCCACCTAGCGGCTCACTGAGGAAATGGGGAGAAACCAAGCAGATGAGTCTCTAGGGGAGTGGATGAGGGAGTCCTCGGGAGGGGAGCCCATGAGAATGGGCCTCGTGTTCAGAATCTGGCGTCCTGGCCCAGTGACCCAATGGCCCAGTGGCACTTTGTGTTTTTACCTCCATAGACAATGCCAAACTGCCCAGAGCCGAGCACCTCATCAGGGAAGATCTGGTAGACTGTGGCAATGTCCTGGGGGGAGGCAGAGTGGTCAGGGAGGAAGGGAGGACTCTGGGGAAACTGCAGAGCAGGGAAGACAGGAGGGAAGAGGGGTCAGAGGGAAAGAGATGTGGAGAAACAAGCCGAGAGGGAGATGGACAGGGAGGGGGATTGAGAGAGAGAAGGGAAAAGACAGGGGAAGAGGGGATGTGGGGAGAAAGGATGAGGCATGGGAAAAAGGGGCTGAATGGAAGCAGGGATGGGAGACACAGGAAGGGAGGCAGGGCTTGGAGAGGGGGACAGGCAGAAGAAAGGCATAGAGAGGCATTAAGAACTGCTAGAGGGATGCCAGAGCAGTCTCACCACATTCTCCTGGATCTGGCTGTTAGACACAGAGATGCTTAGAGAGGCCTGCCCTAAAGAGAAGTAAGGGAAACATGAGCAAGGCCATATCACCCCTGGCCCAGGCCACCAACCCTTGGGACAGCACCTCTTAACCATCTAAACCCACTGGACATTCAGACAACCTGGGACTCACTGTGGGGTGCGTGGCCAGGAATACTAGGAGCATCCTGCAGGATGACCGGCATCAGGGCCTGGCGGATGGCCGTCTCCCAGCCCCGAGCAGTCTCGGCTCCCTGCCCACCACCTGGGCCGCCAGGGGCCAGGATGGGCGTCTCACCCACGAAGTAGGTGGTGTTGGCAGTTATGATCTCAAAGCAGTGTGGGTTGGTGCCGGGGGGCACCAGGGAGAAGTTCTGGGCTGGCTCCACAGCCAAGATCTCAGACAAGGGGATCTCCTGGCGGAACACAGAAGGGCACGGGTCAAGATGCAGCCAAAGAGAAATGGGATTTTGGTTCTAGAGCCAATCAGTACACAGGGTTTTGGCCTTCCACCATTCTATCCAATCACCACCCAGCAGAATCAGTAAGAAATAAACCTCCCCCAGTCCCTAGGGGCCTTCTCCCAGGAGCCCAGTGGAGTCCCAGGTTCAAATCTCCACTCCCAAGGAGGCTGGGTGGAGCAAGGCCCAGCCCATGGGGCCTTGGGTCTGGGCCATACCTTGTAGTATCGGTTGGTTGTATTGTTCTGGAAGAGGGTAAGGCACTTGCAATCAAGCCTCCAGTAGTGACGTTTCCTCTATAAGGAGAGACCAGTTGTCAGCCCAAGACAGCTGAGGTCTTCCCTAGGGCCCGCAACCCATCTCCAGGCCAGACAACCCCAGGAAAAAACAATGGCAGAGCCAGCTGCTGCCCTTCCCCACTTGGTCCCAAGGTCCACTCACCAATGTGTCCTTATTGCTGTAGTGAACGACCCACCCCTCTCGGAGGGTCGTGCTGGACTTTCGGGTTGTGTGTCTTACAGACTGGACAACTCTCATCAAGGGGATATACCCAAGGGAACTGGGAGGGGAGAGGAAATGGAATCACAGTCAAAGGGAACAGGCAAAATCCATCATAGATATGTCCAAGACAGAAAGGACCTTAGAACAAACTGCAAAGGAAGGAAAGAATCAATGCTGGGAAGGCTGGGGAGAGACAGGCACACTAACACATTGTTGGTGGAGCTGTTACATGGTCCGATCATCAGCGACAGCAATTTGGAATGGTGCTAAAAAAACAGGGGACACATCTAGATGCTATGACCCAGAATTCCTACTGCTGGGCATGTACCCCGAAGAGGTCCCCAGCAGAAAGAAAGTTTCCTAACATACTCAAGTCTTCATTGCAGCATTTTTAGGGGTAGCAAAAAGCAGGAAACAACTTGGGTGCCCATCAGTTGGGGAATGGCCAGATCATTTCCGTAGAGAACTATTTCTGCACCATAAAGAAACACAAAGAAATCAGGGAAATATGGGAAGACACATATAGTAGCAGAAGCAGGGAAACAGTAAAAGGAAAACTTCATGCTGTGATGGGCCCAGAGTCAGGAAGACCTGAGTTCAAATGCAGCCTCAGACACTTCCTAGCTGTGTGACCCTGGGTAAGTCACTTCACCCTGTTTGCCTCAGTTTCCTCATCTGAAAAATAAGCTGGAGAAGGAAATGGTAAAACCACTCCAGTATCATTGCCAAGAAAACCCCAAATGGGGTCACAAAGAGTCAGACAGGTCTAATGGACCGAAAAACAAAAATTATATTGACCCAGGCTGGCTCCCTTCTTTGTGGAGCAGGGGGACACAGTGGCAGAGTTTCACATGCACTGTCAGAGAAGGTGAATGTGTTGATTAGTTTGGATGAATTGTTGTTTTTTAACCTTGGTTACAAGGGATGGTTTGATGGAGAGTGGGACAGATGATAGGTTTAGAAATGAAGGCAGAGTGGAAACAAAATTACATCAATTTAAAAAAGATTTTTTTAAAAAATTAAAGAATGTAACATCAGAGCTAGGAACGTAGGATGTCAGGGCTGGAGAAAACTTTACAGACCATCCAGATCAGCGGTTCTCAACCTGTGGGTCGCAACCCCTTTGAGGGTCGAACGACCCTTTCACAGGGGTCACCTAAGACCATTGGAAAACACATATTTCTGATGGTGTTAGGAACCGAGACACCACTCCTCTATCCGTCTCCAGGTGGGTCTGCCCACATGCAGATACGCCCACATACGAATATTAAAGGGTCACAGCATTAGGAAGGTTGAGAACCATTGATCTAGATGGGCCTGGGTAAACTCGAGGCCCAGACAGCAAGCTAAAAGCCATGTGTGAGATGACAGGTAGGGAAGGAATTGGTTGGATGTTAGTGTCCATACCTCTGGGCCTTGCCAGCTTCACCCTCCTCCTCCTCACTGGCCCTCAGGGCATTCTCCGCATGGGAGCCAGGGATGATCCCAGAATCATCAGACTCATCCATCATAGAACTCTTGTCAGAGTCCCCAAAGTCACTTGCCTCTTCCATGGGCACATCTGTTGGAGGGGACGGAAGTGACCATGGAGCTCAGGGAGCCCTGGAGATGTCTCCTCCCTATGGGCCCAGCCCTCTCCCTCCCCTCCAGCCGTCTTCTCACCGCCATTGAGTGCCTCTCCCAGGCAGTCGTTGGGGACACGGGTGGCACAGCGTTTGTGACAGTTAAATTTGCAATCTGCAGGTGGAGAGGGTTAATGGAAAGTCTCATCAGCTCTGGTGTCTTCCCCTCCCCCTCCCCAGGCCATCCCCACCATCTATGGGGGAGCTGAGGATCAAGGAAATATCCATTTCAGCCACTTCCCCTCCCTAATGAGGATCTGGGGCTTCAGCTTATCCAGAGACCCCAACCCACAGCCTAAGAATCACCCAGTGCCTGCCCCAGAGTGGGCATTTGGCTAGTACCCACTGATTGGCCCATGGACTGACTGTCTGACCCCCAAACTCCACCTCCACTGCCATCAGCTCTGGATGTGAATGGAGGGCGGTGGCCTGAAACAGGCTTGACACACAGGACAGGCATGACATTCCCAGTTTTAGAAGCCTGACACTCTAAGATCCCAAACTACTAAAAGGCCAAGTCTTTGCTTCTACCCAATTTCACATTCTAAGGTTCTAAAATCCCAATGATTCTCCTGAAGCAAATCCAGCATTTATAACATCATGCTGGTGATATTCCAAGATCCTCAAAATTCATTCTGGGATCAACACCCCATGATGCTGACTTTGCAAAAGCATCTGTATGCCCATCATTTATTTAGGGGGACAAGTGCTCTTCACGCCTTCATTTAAAATTCTAACATTCTGAAATCTGATGGCTACAAGGGTCTCTTCTACATATCCAGGCTGAAGATTCTAAGCTGTCTCACATTCTAGGTCTCTGTTTCTAAGGTTCTCTATCCTAAGCCTGAAGTTCCAGGTGTGTGTGTTTCTAAGGTTCTCTAATTCTGACATTCTAGGTGTCTGCTTCTATGGTTCTCTATTCTAAGACTAATGTTTTAGGTGTCTGTATGATTCTCTATTCTAAGCATCTGTTTCTGCAGCTCTCTGTTATAAGTCTGATATGCTAGGTGTCTATTCCTAAGATTCTCCATTCTAAGTCTCATGTTCTAAGTGTTGACTCCAAGGTTCTCTGCTATAAATATTGTGTTCTAGGTATCTGTTTCTAAGGTTCTCTGTTCTAGACCTAATTTTTTGTGTCTGTTTCTGTGGTTCTCTATTCTAGGTGTTTGTTTCTGAGGTTCTCTATTCTATTCTAAGTCTAATATTCTAGATGTGTGGTTCCAAGATTCTCTGTTCTAAGTCTAATGTTTTAGGTGTCTTTTTATGGTTCTCTATTCTAGGCATCTGTTTCTGTAGTTCTCTGTTATAAGTCTGACGTTCTAGCTGTCTGTTCCCAAGATTCTCCATTCTAAGTCTCCTGTTCTAGGTCAATTCCAAGGTTCTCTATCATAAAACTGACATTCTACATATCTGTTTCTAAGGTTCTCTATTCTAAGCTTAATGTTTTAGGTGTCTGTTTCTACAGTTCTTTATTTTAGGTGTTGGTTTCTGAGGTTCTCTATTCTAAGTCTAGGTGTGTGGTTCCAAGGTTCTCTGGCATAAATCTGATGTTCTAGGTATCTGTTTCTAAGGTTCTCTATTCTAAGCCTAATGTTTTGGATTTCTGTTTCTATAGTTCTCTATTCTAGGTGTCTGTTTCTGAGGTTCTCTATTCTAAATCTAATGTTCTAGGTATCTGATTCCAAGGTTCTCTGTTACAAATCTGACATTCTACTAGGTGTACGGTTCCAAGGTTCTCTATTCTAAGTCTAATGTTTTAGGTGTCTGTTTCTATCATTCTCTATTCTAGGTATCTGATTCCAAGGCTCTCTATCCTAAGTCTAATGTTCTACGACTCTGGTCCCAAGGTTCTCTGTTCTAGGTGTCTACTTCCCAGGAATTCTAACCTAACATTCTAGGTATCTCTTCCTAAGATTCTGAGTTTCTCTGCCTCCCTCATTCCCCTCCAACCTCTACCTGCTGACCTTTGCACTGGAGGCCCTGTCGAAAGAGGCCTTTCAAGAGCTTCTTGCAGGCCTGGCAGACTGTGGGCCGAGTATAGCTGTGGATGAGGAAGGTGTGCGGGACCTTGACCTTGGAGAGCAGCAGCTTGTCCAGCTCAATGGGGCGGCCCATGTAGGATGCAGAGGAGGAGGAAGAAGAAGATGAGGGCAGGCGGCGGGAGGACATCTCAGTCGAGCTGCGGCTCTGTCCAGAAGCAGAGGAAGTCATGGTCTCCTCCCCCGCCATGACCCCTTGTCCTAAAGTCCAGTTATTTCTGGGGGGAAGAATCCAGGGCCCCAAGCCTGTGTCTCCTCTCTGGGAAGGACCCTCCCACACCTACTCCTGCCACCAAGCAGCAGCCCAGGGTCCTCACCAGCTCATCGGACGTGCAAGGCAGAGACTCGGACGTGCCCAGCCAAAGGGAGTGACCGCTGGCCAGAGAGGTGGAGGACAGACGGCGCTTACGGGCCCCACTACAGTTGTTTGGGATGCTGAAGGCACACCGTTTGTGGTAATTCAGCCCACAGCCTAGAGTCAGAGGGGAGAGATTCAGGGGACAGAACTGCTACTGCTGAGACCCCAGGAAGCCCAGACCCTGCCCCCTCCACCAGGCAGCGGTCCTCAGCCCTCTCATCACACTGCCTTCCCAGACCTGAGGTCAGCCTAGCAGCCTTCCAACAACACTTAATTCTGCCTAGATTCTCCCACATCATAGTAACTTCTCTGGCCTCTTCAAAACCTCCAAATTCCTTCCTCTTTCTAGACCTTCCCCATTTCAAAAGGCGCCCCTCATCTCCAGAAGGTTCCCTCCACCTCAAGGTCCCTATCTCTCCCTGTCACAGAACCCAAAAAATGTCCCTCCACTGAGGGGACCCCAATGCAGCTTTCTTCTCCTCCCTTAACAGGGGTTCACCTCTTCCATTGAGAGCCATACCTAAGAGTTTGGGGACTGGCACCAGCAGGACCCTCAATTTCACTTTTTGAAGAGGCACTGCACAATACAGGGAAAGGGGCTCCTGCTCAAGTCTCAGGACCTGGGTTCAAATCCTGTCTCTGATGCTTACTACCTGTATAAACTTCAACAAGACCACATGTTCTGGATCCATCTTCCTTCTGCCAGAGCTTCCTCATCTAAATGAGTATGATGCAGTATTCTAGTTTTTTAATGAGCTATTATTCCAAACCTAGAAGCACCATGTCTACAGAATGCACCTCCAGGCCAGGAACACTTGGCTTGCATGCCTCCCTTGCATGCCTGCCTATTATCTGTGTGACCCTAGGGAAGTCAATAACCTCTCAGTGCCCTAAGGTAACTTTCTAAGACCACAAGCTGAAGGGCATGTTCTGATCCAGCCTGGTAGGGGGGCTTGCTGACCAGGAGCTCCCTACACCAAAGAAATCACAAGTCTGGTTTAAAAAACACCTTACTGTTTAGATCTAAGTTCAGTTTCTTTCTGCTAAAAAAGCAGCCCTTAAATTTCAGCGCCTCAGCACAAAACCCAGTTTACCCTAGCCTAGGTACACCTCTGCATACCAAACACACCCTGATGCCTCAGCCGCCCACCATTCATTCCTTCCCCGGATAGTGCCAGCTCACCATCACACTTGAGGCCCTGGCGCACCAGGCCGAACAACATCTCCCCACAGTGGTCGCAGAAAGCCGGTGCTCGGTAGGAGTGTACTGTGAGGGCATGTGGCCGAATCTGGAAGTCCTCAAAAGTGGCAGAAGCTGAGGGAGTGCAGGTGACTCATGGTCAGGACTTGGTAGGACAGGGGGCAGGGATCCAGACCCCCTCTGTGCACAGAGGGAGTGCTTCTTATGATAAACATAAGAAAGGGTTCCAGGAGATGGCCCAGCCTTTTTTTTCCACCATTAATTCACCGTATGACGTGGGCAAGAAAGTTTCCTCCTCCTCGGGCCTCAGTTTCCCCTTTTGTCAAATGGAATAGAGACCAAAAGGGTCCTTTCCAGATCTGCCCTTTTAAGGTTCTATGATTTGATAATTCTCGAGTTCAAAGGATCCTCTAATCTAACCCTTATCCACTTCCCCAGTTCTCCATGAGAGAGTGACCCCCTCCCAGCCCCCTTACCAGACAGCACCACCTCCACCAGGTCCCCTTCCTGTATATCCCCAGCAGAACGAACCAGCTGCAGGAGATTAGCAGAGGTGGGGTCATGCTTGAATAGTAAGATCTTGTCATAGAGACCGTAGAAGCCGCACTCGGGGAACTGGCAGGGAGGGGAGTCAAGGTGTCAGTGAATCTCCAAGGGTTCTCCTGAGTCAGCCCAGAACCCTCCCAAGGTTGGGCCCATTTTCCCCGGAAACACAAGGGCCTCTGCCCCTCCCTTCCTTCTCCACTCCCCCCCAAGACACACACACACACACACACACACACACACACACACACACACACACACACACACACACACACACACACACACACACACACACACACACACACACACACACACACACACACACACACACACACCACACACGGCCCAGCCCAGGTGTTCTGGGATGAGATTCTGGAATGGGGGGAGGGGCTGTGCAAAGAGCAGAGGGGAGGGTTCTTGCGCTGTGCAGGAAAGCCGGGCAATCCCAACCCCAGACCCCTCTCCCCCACCCCGTTTCCTTCCCAATCCTATTGTTCTCCAAACACCTGGCCTGGAGCCCAGGCTTGGAGGAGCTAAACGGGGTGGGTGGGAGGTGGCTTCAGTACTGTGTCGGGAAGGAATCTAGGACCCAAAGCCTAGGTCTTCCTTCCTCCAGAGTGGCATGTATATAGGGGAGCCATGAGGGGGAGGGGGTTCTGGGCTCTGAGTTAAAAGGCAGGATGGAATAAGTGCCCCCCACCTCTACCCAGAGCCCTAAGGGCTCCTGGGTGATCAATGTCCCTACTCAACCTCCACCCACAACCCACAGGCACAGTTCTTCATCAAGGGGAGGTAGAAGGGGGGAAGGGGAGGCGGGGTCAGGAACTGAAACCTGCCTAGAAACAGAAAATGAAACCAGGCAGGTAGAGGATCGAGGAGAAGGTGTAAACATGCCTCGACTGGGAGGAAGGGGGGGGGGGTGGCCCTGGTCCTGAGGGTAAGGGGTGAGGGGCAGCGGTCCAGCATCCTCCTGGCCCCTCGCTTCTGGCAGACCTCCTCAGGTAAGTCCCTTCTCTGGGCCTTGGCTTCCCTTCCTTCTCTTTAGGCAGGGGATAGGATGGGTTTAGTTGTCTCTAAGGTGTCTGCCTCCCAGCCCTGACATCCCCTGTTCTAAGGCCCTCCCAGCCCTGACATCCCCTGTCCTAAGGCCCTCCCAGCCCTGACATCCCCTGTTCTAAGGCCCTCCCAGCCCTGACATTCCCTGTTCTAAGGGCCTTCCCACCTCTTACATCCCCTGTTTTAAGGGCCCTCCCAACTGACATTCCAAGTTCTAAGGACCCTTCCAGCTCTGACATTCCATGCTCTAAGCCCCACCTCCACCCCCAGCTCTAGACATCTCCTGTTCTAAGGGCACTTCCAGCTAGGACATTCCATGTTCTAAGATCCTTGCCAGCTCAGATATTCTCTGGGTCTAATATTCTATGACATCAAAGTCAGGCCATGCCTAGATCTCCTAGCATTCTCCTGATGGCCTGACACAGGAGCCTTGGGCCCCTTCCCCCCTATGCTATGCCCTGCCCAGGTCTGTTCCCTTCCCCCCTCTCACTCTCCCCTCCCATCCTTTCCCTTCTCATCGAGGCTCCATCCTCCCCAAACTCTGGGCCACCAGAGGCAATTCCCTGATCAAGGGAAGGCAGAATTCAGCTGCCAGGGAGAGAGGACACAGAAAGGGAGGGAAGGAGACCTCTCTCCCCACACTGGGACACACATGACCTAGAGTCCCCAAGCCTCCAGAGCCCTCCCTCTTGCGGGGAGGGGGAGCCCAGCGCCCCTCTCCCAACATCTGGCCTCATGCCTGCCCCATCCCCCCACACACATACACCTGGCTGGCCTGGCCCCTTCCCATCCTGTGCTCACACACCCTCCAGAGCTCCCTCCCCTAGAAGGCGGCTCGTGAAGCCTCGCCGAGTTTCCCCGGGGCTCTCTCTGCCCACCCGGGTGCCCCCCCAGGTGCTGCTCCCTCGGCCCCTTCCAAGGAAAGGCCGTCCAGGGGGTCAGGAGGCCGACGGCGGGGCCAGCTCCGGGCTCCAGGAACCCCGGGGCCCTTCCCCGGGACGCAGCCCCGCACCTTCTGGTCCACGATGGAGCATGCCAGCTGCTTGACATGGGCCAGGTCCGCGGCGGTGGGCAGCAGCACGAACTCGCGGGTCAGCCCAATCTGGATGTGGAAGGAGACCCCGCCGGGGGCTGGGGCCAACACGAGGGGCGGCTGCTGCGGCTGCAGTGGTGGCTCGGGTCCCGCGTGGGCGGGGGGCGGCGACCCCGGCCCCGGGGACAGCGGGTGCCCGGAGGGAGCGGAGGAAGCGGCCGGGGCGGCCATCAGGGGCCGACGCGGTGGCACCCAGCCGCCTCACGCCCACATCCACCCGCGATCGTGGGTGCGTGGAGCGGGGGCGAAGGGGCACCTTCGGGTCGTGACTCCCCGCGCCCAGAGGGTCAGCCGGCTGGGGAGGAAAGGGATGGGGCGCGGGGGTACCCGGGGACGGGAGAGGTCTAGACACCCCGCGGTGCCCCCACGCGGGCGGAGAGGAACGGACCCCGGGGGCTTGGGGAAGCTTGGAGAGCTCGGAGGGTTACCGGGCGGGCTTGGGCTCGGCGGGCCTGGGTCACGGTCGCCCCGGGCGGGCGGGGGTCGCGGGGCTCCTTTCCCGCCCCCGCCCCCCGCGCTGGGAACTTTGTAACTCGGCGGCGGCGGCCCAGGAGGAAGTGTCCTGACCGACGGCGCAGGCAGCCAATCAGTGTGGCCTGCGGTGACGTCAGCGGCCCAGAGGGGGGGGGGGGCCCAGCCTGGGGGCCCGCGGGGCCCGGGAACCCCGCGGCCCCCTAAGCTCGAGCTGGGGCTCCAGGGCTGGACCGGCCTGGGCGGGGGGCGCGGGAAGCCCTCTCCCCAGACCCAGAGAGTGAAGTGACGGTGAGGGGGGGGGCAGGCGGACTCCTCCCCCACACCCCCGACCCCGCCCCGCCCAGGTCCCGGAAACAAACTTTCCCCAGCGCTGCGCGGAGCCCCCACGCGTGGGCCCCGGCTGCTCTCCGGGCTCCAGGCCCCAGGACGCCCTGGAGGGAGCTACCCCGGGGATGATGGGGAGGATGCCCGTGGGGCCCCACACTGTGGGGGGTGGGAGAGGGTCCCGAGACCCTCCGGCCGTGACTTGTAAGGGGGCGGTGGGAGGCCAGGAAGTGTTGCCTAGAGAGCCCAGCGCTAGAGCAAGGGTGCCAACACCCCCCTCCCGGGAGGCTGGAGGGAGTCTTTAGAGGGTAGAGGGTTGGTGGGCAGGGGAGCAGGAGGCAGGATGGAAGGCTGTCCAAGCCTTCTTAACCTCTCTGGGCCTCAGTTTCCGCCTCCCTCACAGGACTATGGGGAGCATCAGATGAGCTAATATGTGTAAAACCTTTTAACAAACCCTAAAGACCTCGATTAAAGCCTCCTCGAGAAAACTGCCTCTGTTTCCCCTCTTTCTCTCCCCTTCTCCCCAAAAAAGCAGTCTTTTCTTCCTCTGAGACAAAAAAGCGCCCTGGCCCGGGGTCCCAGTGAACCCAGTGACGCTCTGGCCTGACTGATGCTGTGAGCAGAGAACATTCTCTACAAGAGTTCAATTCCCAAGTTGTGGAAGATGAATGTAATGGAATACTACTGTGCCACAAGAAATGATGAGCAGACATTGATCACCCAGGATCCCCTCTCCAGGTCCACAGCCCTTCCTGCCTCCAGCAGGGGGGTTCTTAAGGCTGGCCAGTCTGACATTCGCTATTCTCCTGTCGCTTCCAGGTGCGGAGTTCTAGGTTCTAAGGAACTCTCCCCTCTCGAGCTCTGGACTCTGTCCCTACTAAGCATCAGGTGAGGAGCCACTATGAGAGCAAAGCAAGCTGGAAAAGAGCGTCGCTGTAGCCTTCCACGAGGGGGCTTCCTAAAGGACCCACTTACTGTAACGCCCTCCCATAAACAGTGCTGGAAGGAGGTGGGGTGGGGAGAAATACGGCTGCCCCCCATGTCCCCTAGGAGTTCTGAGATGGGCTAGCCGTAGCAGTAGTGTCTGTTTATAGCCCACATCCGGGGGCTGAGGCCAAGGGAAGGAAGTCTAAGGCTTCAAGCTGAAACCCAAACCACCGCTTGGGAGGGCTGGGGGGGGTGGGCTGGGGCATATGAGCTCTGTGCCTGCAACCTGGGAACCAAGGCTGTGGATGGGGCAGTCTCTACCCCAACCCATCCCGAAGTAGCCTCCATCTCCATGTTGTTCATGAAATTCCCCCAGATGGAGGCCCCCTCACCCCTGGCAACTCCCCCAGGACCACGAAGAAGCACACCAGTTTTGGACGCGATCCAGATCCAATTCTGCCTCTGCCTTTGGACCTGTTTTCTATCTGGACAATGAGGACCTAGATGGTACCCAAGATAACGATGGGTCTTCTCTCCCCAAGGACAGAGGCAGTGTCCAGTGGGCCTTGGAGCACAGCACTCAGAATGTTGGCTGGACAGGCTGGGTAGGCAGCCTGATGAGAAGTGATTGCTCCCCCGACTTTGGGAAGTCAAATGGTGGATGGACAGGTTTCTGCCCCAGACAGACTGGGGAGATATGGTTCCTTGACTCAACTTCCTCCCACCCCAGCCTCCTCCAAGTTACAAACACTTCCCTCCAGGTCTGCCTTCTCCCTTTCACCAAAGGGCCAGTCAACTCTGAACCCACAGCCCTCCCACAGGGGGACCCTCCCCCCACAAATCCCAGGCCCTCAATATAGCGCCTGAGATCTCCCACTCCCAACTCCAAACAACAACCGGTCTTATTCCAAAGGTTTTATTGAGGCAGGTTTTCACATACAATTGTGGGAAGGCAGGAAGAGGAGTGGGCCAAGGATGGGCCAAGGATTGGGGTAGAGCTGAAATTGAGAGTGAAATAAATATACAAAGAAAAGCTTAGGAACCCTAACTGGGGACAGGGGACAGACCGACAGAGACTATCACACAGTGATAACAACCAAAGGAGGGTGTCTGGGGAGAAGGGGAAGGGATGTCTGCGCTGCCATTTAAAATCGTATTGATTTATACAGAATATACAGTGTGAAAACAGGGTTGGGGGGAAAAAAGGGCTTCAACACCCCCACCCAATGTTCCTCCTTGGAGCCAAGGAGCCGTCCCTCTCCTCCCCATGGGTCCCTGGCTGGAAGGGAAGGAGGCCCTGCTCTCTAGAGCAGGGGAGGAGCTAGTGTCTGCAGTATGTGTGTTTCTACACCTTGGAAGGACAGAGCAGCCCCAGGGGCAAGCTGTGGTGACCCAAGAATATGGTCCTGGTCCCCCCATTCCTTCCTCCAAACTGTCCATAACCCAGGGGAGTATTCTCACGTGTTCCCCCCGGAGCATTGCCCCCACTCCTCTGGTCCATCTCAGCTACTCCAGAAGAGGGGACAGTGAGGCAGACAGAGGGTCCTAAGAGCAGGAGCTGCACCTCCCATCTTCCCCACCCCTATGGCCAGCCTGATTACTATGGCTCCAAGGCCAAGGGACAGCTCTGGACATGGGTCCAAGCCCCAGTGGGGAAGGGAGGGGAGAAAAAGAACAAACTCCTGGAGGGGTGGGGAAGTATCAGGTCCCTACTGGCTGGAGAGAATGGCTCCCATCTTCAACCCCAACAGAAATGGGGAAAGTGACAGAGGAGAGGGCCAGCCCCACAGGCCGCTAGCACCATGAGGCTCAGGGAGCTGAGGCATCTTGCTCCCCCGGGTCTAGATGTGGAAAAAATCACCGGCTGGACAAGAGGAGACACATGGTTGGGCAGAGCTAACTGGAGACCTAACCCCACCTAATGATAACCTCCCACAATTCCCACCCACCACAGACAACCAAAGGAATCTGAAGCCACCCACTCCCCCACCCCAAACTGTATTGGCAGAGGCATGATGCAGGAATGCCCAAAGTCACATCTAAAGGGCACAGGCCCCTCGGCATCTTGACAGCTTGACCCACTCACCTCTTGCAGAGGAGGGGGGAGGTGGCAGGGCACGACACAGGGCGTCATACGAACACCTTGGCCAGGGCATCGGCCCCAGCGCTTGCAATGAGCGCCTTGCTGGGATGGCAGGCCACGGCATGAATGGCTTCCTCATGTTTCTTACGGTGTGCTGTGATCTCCTGCACACACGTCTTATTGTCCAGGCTCCAGAGGCGGAGAGAGCAGTCATGGCCTTGGGGGGAAGGAGCCATTCACCAGAATTTTAGCCTCCCTGCGCACCAGTGTCTCCTGCTCCAGGCCCAAAGCACAGTGCTGGCCCCAGCCCTGGCCAGACCCTACAGACCCTGAGAGCAAAGTCCCCTGGGAAGGCAGGGACTGGAACAGAGCACCCCCTCCTCAGTGCCATCCAGTCTCCATGATCACTCTTCCCTTGCTTCCCCACTCTTGACTGTCCTGGGACCCAGCTCCAGATTCCTTCCTCTAACTTTACGCAGGGCCTTCCCTAATTCCCCTAGACCAAATCCTTCTGCCTTGCACCAGCACCACCCCCCCCACCAACTGTTCTACTCAGCAAATCTTACCCCTATGCCCAAAAGGAGCCCCCCTTTCCTGGCCAGGCTGCTTTCACTGCTCCCATAGAATCTGCTGTCCTGCTTCCTAGAGGGACAGGGAGCATCTGGGGGGCAGGGATGGGCAGAGAAGTAGAAGACTTACTTCCAGACATCAGGAACACACCATTCGGGTCAACAGCCAAGCAAGTCACTGCATCAAGGTGAGCGACCATAGAATGCACAGATTTACCTGTTCAAGTAAGAGAGCAGGTTCAAATACAGGGCTGCTCCCCGCAGACCTAACCTGCAGGGATTTGCAGTTCACCTCCCTGTCCGTATCCCTATCTCAGGGTCAGGCCAGGAAAGGGGGTACAAGAAGAGGTGAGGGATGCTGTCAGGACAGGGACAAGTGCCATTGGTTCCTACCTGTCCTATTGTCCAGAAATCGGATCCCTCTGTCGTCATGGGCAGTGATGGTCAGGGGCTGACTGGGATGGCTCACCACCTGGTTGATCTGTGTGGGACCTAAAAGGAACAGAATAAGTGAAGAGCAAAAAAGAACAGGGCTGGAAATCAGCCAGCCAAGCCCATCCATGTTTGTGTTCTGTCACCTCTTAGCATCGGGTCCCAGTCTTCCCCAAACTGTAAAATGGGACATTTGGTTTTTAGTTCTGAAAATGCCCATTCTGTGGTCTGTGAAATGGAGCAAGGATGGCTGCTAAACGTGTACTAAAGATGCAGTCACGTTCAGTATAACCAGCAGGGTTGGAATCCAGCTCCAGACACTCCCTCACAGGATTACAGTGGGCACACTGCTTGACCTGCCTTGGTTTCCTCATCTGTCAAATGGGGACAAGAACAGTACCTTCCTCCCAGGGGGAGGATTTTATCCAATAAAATAAACTAAGGAAAGCACATTGAGTGCAACAAGTGCAGCAAACACTTGACTTGGATCCTGTTTTCTATCTGAGAACCCCTCTCAGCTACACCATTCTGTGACTGCCCTGCCAAGGACAAGGGTCTGACCCTCCCTTTCCTGCCTCCTGCCCTAGAAGAGGGAGGGAACAGGGTCAGAAAAGTCTCTCCCCAGGGAGCCCAGCTCACCACTGCTCCCTCGGGACTCCAGGGTGAGAAGGGCGCTGCCAGTCTCTAGGTCGTAGAGGACTGTGTCACCTGAGCAGAAGGAAGCGACGGCCTGGGCTGGCTCCGTGCTAGTAAAGGCCACAGAGGTGGGGATCCCATGTTCTGTTCAGGGCGAGAGAGGGAGAAAGCTGTGCAACATCTCCTCCCACTGCCCTCGCCCCCCTGGCAGGTTATGGCAGCAGCTGGAGAGTGCAGGGTTTGAGGCCTGGCTCAGGCCCTGGCGAACAGGAAACGGGGGAGGACAAGCTTGTTCTGTCTGCCCCACCATGAAGGGAAGAGAAAGACAGACTGAAGCTGGAAGGCAGGAACCAATCACCTCTAAGGCCCCTCTGATCAGAGCTTTAGCTCCCCAGGACTTTCCCTTTCCCCCCCACTTCTAACCCCACTCACCGCCAGCTGTGTGGAAAGTGCAGAGGCAAGTGGGGCTGTTGCCACTGGGGTCCCAAATGCGAATGGTGCCATCCGCAGAACAGGAGGCCAGACGGTGCGAAGTGGGGCTGAAGGCGAGGCCCCACACGGCATCCCCATGACCCTCCAGGACATTGTTCAGCACACCAGGGTCTAGGTCCAACCCACAAGGAGAAAATGTCTAGTGTCAGAGGGACCCAAGGTGGGACTCATGTCCACTCCTCCTAATCGGAGATGGAGGGCCTGAGGGCAGCATGTTCAAGTAAGCAGAGTTACCTAGTCCCACCACATATGGCATATGAACATCTCTCGGGCTTGGCCTCCAAGGCCTTCAGAGACAGACTTTGGTCTCAAAAACGAACAGCACATAGGAGGGGTATATAAGATATATAGAATAGGAGGGGTCTGGTTAATCCATAACTGGAGTGGGTCCCTGGGAAGGGGCTCTGGGGACACAAGGCAACCTAAAGTGGATGCCCTATAAACTATAGGGCATAGAAGAAAAGAAGGCCAGGGAGGGCCGCCCTCACCATAGCCATCGTACGGGTCCATATTGAGGTCTGGGATCTTCCAGCAGTGAATGCGGGCATCTGCTCCCCCACTGTAGCAATGCTCGCTGTGACTGCCCATGGTCACTGCCAACACAGGGCCCCTGGAGAGGGAGGGATGGGAAGAGATGAGCCATGCCTGGCAGCTCAGGAGGGCCCCGACCCCAGGCCACCCTCAGTGGTGAGGCACTGAGCCCCGTGGTAGCCTTGAGAAGCTGGGTGACACAGTCCCTGGCCCTGGCCCTTCAATGATACCCGTTATCACCACAGGGCACATCATTCTCATCTGGGGGGGCCCTGGCATGAGCCCTGCTCACCATGCCCACCTCTTACGGCAATAACAAGAATCCTAATAATGCAGCTCACACGTCCAGAGTGCCTACTGTGTGCCAGGCACCAGACTAAACGCTTTGCAACCTCCCTTGGGAGGGAGGCAGGCAGCTGTGTAGAGACTTGCCCAGGGTCCCAAAGCTCTTAATGAGGGTCTGAGGCTGGCCTTGATCTCAGGGCTGCTTGACTTCAGGCCCAGGGCTCTGGGTGCCAGTGGCCTCACATCAAACATGCTTTGAAAAGTTTTGAAGACCTGGGCTTTCAAAGGGAAGGGAAAACCAACTGCCCTTTGCCCACCTGTGGGCCCGAAAGGCGTGGATGGGCTCCACATCCAAAGCAGCATTCCTGCACAGAAGAGAGAACATGGGGGGTTGGTGAACAGGTCGTGGTGCTCCCGGGGCTCCCACCATCCCCTCCCAGGACCCCCAATCACTTCTTGGCTGTCACTGTCTTCTGCAGGTTCCAAAGCTTCACAGTGCCATCCTCGGAGGCCGTGAGCAGGGCCGACTCAGTGTGATGGAAGGCCAGTGAGCGGATGCCATCATAGTGAGAGCGGAGGGTGAATTTTGGGTTCCAGGCCTTCTTGAAGGCCTCCTTGCTATCAGAGAGCTGGGGGGAGAAGAGACCAGGCGTCTGTCTGTGCTACCCCCTGCATACCCTCTTCCACACCACTGGGGGCACACATGCCCAACAGCAATAAAGACATCTGAGGCCCAGGGAGCCACATGTCTTCCTCAACCTGGTCAGGCTGAGAGAACCCCCATCTCAGAGGTCATCCAGTCTGCCCCTCACTGAGGAAGCAGGGGGCCTTCTTCTCTGTGGCACATACCCCCATGGGCCTCTCCTCCAAAAGCTTAGAAGAGAGCATTAGACAGGAAACTACACCCATGAATACATTTCTGCGGGGGGCAGACTGGGGTGTCAAGCACAGTCTTGGGGGGACAGAAACTTGGAGATGCTGTTCCTCTGGGGTGGCCCAGGCCAGCTGACAGCCCTCCCCACCAAGGCCAGCCTGAGTACTGTAGGGCTGTAGTCCAAATATAGTTCAGACTCCCCGAAACTCAAGTGACCCAGCAGGCTCAGCTCAGAACACAATCATGGGTCACCAAGCCCCCAGGAAACCAATTCTACTGAAATAGTCATCAGGGTCTTTGCAAATCAGACTTGTGGACCAGAGGACCCATGCATCTCTGCCAGGCTTCTCCCTGAAGGTCTCCAGAAACAGGAAGCTCACTCCTTAGAAAATTACCCCACTCCACTTTGGGCATCCTCCTAACCCAACCTACACCCGTTCCCAATGCTGTCCGTCCTGTGCTTCCATTCCTCACACACCTTCCCACCCCACCAGGGCAAGGGAAACCCTCCTAAGATTATAATCCATAGGAATCTTGGGACCATCTAATCCAGCCCCCTTGTCTTACAGATGACAAAATTGAGGCCTAGGAGAAGTGACTTTGCCAGGATCACAGGGCCAGGTCCCCTCCCTGGTTTAGAATCAGAAAGAGGCCTCTCCATCTTGAGTCTAGGAGCCGCCACCTCCTTTAAGCCCTGGGGTGCTTGGGGAAGGCAGGCCCCACACTCACGTCACAGCTGAGGTCATTGTCGTTGCTGACGGTGAGGTCGGCCAAGTCTCCCAGGCTCACCTCCCCGCCCCCGATTGTGTCCATGATGAAGACATCAGAAGAGAAGCCAAGGGAACCTGGGAAGCACAGGCAGCTCACAGTGCAGGCCCTGGTGAACAGGGTCCCTCCAAACTGTGATGAGGCTGAGAGGCAGGACTTACATACTCCTCTTGCTGCTTGGCACTGCCTCCCTAAGCCAACCCCCAGCAAGCACCTCTGATCCCTGATCCACCTACCTCTGCTGTTAGTCCTCAATGACAAGAAACTCACTACCATGCCAAGCACGTCGGAGTGCTGGAAGGCTCTACTATCAGTTCAAATCCTCCTTATGATGAGCTGACGTCTACCCCCCTCTAAGTCCCTACCCTAGTGCCAGCCCCAGCCTGTCTCCAAAGGCAGGAGGGAGAATGGCTGGCCGGCAGGGCCATGGGAGCCCAGGATCCTCACCGTCATGGGGCCGAGGCTGTGGCGTGCCAGTGGGTGGCCCAGTCCCTTTTGGGGGCAGCCCATCCACATCTCGAAGATCAGCCAGCATGCCCTGCAACTTCACCCTCCGACTCTCTGCCCAGGAGGGGAAAAGGAAAACCACAGAGGAATTGAGCTGCTGGTCCCCTCAAGGGCACCCCTCTCCCTCCCTCTGGGAGAGGAGGTAGAAGCATGTGCTCCTTTACCCCCTGTGGCCCCTGAGTGTGGTAGGGACCTGGAGGTCAGTGCCAAGGCCTGCCCACCCCCCAGAAGCAGAGGCAGAGCTGGGGGGCAGGTGTGTCACCAAGCAAGAAGTAAGGGAGAAGAAGGGCTCAGCCTTGCCTCATCCCATTCTCCCTCTTCTCCCCACCCTAGACCACAGCTCTCTCTGAGGGCAGAGGTCAAGCCTGCAGGCTTCCTCACGGCCTCCAGAGGTCCCTTCAGGAAGCCTGCCCGCCTCAGCAGGAAGCAGATGCTGGTTGGGAGGCAGAGGTACTACCAGGTCGGGCTCATGTCCTGGAAAGCAGGGAGCGGCCCCCCTCTGCTTACCCAGCTCAGTGCCGTCCCCAGAGCGCCGAGCGGCAGCAGGCCCTTCCCCATCTTCCCCGGAGCCCAAAAAGTCAAACTCGTTGATGGCGTCCTCAGAGTCCTCATCATCTTCCTCCTCTTCATCCATTTCTGGGGCTAGGGGCTTCGATGATAACTGAAGGAACAGAAGATGAGACATTGAGGACTGATGCCTGGCCGGTGGCTGCAGGAGAGAACCCAGACTCCCCCACTGCTGACCAAGCAGCTCTTGGACAAGGCCCAGACTGCTCTTGCCAACAACAGACCTAGCCACCACCCCCTGACCAGGTCTGATCCTGAGCCTGGCACTTAAGACCCTTCTGTCTGAACCCACCCAGCCAGCTTCATCTATCCCTGCTCCCACTCAAATACACCAACCACAAAATGAATCAAAAGGCCCCTCAGTCATCTTTTGAGTCAGACTCCCTCCTTACTACAAAGAAACCCCAAGCCAGGAAGTAGACCTTGTCTGCTCAAGGTCATGAAGCTAGTCAGTAGAAAAGCCAACATTCGAATGCAGGGCCCTGGATCTGAGAAGACAGCAACACCTGTGTCTCCTTCCTCCTCTCTTCTCACTCTGGCTCTGTACCCCCACACAAACACTGCCTCTCTCCCCTCCTCTCTGTTTGTTTTTTATCTCCCCAGCCAGACTCTAAATTCCCTAAGGGCAAAGACAGGGCCCCACTCCTTCTCTATCTTTGGAAGGCACAGAGTGGGCCAGCCTCTCTGGCTGTTGCTATCAGCTGCCAGAGCAGAAGAGGAGTCTGGGAAGCGCCCTTTGCTCCCCATTTCCACCTGCTTCGCAGGAGGCTCAGCTGAGCTGCAAGATTACCACCTGGGCAGCAGCCTTCCCAGGAGGTGGCCTGGGGAGCCCCACCTTGACCCGCTGCTTCTTGGGCTGCAAGCTGTCCAGCTCCTCCTCCTCATCACTGTCTTCATCCTCACAATTCTGCAGGAACGGGATCTTCTCCAACACAGAGCCTCCCAGCCGCTCCACACCTTCCTTCCCTGCAGCATTCCTGTCCAAGACATGAAGGGGAGAAGGGGGCGGGGGGAAGGTCCACAGGAGCCCAAGAGAGCCACAGCCAGAGCAGAGTCTCAGGCTCGGTTCTCATAGGGTGACCTTGGGCTGGCTGTAATGCCCCCAAACTTCAGGCTATCACATCCCCCAAGGGCCACCTGGATCCTACACTCCAGCCACTCAGCCACCTCCTGAGCCAGCAGGAAAGAAGTTAGCCTCAGCCAGCCTTGACAGTTCTAAGCCTATGTCTAAACACAGTGACGCTCTGGCCTGACTGATGCTGTGAGCAGAGAACATTCTCTACAAGAGTTCAATTCCCAAGTTGTGGAAGATGAATGTAATGGAATACTACTGTGCCACAAGAAATGATGAGCAGGTAGACTTCAGAAAATCCTGGAAAGACTTGAATGAACTGATGCTGAGTGAGGGGAGCAGAACCAGGAGAACACTGTACACAGTAACAGCCACACTGTGTGATGACTGACTTGGATAGACTCAGCCCTTCTCAACAAAGGACTCATGATGGTAAATGCCATCCCACATCCAGAGAAAGAATTATGGAGTAAGAATGCTGAGTGAAGCAGACTATTTTCTTTTTTGTTTTGTTTTCTTTTGTTTTTTCTTTCTCATGATCTCTCCTACTCGTTATAATTCTTCTACACAACATGACTAATGGGAAAATGTGTTTAATAAGAATATATGTGTAGAGCTCATAACAGATTGCATGCTCTTGTGGAAGTATGGAAGAAGGAGGGAGAAAAAATTTAAAACTTATGGAAGTGAATGTTGAAAACTAAAAATAAATTAATAATTTTTTAAAAAAACAGTTCAATCCCCACATGTAACATATGATAAATCCAGGAATTCAAATGCCCACAGAAACACCACAACATGTCTACCAGAGATGAAATGAGGTAACATTTTTTGAGTGGACAGCCATGCTTAGCACTTAGTCGGTGCTTAACAAATGCTCCCCTCCTCCTGGGTGTCAGAAGCTCACTATAAGCAGCCATCAGCTTTGGGGAGCAAGGAGGAATGGGATTCCAGGCAGAGCTGGGGGCCCTCACCTCTTGATCTGTTCTTCAATCTGCTTTGCCAACACCGACTCCCCTGCGGGAAGCCCTCCAGGGCTGCGATCTCCAGGCTCCGCTGCGCCATTCAGCTCCACGGAGCGGCCTAGCAGGGAGCGCACGCGCTTCGAACGCATATCCAAGATGGTGTCTGTGTAGCCCACCTCCTCCAAGTACCTTTGAGGAAGGAGGGTAGGAGAGTGGTTTGGGAGAAAGCCCTAGAGAGTCCAGAAGCTCTGGAGGCAAAGCCAAAGAAGGGAGGGCAAGGGCCTCTCCATAGAGAAGAGTGCTCAGCAAAGGGGGAGCTCCACAAAAGCAAGGGCCGCTAATTCCTCGCTCCCCCCAGGACTCCCATCTCCTTTCTGCTCTCAGCCCAAAAGGCAGGATCAAAGCATGAGCTACTTGGCTTTCAGCCCCAGGGAGGATGAGTACCACCAAGTATTCCCCAAGCTCTTTCAGAAGTATCATCCCTGCAACCTTCAGAGGCCTTCCAACTGCACTCCAACCGCCCCACGTTAAACTTACTGTCGGAGCAACTGCCGGCCTTCCTTCCACACCAGCTGGCTGCTCTCCAAGGACACGGGTTCCACAGGCCCATTGGGAACTGACCAGAGAGAGAGAAAGAGAGAGACTAAGGTGATGGCCCTGACAGCAGCTGGGCCACCCATAGGTCAGGGTTTGGAAGGAATCCCTGCCCCACCAACAATCCTCTCCAATCCCCTCAGCTCTATCCAGGGGCCAACTCCTCACACCTTGCTCCAGCATGTCTGACTTCTTCTCTCCTTGGTTTGAGTCAGTCCCAAACTTCAGTTTGTGATACTTGGCTCTGGAAAAAAAGGAGGCTGTCAGTGAAGGTCCCCAGTCACTCACAGAATCCATTCTATGTATACTGTTGTGCTTTAGTTTCTGATACGGCAAATATCCATATAATCTACATAAACAAAAGCCCTTGGGGAGGGGGTCCTCAATAATTTTTATGAGTGTAAAGGGGTCCTGACACCAAAGAGTTTGAGAGCCAAGGGACTAGTTCAGACTTGAGACCAGGGAGGAACTTTGGAGAGCCACTGGGTCAAGCTGTTGGAAAGCTAATGTGCAGTGGAGAAAATACCAAATGGAGTGTCTGAGACCTTGGGCTTGGCCCCTGGGATTGGGATCTGTGTGACCTTGAACAAGTCCCGAGACTTCTCTGGGCTTTAGTTTCCCTCAAAACCCAGATAAAGGGTTTTAACTTGGGGTGCCATGGATTGATTTCAGGGGTTCTATGACCCTGCAGGGAAAAAACCTCCTACTTTATTTTCTATCTATTATTCTATTTTATTCGCCATTTTCTTGATATTTCATTTCCCGCACTCCCACACACGATTATGGGAAGGCATCTGTCTATCCCTGGGCTTCCCCAGACTGTCTGAAGAGAGCCCAGCATTCGTGACAGGGCTGGGGCCAAGGCTTTCCCCTGAACTACTCTGCTTCCCTCCCTCCTGTCTGGGAAGGCTCAGCTCCCCCACTCAGCAGCCTCCCTTCCTGCTGAGATGGCCAGGGGGAGCGAGAGGACCCTGGTTTGGCTGAATCTGGCTCTGGCACCTGGGCAGATCATGTCCCCTCTATAGGCCTCAGTTTCCTGCTCTATAAAACCAGGCCTCTAAGGCCTGACCAGCCTCCTGGGCCAGCCTGAAGAAAGTGTGTGGGAAGTGCTGGTGAACCTGCCAGGTGAGGATCCCTTCAGAGACATGACGTGAGGAGGTCTGGAAGACAGACAGCTTCTGAGAGCCATGTGTTCCTTGCACATGTGCCCAAGTCACTTCTATTTCTTCTTCCCATATCTCCACATGGTTTCCTAACCCTCTAGTCGTTTCATGTGTCAGTGTTCAGGCTTCCCAAATGAACCAAAAGTCCTTTGGAAGCATGGCTTTCTATTGTCTCCTCTCCTCGTGCCCTTGGCCACAGCTGGGCTGATGGCTTTGGTGCTACTGTTAACTTGGTCAGGCTGTGTACTCAAGACGAGTCCTCCACACTTTTTCAGAACTGCTCTCCTCATGAAGCCCCAGACATACTATGGCTGAGCTGGAGGCCCTCCCAGCTCCCTCCAGATGTAAGATTCTGCCAAAGAGCCCCAGGGTGTGTGGGGGAAGCTCACCCACCGTTCTTGTTTCAGTGCAAACTCTAACATTTTGATCCGTCGCACCAGGTCCGTCTTAAGGTTCTCCTGCCCCTTTCTCTCCCCTTGGAGAAAAGCCACCTGGGCCTGAGAGGAGGAAAGAAGGAAAAGAGGGAGGGTACAGGTTAGGGGGCAGGAGATATAACATACCATGGAATACTCCAGATTCAAAGCAACATAAGAAAAAAAGTCCTTAATAATATCCAAAAACAGAATGCTCTGCCTGGTAGGAAAGCAGTGAGTCTTCCATGTCTGGACGTCTTCAGGTGAGAGCCTAAAATAGTATAGAGAAGATCCCTGCCTGGTTATCAACCACCTAAATAACCTCCTCTGCGATACTTCTCCAGGCCCAGACAGGCTCTCTAGGTGACCACGGCTGTTCCCCCACGAACCAAGGCCCAAGCTGCTAGAAAGCTCTCTGCCAGGGATAACTGCTGGCCTGGATGTCTGCTGACTCCTTCAGCAACACTCAGCTGAGCCCAGGACCATCTAAGCCTTACTTGAGGTCCTACTTCCTAGAAATGCTCGAGGGGAGGCTAGATAGGCGACATTTCCAAGGCCAGGGGTCTTATGATTCCATGACCCCTTCCCTGGGCAGGGGGCTCCACAATGACCACACTACTCCACTGTGTTTCCTGCTCTGGTTAGGAGGGGACAGCCCCAGGCAAGCGTCTTGCTTCCCTCCTCCCCAGCACCTTCACCTCACATTCATCTAGCTACTAAAGCTACCAGATTCACATCCCCAAAATGACACTTTTACCCAGTCACCTTTCAATATCTGCCCTGAACCTGCTGCTTCCCACCCAAGCTCAGTGTCCACTCCCTGTTCAGAGTGCACCCCACGCTTCCCCTCTCATGGGCTTCCCAGCCTTCTCCCGGCCTCAGCTTTCCCAACTGTAAAATGAGAGGTTTGGACCAGGCCTCTCTCTAAGACCTCTTCCAACCATAAGGGCATGAACCCTCCAGCTCAAGCCCCGACCTTCTCGGGATCCTGTCTGCAACTACTCCAGCTGAGCTTATCCTGACCTCTCCCTGAAATTCCAGGGACCTCAAAGTCTGCACCACTCACAGAAGATCTTGGCCTCTTAAGTTATCTCTCTTTACCTGTGAGTACTGGCTCACCAGGAAGATCACGCCCTTAGAAGGCAGATCTGTAGCCCCCAAAATGCTGAGCATTAGGTCAGCAGCTGCTAAGTGTTAAAACACTGCACCTAGTTGGTGAAAGGACTCTTCATGGGGCAGTACCTCCTTGGGTTCTCTTACTGCCCACTATCCTCTGGCCCTCTCTCTGCTCTGAGCACCTTCTCCCCTGGCCAGAGTCTCTCAGCCAAGAGCATAGAACAGAAGCGGGAAGACCCTTGGGAGGGGTGGGCTGGGATAAATCAACAGAAAAAGCCTATACTGCCTTGCCCATGGTTTCAAAGTCTCAACAGGAAAATCTCTCACGAAGGCCTCCCCTTCCTCTTTTCTCCCAACTCAGTCTGCCTACCCCAAGGATTACTGTGGGGAAGTAGAAAGATACCTTCCCCTGCAGCCGTAACTCTATGAGATTAACCTCATTCTCAAAGGGGTCAATGGGATCTGCCAACCAACCACTCAGGATCGTTGCTCTGAGGGGGTGAGGTGAGAGGGATGTTGTCTCCCTACTCAGGGATGTGCCGCCCCCCACCCCCACCCCTACACCTACCTGTAGGCACTTAATAAATGGTGGCTGTTCCCCTCCCCATTCCCTACCCCTCACAGAGCAGGTCAGCTCATAATCTCCAACACTCAACCAGTGCCTCAGCTCAGCCTCTCCCAAGTCCCAGGGCACCCTCCCCTCCCCTCTCCCCCACACAGTGCATACACGTGGCCTCACACCTTCTCTCTGCATGGTCCCAGTTTTCCAGAACTCATCCCCACACTCCCACCCACCCAGTCAGAGCGGAGAAATCTCTCCCACTTCTCCTGCTGTTCATCTCTCTTCTTCCTGTCTGAGAGACAACCAGCTGGTTAGTGACTAAGCAAGGCTGGCTCTTCTCAGGGGCAGGGTGAATGAAGACCTCAATACCTTCATTCACAAGGAAACACAGTCACTCCACTGCCACCTTCCTTCCCTCCCTCTGTCCTTTGGACTCTGAACAGCTTTATTCGTCCAAAATGCTGGTCCACCAATGCTTCCACATGAAGTCTCCCCTCCAAAAAGCGGGCCATGCATTTGTCCTGCACACATGACACACGCTTAGACATGTGCTGTTCCCCTCAGAGACCAAGACTTTCATTTCTTCCCCTTTGGATTCCTAATGCCTGGCTCGAAGTAGGTGCTTTATTCCTAATATTCCTTTATTCCTTGATCCCCATTTAGTAGGAAGAAGAAATCCATTCAGACATCACCTGAGTGCGCCTGGTCACAAAGTCAGTGAGTACTAGATTGGGGATTGGAACACATGTCCCTGGACTCCGTAATACAGGACTCCTGCCCCATCCAACACATTTCCCCTCCTGGGAGATCCCAGATACTCTGATTAGCAGTACATTCCCCACCCATTTGCTCTAAGGCCCCAGAAGTGCCTAGAAGGTGCACACCATTACAATGCCTCCACCTTTACTCAGGTGACAGAGGCCATACCCAACCCTGACCCACAGGCCCCCCAAGACTGGCCCTCAGTCCAGCCTTCATGAGAGTACTGCCTCTGAGAACCAGAAGTACCCAGGTGACAGGTAGAATAGTGTGGGTTCAAATTCTGCCTCTGACATGTCAGATCATCTGACCTAGGCAAGTCATGCCCTCTCCTGCTGTCCATAAACCCTCTCAGATTATAAATTGCAGAGAAGGTGGTGGCACTGGCAGTTTTCTCCTCCAGAAGCTCCCTGTCCCAATGAAAGCCCAGGTCCATTCCCTAACACTTTGTTCTTAGGGCTCCTAGGGACCCGCTAGTTTGACCCCTCAGGGAGGCAAAAGGAAGTTGCCCAAGAGCATCTAGCAAGCCTGCCTTCTTCTCATATCCTCCAAGTGGCCCACGCTTGAAAGTGGGACTCACCTGGGTAGGTGTCTGGACCTCAACTTCCCCCTCTGTAAAATGGGCACAATACCAGTAGTATCACTGGAGTCACAAATGACCCAGTTCTGTGACTTCAGGACCCCAGGAAATGCCTGGAAGTCTGAGGGATGGAATCCCAAGTCTAGTCCAGAACAGCGCGCGCGCGTGCGTGTGTGTGTGTGTGTGTGTGTGTGTGTGTGTGTGTGTGTGTGTGTGTCTCAGGGACTGTTGGGAGCATCAAACAAAGGAGAGCATTCATGTAAAGCACTTTATAAACCTGAAAAAGGTCTCTCGTCCCTCTTCTCTCCTTGGCCCAGAGCAGTGGCCAGCACAGACCATCAATGAGCCAGAGACTGACTGCTAGTGACTCCAGCTACAAAATGACGCCCCATACCCTAGAGCAGTGGTTCTCAACCTTCCTAATGCCGCCACCCTTTAATGCTCGTATGTGGGCCAACCCGCCTCCAGTCAGATAGAGGAGCGCTGTCTCGGTTCCTAAGACCCTCGGAAATATGTTTTCCAATGGTCTTTGGTGATCCCTGTGAAAGGGTCATTCGACCCCCAAAGGGGTTGTGACCCACAGGTTGAGAACCGCTGCCCTAAGGGCTCCCCAATCACAGCCTCTTATGGAAAGAAGCCCCACCCCAGCTGGGATTCCCAGCTCTGTCCACCATATGACCTGAAGACAGTCACAGGACAGCCTCAGCCTCAGTTTCCTCACCACCCCACAAAGATGGTGAGGGCTGCCCAAGGCACCACACAAATGTCTGCTATGATGTCTGCATCTGGGGCAGACTGGCAGGTCTGGGGCTTCTCGCTCTGCCCACCTCCTCATCCTCCCTTGGCCACCCCTTGCTGAAAAACAAAGAGGGCCAGGCTCCAGCCCCAGCTCTGCCCTGGCCTCCCTGTGCCCCTCCTCTCCAGGGGAGTCCAGAGCCCTGTGACCAGACCACCGAACACCCCCTGACAGGGCCCCCAAGTAGGACTGGGCGAACAGCTGGCTTCCCAATCAAGAGTCAACTGTAAGACGTGAATAAAAGTTCATGACAATCATCTCGAATAGGCACAGAGAGCCAAATTCTGTTCAGGAGCCTAGAACATTTTTCTTTGGGGGGAAAAAAAGTCCATCTAAAATGGTTAAATTGTCTACACAATTGTTGGGGCTTAAATACTAAGCAGCAGCATTTCTATGACTTTTTCAAGTTGGCAAAGCACTTCACATAGATGATCCCATGTGATCCCCCAACAACTCCAGGGGGTGGGGCAGGAGCCCCGTTTTACGGAGGAGGCCACTGAAGCACAATGGTGAGATGGCTTGCCCGGGGCTGCACAGTCCAGGAGTGCCAGAGGCCCAGTCTGGACTCTGCTGTGCCACCAACAATCTTCCACCTGCTACCCAATTCTCCGGGGCTTCTTGTGTCCATGCTGCCCCCCTCCTAGAAGAGAAGCTCACTGAAGGCAGGGGCTGCTCCAATTCTGTCCCCCTGTACCCACCTGCAGGAAGCAAGCACCCCAGCGCTCCTCCTGCCTGCACCCCAACCCGCCCAATCTCAGCCCCTGAGGCGCCGCTCCCTCGATCCCATCAGACACACCTCACAGCTATGCTACTGGAAGGCACTTCAGAGATCATCTACTTCAACCTCCTCATTTAAAGACAAGGAAACTGAGACCCACAGGGATGGAGACACCTGCCCATGGTCACAAAGCAGAGCCCCAAACGGAACCCACCCCTGGTGGCCGCGGGACTATGACAAGAGACTGCCAGTACTGGGGTCAGCCCTCCTTCCAGCCTCTGTTCCTGCCACTGTCTGGGGTCCTGCTCTCCTTCTCCTCTGAATCTCCTTTTCAGGGGCTGTGACCCTAACTTCCCTCATCCCAAGCCCCTTGCCCTTGGCCCCCGCTCCAACTTCCCCACTGGGCCAGGGGTCCCAGATCAACCAATCCCCCTCCCATTCTTCTAACGTTTCTATTCTGGGGATTCTCCCCTTCGAATCTGAGAGAAAGACCCTCCATTATGGGGACTGCCACTCAACTGGAGGGCCTCTAGTGTGGAGAACTAGGGTCTTCAATTCACCAGATCAGCTGAAGAAATCGGGGGTCCCCAGGAACCACAAAAAACTGAGGGGGCTGCCCTGATGGGGGGCCTCCTATAACACAAACCTGGAGGCCAACCTGGGCGGCCCACTCCCCAGGGAGCGGCTGGGGGTCCTAGGGTCCTCCCACCCGGCCCTGGCAGCGCCTCCTCGCCTGGCCGGGAATCTCTTCCTCCCATTCGGGGATGTTTCCTCTCCAAGGCCCCTAACACCCTCATGGGGGGCGGGGGTCACTTGAGCAGTCCGGCTGCTTACCCCCCTCCCCCCTCCCCAGTCTGCCTCGGCTCCTCTGGGGGAGGGCTCCTGCCCATCCTGGGGGGCACCCCACCCCCCCATCTCATTCTTGCCCCCAAGCGCCCCCTCCGGGCAGGCACTGGGGAAGAAAAGGAGATGCTAGGTGGGGTGCTCCCCCTCCCCTCCTCTCCATCCCTTCTCTTTGCAGGGGGGGGGTCTTCTCCTTTTGCCCTTCCCCCATCTGGCTGGGGGGGTCCTTCTCTTTGTCCCCTTCCTCCCGTGCCGTGTCCTCCCCGGCAGGATTCTGCGTCCGGGCGGAGGGGGGGGAGAGGGTCGCTCCCCGCTCCCGCTCCCCCCTCCCCTCCCCGCTCCCTCCCGCGGGGAGGGGGGGGCGGCGGCCATTGCTCTCCAAGATGGCGGCGGCAGCGGCGGCGGGTGAGAGGCCCGCGGCTCGGGGCAGCGGCGGGGGGCGGGCCGGACCGGGGGCGGGTCCTGGCGCTGCGGGGGGCGGGGGCGGCGCGGGCCGGGGGGGGGGGGGCGACGGCGGCTCACCTGCAACTCGGCCCGCTCGGCCTCCCAGCGCGCCTTCTCCGCCTCGAAGCGCGCCCACTCGTGCTGGATGAAGTGCAGGATGCCGGGTAGGCTCAGCGGCTCGGGGCCCGCCCCGGGGCTGCCCCCGCCGGCCCCGCCCCCGCCGCCGCCGCCGCCCTTGGCGGGGCCAGGGGCCGGCGGGCGGCAGGCGGGGGCGGTCGCGGCGGCGGCGGCGGCGGCGGCTGCGGCGGCGGCGGCGGCGGCGGCGGCGGCGGCGGCGGGGGCCGCTCGCTCCTCCATCATGGAGGCCGGCGGCTGGAGCGCGCGCGCGCCCTCGCGGGCCGCCGCCTGCCCCGCGCGCCTCCCTCGCGGACGGCGGTTGCACGCGCGCACGCGCGCTCGAGCCCGCTGAGATTGGGGGGGGGGGGAGGCGGGAAGAGGGGGAGGAGCCTCGCGCCGCAGTCGCCGCGCACCAGCCCGCGCACGCGCGCTTTCAACCGCCGAGGGAGGCGCGCGAGGCGGCGGCCGCGCGCGGGGAGGGCTGCCCTTGGTCCTAGCCCTTTGCCACTCCTCCCCTCTCCATCCTACCCAGCCCCCCGACCAGATTCGAGCTCCTGGCTCCGCCCCTCCCACCAATTACTATAGCAACCGACCCGCCTTGCGGCCTCCTTACCCTCCCAACTTCAAATCTTAGGCATATCCTGGCCGGCCCGTTGCTACAGCAACCGGCCGCCCCTCCGCGTCCCCCTCCCCTTCGGGCCCCTCCTCAGACCCCTTCCTCCCCATCCCTGTAGGGTTGCTATAGCAACAGGGAGCCAGTCCACACTTTGTCTCCCGGACCCCTTCCTCCACCCTCTACTGGTTGCTGTAGCAACGATGGCCCGCCCCACCAGCCCTCTATCCGCCAATCCTGGCTTGCTTCTCCGCCCCCTCCCCTCCCCTTGGGTTGCCATAGCAATCCCGCTGGTCTCAGTGAGTCTCCTCTGCAGCCCCCTCTCCCCGCCTGGTTGGTTGCCGTGGCAACACTTACCTACCCCAAACCCTTCCCCCCTGCCAATTTTAGGATTCCCCAGGCCAGGATCAGCGGCAGAGCAACCCCTGATTTTGTTCCCGAGGCTTTCTCCCATCCCCATAGGCCAGTTGCCATGGCAACTACCACAGGGCTGTTACTGTGGTCACCTTAATCTTGCCCCTTCCCAGACATCTTCTGTGCAGTCCATCCCCGGCTGTGTAGGTTGCTATGGTATCCAGGCCCAGTAGCACACCTAGAGCCCAGTGAGCTAATGCTAAAGGGCGATTGCCATGATGCCCCTTTGCCCCCCTCCCCCACCGCACACAGGTAGCAAGCTGGGAGAAGCTTGGGGGAGGGGGGTCCTAATTAGGAGCAGCCGTTGCTTGGTAACAGGTAACAGGCCCTTCTTAGTCTCTTTGAAGGTGTCCAGACCCACCTGGGGTTGGGATGCTATTCTTGAGGAGGGAGGCAGGTTGCTATGGTTACTGGACATCCGACTCCCTCTTTTTCACTCACCCCTTTCCTAAATCTAGACAGATACAGAAGGGGGAAGGAGCTCCAAATTACCAGAGGTTACTCCACCCCTTTTAAAGAGAGGCCAAATCATTCCCCTCCCCCATTCACTATCCCTCCTTGAGAGAGGCAGACACCAGCCCTGCTCCTTTCAAGGGGACAAGGCTACCTTTCATTGGGGTGTACCATGTAAACCTGAGGAGGGGGGATGTCAAAGTTGTGCAGCTATGCTATTGGGTGAGATGCCCGTCCCCTGAGAGGGGTCCCAAAGCCGCATTTAATTCAGCCTTTTTTCCCTCCCTAACCCCTCAGCAGGAAAAGCAGTCAGCCTTGGGGATTTCTTTACACGTCTCTCCTAAAAAGGTAAGCTCTAGGGCCCCCTACCTTGGGAGTTTTGAGATTGCCTACGAGGCCAGAATAGAAACTGGCATGGAATGGGACCTGGGGTGGGTTACTTCCCTTCTACCCACATGCCCACACTCATTTTCTCAGAATCCTAGACCAGCAGAAAACCAGAACATCCCTTTTACAGATGGGGAAACTGAGGCCCAGAGAAAGGGAGGGAATTTTCTTAAGGGCACGCAGGAAATCAGGAGCAGAGATAGGATTGCAACCAGGACCTTAGAGAGGACGTCTAATATCCCTTCTCAATCCAGCAGTATACTGGTATAGTAGTTATCTGTGTCTGTCTTGTCTCCCCTCATAGACTGAACTTCCAGAGGGGATTAGAACTATGCCTTACCCCTCTCAGGGTTCTTCTTGCCACCCCACCCCACCTCACCCCCCTGCACCCCATCCAGGACCTTGCTCCCAATGGAGGTAAACCTTTGTGATCCTTAGGCTATTCACAGAAGGGAGGCTGATGCCCACTGCTCTTTTAGATTTGCCCAGAATCCTTCCCTTCCTATGCCTCAGTCTCCTCAGGAAAATGACAGGATTGGATTCAGTGATCATAGATAGGATGCCATCATTAGGGCCAGAGGGGACCTCCAAGTCCAGAGGAGTACTATGGGTTAGCAGAGAGATTTGAACCCAGACCTTGTAGTCTGGGTAGAGCCTGCCACCATACTGTGCTGCATCCTTCTACAAGGCCTTTAAACACCTATGTCCTGTGACTAGCTAGGATTCATAGAATTTGAGGTCAGGAAAGGAAGTTGTTTGGTTTGTTTAGGGGCTTTTTGGTGGGGGAGAGCAGAGAAGAAAGACAGAAGTAGAAAGCTTCATTGAGCTCTATTAGCCTGCTAGGCCCAATCCAGGCTCGAATGGAGAGAAGACGGGGCAGAACGGCCTGGGGTGCCAACAATGGTACAGACCCTCCTCTGGCTTCAGGTGTTTATTGAATATCTCCTGCCCACTGAATCCAGATCCAGTGCAGACAAGAGGCCAAGGGAACAGCAACTCAGGTTCCCATGATGTTTTAAGGGTTACAGAGCACTTCTGAGTAAAGCCTTACGTGGAAACTGAGGCTTGCCCGGAATCATCCAGACCTTGGACTCTGGTTGCCAACCAATTCCATTTGCTGCTTTCTCAGAACTGGTCCCTGCCCCTGGGGCTTAGGGGTGGGCACTGACCCAGGGACCTCAAGCCAGGGAGGGTGGGAGATGCAGGTCCCATGGCTTCCTTAAGGGAAGCCTGGGGCTCCTTCAGAGCAGAGAGAGAAAGGGCGCAACAGTGAGTCTGGGCGGAGGCTCAGTGTTGCCCCCGTATCCCACAGATAGGCAGACTGAGGTCGTAGCATATGTGGGACTCAAAGCTGATCCATTTGAAGGCAAAGTAGAGACAGAAAGAACCAGGTAACCAGGTTTCGTGTGTGCGTGTGTGTGTGTGTGTGTGTGTGTGTGTGTGTGTGTGTGTGTGTGTGTGTGTGTGTGTGTGTGTGTGTGTCTGGCCCACCCGCAGCAATAACATAGGGCCTGGGCCCTCTGCTCTGTGAGGGTCCAGGCTGAGCCTGGGGGGCAGGAGGTCCAGAGAGGACGTCATTCTCTCCCAAGAGACAAGACCTGAGCTGTTTGCCACTAGGGACAGAAGGAAGTCAATGGAACAGGGAACATGTATAGTGTAGCAAAAGCAGTGCTAAATTTGAAGGCAGACCATGCGGTTTGGCTGTCTGTAGAACCAGGGAGCTAATCATAATCACTCTCTCAAGCCTCAGTTTCCTCCTCTGTAAAATGAAGGGTTTGGACTAAGTGAACTCAAGGGTCCTGCCAGCTCTCAATCTTAGGAAGTGGGGGGGGGGGGGGAGGGAGGAAGGAGTGGAGGATATTTTGGGGGGTATAAACTTCAATGCCTCCCTGCCTTTCCCTCACCTCCCGAACCCACACAGGCTCCCAGGATCCCGGGGCTAGCCCCACTTCTGAAAACCAGATGCGTCTTACCCGATGCCAGGTCGCACTGGCGGCCGCTATCACCCTCAACCTCCTTGTCTTCTTCTATGTGTCGCGGCTGCAGCAGCAGCGCCAGCGAGGGGGCCGAGCAGTCCGGCCCCCTCCCCTGCCCCACTCGGCCCCAGACCCTCGGGTCACTGTGCTCATCCGGGAATTTGAAGCCTTTGACAATGCTGTGCCCGAGGTGGTGGCCTCCTTCCTGCACCACGACCCCACCCAGCCCATTGTCGTGGCTGCTGACACTCTCCCCTACCCACCCCTGGCCCTGCCTGCTGTCCCCAACGTGCGGCTGGCCCTGCTTCAGCCTGCCCTGGATCGGCCAGCTGCTGCTTCCCAGCCTGAGACTTATGTGGAAACAGAGTTCGTGGCCCTCGTGCCTGATGGGACAAGGGCAGAGTCCCCCGGGCAGCTCCAGCGCATGGCAGAGGAGCTGAAAAACACCCATGCCCGGTTGGTGGCTGCACCTGTGGCAACAGCAAACCCCCCCCACTGCCTGGCGCTGGAGGTGAATTTGCGCGAGTGGACAGCCAGCTATGGCCCAGCACCAGACCCCCCCTTCTGCGATGCCCTGGATGGGGAGGTTGTGGTGGTGGTCAGGACAAGGGATCTCTTTAACCTCTCTGTGCCCCTCGCCCGGCCCATGAGCACCAGCCTCTTCCTTCAGACATCAGTGCGAGGCTGGTCTGTGCGCCTCCTGGACCTGCCCTTTGCCCCTGCCCGGCAGCCTCCCTTGGCTACAGCCCATGCCCGCTGGAAGGCCGAGAAGGAAGGCCGTGCCCGGCGTGATGCACTCCTGCGGACTCTGGGCATGCGGCTGGTCAGCTGGGAGGGTGGAAGGCAGGAGTGGTTCGGCTGTGGGAAGGAGACAGCCAGGTGCTTCGAGACAGTGGTGGGTGATACCCCTTCGTACCTCTATGAGGGCCGCTGGACACCCCCCTGCTGCCTGCAGGCCCTTCGCGAGACTGCCCGGCATGTCATTGGTGTCCTCGAGGCTGCCCGGGTTCGCTACTGGCTAGAAGGAGGGAGCCTGCTGGGAGCCGTGCGGCATGGCGACATCATTCCGTGGGACTATGACGTCGACCTTGGCATCTACCTCGAGGACGTGGCCAACTGCGAACAGCTGCGGGGGGCCGAGGTCGGCTCAGTAGTGGACGAGCGAGGCTTTGTGTGGGAGAAAGCCGTGGAGGGAGACTTCTTCCGCGTCCAGTACAGCGAGACCAACCACCTCCATGTGGACCTGTGGCCCTTCTACCCACGGAACGGTGTCATGACCAAGGACACATGGCTTGACCACCGCCAGGACGTGGAGTTCCCCGAGCACTTCCTCCACCCACTGGTGCCACTTCAATTTGCCGGCTTCTTGGCCCAGGCCCCCAACAACTACCGCCGCTTCTTGGAGCTCAAGTTTGGGCCTGGCGCCATTGAAAACCCAGAGTACCCCAACCCAGCCCTCAAGAGCCTCGCAGGCAGCAGGTGACATGTTGGGGAGTAGGTGGCTGCTCTGCACCAAGAGCCATCCCTCCCGAGAGGGCAACAGACCAGCTCTCAGGCCTGCATGGAGAAGACTGAGGCTGTCCAGGAATGCTGGGGTCACAGGGAGGGTACTTGGCAAGGGTAGCAATAAAAGACCCCCTGTTGCTGGGCTGGCCCAGAAAGTCTGCTGTGTGGCTCACAGATCCCGGTGACCACTAGGTGGCACTCGCCTCCAACTCCTGGGGCACACAGGAAGAGGGGGGGCCATGTGGTCTTGTAGGTCAGCTCAGGACCTCAGAATCCTACTCCCTCCCCGCCCCCCCATGCCACAATCCTTGGTCTTCCCTCTTCCATACTCTGTGGCTCCGGAAGGCCCAAAGGGCTCCATCCTCTGATAGATGTCCCCAAGATAGCACACAAGCCCAGGAATGGTTAGACACACATTTATTGCCTTGCACCAGACCCCTCCCCAACCTAACTAGGGAATAGGCTGGGGGGGCCAGAGTTCTGCTCCCCTCCCCCAGTTCTCAGATGCTGCTGTCACTCAGATTCTGATGGCCGGAGAACAGTGTGTCCTGAAGACGGGGCAGAGGAGAACACCCACACTGGGCCTGAAAAGGGTGTAGAGGTAGGTAGGAGAAGACACTAAGAACTTTGGTCAGCAAGGGAAGCTGAATTGTCTAACTCAGGGTCCCCAGGCAGCAAAAAGGAAGCTAGAAGTGCCCAACTGTCAGTCCAGCCTTTTCTTTGCCCCGTATAATCTCCCTCCAGAACACAACCAGTCAGGATTCCAAAGGGGACATTCCTTCTCCCCCCCCCCCCCCCCGCCCAGGAGATTGGGGGAGATAGGCTGCAGTTTTAATTGACCCTCCCCAGCAGCAGCAAACTATTTGCGTAGGCCAGAAAAGGAGGGCCACTGGAGTGTGGGAAAGGAACCCTCTTCCAAAAAACATCATATCTATGTCTTTCTGGAGCTCCCTCCCTTTCTGGAGTGGCTGATATGTTTGGGGTAGAGCTGGGGGCACCAGCTCTACATGACTGATTCCTTCTCACATCTGTTTGCATCCCCAGCTGGGCCACCAAATTTGACTGTCCTGAGAATGAGGGGGTCGGTCTCAGGGGACAGGGGGACCACAGAGGCCTCATCTTTGACTTCTGCCAGCTCAGGCCCCAGACTTCCCAGGCCCACGTCATTGTGGTCCACGTAGCACTGAAGCAAGCCAGCTCCAAAGGCATCCCCTTCCACATTGATGATGGTACAGAAGCGGTCCCTGGGGACAGGGTGGAAGGAGGGATGAGAGTCAGCAGGAGGCTGAGTTGGGCCCCCATGACTGCTCCCACCAAATCAGGAATGCCTGCCCCAGCCATGTAATACACTCAGCCTGAGAGTCTGGGGGGAGAAGGAACCCAAAGTACTCACACGAGCCAATCCACAGCCAGGATGAAGGAGATATCTTTGGTGGGCAAACTGATGGCTTCCAGGATGATGGCTAGGGTCAGTACACCCCCTGCAGGAATGCCGGCTGCGCCCACACTCGAGGCTGTGGCAGTGATGCTGCCAAAGGGAATGAGTTCCTAGTTCAGGAGGCACCCCTTGCCCCAACTTGTCCCAGGTCTAACTCCCGTGTCCCATCCATCCCAAGCTTCCAGGGTCCCCCTCCCCCCATTCTGAATCATTCCAGTGTATCTCAATTTGCCCTGACCCACACTGGCTCTACATACTGGATCCCCTGCCCCCATCCCCTCAGCCATCCTCTGCACCCCCCTGCCCTCCCACGGGGTGCCCAACCTCCCCATCTCACTGCTTACAGGATTGTGATGACCTGGATGAATTTGAGGGGCACGTTGTTTAACTGGGCAATGAAGACAGCAGCCACACACTGGAAAAGGGCGGCGCCATCCATGTTCACTGTTGCTCCAATGGGCAGGATGAAGCGGCTGATGTGTTTGGAGACCCCGTTTCTCTCCTCTACACACTCCATCATCAGTGGCAGTGTTGCTGAGCTAGAGATAATCAAGGACACCAGGGTGGGATGGGGTCAGGTCAGTGCAGCCTGACCTGATTCTACTCCAGGCTACTCCTCGCCATCCCCAAGTCAGGGAATTACTAGAAAGAGAAGGATCCAGGCCAATCCCTTAATTTGAGGAAGGAGGCGACTGACGGAGGCCTGAAAAGATGTGACCCGCCCAGTGCAGGTGAGATGCTAGATACTACGCTGGAAGAAACTCATTGGGGAGATTCGGGACTCAAGGGAGGAGGTTCTAGCGTATCAGAGGCCACGATAAGCCAAGAGTTGGGAGGCTTCAGCCACACTTGGCCTGCAGGAAACTAGACCAGTCCCACTGAGGCCTCTCCTGTTCAAATGGTGGCTTTGAAGGAACAGTCAAAGCCAGCTCTGAGGCAGCTCCCTGGGCACAGTACCTGGAAGAGGTCCCAAAGGCAGTGGCCAAGGCCGGCACAATCCCCCACAGGAAGCGGTAAGGGTTCTTTCGAGTGATGACAAAGTAGATGAGGGGCAGCACCAGCAGCCCATGGATGATGTGTCCCAGTATACAGCAGCAGACATATTTGCCCAGACTGGCGAAGAGCTGGCCCACATCTTCCATCTCTACAATCTTACCAGCAATCAGGAACATGATGCCCACAGGCGCATACCTGCGGGATGGAGCAGAGGCCTCTGCCTTGCCCTCTACCCTTCTCCTGAGGGGTACTCGGGCCACCCACCGGCCCCCCCTCCACTCAGGACAGCTCTCTTCCCCCTACCCCCACCCCAAGGGAGGGCCCGTGTCTCCAGAAGGCCTCATTCCCTGGGGACCTACCACATGATCCAGGACACCATTATCATCGTGGCCTCGTTGAAGGAGTTGAAAAAGCGGATGAGCAGCTCCCCTTCTGCCCCCATCTTACGGAGGGCAACCCCAAGCACCATGGCAAACACCACCAGCCCCAGAATGTTCATCCCCTCCACTTCCCTCCCGATGGGTTCCTAGGACAGGGAGAATGAAGACAAAACAGGTGTATTAAGTGCCTACTGTGTGCAGGACACTGTCTGGAGAAGACAGTTTCAATAACATCTTATATTTGTACACTGCTTTATGGAAATGATCTCCTTGCATCCTCAAAACAGCCCCACGAGGAAGATGCCATTATCATGCCCATTTTACAGATAGAGAAACTGCGTCTCAGGGAAGCTTAGTAACTTGCCCAGGGTCACAGATGTAGTGTCTAGAAGCATTCAACCCAGGTCTTCCTCACTTCAAGGCCATCCTCCTAGAGCCCACGATCCAGTGTGTACCACAGGAGAACTCCATTAGAGAGAGAAAATTAAGTTCCCCAGGGGAAATCTAAGAAGCCTCCCTGGAGGAGGTGATATTCTAGTTGAATTTTGAAGGACAAGTGGAAATTTTCACTGGGGTTCAGTGGAAGGAACAGCAACTCTGGAGTCAGAAGACGGGCTGAAATCCCACTACAGACTCTCACCACCTGCGTGGCCTTCCTGAGTCCCCACATCCTTATCCACAAAACGAGGGCTCGAGCTAGAGGTGTCCCAGGCAGCTCTATAGCCCCATCTTGGGAAGGGGTCAAGAGAAACAGAAAATGTATTTGGGGAAAGGTTCAGGCAAAGGAGCCAGAAGCAAGGGCAGAGACTAGTCCACCTTGGGCAATGGGAATTAATGCAGGATTGAATGCCATGGGCGGAAGGGCTGGACTTGGCTCAGCTGGCAACAGAGTGGCTGGATCAGATCCATACACAAGAGCTTATTCTAGCTCAGGTCAAAGGAGGGATTAGAGGTGAAAGGATGCACAAGGCCTGCCCATGGGGGCATTGATGGAACAAGGCATCTTAGGGAAAGGTTAGAAGTGACTAGAAACCCCCCACTGCCCCGGCCACATCGAGCTGCCTTAACAAACGCCTGTGGAGGTGACTTAACCCAGATCCGGGCTGGTCACAGCCCAGCAGGCACGCATGGCCCCCCTGCTGTCACTACCATTCCCAGTGACTGCTCAGCCTTTCCTGCCTCCTGCCATTATGATTCCAAGGGTCAGAAAAGAAGTCATTCAGTTCTTTTCCATTAATTCCCCTCCAAACGACCCTTTTCTCAACTGCCTTGCTCTGCTCTCCTCACAATCACTGTGAAGCTTAGTCCAGGACTGGCTAGACTAGAAGAAGGTGAAAAGAGCTGGGAAAGTCAACCGAAGGGTAGGGTGGAGGGAAAGAGGGAAGAAGGAGAGAGGAGGGTTGGGGGAGGAAAGAGGAGGGAGGAGAGAGAGAGAGGGAGGAGGAGGAAGGAGAGAGGGAGAAGGAAGGAGAGACAGAGGGAAAAGGAAGAAGAGAGAGGAGGAGAGAAGAGAGATCCCAGCCCTGCAGTACCCCCCCCCCCAATTACCTTCAGGGTGGTCATATTGATCTCATTCAGTTTGTACTCGGTGGAATACTGAGATGAAAGGAATTGGGGAGAAAAAGAGGGTTATTTCCTGAAGCCCACTCCAAGCCATCTTCCCCATTCCCTCAGCCCTTAAGTGAGACTTACAGATCGAAAGGCTGCTGACACCAGGTTATCAGGAAAGATATTCCTATAAAAACACAAGACATGGTTAAATCCTAGATGAAGCCAAAGGAGAAATCCTCCCTGTGTAGCCCGACCCGGGTGTCCTTCCACCTCTCCCTAAGGCTCACCCCAGTCACCCAGCTGTGGGGTGGGGCAGGAACCTGGCTCTGCTCTCACTCTAGGGGGACTGTGAGCCTTTAATAACAGAGGAAGGGAGGTGGGAAGGGTCATAGGAGAAGGCTGAGAACAAGTGGAAGGAGGGCAAGGCCTGTTAGAGGCTATGGCATTCTTAGAGGGCTGCTGCTCTGCACAGGCCTCAGCATCCAGGGCAACAAAGAAAAGGGGAGCGCCCAACCATTTCCATGTTGGAGCCAGGCCTGGGAGTAAAGGAGGAAGGTGGGGAAGGGGGAGAAGGGAGAGAATCTGGGACAACTATGTTCTAAGCTCTCCCAAACCTTTCCAGTTCTCAGGGGGTCCCTTACAGCCCAAGAGCTGTGGAAGTCCAATTAAGGGAAGGGAAAGCATTTCTCTGAGACAGGGTCAGGGAGCCCCCCCCATACCCCTCCCCACCAGCTGGCAAATTGAACACCCTGGCATCAACACACAGCAAAGCAGGTGGGCCTGTGGTTACTGAGTGTGAGAGACTCGAGGTCTGTGGTAAAGAAGAGGGGGAGGAAATACCAGGGTGCCAGCTTCATTAGTACAGCCCAAGCAGGAGTCCTTCTGGACAGAGGGAAGCACACTGGATTGTCCTGTGTGCCTTCTCCCAGTTCCCTCCCCTCTACTGGGCCTCGGGGAGCTCATCCTGAGGAGAGAGCCCTTCCTGCAAGCTGTAGATTAGCAATCACCTGGCTGGAGAGGGAGGAACCCCCAATTCAGCCCTAGGCAAAGGCCTCACCCTGGGGACTGGAGACTGTGTCCCATGGCTCATAGTAATATCCCACTTTACACTCAAGTCTATGGGAGGAAAACCACCCTTCTTCCTGTAGACACACACATATATGTATGTATACGATACATATAAACTTTATGTATGTGTATATGTATATATAAACACACTCAAAACATACGCCTTTTGCACAGACTTGTGTTTCTATAACTCAACAGAGACAGTCAGAGTAGCTACATATGAGAGGAAAAAAAATGACCCTTCACCATGACATACTCAGATAGGCCAGATACACAGATCAGGGGAAAAAAAAATGCACCCTTTCACCCTTCAGGTCATCCTCCTCTCGGACAGATGGTCATGCAGGCAGATGCTGCAGAGGCTGCAAGTGCTAATCACCCCAGGGAGCTTTGTTCCTTCCAGGGGTGGCTGAGGGGTTGTGTCAGGGCAAGCGTTGTTTGGAGAAGCAAAAGGGGTGTGGGAAAGTGTGTGTGTGTGTGTGTGTGTGTGTGTGTGTGTGTGTGTGTGTGTATGTGTGGATGGACTATCCAAATCCCGGAGAGGGAGAAAGTGAGTATAAGTGTGTGTGTGTGTATGAGAAAGAGAGTATGCATGTGAAAAGTGCTCACCCTGTCACCCTGCCAGGTTCAAGTGTCTATGTGT